>JAPFRF010000001.1:40502500-41702500 GCA_029282475.1 Phrynocephalus forsythii
CTTCATTATTATTTCCTGTAGTATAAAATAATGAAAAGGAAACATTCCATTGTTTGGCTTGCAAGACTTATCTTTCTAAAGATGTGAAATTTGCTCTTCTTTCCAAACACTAGAGGGCAGAGGCTGATTAGGTGCCCAAAGTTGTGCCCCGTTGACAGCGTTAACTGTGTTGTTATGAGATAATAACAGATACAAACAGATCTACATTTCATTAAATCTGGTGCAAAAGAATCACATTTTGTAGGTAGTCTTGTGCCTTCACTTCTTGCAAAGTCATTGTCTTCTAGTCGATGGAAACTTGGAAAAAAAAGCAGTTTGGATTTGTAGCTAATTGTTGGTTCTTGTGATTGTATCTTGTTTGGTCCTTAGCGTTATTTTAAAGAGGGGTGGAGAGACAAAGGAGTTAAATTTAACAGACCAGTGTTCAAAGCATTCGACCAGAATGTATTAATAGGTTGTCAAGACTGTCTTTCATTGTCCTCCCTTGGATAGCTTGTAAGGTATGCAATAATGTAATTTCGAATGTAGGTTATTCTCAGTAGCATTGCTCAAGAAGATTGCAGTGAGCAGCAGGATTTTAATAGGTCTGTTTGAACCCCAGGAAGTGTGTGGAGTGGAGGAGGAGGAAATCCCGTTGTAATTGGTTTGTTTTGGCATGTGAGCCGTCTTGTGAAAGTGAAGTGAATCTCTTACCAAATAAGTAAACCAGAGCCATAAATAGTTCATAAATAGAAAAACTGCTGTCAAACCATAAATTATAAGAATGCCCATTGCCCTTAGTTATAAATATGAAGCAAGCTTGCAAAAACAAAACAAAACAGACAAACAAACAAACAAAACCTATGTTGACATAGTGGGTTTTTCTAGATATTTAGATCTAAATATTAAATAATTTTTCATGCCTAAAAAACCGTTTAACTTGTAAATCACAGCCTTTAAGTCAATAAACAAAAGTATTTGTTCCTTTATTTTAAAGAATATATACTTTTTAAAAAAGAAAAAAAAAGCAGATTTATGAGAGAATGGATTTGGGGGGGGGGCTGAATATTGCCTGGACTGTTGTTGTAAGCCGTATAGGCCCCTATTTATTTTTGTTTATATTTCTAAGCTGATTCTGGGAGTTTCCAGATTCAGCTGGAACAACAGCGGCCATGGGTCGTGGCTGCTTTGTATGTTACAAACGGATCGATTTTTAAGTTTATTTTTGTGTGCGTCTAACACACACAGAAACAGCATAACTAATTTAATGCCAGTGCTGTGAACTACACACTGAATAGTTCTGTGTGGGCTTTGTAGTCTATAGGGATATCACATTATTAGCAATCATATCTGCTTAGGCAAAGCTGGCTTCTACAGATGGCTGCTTTCAAGTGCAAATGAACTGGTTAGACGTGTCTTGTTTAATACATACTCAAGATTCACAAATGGGTATTGATTTTTTTTCTCCCCAGTCAGTGTTTCTGATAGCAATGAAAATGAATTAAATGGCCTCTAGGGAATTTAAAGAAACACCGTCGCTTTTAATTAATTGTGAACTGGTAGCTAAAATACATAATACTTGTATTAGTATGTCAGAATGGATTTAATTAAAAGTGACGATGGCCACTTTGTGAAAACAATGACGGTGCGCCTTTGAACAGAACAGGCTGTCCCAAGAATGCTGGTACATTAGGCATCTTTGTAACCTTTTCTATGAGATCTTTTCCTGTCCTGCCCATATATTTGCTGGTAGGACCAATGGTTGGCTGGCAGCAGGCCGGTCCTTTTGTTGCTTGCCTCCTTCAGCTACTCCCTCATTCCATTAGTAACTCTTTAAAAAAAAAGAAAAGAAAAGAAAATGGGAAGCGTGGCCCTGTTTCTGTGATTTCATGGATAGCCCAGGGCCCAGGGGGTGGTTGTCTTGGCCAAAAGTGGCCAACCTAGAAGCTAGAGAGGGGCCTGTATATGTGTGTGTGTGTGTGTGTGTTCAACAGCTTGGGATTGGGAGTTGAGGGGGAAATTGTATGCAAGGAGAAATAGGAAGGACAGTAGACCCACATGTGCCATTTGGGGGTGGGGAGCACCTGCATGCTAGTTGCTCAAAGATACCAGCTGAAACCCTGTTGCTTAGATTCACCAGGCCTATGTACTGAACAAGAGGAGTTCAGGCACAGATAAATCCTGCTCTTTCCCTACAGCATTGCCTCTAATGGTCCATAGTTGAGGGCACCAGAAAAAGAAAGAGACAGAAACAGAAAGCGATAATGCATCTGTAACACATGCTTTGAATAAGACTTGGATTCTGACATTGCCAGTTGCCAACATTGGCATAATCTTTAAGGCTTGGGCATGTGTCCTGCCTTTGCAGATTAATTAGTGCAAGTTAATTGATTAATTATTCCTTGCTTTATTCAGTTTCCAGCGTGAGAATAGTACTAATACTGTATGTCTAAATTCTTAGTAAAGTTTATGGAAAGGTAATCTTCAGATGTCATTACTAATTCTGCAGGGATAAAAATGTCCAGACAGATTAAAAGACGGCAACAATAGGACCATATATATGTATTCCTTGCGTAAACTGGGTTTCCAGATGATACATTTGCAAGAGGGAAAGATTCCATGAGCAGAATTGGGAGGGGGGACAGTTTTCCTTACTTCTTCTCCTGTGCATCCCCTCTCTTGCTCTGGAAAGTGGACTGTCCGATCTCCTTAATCTCTTTCAAAGCCACACCTAAAACATCAGCAGTCTGGCAGTCCAGTGGAAGCACAACCTTAATTCAGCCTTAGTGTTTTGCTTCCAATAGACTCCAGTGTAATGTTGGGTGTAAAATATACCATTGTGTCAAACGGTGAATGTCAATAACAAGTTTGTTTGTAGAATTTCCTGACAGGTGCTATTAAAAGTTTTTCACAGTTTGAAAATGAATATTGTTAATATATGCTTTTATATAGCTGTTTCTAAACCTTGTGACCAACTTCCAGCTATATATTATTTTTTTTAAAAAAAAACTTGGGACACTGAGTAACATGGTGTTGTTGATATCTTGGTTGCTGTCTTTAATTTGCAAATCAAAACACAGAAACTGTGGAAACATTATTCCCTTCATTTCGTAACTAATCCTGACCCATGCTTTCCCATATTACCTTTAATAATTGGCAAAAGAAATTGAGGACCCACTGAAAGAAAACATGAGTTGTGCATAATAATTCATTATCTGAGGTAATGAAATGCATGTGGCCTTTAGTGTTGTTGAGTGTTTTCTTTCAAGGTGGACTTTGATTGTTTTAAGTTTACACAGAATCTTTTCAAGCGTTCTTGCCCAAGTTCTGATCTCTTCATCTTCCTCCAAAGGGTAGATCCTGGCACTCCTAGGCCAGTATCCTGTTGGAGGCCACCACATATGAAACTAAAATAGAAGAAGGAGTCCTGAGATGCATCATGGCTGCTTCTGCTGCTTTAGTTCCACGTGTTGGAAACCTCTTAAAATGTGTTTAAAAAGGCAGACTTAACATGTATCCCAGATACGCTTTTACAGACGCAGCACCGTGATGGTGCTCCTTTTGTCCTTTAGCTCAGGAGTTCCCAAAGTGTGTGACCTACGACCTTTACAGGAGCTTCTCTTTGTTTTGTTTTTCACTGAGCCAGCAGTACTGCTGCTGTTGCTGCTGCTGCTGCTGCTTCTCTTCCAGCTGTGGATCCCTCGCAGGCCTTCGCCTCTATGGCTGGCCCTCCCCCCTCGCCTGCTGCTCTTTCTCCATCACCACGGGTGCCACTCAGGGGAGCCACGAGTCCAAAACGTTTGGGAACCCCTGGTTCAGCTCTTAAAACTGGCTTGAGTCAATGATTAAAAACATGAAGGGATGACCTTCTGTTTCTAGAATGTAGACACTTAAGAATCGGAAGTGGATCTCTAGTGTACTAATCCCCCCCGCCGCCGCCGTTGTGCTTCTCAGACCTAGGACCTCTAGTGGTGCAGGAGTGTGGTCGTCTTCTGTCTCCCTTCTTGCTGGGATGAATGCCATTGAGGGCCCAGGTCTGCTCCTACCTGCTCTGTAGGGTGGCAAGACCTTCGCTGAGTGGGCAGGTTGTTCTAGCTTATTCCCTCCTATCAATCCACTGGCGAGTTCTTGCTGGCAGAGCTCCCTCCTTCCCGTGCCATTGGAGGCTGCTGGCCTGCATCCCTCCCTTGGCTTTCCACCCCACCAGGGTGATGCAAGCCTTCTAACGCTTCTCTCTGGCACAGGAGCTGACAGAACTGGACCAAGGTGTCTCTTTTTCCCCATTCAAGTTCATCAAAGGCCAGACATGGTCCTTCAAAAATGGTGCATGCATTAAATAACTTTCTTCCTGGGGAAGGTGAACATTTGTTTATATTGTCAAGTGTTTTGCTGATGGGCAGTGGTAGGAAATGCAATCCATCCTGAAAGTGGTTCCTAAACCATTTTAGCAAAGGGTTTACTCCTCTTGATTGGAGATCATTTGTAACAGTGCTGGGTATGCTGTTTAGAAAGATTATTTTGGAATTTTTAAAAGAAATATTGAAGGGGGCCTAGGGATTTAAACTACTTTCCATGAAGAGTGTTGATTTTAATGCAAAATAGCAATGGTCAGTTCCTAAGGACACAAAGCAGTTGCATAGTCAACACAGTATAAGAAAACACCATATCAGTGTCATCACCATCAGCAATGAACAACAATGATTATTTATTTATTTATTTATTTATTTAAAATATGTCTATCCCGTTTTTCTCTTGGAAGGGACCCAGTATATTTGTATTATGTGTTTACCAGTGAAATTCATCCCAGACCGAGGAGTTCTTATGTTTCTCTGAGCGGATTGTATGTTATTCAGTTATAGGCATTGCTTTTTTAATGCAGTGAGGGTTGTACACATAACAAAATTTTATTCCTACAATTTCTTTGCCTTCTATCTTTTCTAGGCTGCAGGAAAGTACCGACAGCAAGGTAGAAATTATATAGTCGAGGATGGAGACATTATCTTCTTTAAATTTAACACACCTCAACAGCCGAAGAAGAAATGAATATCGGATCTGCTCATTACTCAGAATTAAAGTTGATTGCATAAAAAAAACAGATGAGTTTTTAATTATTTTGTTAGGGACATCTGTGGGTGAGGGGAAGGGTGCATTGTGTACGCTTAAGGACAAATAACACCCGTAAATGAAATCCCCTCTTGTTCATGTTTGTTTTAAATTAAATTATGATGACGACGAAACCCCCACCCCGACCCCTCACCCCAGTGAACATACAAGTTCGCTTAAATGCAAACAGCTCTGCATTCCAAATGATTAAGACTATTCCAAATTGCAGGAGCTTTTCAGGAACCCTATTACTCTCATGATACTTCATTAATCTCCATCATATATGCCAAGCCTGACATGTTTGACAGTGAGGACAATGTGGCTTGCTCCTTTTTGAATCTGCAGATAATGCATGTTTTACAGTACTCCAGATGTCTACACTCAATAAAACATTTGACAAAACCAGCCTCTGTGTGTTTGGGGATGTCTGTATTGACGGAGTGTGGTGTGCTGAATGTGATACGGCACCTGCTGGGTGCTGATTACGGAATTTTAAGACATGTGTACGATACAGTAGCTGGCAGTGAAGGGCAGCTGCAGTGGGATCTTAAGAGAGGGCTTTTTCATTGGACTCAGATGATTAGGGATGCCACTGGTTTGCCTCAGGAAAGTTTGTATATTTGTAGATTGCACTCTCACCTTTTGAATGGATGTCATAACATGATTTTAAAAATGTACGCAGCTTCAAGTGGCTTTTGAGAGAGAGAGAGAGAGAGAGAGAGAGAGAGAGAGAGAGAGAGAGAGAGAGAGAGAGATCAAAGCCTGTGTGTGAATCTTATTCTTTTGAAGACGTGCAATTAGATATTTTGTTCCCATGCTTTTGACTATACAGTGGTACCTTTTATAAAGGAATTAATTCATTCCAAATGAAGTTCTGTTAAGCAATTTTTCCTTTATACAAATTTCCCATAGGAATGCATTGAAAACAGAGTAATCCCTAATCACGACCATTTTTATGTTGTACAGATTCGCCCCATAGACGATTCTGTTAAGCAAATTTCCCCTATCTACGGAATTTTTTGTGTTGTACAAATTTTATATTATACAAACCGTTTGTTATACGAGAGTCTACTGTATATAGGTCCATGTGGCTGCCTTCTTTTCACCCCTTCCCACCAATATCCGATTTTTCCAGAAGTCTGCTTCTGGGTTCTGGAATCCATTATTTTTTAAAAAATTCCAAACAGCTACAACAGAACAAAGCACCCACAGTTTTGCCTACCTTCTGTTTTATTTTAAAGGAGCATCATAATGCCTGCACTATACAATAATTCTCCCTGCTGCAATGATAACAAAGAATTTGGGGAAGAGTCCCTATTTGGGGTGATGCAGGATGGCTGCTCTTCCTGTCGATCTAAGGCAGGGACATCAAGAAGCATCTTGAGAAGGGGGAGGGAGGGAATGACATTTCTTTGAGGTTTTCAGTATTTCTAGTTCCATACAGAAGCTTCACCCAAGGTTGCCTCCCCTCCTATGAAATTACAGGAGAATGAACAGACAAATGGGCCACAGTTTTAATTATGTGTTCATTTTAGCATCCGGACTACTGTCATTCATTTTGATATTTTCAACACACACACACACACACACACACACACACACACACACACACACACACACACACACACACACACACACACACACACGTGTTTATGCGTGTGGACATGGGTGCGTGGGAATGAAAATTCTGAACACGTAAGTGTAGAAGCTGCCTACCTAGGAGGTAATTATTTCATAGATAGGGAACACTGGTAAATGCTGTATAACCAGGCTAACTCTAGTCAACAGAGTGCTATTCATTTATATTTCTCTTTTCAGCAGGCCAGGTTCTAGATCAATGGCCACAGGATTATGTTGCCTATTGTAAATGCTTGGTGTCTGTGCTTGAGCTGTGTTTAGAAACATGGTGCCTCTCCCTTTTTTGGCCTCCATGGGCAGAAGTAGACATTTATATATTTGTAGAGGACATTTATATATTTATAAAGGTATTTTAAACTTTACTTATATCCTCTGTTTTTAAAAACCTACAATATTTAGGGATGCAATTCTTTTTATGTTCAGTTTTCAGTCCCCATATTTTCTTGCCTGCATGTTAGCACCAGTGAGTTTTTTTCCATTAAAGTAAACTTCAAAGGTATCAATGCAACACAGCTGACCTTTTGTATACTGGTGGTCCAAGCCATAAAATCAGTTAGATCAACACCGTTGGCCAGCTCTGTTGGTGAAATTTGTAACCCAACTTGGGTACTGCTTTTTAGTGGGAAAGTAGTGTGTAAACATAAGATATAATTTAAAAATATAAAGGGTACTCTGTTTCTTCCACTGTGGTGTAGGCCATGGAACAAGGGGTCTCCTGCTTAAACAGACCCATCCTTGTCTGGACCCCTTTCCTCTAAGGCAGCACACTCAGCAATGGTTCATTTGGGACATTATCTTCCCAGCGTATAGCCTCCTCCTGTCACACCAGATGTGTTAGCCTCCAACGGTTGAAGAGTTATCATTCGTGGGAAGTTCTTGAGTCTCTGAAAATCACTTCCATTTTGTTCTTATGCAAGAGGGTCCTAGGGTTGATTTTGGCTATATTTTCCCTTAAATTGGATTACAGGGAGTAAGGACTTTGCAATAAAATGTGGTGATATTTTGCTCCCACCTTGTTAACTAGAATCTCACCCACAGCTAGAAACTTCCCAACCTCTCAGAAATCGGATGGAGTCCCACCGTCTTGGTCTTCTCGTATCATATTTCTCTCTGTGCCTTCTTTCCTTTCTTAGACTTTGAGCTCGTAGGCATAGACTGCTTTATCCTACAAACTCCCGTTTGCCAGACCTTTTAGCATCACAATCTAAGAATCTGAAGGTAACAACATAATGATGCACGATTTTCCAGTGGCACTGGATTAGTTTTATGTTGGTCTATTTCAGCCACCATTGATAGAAACCTGTAGGAGTCTAATGCCTCCTTGGCTGAACTTGCTGAGCTCCGCAAAGAAGAAAAAAGGATGTGGTGGAAGTGAGAGAATGGAAGTAGAATGGTGACAGCTAAAATGTTGGAAGCTAATTGTATTTCATTGACATTATCTCCTTTCTGGGTATCAAAAGCCATTGTGTGGGGGGGGGGTTGCTGGGTTGTTGTTGTTTTCCTCCTTTTTCAGCATTGGCTGCTTAACCTTTCTAGCCACATCTTAAGTGCTCTCTCTTCGATTCTGGGTAAAAAAACAAGAGAAACAAGCCAGTATCTAAGTTAGCCTGTTGGGTAAAATTAAACCTATAGGAAAAAAAGATAAACACGTGGGTCTAAACTAGTCTTATTGAATCCATTATTGAATAAGTCAACACACTTAAATCACCATTGGTTTGGTGGGCCTACACTCATGCATTTGGATTTAAGCCAAAGGATGTGCTCTTGAGTAGCTATAGAGAACAATCATAGTGTATAAGAAGGGACTCCTGTGTTCAGCTTCACTGTGAGTTAACCCCAAAGCCTCATTTTGTTCAGTCCCCAAATTATACCCTTTTGGAAACTTAGATGATAAGAAATCAGCATCCCTCCCACCTCATCAGTTTTCTTCCTTGTGTGTGCTGCTTTGTAACATACAATGATATATGTACAATAGGACCCCCATATCCACTGATTTATTAACCACTGATTCAGTCATCCACAGTTGGCAGAGGGGGAAAATTAAATAATTCAGCATAGAATCATAGAGTTGCATGAGACCTCAATAGCCATCCAGTCCAACCCCCTGCCATGCAGGAACCCCCATCAAAGTACTCCTGACAGATGGCCATTCAGCCTCTGCTTAAAAGCATCCAAAGAAGGAGACTCCACCACACTCTGTAGCAGCATATTCCACTGCTGGACAGCTCTACAGTCAGGAATTTCTTCCAAATGTTCAAATGGAATCTCTTTTCCTGTAGTTTGAAACCATTGCTCCGAGTCCTAGTCTCTGAAGCCATGGAAAACAAGCCAGCCCCCTCTTCGATATGACATCTTTTCAAATATTTAAACATGGCTATCATATCCCCTCTCAACCTTTTTGTAAAACAAAACATTCCCAGCTCCATAAGACGCTCCTTGTAAGACATATGTTCCAGACCTTTAACCATCCTCATCGCCCTCTTCTGGGCGCACTCGAGGTTGTCAACATCCTTATTAAATTGAGGTGCACAGAACTGGACACTACTTTAGGTGGGGTCTGACCAGAGCAGAATACAGGGGTACCATCACCTCCTTTGCTCTAGAAACTATGCTTCTGTTGATGCAACCAAAAGTCACATTGGCTTTCTTTGCTGCTGTGTCACACTGCTGACCCATGTTCAATCTGTGATCCACCAAGGCTCACAGATCCCTTTCACAGGTACTATTCTCCAGCCAGGTGTCTCCCATCCTGTATCAATGCAATTCACTTTTTCTGCCTAGATGTAGAACCCTACATTTCTCTCTGTTGAAACTCATTCTATTTGATTTGGCCCAGCACTCTAATCTGTCAAGGTCATTTTGGATTTTTATCCTGTCCTATAGGGAATTAGCCACCCCTCCCAATTTGGTATCATCTTCACATTTAATCAGTCTACTCTCTTCCTTCATCCAAGTCATTAATAAAGATGTTGAATGGCACTGGACCCAGAACAGAACCCTGCGGCACCCCACTGGTCACCTCTCTCCAGGCTGAGGAGAAGATATTTATGATCACCCTTCGCTTACGATCAGTCAATCAATTAGAAATCCACCTAACAGTAGCATTATCTTATTCCACATTCTACTAACATCTTTGCAAGTATGTCATGGGGAACCTTATCAAAGGCCTTGCTGAAATCAAGATAAACAACATCCACAACATTCCTATCATCCACCAGGCCTGTAACTTTATCAAAGAAAGAGATCAAATTAGTCTGGCATGACTTGTTTTTGAGAAACCTGTGTTGACTTCTAGTAATGACAGCACTGCTTATTAAATAATTACTGTTCATTCTGTCTGCTTAATAATTTGTTCTAGAATCTTTCCAGGAATAGATGTCATGCTGACTGGACGGTAGTTATTTGGGTCCTCTTTTTTCCCTTTTTTGAAGATAGGGACATTTGCCCTCCTCCAATCTATGGGGACTTCCCCTGTTCTCCAGGAATTCTCAAAGATTATTGCCAGTGGTTCTGAAATTACTTCTGCCAGTTCTTGGGTGTAATTCATCTGGCCCAGAGATTTAAATTCATTATGTAAAGCAAGCTACTTTCTCAAAACAGTGCTTGGAGGGGGGAGGGGGTTCTCTCTTATCCATGATTTTCATTATCCATGGGAAGGCCTGGAACTGATCCCCAGCGGCTACCGGGGTCCTACTGTATAATACACTAGAGCTGTTGTATTTGGCTTTGAAAGTGTGTGTGACCACTTTGGTGTGAAAATGAAGGAAACCACACAATTAAATGTTCATGGATTAGTTTTTCTTTTGCCAAATCCACATAGGTATTTCCCAAATAAAAACTGAAAAGCACATGTGAAATAGATAAGCGAGAGTAGCTGACATAGTGCACAGTAGCTACTGCACATTGTTCGGTGTTCCAACTTGAAAAATCATTAAGTAATAGCCTGATATAATGTACACGCTAATTCACAGTAGCTCAACATGTCTGGGTTTGGTAATGTAAACAATAAATGCCTTAGCATGGCCTGAATGTATCTGCGCTGGTAATGTGGATTCTAGCAATTGGCGTAATATTCAGGCAATGCTGTGAATGGGGGAGTATTAACCAATAGCAGATAAATATGTATTTATGGGGTTTATGCTCTTAATGAGAACTGAAATACTGACTATAAAAAACAAGTTGTGAACAAGATCTAATTTTTGGCCTTTAGCTATGCACTGAATGCAGCGCTTTGAAAACAACTCTATGTGCAGAACAAGAATTCAGAAAGAGACAGCGGAAACAAAATATATGCACATTTAAAATCAATCTTGATGGACTTTACATAAGCCAAGATTTTAGTTTATTGCACAATGAAAAATATTGTCTTGTATCTGCTGACATTCACAACTATATTTCCTTACTATCTTCCAGCAACATCTCAACACCCTGTTGGTGATTATAGGTGCTCATCATATTGTTCCTGCTTGTTTTCTGTAGCCTGGAATGAATACAGCCATTGCTTCCAGAACAAAGCTTTCTAAGAGGGGAACATAATATTAATAAGGGTTTTAAACGTCATTGCCAGGTCAACAGCTTGTGCCCAAATAGCACCTCCAGTTTGAAGCTATGTGTAAACATATATTCGCCATGTAGTCCCACTCTTGTACCTAAGGCAGTGGACTTGTCCATGAAAGCTCACGTTAAATCAGCACTTAATCTGATACTAGGTCGTCGTATTTTTTGAAAAGGCACAAAGTTGTTAGACAGTGCATCTCAGTTCAAAGACTGAACTAAAGCCTGTTTGCTAAAGAAGTCAAGAAAATCCTTTAAAGGTAGACTTTGCAATTCATAGTGACATTTGAAAAACAAGTGGCAGCTCCTTTAGTGGTACCTTGTACAAAGGAATTAATTTGTTCCAAATGAAATTATGTTAATCAAATTTTCCTTTATACAAATTTCCCATAGGAATGCATTGAAAGTAATCCCTAATTGCGATCATTTTTATGTTGTACGGATTCGCCCCATAGGTGAATCTGTTTAGCAAATTTCCCCTATCTCCGGAATTTTTTATGTTGTACAGATTTTATGTTATACAAACTGTTTGTTATATGAGGGTCCACTGTGTGTATATATGTGAATATGTGTGTGTGTGTGTGTGTGTGTGTGTGTGTGTATAAATATACAAAAATATAAAGAGAGAGAGAGTATAAACATTGTTCAATGGGCCACAAATACGTAAATAAGTGGCTCTTAACAATAAGCCTTGTGCTAGGGCTGGTGGTTAAGGATTGTGTGGCACATGCTATCTAGAAGGCTGCTGCCTTATGTCTCCCCCAACTCCACCCTGATGTTAACGAGGCTAACATACAGCATGGTAGACACTCAGCTCTCAGCAGGAAAGGCTTTTGCCTGCAGCAGAAACTGCTGGCAATCATGACCATATTATTATTATAGCATTGGATGTAGCTCATTTTAAGGCATCACAGCTTGAGTGTCCTCGTTGAGGCAAAAATTCAGCATATTCTGAAAGGAAACATTTTGCAAGGATGCAAAACAAGGCCCTCAGGTATTTAACAGTTTTGTCGCAACTCATCCAGTGTGTAAACCCTTGGGTTTGATCAGTTGAATTGGCTGTCTCTAGATAATGCCATGCTTCCTTCTGCTTTTGCCATGAATTTGGGGAAGTACAGTACTCAAATGATGTAGTAGTTTGCCAGGAGCGTTGTCTTTGCATGTTGGAATGTCAAGGGATTAACCACCCACCTACCCACCCCAAGAAGAGAAACAGTGAAAACTTTCAGAAGGAAGTGTCAGTCACAGAATAATCTCATATCATCTAAGAATAAGCTTACAGCTGGAAAGGGACTGGATGGATCACTGGGGAATTTAACTCCCAACCTCTGACTCCTTAGACAGGGACCTAAACTTAATAAGAACATAAGAAGAGCCATGCTGGATCAGGCCAAAGGCTCATCTAGTCCAGCTTTCTGTATCTCACATGGCCCCACAAAATGCATCTGGGAGTGCACGAGACTAGATATCTGTCCCCTGATACCACTCCCCTGCATCCAGTCCTTGGAGTATCCCAGTTTTAAGCCTGGAGATAAAACTGCTGCGTAGAATATACAGTAGAATACTCTGATGTGTTTGAAGACAAAGAATGCTCTGGAGCTCATAAGAACATAGGAACATAAGAAAAGCCATGCTGGATCAGGCCAATGGCCCATCTAGTCCAGCTTCCTGTATCTCACAGTGGCCCCACCAGATGCATTTGGGAGCACATGAGACTAGATATCTGTCTCCTGATAGCACTCCCCTGCATCTGGCCCTTGAAGTACCCTGGTTTTAAGCCTGGAGATTACACATCTCCCTCATGGTTTGTAACCTGTGATGGACTTTTCCTCCAGGAATCTGTCCAATCCCCTTTTGAAGGCATCCAGGCCAGACGCCATCACCACATCCTGTGGCAGGGAGTTCCACAGACTAACAACGCGCTGGGTGAAAAAATATTTTCTTTTGTCTGCTCTTACTCTCCCAGCCCACAATTTGAGTGTAGGTCCCCTAGCTTTGGTATTTTGTGAGAGGGAGAAGCGCTTCCCTCTATCCACTTTACTCATGCTCTGCATTATTTTGTACGTCTCAATCATATCCCCCCCCCTCAGGTGCCTTTTTTCCAGACTAAAGAGCTCCAAATGTTTTAGCCTTTCCTCATAAGGGAGGTGCCCCAGCCCAGTAATCATTTTACTATCTCTCTTTTGCACCTTTTCCAGTTCCACTATGTCTTTCTTGAGATGCGGTGACCAGAATTGTACACAATAAAGTCACCCCCTGCCGATCGCGGGGGTTAGGGACCCACCCCACCCGCGATGAATGAAAATCTGCAATATGCGGAAGGGGGTGGGGTGGGGCCTGCGGTCAGGGGGGTGATTGCTTCTCGGAGGAGCGCGGGGGGAGCACGGAGTGACCTGATCGCCCCCTGCCCCCCGCAGCCAGAGGCTTCTCGGAGGAGCGCGGGGTGGCATGGAGCGTCCCAAGCGGCCCCCCCCCCCACCGCAGCCAGAGGCTTCTCGGAGGAGCGCGGGGTGGCGCGGAGCGACCCGATGCCCCCCCGCGGCCTGAGGCTTTCCTGATCCGTCACGCGTAACTCAGAGCCCATGAGTTGATAGATAAAGTTTTGATTTTTTTGCCCCAATATGCATTACTTTACATTTGGCTACATTAAAACGCATTTGCCATTTCGCATCCCATTCCCCCAGTATGGAGAGATCCTTCTGGAGCTCTTCACAATCTTCTCTCGTCTTCAACACCTGGAAAAGTTTTGTGTCAGCCGCAAACTTGGCCACCTCACTGTTTATCCCTGTCTCCAGGTCATTTATGAACAGATTGAAAAGCACCAGTCCCAGGACAGAGCCCTGGGGCACACCGCTTTTCACCTCTCTCCATTGTGAAAATTGCCCATTGACACCTACTCTTTGTTTCCTGGATCTCAACCAGTTCTCAATCCATAACAGGACCTGCCCCCTTATCACCTGACTGTGCAATTTTCTCAGCAGCCTTTGGTGAGGGACTGTGTCAAAAGCCTTCTGAAAATCCAGATAGACTATATCCACCGGTTCACCTAAATCCACATGCCTGTTGACCTTTTCAAAAAAATCTAAAAGATTTGTCAGACAAGACTTACCCTTACAGAATCCATGCTGATTTTCTCTCAGCAAGGTTTGTTCTTCTATGTGTTTTAAGATTTTCTCTTGGATGAGGCTTTCCACCATCTTCCCTGGGACAGATGTAAGGCTAAGTGGCCTGTAGTTTCCCAGGTCCCCCTCCTTCCTTTTTTAAAAATTGGTGTGACATTCGCTATCCTCTAGTCTTCCAGCACTGTGGCCGTTTTAAGAGACAAGTTGCATATTACCATTAAAATATCTGCAATTTCATTTCTCAGTTCCCTAATAACCCTTGGGTGGATGCACTCCTCTTGTGTCATTAACCAGGACCTAGTGCAGAAGTCATGGATCTTTGCCAACAAGTCTTTCTTTGTATCCTTTATATTCCAAGGGCCATCAGCTGTCACATGGCTATGCATCACTACCATTGCTTCCAAATCCTGCTTCTTGTTTGTGATTCCCACCAGTGGGGTTGCCTGTGCTTGCACACAGCTTCATCTCAGAGCTTCCACGGCTGGATCTTTATGTCTGGGTGATAACTCCACCCCTTGCCCTTCTTGCACACGAGAGCATGTTCCGCTCCTTCCCTCTGTTCCTTTTGTCTTGTCAAGCACTGAGCCTTGTCTTGGAGCTTTTCCCTGCCCATCAGCTGAGCCAAGATATTAGGAGTGTTGTAAAATAGTCCCTCTCCCCCATCATTTCCCTCCTCAAATGAACAATATGTTGCTTTCTTTAATGGAATGCATCTGCCGAGAATCAAACATTGGTCAACAGAAGATAACAATTAAACCAAAATAATAAACTGCAAGGTATGCAAACCAAAAGAACTCATATTTATGAATGGTTACTATTGCCTTATATCAAGAGCCAGGAGGAATTTTAAGGAGCAAGATCTGTCGCCACTTCTTTTTATACACCAGATGAGATGAGATCAAATGCAGTGGAAGCTTTGCCCATTGCCATTCCAGGCACAGGGGAAACAAGAAGGGCAGTGCTGTGCGAGACAGTCTTTCAATAATACCGCTTCCCATCATTACCATTTACCAGCAGGACATGAGGAGTGGGGTTTTGAATTATGGTCCATAGAAAAACAAAATAAAAGAGGTGTGTTTGTTGTTATTTGTCTTCTCTCAGTGATTCCAAAAACAGACCATAAAAACATGGACGGTTTAATAAAAGATTAACAAAAGAGGGGTGCATCAAAGTGTCACACTCTTTCATGTTTCCTTCTTTTGTTTAAACTTTTCTTCCCCCTTGGTTTGTTAAATAGCCTGGGGAATTTTTCATTCAATAGCATTAGGAGGGCTGCTGCCAGCACCCAATCAGAATGTCCTGGGGGTGGACAGAGATTTTAAACCCTTGAAGGGGCCTAGATTGGTTGGAACTCCTTGAGATAAGAACTTTTTCTAAGTTTTAGCTTGGAGGGAGGGTTGGTCTGTGTGAGCTACTGCAACACTTGTTGAAAAAAAAAAAAATACCAACCTGAGCATTGCACACGAGTAAAATGCATGGGGGACATATCTTTTGTGAGATAACAGTATTTTTCCATGTACAGTATAAGACTACATTTTTGTCTAAAATTATTAGACTAAAATTTCAGGGTCATCTTATACATGAAAGTAAACTGAGGAGATAACCACGTTTGAGAAACTGTAATTTTGGGTTGGAAAAAGGGGGGCATCTTATACATGGAGGAAATGTGGCAATGAAACAAGTATTTAAAATGCTGGTTGGGAGTTTCTGAGGTACCTTTCCTGGAGCTGGTCTGAACCGAGCTGTGCAGCCATTTTTTGAACAAAGAAAGAAGCCAGAAGGTTAGAATTAAGAAATGCCATCTGAGGCTCCATCATCTCAAGAGCCTTTTCAGACCTCCTTCTTTTTACCTCTTCTTCATAACAAATGAGCGAGAAAGTAAAAATCCCTACGGTGGAATTCCATGGGGGGGATTTCCCCCCGCCCCTTATTCGCCTTTCCACTTTTTACAAGACCATCTCAGGTACAAAAGAAATGGACCCCTAAGAGTGAGTGCATCGCAATATTAGCACAGCTGGAGATCATCAGAAAGCTCGCAAGGTGAAGAATCGTTTCAGGTCAGAGAGGGAAGTAACTGCTGCTGTAATTTTTCAGAACAAAGCCAAGGTCTGAGAAACTAAATTGTAAGTAATATGCAGTTGACTGATCAATAAATTACAACGTTGGCATTTAGCAGACAAATCCATCTTTAAGGGTGGGGTGGGGTGGGGGTGGTACTTCTGCTGAGTAGCTGTGAGAGGAGGCTGATGCCCTGCCACAATAATTGTGCCCTCCAGGCCTCTTCCTGAAGGAATCCACAGTACCAACCGGCTGGTGAGCCCACAATCACCAGCAGGGTTTCAAATCGCCTAACAACCATTGCCACAGGCAAATTCCTGGCTTTCTGGAGCTTCTGGAATGAGCATCATGACGGAAGTGAGACAGCTGTGAACGCAGTTAGTATTCGCTGTGGAGAATTCCATTGTGACTAGGGTTTCTGCTACTTCCAGACCCTTGGCCAAGACTCTGACAGGGTGTCAGCTCCTAAGTTTCCCTCCACCTAGTCTCCTCAGTGGATGTGTTACACTTTTTTAAAAAAATAACATGTAACATGTATCAAATGAGACACTGAATACATTCTTGGAAGAAACAGCTGACTACCAATGAATGTAACATAGAACATTACCCAAAATAATTACAATATTTGGATCCCTGAAGTGTTCACTGTGGAAGTGGGCTTGTCCTCGAAAGCTCAGATTAAGAGATAGCAATTAGTCTTTAAGGTGCCACAATGATTTTGTCCTTACATTTTGTTCCTTTTGTTTTTTCCTGATATGCTAGCACAGACTAACATGGCTACCTCTTCCACCAATGTAGTGAGATCGAACACCTGCAAACTACAGAACTCACTGTATTTTTCCATGTATAAGACATACCCGTGTATAAGATGACCCAAACTTTTCCAACCTAAAATTAGATTAAACCTTGTGCATTCATGTTATCTTTAACCACAAAATGCTGATTTACTGTGACTTCTCACTATGAGCTATAGCTAGGTAACCACCAGTTATTGCAGAGTAATGGACTGGCATGTGCTTTCACTCCGGGTCTGACCTACCATTTGAAGTTTATACAGAATCAGCATGCCATGCTACATCCATCTTGCCATTCATCAGTACTTAAATCTCTCTCTCTCTCTCTCTCTCTCTCTCTCTCTCTCTCTCTCTCTCTCTCTCTCTCTGCACGTGTGTGTGTGTGTGTCTTAGATTGAAGAGGAGAGGGTTAATCCACTTTGGTCATACAGTAGTATCTCATATCTGCTGATTCAGTTACCCATGGTTGGCCTCCAAAAAAATAATAATAATCTGCTGTGTAAAAAGAAGTTCCAACAGATCTTGCTCCTTATAATTCGTCCTACTCTTGATATAAGGCAAATTAACAAATAGGTGCTGCAGAGCAAGTTACTGTCACAAATAGAGCCACTGTTGATTTTGGGGGTTCTGACAGGGTGTTCGCTCTTATCTGTGGATTTCCATATCCATGGGGTGGCCTGGAACCAATCCCCAAAAGATGTGGGGTTACTATTTAGTTAACAATGTGGTTCTTTACACCCCACTGATGGAAGCACACAGCTAGTTGTTAATTTACTAGGCTAACATCCAATAGCATTGTCTTGTGGAAAGCATGTGATATTTCTCTCCTGACATCTGAATTTCTCACTTGGACATTGCAGTCATAATGAAACAGCAATATTGTGGCAGATTGTGGAAGATCTGGAAGATACTGAGGGTGCAACATCAGTTAATCTAATAATTCTTGAATTTGTAAAGGAGGCAATATATTACCCATGCATTTTGGTCTAATTAAATCTGCTTCCTTTGATGCATGCAAAGGCCTGAGTTTTGTTCAAAATAAAACGTTATTACAAGATGTATATGATCTGAAGGAAGACCAGTGTCAATATTTTGTATATATTCCTACTATATGATGTAAATCTCTCTATACAGGGCTATCTTACAAGTACCTAGTTAGGTTTCTAATGCAGCTCTCAGATTAGAAGTGGGCTACTTGAAGGTTGAGACCAGAGCCTGGCTGGCAATCTTGAACTTTTGGCTAAAACGAACTTTCCTCCCAACTGGACTGACTTCCTTGGTATTACAGGACAATCAGCAGTCACCCTGGAAGAGAGCTATACTCAACAAAATCTGCAGCTATAGTTTTTGGAAGAATGGATCCTTCAAATTGGATATGTCAACACCAAGCGAAACTCAAGGCTGCACATTATCAAGATGGAAAGGCAGTTGTATTGCAAAACACTCTTAAACAAAGTTACTCTTAAACCATTTTATTACTGTACTTGGTAATCTTAGAGAAATTTACAAATTGTTCAAGTCCAAGTACCCATCTAAAAAGATAGTATTTTCAAAATTTAAGACCAAGGAACAGCATTATAGCAGGAGCTAGTGGGACTCACAGTGTGTCTGTGAGAACATACCAGCTAACCTCACAGGAGATGACAAAAGCATCCAACATGCTAGCCAATTTTTAAAAAGGTTCTTATTCATTCGGTATAGAAATTTTGATTTATTTTCAGGGCTAAATCAATTTAATTCCTTATCAATGCCAACAAGAAAAATTAAGTTTTATATTATACCATTGAGATGCCATCCTGAAATTTGGAATGATTGGCTAGAAGATATGTATCTTTAAGTGTGAATTTTTTGAATTTTTTTAAAAATCCCATTTCTCCAAAAATTCAAATTTTATATTTATTTAAATTTGTAATTTTTTTAAAACAAATGTACAATTGCATCATGTTGTATATCAAATGAAAGCCACATTCATACGCTTTAAAGTGACACCTGTCCCAGGTCTGTAGCTATCACAGCTATCTATTAAATGACATTTGAACTTATGGTGGGTAGTGAATTTTGGCTTTTTATTTAAAATTTTGAAAATGCAGTATCTCAGAAATGGGTGGACCAAAAATTTGAAATTTTTTTTAAACACCTCATGGTAAAGTACAAATGTACCAAAAATGAACCAAATCTATGAAATCATGGTTCCCTGCATTGGTTGATTTGACATGGAATGACCCAAAATCGTTCTCAGACTTGCATGTTCATGTGGACATGTTTTATATGACTTAAAAATAACAAAGTTTAGCAGGAAATATCAATAATAGATGGACTTTGTTTTCCCCCTATACCCCAAATTCCAGTGATGCTTATGGTTAAGCTCATGTTTGCAAGTTTTATCACAAGTAATTGCTTGTGACGCCTAGAGTCAAAACTGGCACCTTTGTGTCTTAGATGATAGCCCTCTGTAATAAATAGCGAAACAGTCAAAATAACTATTGGGTCAAATTAGTCTTCA
The DNA here is from genome assembly GCA_029282475.1 of Phrynocephalus forsythii. Lineage (NCBI taxonomy): Eukaryota > Metazoa > Chordata > Lepidosauria > Squamata > Agamidae > Phrynocephalus > Phrynocephalus forsythii. The sequence continues at coordinate 40,522,252 of JAPFRF010000001.1, forward strand.
TTCTTTGTTTGTGTCAAGAATTTCTGCTTGTCATATACTCCTAGTTACAATCATCCGATTGCTAAAGGAAAAAGGTAATGCCTACTATCATATTTATAGAAAGAAAACTATTTTGAAAGTTTTAAAGTATATATATACATAAAGATAGAGAAATCAAATAAACGCTTATAGATCTATGAGAATATATATATATGAAAATAATATATATATTAGAGGGAAGATCATAAAGGGAGATGTGGTCCTTGAGATAGATTGGACCCAAGTACGTTAGGACGTTCTGGGTTAACACCAACACTTTGAAGTGTGCCTGGAATGTAAATACCCATAGAATTATGGTCCTTCAAAAAAAAAAAAACTAGGAGAGGAAATGATATATACAGTAATACCTCAGATAACGAATGCCCCTGATAACATATTTTTCTGATAACGAATTGCAATTTCCAGGTATGGGGCTGCGTCAGATAATGAATTTTCCCTATGGGTTGCCTTGGATAATGAATTGCAATTTCTAGGTATAGGTCTGCCTTGGATAACAAATTTTCCCTATGGGCTGCCTCGGATAATGAATTTCCAGCATGCATCGGTAAAAAAGAGTTATCCAGGGTGGCATTGCATCTGTACCTTTAAAGTGCACTTTATAAAGAGTTTTGAGCAAAAAAACAGGTGTCTGTGTGATTTTCGTAGGTTCTGGAATGGATTAATTGGTTTCCCATTCCTATGGGAAACCGTGTTTCAGATAATGAATTTTTTCGGATAACAAATTGCCTTGGAGAACAAATTAAATTCGTTATCTGAGGTACCATTGTATTTTCAATCAATGGTAGTGTCTGTTAGTCTGTCTAAGTAAGATAAAGAATTGTGTTCTAAGTGATGCTTGCTTTGGTTCTTGACTAACAACAGCTGGACTAGAATCTTCTTGCCATAAATTACAATGTGTAAGGCTGATGAACTAAGCAGCAGCGGTAGCATATTTTAAAATTATTTTTTACTTAAAACATTTCTGACTTCTGTCCTGAAATTCCTGAGGCTCCCCTTTCATCACTGGGAACGAAGGCATTTCAGTGGCCCCTGCGAGAGAGTGGCACTTGTTCTTAACCCAAACATAAAGAAGTAAATGAGGTAGTGGTGGGGATGTTTGTTACTCTAGTGCATTTGATTCTGCAAAAGCCCCAACGCGTGACCAATGTCGGTCTGCAAAATCACAGGGTTATTTTTAAAGAAAAATTAAGATTTTTGGTGTTTTAAATATAGAGAGAGGTAGTCACTAATAATTGTAACTAAATTATAATTGAACAGAACTTTTGTTTACAGCAAGCAAACAAACCAAAAACATTTGAGAGAATGACGTTCAATTTTAAAGAGACCCATAATTGCAAACATTCTAAGAAAACATAATAAAAATGATAGGAGCAAAGAAAAAGAGTAGAATCACTAACCAGCCATCAAAGCTAAGTCAGAAAGTTTTAGAGGTCTTCAATCAGAAACAGAGAATTTAAATACAGGTAAAGATAAAGCCTCAGTCTGGAATATCTTATAAATTGGGCACATTTCTACTTTTGTGTCCCAGTTGATCAGTGAGGCTACAAAATAAAACAGGCTGAACTGTGCTTTCATCATTGTAAGGCTAATTACACTGGTGACAATGAGGCCTGTAATAAGACTTCCTGGGGTAGGAACTGGCAAGCCACCCCAGTATCCCTGCCAAGAACATCCCATGGTCAGAAACAAAATGCTAAAAGATATGACGCTGGAAGATGAGCCCCTCAGGTCGGAAGGTGTCCAACATGCTACTGAGGAAGAGCGGAGGACAAGTACAAGTAGCTCCAGAGCTAATGAAGTGGCTGGGCCAAAGCCGAAAGGACGCTCAGCTGCAGATGTGCCTGGAAGAGAAAGGAAAGTCCAATGTTGCAAAGAAATATACTGCATAGGAACCTGGAATGTGAGATCTATGAACCAGGGTAAGATGGATGTGGTCAAACGTGAGATGGAAAGAATAAACATTGACATCCTGGGCATCAGTGAACTTAAATGGACAGGAATGGGTGAATTCAGTTCAGATGACTATCACATCTACTACTGTGGGCAAGAATCCCATAGAAGAAATGGAGTAGCCTTCATAGTCAACAATAGAGTGAGAAAAGCAGTGCTGGGATACAACCTAAAACATGATAGAATGATCTCGGTACGATTCCAAGGCAGTCCTTTGAACATCACAGTAATTCAAGTTTATGCACCAACTACCGGTGCTGAAGAGTCTGAGATTGACCAATTTTATGAAGACTTACAAGAACATCTAGAACTGACACCAAAGAAAGATGTTCTTCTCATCATAGGGGATTGGAATGCTAAAGTAGGGAGTCAAGTGATAAAAGGAATAACTGTCAAGTTTGGCCTTGGAGTTCCAAATGAAGCAGGGCAAAGGCTAATTGAGTTTTGTCAAGAGAACAAGCTGGTCATTGCAAACACTCTTTTCCAACAACACAAAAGGCGACTCTACACATGGACATCACCAGATGGACAATACCGGAATCAGATTGACTATGTTCTCTGCAGCCAAAGATGGAGGAGCTCTATACAGTCAGCAAAAACAAGACCTGGTGCTGACTGTGGCTCAGATCATCAGCTTCTTATTTCAAAATTCAAACTTAAACTGAAGAAAGTAGGGAAGATCACTGGGCCAGTCAGGTATAACCTAAGTCAAATCCCATATGAATACACAGTGGAAGTGAATAATAGATTCAAGGAACTAGATTTGGTGGACAGAACACCTGAAGAACTATGGATGGAGGCTTGTAACATTGTACAGGAGGCTGCAATGAAAAATATTCCAAAGAAAAGAAAATGCAAGAAAGCAAAGTGGTTGTCCAACGAGGCCCTACAAATAGCGGAGGAGAGAAGAGATGCAAAATGCAAGGGAGAAAGGGAAAGATACAAAAAATTGAATGCGGACTTCCAATGAATAGCAAGGAGAGACAGGGCGGCCTTCTTGAATGAACAGTGCAAAGAAATAGAGGAAAACAACAGAAAAGGAAAAACCAGAGATCTGTTCAAGAAAATTGGAGATATTAAAGGGGTATTTCGTACAAAGATGGATATGATAAAGGACAAAAATGGTAGGGACCTAACTGAAGCAGAAGAGATCAAGAAGAGATGGCAAGAATATACAGAAGAATTATATCAGAAAGATCTGGATGTCCCTGATAACCAAGATAGCGTAATTGCTGACCTGGAGCCAGACATCCTGGAAGTGAAGTCAAGTGGGCCTTAGAAAGCATTGCAAACAACAAGGCCAGTGGAGGTGACGGCATTCCAATTGAACTCTTTAAAATCTTAAAAGAGGATGCTGTAAAGGTGCTGCATAAGATATGCCAGCAAATTTGGAAAACCCAGCAGTGGCCAGAGGACTGGAAAAGATCGGTCTTCATCCCAATCCCAAAGAAAGGAAACGCCAAAGAATGCTCCAACTATCGCACAATTGCACTCATTTCACATGCTAGCAAGGTTATGCTCAAAATTCTACAAGGCAGGCTTCAGCAGTATGTGGAAAGAGAACTTTCAGAACTACAAGCTGGATTTCGAAGGGCAGAGGAACTAGAGATCAAATCGCCATCATGCGCTGGATTATGGAGAAAGCCAGAGAGTTCCAGAAAAACATCTACATCTGCTTCATTGACTATGCCAAAGCCTTCGACTGTGTAGACCACAACAAACTACGGCAAGTCCTTAAAGGAATGGGAGTGCCTGACCACCTTATCTGTCTCCTAAGAAATCTATATGTGGGACAAGCAGCAACCGTCAGAACTGGATATGGAACAACTGACTGGTTTAGAATTGGGAAAGGAGTACGACAAGGCTGTATACTGTCACCTTGCCTATTAAACTTATATGCAGAGTACATCATGAGAAAGGCCGGTCTGGATGAATCACAAGCCGGAATTAAGATTGCCGGAAGAAATATCAACAACCTCAGATACGCAGATGATACTACTCTAATAGCAGAGAGTGAGGAAGAATTAAAGAACCTCTTAATGAGGGTGAAAGAGGAGAGTGAAAAAATGGGCTGAAGCTCAACATCAAAAAAACTAAGATCATGGCCATCACCTCCTGGCAAATAGAAGGGGAAGAAATGGAGACATTGACAGAGTTTATTTTCTTGGGCTCCTTGATCACTGCAGATGGCGACTGCAGCAACGAAATAAAAAGACGCCTGCTTCTTGGGAGGAAAGCAATGGCAAACCTAGATAGCATCCTAAAGAGCAGAGACATCACTTTGCCAACTAAGGTCAGGATGGTTAAAGCTATGGCTTTTCCAGTAGTGATGTATGGAAGTGAGAGCTGGACTATAAAGAAGGCTGATTGCCGCAGAATTGATGCTTTTGAGCTGTGGTGCTGGAAGAAAGTCTTGAGAGTCCCCTGGACTGCAAGGAGATCAAACCTATCCATTCTGAAAGAAATCAACCCCAAATGTTCACTGGAATGACAGATTTTGAAGCTGAGGCTCCAGTACTTTGGCCACCTCATGAGAAGAGAGGACTCCCTTGAAAAGTCCCTGATGCTGGGAAAAATCGAAGGCAAAAGGAAAAGAGGACGACAGAGAATGAGATGGTTGGACGGTGTCATCGATGCAACCAAAATGAATTTGACCAAACTCCGGGAGGCAGTGGAGGATAGGAAGGCCTGGCAAGCTCTGATCCATGGGGTCTCGAAGAGTCGGACACGACTGAACGACTGAACAACAACAACAAAGATAAAGAATGGATGGAAAGAGACCTTTTGAGATAGAATCACAGAATCTTGGGAGCCCCCTGTGGAGGTTACAGGTGTTGAAATACTCAGCGTTCAGTCATTGTTCAGCAGCCACGCATGTAAGGACTGAAGATCTGAGGAAGGACCCCTGAAAAGGACAGTAAGACACAGTCATAAAGGAGGAACTGGCGGCTAAGGATGGAAATCCTGATCTGATTCAGCCTTGCTGCCACTATAACAAAATGCCTCCTTATTGCTCACCAGTCAGGTTTTTAAAGTCAGTCTCAGAGAGAAGGTGCACATTTCTGAGACTGACTTTGGCACTGAGTTCTTTAACTGTAGAATATTAGAAACTAAAGCACAATTACCTAGATCCAAGCCATGGAAACTTTTGGACAGATTTGAAAACCAGTGTTGAGTTGGATATCAATAGCCAGCACTGATATTATGCTGTAAATGTATAGAACAATGATAGGCAAACCTTTCAGAGACCACCAAGTGCCCATACTGCAATTCAAAACCCACTAATTTTCTGCAAAGTGCCAATAAGCCAATTTAACCTGAATACAGGTGGCTATGAAGGGGCAATGTCGGGTGCCCACAGAAAGGGCTCTGAGTGCCACCTTTGGCACCTGTTCGCCAACACTGGTATAGAACCTAGTTAGTACCTATGTGGAAGTATTGCCATTCACTAACTGCAGTTTCCAAATAGTCTTGGAAGATATCCAGTGAGTGTGATATGTTACCCAGCAAGGATGGGAAGAAGGGAGATCTGGATCAACCAGCAGATCTTTGATGAGGACGTAGTAGGACAAGGATATCTGATTTCCAGGTGTGCAACAACCACAGCAATAAAAATAACTACCCTCCAGGGTTAACACACTTCACATTGGAGACCATTTGAAGTAGTCAAGTGGAAGTTTAAAGAAGGAAGGACTGTGCACTCCTTATTGTTCTGATCCTCAGAACAACCCCCCCTCCCAAACTGTTTAATTGTAAGTGCCTGCATTTTGTATACCCTTCTACTTGGTGTATCTTGAGGATCACAAAGAAGAAGCTAGAAAAATGCTGTGTTGAGGATCACAAGGAAGATCCCAGAAGATCTTGGGATCTATGTGAGCCTAATTGATTCAACAAATGTACTTAAGTTAATAGAGTACTAACAACTTGATTTAACCTATTGCATTGTCTAAAAATCATTTGGGTCCAAGCCATCTCAAGGGCCACATCATCCTTTATGAGCCTGCCCATCTGTTAGAATCACCAGGAGAGGTCTTTCTTACAATCCCATCACATCCACAGGTGCATTTGGTGGGGACACGGGAGAGGGCCTTCGCTGTTGCAGCTCCCAGACTTTGGTTATAAGTAAGTAAGTAAGGAAGTAAGGAAGTAAGTAAGTAAGTAAGTAAGTAAGTAAGTAAGTAAATCTTAAGGAGGAAAGAAGAAATATAATCCTTTAAATCAGCTGTGGAACATAGATTTTACAAGTAGAATCCTCTTCCATGGCAGTCTCATAATTTTAGAGAGATGGTAGAGACTGGTTATTTTACTGTATACCAGGCACTCTCAAAACTTGTGACAAGCCTTGAAAAGTGTATATTAATATGCCATGTTATAGCCCTTCAAATTTCATCAACACCACCATCAAGTCTTGAGTTTATGCCTGTAGCAGCCACTTATTCCAGGCAGGGGAAAAAAAGAGATGTCAATACCTCCCAAGTGCAATAGTGCCTACAGAAATGTGCCAAACTAAAACCCAGTGTGGGAAAGCTGAAATGTTCATTCGCCTATTCCCCTAATGAACAGCGATGCATATTTACATTTCTCATCCGAGAACAGGCTCATGTCTCAGGTGCGTACAGATGCTGTTTGCTCTTTCTCTCCCTCCTTTGCAAAAAGTGTCGCACTTCCCTGCCCCCGCGGCGCCCAAATGCTTCATATCATCCTTGATAACCCGCACAAGAAGTATATTATTTGGCAGACGCCTTCTTTTTCTGAGGGGGACAGAGTGCCAAACAGTGGATTCCTGTTGCGTTTATGCACAAGAGTCGTCGTTGCTTCTGTTTGTGCAAGGTCAGCTGATCAGAAGAGCCTCACCATAATGATTGCTATTGCATCCTGTGACGTGAGAGAGGTATTCTGGCTGCCTTGTTTCCAGGGCTAGGAAGTGCTCACAATTTCCCCTGTCTTGACCCTGTTTTTTGACTGCAATCAAAGTTTCATGAGGAGGATTTTTCAAATGAATGGAAATCATTGGGTTGACTATGGGGTGGAGTGGGGTTGGTGGGGTGGCAGGGACTTAACTCTCTCTCCCCACCACCAACACCCTTTAAAAAGAAGAAGAAGAGGTTGTATATATTGGTTTTGTGGAGTGGGGGGAGGGATACAGCCGAGAACAGCGTGGACTTCATAATAGCTTCCTCTTTAAGTTCATGCAAGTTTAGGGACTTGCAAGTGGACTCAAAGGGATGAGTGGCTGTAAGATCCACTGAGTGATACTGCAAATAGAAGGTCTGAAATACTAAAGGAGTTAAGGATACCTGGACCTTTGCCCATCGCATCAAGCAAAGGAAGAAGTTGCCGAAAGGAGGGGGAGAAGATTCTTACGTTATACATTTCAAGGCCTTCTCCAAAAGGAGGGGGTAACCAGCCCATTAGTCTATGTGCCAAGAGGAAGCTTTGCTTTTGTGACATCCCCATGCGCACACCCACCTTCCCTGGACCACAGAAAGATCAATCCTGTTTGAAAACCACCCATTACCTAAGACATCTAATTTATATTAGAAGCTCACTAAAAGGCACCGTCTGGCCTCCAACCTTCACTTCCCATGATAAAGAGGATGCTTTACACCATATGTGACACTTAATCAAAACCGATATGCTTTAACAAACCCTTAACCCCTAGCACGCAGGAGTCACCTGAGGCCAAGGGACAAGGCACAGACCCAGCTCAAGGTGCCATATCCTTTGATTAAGATGATAAAGATTCCCCCGATTTTTTTTTGTATTTTTTATCAGAACAGAAATTCTGGATATGCCCCTTTTTGATTTGTCAGCTTCAAATCCCACGAAGAGGTTCAAGACAGATAGAGCAACTAGGGACTAGTTGTTCTATCCTTCTACTAGGTATTAGGAGGTAATTTCTAGGAACCCTTGACTGTAATGATCCTCTCGCCTTCTGATCTTTCCGTAAGCAAGGTTTTTCCAGCGAACTTGGGTTTTAAACTGGTGCAAGCCTTGCTTCCATCTGGGTCTTTTCTTCAAGGGGGGAGGGTCCCAATGCACTTATTGCATCGGCCCCAGATCAGAGCTCCTTCCCTCCCTATTTCCTTTGGTCTTTCTTTTTCTTCTTTCTTCCCTGTAAAGAGATAGATCTTTGAGGAAGTTATTTCACCCTCCCTTGGATTCCTGGTGCGGGAGATTTATTTTAGTTACCCAGCTTCGGTAGCACTTGGACAAAGGCTCAACTCACCATAATAGAATCTTTACAAGTGGGCCCTGCAACAAAATGCTGCTGTGTCGAGGGTCCTTGTTTGGCAGGCCAGCCATAGCTTCTTGTAGGATACTCTTTCACACCCACCCACCTCCAGTCCCAACCTTCAGACAGATTTGCATCCTGTGCTTCTCAACATGTTCACTTCTTGCTGGTCTGGGATTGGATCCTCCGCCCCGCCCCCAATTAAATGAAAACGCTTCCCCCACCCCCACCACACTTCCACAATCAGTGCCATTTCCTATCCTCTTTGCAGTTGCCCAAGCCTACTGATCTATCCCACTTGCTTCCTTGTAGCTGGTGTTTCAGCTACTTTCACCTCATGATGTAGCACCTGAGTTCATGAGTATCATTTGTGATTCTCTCAGCTCTCCTTTGCTTTACTTTGTTGTGCTTGAGCGGTTGGCTACAAGGCTGGGCTTCTGGGAGGGCAGGGGCAAGGAAGGGCCTTTCCTTCTCCATATGAAAACCTCCCTAGCCCATGTTGGCTGTGGTCCAGTTGTTGTGTGAAGCCCTTTGTTGTGATTTGATTTTTTTTCTTCTTCCACCAAAAATAGTTCACAAAAGCAGCTGCCTTTTGGATTTAGAGGGGAATCCAAGGCCCCAGTCCATGGCAGTTCTAAACCATCTATTCCAGACTAAAACTGACATTATCATGTTTTTTTGTTTGTTTTCATTGCTATCAGATCCATCAACCCACTTCTTCCACCATATGCCTCCTTAGCAAAGGCTGATAATTATTTGCCCAAACTGTTGCTCTATTTGGCAAAAGTAAATGCAGAGCCTAGATGCCCTAAGCACATCTGATCTCCCCTGATTTCGGAAGCTAAGCAGGGTCAGTCCTGGTTAGTACTTGGATGGGTGACCACCAGGGAATAGAGTAGGAACTGGCAAACCACTCCAGTATTCCTGCCAAGAAAACTCCATGGACATGGGGTCATGAAGAGTCGGTCACAACTGTAACAACACCACACACACACACACACACACACACACACACACACACACACACACACACACACACACACACACACACACACACACACACACACACACACACACACACACACACAAATGCAGAACCTAGGAAATCTCTTTGATGGGACTAAAACTCCCAGAAAACAATTCATGGTATTCTAGTAAAGAAATTTTTCCAAGCCCCAAATAAATCTCCATGCACTTTGGTTACTAGTTGTTATTCTGTGCCATCAGCTTGATTGTGACTTTTGGTGAGCCTAACAAGTTTCTCAAGGTTTATGAGGTAAAATTACTCAGTGTCTCCCCGTCGGTTTCCATGGTTGAGCAAGAGATTTGAACCCAGGTACCCTGAGTCCTACCCCACCCTGGCATCCATTTATTTAACATGATTTGAGAACCCCATATTTAGCATAACCAAAGTTACCTCTTATGGGTTAACAGGAAAATCTGAGTGAGTAATTTAGAATTGCATCCCTTAAATATTAATGTTTGTGGTTACCTGCTTCCCTCAGCAAATATAATATTTCACACTGTGTCATTTATTACAGTATATTTACCAGGAACTGTACACATCACATTTCTTCTTCTTCTTCTTCTTCTTCTTCTTCTTCTTCTTCTTCTTCTCTCTCTCAATCTGTACGTAAAAATAGACTTTGATTTATGAGACTTTGTGTAAAGTAACAAACTATATAGCTAGCTTTACACATGTCTTCTTCTCATGAGAAGGAGTATACAGTATTTCATTGGGAAAATTGAGTGGGAAAGAAGGCCCCACATGCCAATTCTCCAGCACCACAGACTGAGGTGGATCTGACCACAGACCCTCTGAATTTTTCTTCCATGGATATTAATTTTGAGTTTTACCCCCCTCACTTCATGCAATAGCAGTTTGCTATTGGTCCCCAGATGTAGAATTACCTCATCCCAGACTTCTCCTCCACTTCTTCCTGTTCCCAGAACCTTTCACATACACTCACCAGAGTTTTGAAATGTTCCTTTTTTGGGCGATAACTCCCTAAAGAAGATGTCAGGCCTCCATGTTATACATATATTCCTCATTGATATATGATAACTGATAAAGTGTGGTAAACAAGCAATCACTGTCATTTCAGCATTGGGCGTGATGGTTCCCACCACCACCCTCTTTAGTTATATGTGCCCCTTCCCCCTCATGATAATACAAAAAGGAAGACATGACAAACATTACTGTGGGAATCTGTCCTAATTCTTGCCCATTTTATTGCTTCTGAAAAGTAATGCACATTTTCAGAAAAGCAGGCAAGCCAGTTTGTAACTGTAACAATGTAAAATATAACAAAATACAGTAGCACTTGAAAGTATTTTTGACCTATTGTGTCCTAATGGGAACAAATTGAATTGTGACAGGGAAGTCTTGTTCCCTGAATGTTTTAAGGCTTTGTTTGTCTAATTATTATGATTTATAGTTCAAGGCTGTGAAAACGGCTGATGTCTTTTGAGGCATCCAACAAAATCCTTTTGGTAGATCAGCAGGGACAGGAATTAAACACTGGCTCTTTGGCTTGAATACGGAGATGAGCACTGCCCCTAGAGTCAGACATGACTAGCACGGATGTGCGCAGGGGGAACCTTTACCTTTTTAAATTCTAAAGACCAGAAGAAAAGGGATGATGAATTTTTATGAGGGCTTGGAGACATTGTCCTCAGAGAGAAACACAGTAAGAGGGCCTGGAGTTCAAATGTCCATTGTACTACTAAGTGAACCAAGATCATTCAGTGTGTGGCTGAGGGAGTTCTGTATTCTGCCACAGAGGCTGCCACAGGCAAAATCCTAGAGTTGCACCAGAAGGAAAAGCCAGAATCCACTTCTAACCATCTTACACCTAAAAAACTTTGGGAGGGTTGACTTGTCAGCACATAAATATTGATATTTTTTTCGAACATAGGTGCATATTAGTTACATGTAGAAAACAATACTAGCAATCTAAACATTAGTATGTTGTTCTAATAACTCAGCACACACAAAGGGTTAATCTCAGTTTCTTCGCTTACTCTAAACATACTTTTAAAATTTCAATTCTTAAAAAAAAACAGATTATGAATGTGGGGTTTTATGCTTTTGTATCCATGATGCAGTGTTGACAGCACAGATGACAGTAGACAAGATGGCCTACACTCTACCAGATACTCTGTTGTGTTCACTCACTACCATTCACAAAGAGACACCAAACAAGGTGAATCCCAGAACCTGACTTCTTTTTTCATAGATGTATGTTACATGTAGATGTAAGATACTTTGACTTCATCAAAGCTTTTGACCAACTTCCCTGTAATATCCTGATTAGCAAGCTAACTAGGTGCAGGCTGGATAAATCAAGTGTAAGGTGGATACACCATTGGCTACAGATTCATACTCAGAGTGATGATTAATGGCTCCTTTTCTAAGTGGGAGAAAGTAACAAGTGGGGTATTCCAAGGCTATGTCCTGGGTCCGGTGTGCTACAACATTTTAATTAGAGATGGGAATGAACCAAAAAAATGGCAGTTTGTTTCATTTCATTTCGTTTTCCGGTCCGGTCCAGTTCGTCAATTGCGAAACAATTTTTTTAGAAAATAATTCATTTTGTAATTCATTTTAGTTCAGGTTCTTTTTTCCTTTTTCCTTTTGAACCTCACTGGTGAGTTTTTGTTATTATATATATATATATATATATATATATATATATATATATATATATATATATATATATATATATATATATATATATATATATATATATATATATTTTAGATTTTCACGGGTATAGGTATGCATGTTAGGGTGGATTCGGGTTTCTTCCGTGTAGAAATCTGGTTGTTTTGGCGACATTTCGACGAGGTCTCACTCGTCATCTTCAGGCTGGTGTTCTGGCTTCTTTCTTCTTGAAGCAAAGTCTTTGCTTCAAGAAGAAAGAAGCCAGAACACCAGCCTGAAGATGACGAGTGAGACCTCGTCAAACGTCGCCAAAACAACCAGATTTCTACACGGAAGAAACCCGAATCCACCCTAACATGCATACCTATACCCGTGAAAATCATATATATATATATATATATATATATATATATATATATATATATATATATATATATATATATATATATATATATATATATATATATATATATATATATATATATATATATATATATATATATATGCATGTTAGGTGGATTCGGGTTTCTTCCCGTGTAGAAATCTGGTTGTTTTGGCGACGTTTGACGAGGTCTCACTCGTCATCTTCAGGCTGGTGTTCTGGCTTCTTTCTTCTTGAAGCAAAGCGTGATCTCAGTTGAAGTCCTTCTATAAATACTGCTGGGGGTGTGTGGTTTGCTTGCTCTGTTGCTGATTGCAGGTTCCTTTGTTCCTTTGTTCTTTTGTGATATGCTGTGTGGCTGAGGCGATCGTTAAGGGATTAACTGCTGGTGGCTGTTTAGATGGCTGTTTAGATGCTGGTGGGTTAGATGGCTGGTGGGTTCTGGCAGTATCCTGGGCTTTGGTGGAGTGGGGTCCTGTGTCTTGTGAATTCATTTTGGTCTGGCTACGTGTCTGTGGTCTCCCAATGTTTTTTGGGGGTGTGTGAGTGTGCTCCATGTGGTGACTGGAGTGGGGTGCCGCAGTAGATGGTGCAGTCGTGGTTTTGTTATTGGATGGTGGTTTCGTTTCATCTGTGGGACGGGTCTGGGTTTGTGTTTGGTGTGGATGGAAGGTGGTGGCGTCTTGTGTCCTTTTGGACCTGGTGTCAGTCTTTGTGACAGAGGCTCGTCTGTTGACCAGGGCTAGTTTCAGATGTCAGGCAAGCGGGAGGTGTCATCGCGTTTATTCATGTTGTTTGGGTGTTTCTCTATTTCAATGGCTTCCATGATTATTCGACTGTTGAAGTGTTCAGTTTTGGAGATGAGTTTGGTTCTTTCAAAGTCAATTTCATGACCTGTTGTTTTTATGTGCTGGAAGAGAGAGGAAGATTTTTCTTCTTTTTTGACTGCGTTCTTGTGTTCTGCGATGCGTGCGCTTATTCTCCTGTTTGTCTGTCCGATGTATGTGGCTGGACAGACTTTGCATGGTATTTCGTAGACTCCTTGGTTTTCTAGCTCAATCTTGTCTTTGGGGTTTCTTAAAATGTTGGCTATTTTTTGGTCGGTGCAAAAGGCTGTCTTGATATTGTGTTTGTGGAGAATTTTGCTGATTTTGTCTGTGGTGCCTTTGATGTAAGGGAGGAGGGCGGTGCCGTTGTTCTCTTCTGTTTCTTGGTTCTTGGGGGTGTTTCCTTTTGGATTAGTTTGGTGATGGTGTTTTTTTGGAATCCGTTCGCAATTAAAACATTCGAGAGAGTGTGTAATTCAGTTTTTAGGTGGTCTTTGTCAGCGAGGCGTTTGGTTCTGGAGATGAGGGTTTTTGCTACGGAGTTGATCTGTGCAGGGTGGTGGTGTGATTGTGCATTTAAGTAGCGGTTTGTATGTGTTTTTTTCTGGTAGATGGTATGTCCTAAGGAGCCGTCGGGTTTTTGTAGATTAGGACGTCCAGGAAGGGAAGTTGGTTGTTGGCTTCTATTTCCATAGTGAATTGTATTTTGGGGTGTAGGCTGTTGAGATGTGTGAGGAAGTTGTTCAGTTTATCTTTCCCGTGTGGCCAGATAACAAAGGTGTCATCAACATATCTGAGCCAGAGTTTGGGTTTATGTTCGGACTTCTGTAACGCGTTGGTTTCAAAGTGTTCCATATATAGGTTTGCGATGACCGGTGAGAGGGGTGATCCCATGGGTGCTCCTTCTATCTGTTTGTATCTTTGTCCATTGTGGATGAAGTATGTGTTGGTTAGGCAGTGGTTGGTCAGATCTAGGATGTGTTTGGGGGGGTTGTATTTGTTGTGGATAGCTGTCAAGGCTTCTTGAATGGGCACTTGTGTGAAGAGCGAAACAACATCGAAGCTCACGAGTAGGTCATTGGGTTGTAGGTCTTGTTTCTTTATAATTTCTATGAAGTGGAATGAGTTTTGTACGTATGAAGTGATGGATTCTGCATAGGGCTGGAGTTGTTTGGCAAGAAATTTGGCGAGGTTTTGTAGAGGTGAGCCTATGGAGCTGTCTTCTCCTCCCTTACATCAAAGGCACCACAGACAAAATCAGCAAAATTCTCCACAAACACAATATCAAGACAGCCTTTTGCACCGACCAAAAAATAGCCAACATCTTAAGAAACCCCAAAGACAAGATTGAGCTAGAAAACCAAGGAGTCTACGAAATACCATGCAAAGTCTGTCCAGCCACATACATCGGACAAACAAACAGGAGAATAAGCGCACGCATCGCAGAACACAAGAACGCAGTCAAAAAAGAAGAAAAATCTTCCTCTCTCTTCCAGCACATAAAAACAACAGGTCATGAAATTGACTTTGAAAGAACCAAACTCATCTCCAAAACTGAACACTTCAACAGTCGAATAATCATGGAAGCCATTGAAATAGAGAAACACCCAAACAACATGAATAAACGTGATGACACCTCCCGCTTGCCTGACATCTGGAAACTAGCCCTGGTCAACAGACGAGCCTCTGTCACAAAGACTGACACCAGGTCCAAAAGGACACAAGACGCCACCACCTTCCATCCACACCAAACACAAACCCAGACCCGTCCCACAGATGAAACGAAACCACCATCCAATAACAAAACCACGACTGCACCATCTACTGCGGCACCCCACTCCAGTCACCACATGGAGCACACTCACACACCCCAAAAAAACATTGGGAGACCACAGACACGTAGCCAGACCAAAATGAATTCACAAGACACAGGACCCCACTCCACCAAAGCCCAGGATACTGCCAGAACCTACCAGCCATCTAACCCACCAGCATGTAAACAGCCATCTAAACAGCCATCAGCAGTTAATCCCTTAACGATCGCCTCAGCCACACAGCAGATCACAAAAGAACAAAGGAACAAAGGAACCTACAATCAGCAACAGAGCAAGCAAACCACACACCCCCAGCAGTATTTATAGAAGGACTTCAACTGAGACCACGCTTTGCTTCGAGAGGAGAGAGGCCAGAGCACCGGCCTGGGGATGGCGGGTGGGACCTCGTCGAGACGTCGCCGGGGCGGCCGGATTTCTGCACGGGAGGAGGCCCGAGTCCACCCTAACATGCATACCTATACCCGTGAAAATCTACGAAAACATATATATATATATGTATATATATGTGTATATATATATATATATATATATATATATATATATATATATATATATATATATATATATATATATATATATGCATGTTGGGGTGGATTCGGGTTTCTTCCCGTGTAGAAATCTGGTTGTTTTGGCGGCGTTTCGGCGAGGTCTCGCTCGTCGTCTTCGGGCTGGTGTTCTGGCTTCTTTCTTCTTGAAGCAAAAGCTCTACGGCCTCCCCAAGATTCACAAAGAAGGAACACCTCTCAGACCCATAGTCAGCTCCATAGGCTCACCTCTACAAAACCTCGCCAAATTTCTTGCCAAACAACTCCAGCCCTATGCAGAATCCATCACTTCATACGTACAAAACTCATTCCACTTCATAGAAATTATAAAGAAACAAGACCTACAACCCAATGACCTACTCGTGAGCTTCGATGTTGTTTCGCTCTTCACACAAGTGCCCATTCAAGAAGCCTTGACAGCTATCCACAACAAATACAACCCCCCCAAACACATCCTAGATCTGACCAACCACTGCCTAACCAACACATACTTCATCCACAATGGACAAAGATACAAACAGATAGAAGGAGCACCCATGGGATCACCCCTCTCACCGGTCATCGCAAACCTATATATGGAACACTTTGAAACCAACGCGTTACAGAAGTCCGAACATAAACCCAAACTCTGGCTCAGATATGTTGATGACACCTTTGTTATCTGGCCACACGGGAAAGATAAACTGAACAACTTCCTCACACATCTCAACAGCCTACACCCCAAAATACAATTCACTATGGAAATAGAAGCCAACAACCAACTTCCCTTCCTGGACGTCCTAATCTACAAAAAAACCGACGGCTCCTTAGGACATACCATCTACCAGAAAAAAACACATACAAACCGCTACTTAAATGCACAATCACACCACCACCCTGCACAGATCAACTCCGTAGCAAAACCCTCATCTCCAGAACCAAACACCTCGCTGACAAAGACCACCTAAAAACTGAATTACACACTCTCTCGAATGTTTTAATTGCGAACGGATTCCAAAAAACACCATCACCAAACTAATCCAAAAGGAAACACCCCCCAAGAACCAAGAAACAGAAGAGAACAACGGCACCGCCCTCCTCCCTTACATCAAAGGCACCACAGACAAAATCAGCAAAATTCTCCACAAACACAATATCAAGACAGCCTTTTGCACCGACCAAAAAATAGCCAACATTTTAAGAAACCCCAAAGACAAGATTGAGCTAGAAAACCAAGGAGTCTACGAAATACCATGCAAAGTCTGTCCAGCCACATACATCGGACAGACAAACAGGAGAATAAGCGCACGCATCGCAGAACACAAGAACGCAGTCAAAAAAGAAGAAAAATCTTCCTCTCTCTTCCAGCACATAAAAACAACAGGTCATGAAATTGACTTTGAAAGAACCAAACTCATCTCCAAAACTGAACACTTCAACAGTCGAATAATCATGGAAGCCATTGAAATAGAGAAACTCCCAAACAACATGAATAAACGCGATGACACCTCCCGCTTGCCTGACATCTGGAAACTAGCCCTGGTCAACAGACGAGCCTCTGTCACAAAGACTGACACCAGGTCCAAAAGGACACAAGACGCCACCACCTTCCATCCACACCAAACACAAACCCAGACCCGTCCCACAGATGAAACGAAACCACCATCCAATAACAAAACCACGACTGCACCATCTACTGCGGCACCCCACTCCAGTCACCACATGGAGCACACTCACACACCCCCAAAAACATTGGGAGACCACAGACACGTAGCCAGACCAAAATGAATTCACAAGACACAGGACCCCACTCCACCAAAGCCCAGGATACTGCCAGAACCCACCAGCCATCTAACCCACCAGCATCTAAACAGCCATCTAAACAGCCACCAGCAGTTAATCCCTTTAACGATCGCCTCAGCCACACAGCAGATCACAAAAGAACAAAGGAACAAAGGAACCTACAATCAGCAACAGAGCAAGCAAACCACACACCCCCAGCAGTATTTATAGAAGGACTTCAACTGAGATCACGCTTTGCTTCAAGAAGAAAGAAGCCAGAACACCAGCCTGAAGATGACGAGTGAGACCTCGTCGAAACGTCGCCAAAACAACCAGATTTCTACACGGGAAGAAACCCGAATCCACCCTAACATGCATACCTATACCCGTGAAAATCTACGAAAACATATATATATATATATATATATATATATATATATATATATATATATATATATATATATATATATATATATATATATATATATAAAAAAATCCTGCCAGCCCACAGGTCGGATCGGGTTATTTTTATTTAATTTAATTTTAATTTTAATTTTAATTTTAATTTTTATTTTTATTTTTACTGTGAACCTCGTGGCCCACATACCAGCTGTAGTGCAGGCCAGTCGGCTTTTAAAAAAACTTTTGCCAGCCTGCAGGCCGGTTCGGCAACTTGCGGGCTGCTACCGGGGTATTTTTTATTATTTTTTATTATTTTTAATTTTAATTTTTATTTTTACTGCCGACCATGTGGCCGCCTACCAGCTGTAGCATGGCCGGTCAGCTTTTTTTTTTCCCCTGGACGCCCCCTCCCTGCAGCCAGGAGGACCAGACCAGGAAGGACCCGCACCAGGTAGGAGACACTGGCGAATGAAACGAAATGAACAGGAAATTTCCATTTTGTTTCTCTTAGAGGTGGCAGTTTGTTATTTATTTCATTACGTAACAAAATTATTAGTAAATAACGAAATGAACCAAAAGTTCGTTTCATGCCCATCTCTAATTTTAATTAACAATTTGGACAAGGGGGTGCACAGAATGCTTGTCAGATTTGCAGAGGACACAAAATTGGGTGGAATAGCTAATGCTCTGGAAGACGGAAATAAAATTCAAAATGACCTTGATAGGCTGGAGCACTGGGCTGAAACCAACAGAATGAAATTTAAGAGGGGTAAGTGCAAAGTATTACATCTAGGAGGAAGAAACCAAAAGCACAGTCAAAAGATGGGGGACACCTGGCTCAGCAATAATACATGTGAGAAGGATCTTGGAATTCTGCTAGATCATAAGCTGAATATCAGTCACCAGTGTGATGTGACCACAAAAAAAGGCAAATGCTATTTTAGGCAGCATTAACAGAAGTAGACTTTCCAAATCCCATGAGATGCTCATCCCCCTCTATTCAGCACTAGGTAGGCCTCACCTTGATTATTGTGCCCAGTCCTGGACACCACACTTCAAGAAAGATACTGACAAATTGGAACAAGTTTGGAAGAAGGTGACAAGGATGATCAAGGGGCTGGAAACCAAGCCCTATGAGGAAAGGCTGAAAGAATTGGGCATATTTAGCCTAGAACCGAGGGGCGATAGCAGGGGTCCTCAAAGTTTTTAAACAGCGGGCCAGTCCACCACCCCTCAGATACCACTGGGGGCCGGACCACAGGGGAGGGAGGGGCAAGTGGGGCCACCACCACCCCACGATCAGCCCATGATCAGTGCATCTCCGGGACCCCCGCAAATGCCTCCTGCTCCGGGTTGTGCCACTGCTGGGATCCCTCTGCTGTGCCTCCTCCTCCTCATACAGTGGCAGCGGCTGGAGCAGCTCTCCTTCCTTCCTTCCTTCCTTCCTTCCTTCATTGCATTGAGAAGGAGGTGGCAACCCAGGCAAGCTCAGGCCCCTCATCACCTTCTAGGCTGCCACTCAGGATGAGGAGCAGCAGTCGCAGCAAGACTGGCACCACTGCACACAGATCCAGCTGTGCGCCCTGGCCATCATGCCCTTGCTGCGCCCGGGAGGGAAAGCTGCCTTCTCTCTTGGCCCAGCCCGGCCGGCCCTGACTTGATGCACCACAAGTGAAGGAGGAAACGAGCAAGGGCTGGGAACTGCCTCAGCAATAGAAGCAGCTGTGGAGGCTGGCTTGCTTGCGAAGCGGGGGGGGAGGTGGGGGGTCTGCAATTGGTCCCTGGGGCCGGATTCAGGACCCTGAGGGGCCGCATCCGGCCCCCCGGGCCTTAGGTTGAGGACCCCTGGGCGATAGGATAGCACTTTTCAAATACAGAGGTGCCTCGAGTTATGATGTCAAAACGTTCCTCGTGATGCTTTGTATCTTGAAATTTCTGCAACTCGAAATCAAATTGGGCACAATACACCCTGGAAATTGAAGTCTTCTGCAAAAAATTTATATCTCGAGGCATCCTATAGGAAATGTTCCTATCTTGAGGCATCCCATAGGAAATTTTCATATCTCAAGGTTTTCACATAATACTTTAGTTCCCAGGGTGCATTGCCCCTCGATGGATTTCCCTTCATATCTTGAGTTTTTCACAACTAGAGGCATTCATAACTAAAGGCACCACTGTCATACAGAAGATGGTCAGGATCTATTCTCAATCAGAGTGCAAGATGCAGAACAATGGGCTCAAGTAAAGAGAACCCAACCTTCGGCTGAATATCAAGAAAAACCTCCTAACTGTTAGAGCAGTACGGCAACGGAACCAATTACCTCTAGAGGTGGTGAGTGCTTCAACACTGGAGGCCCTCAGGAGAAATTTGGGCAGCCACCAGACAGATAACCTTTGATGTTTATTCCTGAATGGATCTGAGAGGGTTGGTCTTGATAGCCTTATAACCCCTTCCAATGTCACTATTCTATGATTCTATGAATCGTCAGTCTCAATCATGTCTCACCCCAGTGCAAAGGACAGGATAGGGCTGCTTTTCAACAAATTCTCTAGGTATCTATTGCTCGGAAAATATGGGTGATCATAAAATGCCATGATGAAACCTTTGTTTTGGGGAGGGGGCAATGGACAGGAGCTAACACAACCAGGTAATCATTGTCATTCACGAGTGAACGGATTGCAGATGTGTATGGAGAGGGGTGGCTTTCACTCCACATTTCATATTTTGGATTTGGCAGAGTCAGAGGCTGGAGGCCTTTCCACCTTCTTATCAGGAACTTTCACTTTCTTTGCTGAAGGATGGTACCTGCTGAATGTGCCCTTTTCTGCTGATCTCGTTTTTGAATTTGGATGCTGCCCAGGTTTCAAAGATAAAGTGAGGATTTCTAAATTCTGGTATTAAGGAGGAGCATGAAAGAGAAAAATACGATATTTGCTGCACCACTCATTGTGAGATAAATGAACCATCTCAGCAAATACAGAAAGGTGGAGGAGGGTGTTGAAATTGATTCAGTATAATTTTAATCCCAATGAGATAGCCAATCAGATGCCCTAATTTAAGACATTTCCCTTCCCTCCCAACGGTTCAAGTAAATCCCCAATAAGCCTCATTCTGCAAAGAGAGACCCACACTGCATCCCCCTGAGAGTGATTTAAAATAAGATTTTGCAACAAATACCCATGCTTACTGCAAAATCAACATGAAGGAGATTAGTTTGCTGCCTCCTCCTCCTCCTCCTCCTTCATTTATATGTTGACACTTGAAAAAGGTTCAGGCTTCTCATCAGCAGTGCGTGCATGCAAATATGGTGTGTGAGCAAAGAGAGGGGTGAAAAAAACCATCCCTCTAGTTGTCATTGGGGCTTATTCGTTGTAGTTATTATAAGCCTTCGGGTGCTTATCATTACTGGGATTTTTAAAAGGTGAAAGCTGATTTCATTTTAATCAGAACTGCCTTGTGAGGAAGGGTGTGGCACACTGACAGGATCACGGGCAGTTGGTGTGCAATTGAAGGAAGTCCCTGATTTACACAACCCACTGCAGTCTGTGGTGCACAAGAAGCAAGTTTGAAGTTCTTCATGCATCTACCACCAGCACACTGTTCCTCTGTCCATCCCACCCCACCCTTCGCTATGTCCCAGTGACTCTCTTTTTGCAAGGAGAGGGAACAGGAAAAAAATAGAGGCACAGTAGATGGCCATGATGCACACATGATGAACGCCATGGGATAATAACTAATATTTTAAAGGGTAGTCGTGGATCAGTCTCTTCATATCTCCATATAGTTGACTTCTCCTTAATGATTTGTACACATCCCCAACGTCCTGTCACTGCTGTACTGGTGGGGGAACTCCTGGTACCCAAAGAAAGCTCCACTTGTGTCCTGTATGGAGATGAGGACAAAGAAGGAACAGAGAGACAGGAGGGAGCTGGGACACCTAAGCCACGCCAATGCTAAATCTACCCTCTTGAAAACGGCCATGCATTTTGGCCAAAATCCTGACTGGATAAAAAGGAATGGGATGCCCTTCCATTCCTCAGAATTAGTTGGTTTTTTTTTTCAGGCATAAAAATGGGTAATGACAACAATAGCCGTGGAAGCAGTGAGTCAATAGGATGTCACCATTGCTATGTCACAACATTTCATCCACGTACTATGCTTTAAAGGGCTTTTAAAATGCATTACGTTTCAAATGTGGCAATGGATACAATTATGTTTTAATATTTAGAATTCTTTTTACATTTCCCTTTTAAAAGAATAATATTCTAAGCCAGTCTTGCATCCAATTTCTGAGAGAAAGTTGAGATATCCATCGGTCAAACAATAGCCCTCTCCCCCCTGGATGTATAATTCACCTGGAAGAGCCCATCACAGGCACATCTGATGCACATCCGGTGTCCCTAGACTAGAGGATGTCTTCAAAGGGTGGTTTGGGCTTCTGAAGCTGCAGTGCTTGTAACATGCTTGTAACTCCTCTCTTTGAGAACCCACAGGGTGGAGCGATAGTCCTGAGAACACTGGCTTGGCACGGAGAAGGCATCAGTTCCATCTTTAGTCTCTCCAGCTCAATGGTTAAGGGAGCTGCTCTATGATCTGAGAGGGTCAGATCCAAGTTCTCTTGAGCCAATCACTCAATATCACCCTGACGTACCCAATAGGGTTACTGTGAGAATCCAATAATACCTCGGATAACAAATGCCTCTGTTAACGAATAATTCAGATAGTGAATTGAAATTTCTGGTAATAGATATATTTCGGATAACAAATTTTTCAGTTAGTGAATTGACTTGCAAAATGAATAAAATTCGTTATCCGAGGCACCACTGTATATAATGGGAAAGATTATATGCACCATGCCATCTATGCATCATGCATGAATGGGGGGAAAGGTTGGTTATGAATTTAAATGGCAGATCCTTAAGTACAGTGGACCCTCGTTTAACAAATGGTTTGTATAACAAAAAAATCTGTACAACATAAAAATTCTGGAGATGGGGAAATTTGCTTAACAGAATCGCCTATGGGGTAAATCCGTCCAACATAAAAATGGTTGTGATTAGGGATTACTCTGTTTTCAATGCATTCCTATGGGAAATTTGTATAAAGGAAAATTTGCTTAACATAATTTCATTTGAAACGAATTAATTCCTTTATACAAGGTACCACTGTAGTTCAAGTAGGCCCATTTGAAGCAATAGAACCTATAGAGGAATTGATTCACCAAACCACCACTGATTCAACAGGCCTCCTGTAGTGCAATTTACTACACTAAGCAACAAGATTACAGTGGTAGTTTGTATAGAGGAATTAATTCATTCCAGATGAAATTCTGTTAAGCAAATTTTCCTTTATACAAATTTCCCATAGGAATGCATTGAAAACAGAGTGATCCCATTTTTTGTTGTACAGATTTGCCCCATAGGCGATTATGTTAAGCAAATTTCCCCTATCTCTGGAATTTTTTATGTTGTACAAATTTTATGTTATACAAACCGTTTGTTAATGTTATACAAGGGTCCACTGTACTTACTTAGACCCATATGAACTGATGGAGCTTGACTTGCCAAATCCTCCTGGACTCACTGGGCCTGCTTTAAAGCAGTTTACTCTGCTAAGCAACAGGATTTGGGGCAGTAGGAGATTCTAGACAGGAACTGCCAATCAGAGTAAATATAGGACTGAAGCACCAGTGGTCTGATACCTTTTCAGCACTTTATATGTTCATACAAACTAAATCAAAATAATCCTGAAATGCAGTTCAGCAAGCCTGTGTCATATTACTGTGGCATTTGTTCTGAGGAGAGCTTGGAAAATGTTGCTTTTGAATTATGAACCCCAGAACCTTGTACCCAGACTGGTTGATGCTGGGGATTGCATCTTTTCAAAACCATGGTCCCAATGGAACTAGGTTTGTTATGGCAACCTGCACTGAACTTCAGATTTATCATAAAATGAGATGGCTGGGAAGAATAATCTGCTTGCAGATTTGAATACGGAACATCTGTAGGACGAGGTAATTGGTACGAAGGTCCACTTTTCTGACAGTAATTCTTGGCACCAGTCTGGAGTCGGTTGGCTTCCGCTCCACACACACCATCTCAGGGATGAAAACATCCGATTTATAGCAACAAAGGGAGGCTGTCGAGAGAGGAAACTACAGAGTAGGGGAAGGGGAGAGGGGGAAAAACCTCAAACTATTTATATGGCAGGGGAATTCAAAATAAGGCTGTCATCTCTCGTCTCTCCATTACAGCTGAACAGAGACAAAAGACATCCATCCATTACATTATATGGCACTACCGTTCCCTTTTGACGTCTCCTGCGTTGAGATGTCGACAAATGTTAATAATGAAAACTCAATTAAATATTAGTCTAGAAAGCCAACTCACCTTAGTAACAGCCTAATGCTCTGGGGGAAACTTTCTCAACAGCTAACGCGCTACGTCTGTAAAATATCAGGAGACCCTACCTCAGCTGCCTGTTTCCTCAAGAAATCAGGCCGTGAGTGGCTGCTTATTTGGCAGCTGCCAAGAGGTGTGAGTACAAATTGCAGGCAGGTTCCCGCTGTGATTGACATATCAGGTGCTCCAGCTTGTCACAAATTAAAAGAAAGGGAAGAGCAAAATGCTGATTTCGTACAACAATGTCTTTGCAAAGTTCCTTTTAAATATAATCCAAAATAATTTCTGGTCATTTGTGGTTCACTATACCTTGGTTGCATAACTGTGATTTTTATTGCCTCTGAGAAACTGGCTTCTAAACCTTCATTCCTGTATATTGTCATGAGGGAGCGGCTCATTTAGGATTCCAAGTTGAAGCGGACATTACTAACATTTTATTTTTTTGCCATTATGGACCCTTTCAACCCAATTTCCAAGTGCCTCTGTTTTCTTAAAAAGAAGATTAAAAGAGATTTGAACTGAACAAAATATACAGCCTAATTTTACAGCTGCATTATTGCTGATCTTCACAAATCCTTTATACAGTGGTATCTATTCTTATGAGCAGCTCTACTTACAAGAAATTTGACTTAAGAGTTTTAACTGCTGCCTTACAAATTTTAGATGCAGTCTGCTCTACTTACAAATATATTTTTTTAATTTTTAAAATGTATTTATTTATTTGATCTTTTAGATATGGCTGTTTAGATATAAACAACTTATGCATGCTTATAAGTTGTTTGACTTATAAGCATGCATTCAGAACAGATTGAACTCAGAAGTAGAGATACCACTGTATATATAAACAAGTGAAGTATGGTAAACAAAGAGAAGAGAGAGATGAAACACATGATGGCCCCCAACTCTTTCTTGACTCTCTTTTTAAATCCTTTCACATCGAGACAGTCCTGCCACCACCACTCCTTACTGAATCAAGGCCTAAATCTGCATAACATAAACCTGAATTGTATATGCTATTTTTTCTTGTTTACCTTTATCTCTATAGCAGTGGTTCTCAACCTTCCTAATGCCGCAACACTTTAATACAGTTCCTCATGTTGTGGTGACCCCCTTGCTCTGCTTGGAAGAGGCCACAAGCCCCCTTTGGCAGGCCATTGCCGCAGGGGCCATAGAGAACATCCCTCTATATAGGCACCCTCAGCCAATTGCAGCCTCTTGTGCCATTGACTGACATCCCTTCCAAGCTGTAACTCACTCCCCCCTCCCTTCCTCCCCCTCCTCTTCCAGACCCAAGCCGGTTGTGCCTTTTTCTTCACTGGCTCATGGTGACCCCTGGGAAATGGTCCTTCGACCCCCAAAGAAGTCCTGACCCCCAGGTTGGGAACCACTGCTCTATAACCTCCCCTGATCAAACTAGATGAGGCAGGAGCTCTGTCTTTAAAATAGGGCAAACTAATTTGGTTTTACCACCAATGATTCTAAAATTATCTTGCACCTTGCCCCCTAGAGTTATTTTAAAATGAGCATCCTATGTGCAACAGGGTGAACACCTCCTCTATCTGTGTGCCCAAGATTGCATCCTTAGAAAACTTCCACATTCTTGAATAGCTCTTCCATTTCCCTGATACAATTAATGCTGCAATCATGACAAATTATAGCCCAGATTCAATGTTTAAATACTGAGAGTGCCTTTCCACTACTGGCATTATCTATGTTTGCTGATGTTTCCAGCTAACTGGCTCTCTTCCACATCTTTGGTCATAGAATTTGTTAATACAGGACAGGCTTATTATCAAATTAACTGGGAGGTTGTTTTTTGGTTGTTATTCCAGTTGTCAGTTGTGATCCTGTCACAGCTGCTGTCCATTTGGTTGTTCTGCATTGCTGGCATCAAATAGCTGCCTACGGTACTGAACATTCACATGATCAGCAAGCATTAATTTCCTCAGTTTTTACGGCCACTCCTATATTCTGAGTGACATACCTATAGAATGTTCCTTTGTCCCTGGCTACTGAGGTGGGAAGGAGAAAACACCCTTCAGATGCCTGGTTCCCCCAACCTGCCTTATTATTCATAGTGACGTTTGGTTCTTATAACAAATGGAACACATTTTAATTAAAACTGTTCAATATTCTAATCCCTCAAGCCAGCGTTTTTCAAAATGTGCTCCACAGCTCCATGGGGCGCCAGGAAATCCCTTCAGGGGCGCCTTCTTTCTCTCCCCCTCATACAAAGTTTCCAATAGCACTTACTTGCAGTTCCTCTGGCATCTGTACACGGTGCAGAGAGGGAACCCTGGCCCAGTCTTATTGCCAAAGGATTGGGTTACCTGCCCTCCTGATCAGAAAGGAGCAGTCATACTCTACTAGGGAGCCTTGGCCAGTGGCCAGTAAGTCAAGGGAGCCGCAAGTTGAAAGAAGTAGTGAAACACACTATTGAAATGACAGGAGTATTTTGCTGTGTAGTGTACATAAAGAATCAGAGGACCTGAGTAGTTTACTCACTAACCTAACACAAAAATATTTCAAGGTTTTCCAGACAAAATAACCATACCTGAAATATTGCTGTGTGGGTTTAACCTGCACTGTGGATTCTACTCTTGGTGTAGTCAGTAGCAGATCGCTGCTGACTAAAGACTGTATTTTCAATTTGGGGGCACAAGTGACCTTTTGTAATAACAAAAGGTCGGTTGTGGCCCCAAATTGAAAAATATGTGAGCTCTGCCACACCATGAAATTGAAAAAGAAAGTATTCAATCTGTCACTGACGTCGTTTGGGTGCGGTGCAACAGGTTTTTGGCAAATATGTTAAAATAATAATATTAATTTAGTTAAGCATTTGTTGTTGTACGGCAAAGGTGGGCAAGGTCCTTGTGGCAGGGAGTTCCACTGGACCTCCCATAATCCACTGAAAGCTATTCCAACACTGCCTCTAAAATTATTGGTGACTGCCAATGTTTCCAACAGCACTGTGCACCCATTGCACTGTGTACAAAACGTGGCATAAGCCATAATGGTTTTCTGTGGTACAGAAGGGAGCCAGAACACCCTTCCATACCACAAAGTCCTACAGCGCACAGTATCTCCTTCACTTCCAGATGGAAAGTATGCAAGTGTGCAAGTGTGCATTGGTAGTACACATCTACTGGCGGTTGAAAAGAGTGCTGAAAGGGTCCTCAAAGGAATTAATGTAGAGCAATTACACCTTCCTGCCACATGCTATCTGTCCGTGTCCTGTAGCCTAGACTCTCAGGGTGATTATGTACGATAAGCAGAATAGTGTAAACCAACGCATATATAAACAGTAGAACAATCACTTTAGAAAGCATAGACAATAACAAGAAGATTGAGCAGCAAAAATATGGCTTCAAGGTAATTCAAACCAGAGATTGAAACAGCCATAAAGCATCAAATGGGAATAAAACAACAACAACCCTAAAACAGCCATGAAAGTTAGAGGGCTCAAAGAGATGTGGTTCAAGCCACAAAATATAAAACACAACTGCACAATAAAAACAGATAGGAAGTGAAAACACTCAAGAGAGGAATAGGAGGTTTGCCCAGTACAGTACTGAAAAATCAGCAAGAACGTGGCAAAGCATTCCATAATGGAAGGGGAACAGGGAGACATGGGGCGCAGGACCTCTGATGGTGAGTTCTGGTCATGAGTAAAACATGACCGCATTCTCCCAGCTGGGCTGAAAATAAGCAGAAGTCTTTGGTTTGGACAAACACCTGATGTGATGAAAAGGGATTTTTCCCCCTAGTCATGCAATGCTGAATATACTGTATATACTCGAATATAAGCCTAGTTTTTCAGCCCTAATTTTGGGCTGAAAAAAGGGGCCCTCGACTTATATTTGGGTCAATACTTTTATCCACAGAGGCAAGTGCTTGGGTTGGTGGCTAAAAGTCATTGTAAACATTGTGTGCCGCTTCTCATGACCCCCTCTGCATCACAGGAGAGTGGTGTGCGATGTTTAAAATGACTTTTATCCACTGATCCAAGCACTTGCATCAGTGGCTAAAAGTCATTTTAAACATCACACACTGCTCCCCCAGCTCACAAAGGAGGAGCTGTCAGGCCCTGTCGCATTTCCCACCCTAGACTTATACTCGAGTCAATACATTTCCCCAGTTTTGGGGGGTTAAATTAGGGGCCTCGACTTATACTCGGTCGACTTATACTCAAGGTACCTAGTGGTACCTAGTGGCACAGAGTTGGACCTAATTAGTACCTGGATGAAATACATACCTGCCACATATTTGGTCTCCAGTTTATACATCACTACTCTGTGCAGAGATGAGAAAAGTTACTATCTATCTATCTATCTATCTATCTATCTATCTATCTATCTATCTATCTATCTCTATCTATCTATCTATCTATCTAAATCACAACTCCTAGTATCTACATTGCCTGGTGTATTCTGGGAGGTGCTTTAAGGGGGAAAACCCCCACTTCCTATCTTTGATCTGTTTTAGTAAACTGATCTGTGCTGTCGCTAACATGGCTGTAGAGCTTGGAAAACTTATGGTTCTGCACTTTAAAAATCCCAATGTGCCCCTGGTGTAGAAACTCTGGGAGTTGTAGTCCACATGAATGAATAAATAAATAAATATTCAAAATTTGGAGCTGACAGTCTTTGAAATAGGCAAGTAATATAGTGTGGGTATATTATGTTATAGGGTAACGGGTTAACAGTACAGCTTTGTGTTTACCAGAATTTAATCATCCATATACACAATGTCATATGGTCCTTGGCTATACTCAACTAAAGGAGGAAAGCAGAAAAAAATTAATTTAATGAATGAATGAATAAAAAAATCAAGAAAACCATTAAATACAACAAAAAGCAAGTTATGTCTCCCTTATTTGGGCAAGGAGCGTGTGGTGGGTGAGCAGCTCTAGGCTTTCCTGGATGAAATGGATTATCTAAATCCATTTCAATTGGGTTTTAGGCTGGATTTTGGTATGGAGACTGCCTTGGTTGCCCTGTATGACGACCTTTGGCAGGAGAGATACAGGGGGAGTGCATCCCTGTTGATCCTCCTGGACCTCTCAGCGGCTTTTGACACCATCGACCATGGTGTCCTTCTGGACAGATTGGCTGGGATAGGAGTTGGAGGCACTGTTTTATGGTGGTTCCACTCCTACCTGGCTGACCAGGTCCAGAAGGTGGTGCTGGGGGACAGGTGCTCTGTCTCATGGTAGTTATGTAATGGGGTTCCCCAGGGCGCTATACTGTCCCCCATGTTATTCAATATATACATGAAACCTCTGGGAAAGGTCATTAGGAGGTTTGGGTTGAGGAGTCAACAATATGCTGATGACACTCAGTTCTACCTCCCTATTCTCCACCAATCCAGGTGTGGCAGTCTCTGTTCTGAACTCGTGCTTGGACTCGATAATGGACTGGATGAGGGTCAATAAACTGAAGCTCAATCCAGACAGGTTGGAAGTGTTGTTGTTGGGTGTTCCGCCTGACAGGTTAGAGGGCCATTCTCCTATCCTAGACGGGGTTCCACTCCCCTAAGGGACAGTGTCCGCCACTTGGGGGTACTTCTGGACACAGGTCTTACCCTGGAAAGCCCAGGTGGACTCAGTGGCCAGGGGTACCTTCTTACAGCTGTGGAGAATATATCAACTTCGTCCTTACCTGGATGAGCAGAGCCTGGCAACAGTCACACAAGCACTGGTAGCAACCAGACTGGACTATTGTAATGGACGTTACTTGGGGATGCCTTTGAAGATGGTCCAGCAACTGCAACTGGTACAGAACTGGGCAATGCGGCTAGTGAGTGGTGTTGCCGTGCGGACTCCTATTATGCCAGTTCTAAAACTTTACACTGGCTGCCAGTTGCTGCCCGGGCCCAATTCAAAGTGCTAATGCTTACATATCAAGCCCTAAATGGCTTAGGGCCAGGTTACCTAAAGGACCACCTTCTTCCATATGAGCCTGCCCATACTCTAAGATCAGGACAGGAGGCCCTGCTGAAGGTGCCATCCCTCAAAGAGGTAAGGGGGGGAGGCATGTCGAAACAGGCCTTCTCAGCGGGCACACCCCAACTTTGAAATGGCCTCCCTATGGAGATCCACCTGGCGCCAACACCTTTGGCTTTTCGGTGCCAGGCATATACCTTCCTGTTCAGCCAACATTTTAATTTGATTTTTTTGGGGCTGGACACATGAGCAGCAGGGTTTTATAATTGGCATTGTATTGTGTTTTAACTGCATTGTATTTAATAGTTTTAATAATTTTCTTGTTTAATAGTTTTTAATATATTGTTGTATGCTGCCCAGAGACCTCTTGGTAGTAGGGCGGCTAAAAAAATTGTAAATATAAATAAATAAATAAATAAATAAATAAATAAATAAATAAATAAATAAATGTTTAGACACAGGGAGGGAACCTGTGCTACAGTGAAACTGTCTGATCATACACTCCTTCTTCAGCATATATTGGATAACATTCTTGGTTTTCAAAGACTGCTACTGAGCCATCTCAACATTCAGCTCAACACCTTAAGGTTTCAAGACCAGGCTGACTTTTTTTTTTTTAGAAATCTAATGTTCAAATGTCATTTCTCATGCCATCCTATAATCTAATAGCCTATAATGCTAATCACTCTCACTAAAGTCAGTGGGACTTATTTTGGAGGAGACCCCCATAGGAATGCATTGTTGAACATCAACAGTGTATTTTGGAATGAACTGGGGCTGCAATGACCTTGATGCCTGTGGCTGTTTCCCCACACACACAAAAGGGCCAGCCTCCCACTCAGTATTTCGGTGCTTACTTGACAATCAGAGAGCTGAAACGTTTTTGGGTTCTGTAATTTAACACATCTTAGGATGATAGCAGGTTCCTGTAATGCCCCAGGTAATCTTACACGGTATTACAAGTGCTTCACAGATTGCTATATGCTGTAGGTGCTTGGTTCTAGGTGATATTGGTCATTGTCACAGCAAGAGTGACTCCGCAACCCTCATCTCTTGTCAGGAGGATTGGTACTCCGCAGGCTCCCATGGCTCTTTCGGGGAGGGGGGAGGTTTCCCCCCCCCAACTCCTCTAAGCACCATCTGTGAGAGCCGGTTTCTGTGTAGCAATTACCCACACAGTTGAGGTGATCCTCCTGATGCACTGAGTGAAACAATACCTACTTCTTTAGAAAGAAAGAAAGAAAGAAAGAAAGAAAGAAAGAAAGAAAGAAAGAAAGA
Source organism: Phrynocephalus forsythii (assembly GCA_029282475.1). Lineage (NCBI taxonomy): Eukaryota > Metazoa > Chordata > Lepidosauria > Squamata > Agamidae > Phrynocephalus > Phrynocephalus forsythii. The sequence goes on from JAPFRF010000001.1 coordinate 40,553,519, forward strand.
AAGAAAGAAAGAAAGAAAGAAAGAAAGAAAGAGAACAGTCTCAGTTTAACGTTCAACAGGAAGTTATTGTGAGGTTTTCTGCAGATACACTTTTATTACTAGAACCTTTAAGACAGCAACTGTATGTACAGTGATCACATAAGAATTCTTATTAAACATGGTAGGACTAATTCTGAAAATAAACATATATGGGATTGCACTATACATCTTTATTGTGAACTTTAATATATACACATGTATTTTCTTTTTCAGTAGTTGAGCTTGTTCTGCAGTTTTGCAGTTTTAAATTATGTTACATTTTCATTTTTACTTTTTATTATATATTTGTTCTCTCTCTCTCTCTCTCTCTCTCTCTCTCTTCTGGAGCTCTTCTCTTCTTGCAGTACAGTATTCTGATCATTATATCCCATAGGCTTTCACCTCTTCTGGTCAAAATCTTCTTGGCATTCATGTCAGGTTTGTATAATTTGCTACAGCTAATTGTAGCTAATTGACAAGGTACTAGAACATGGCTCATTTGCATGCTTGTTCACACATCTAATAACTGAACAACTGATACACATCCTGGCATGTTGTTAATTAGCCACAATGAGCTGTGGCAAGTTATGCAAGCCTTACATGAACATCAGTAGGATACTGGCCAATATTCCCAACAGTATATGTAGGCAGAGTACATAAAAAACTCAGATACAGTAAAATGGCAACAGTCAAAGACAAAGTTACAGTTCTGTGGGGTCTGGTGTCACCAGTGTCTCATGGGTGGAGAGTCTGCTCCATGTATGTATGTATGTATGTATGTATGTATGTATGGATGGATGGATGGATGGATGGATGGATGGATGGATGGATGGATGGATGGACATTATTTAGACTGTGCCTTTCTCCTCAAGAGGACCCAAGGCAGCTTGAAATATTAAAACAAATAATGTTTTGGGACTTTAAAATATAACAAAACAGCAGCCTATTTGGGGGGCCCTCATTTAGGCAACCAATTCCTGACAAAAAGCCTATCTAAAGATAAAGGTCTTATCGTGAACTATCCAAAATGCTCGGGATTAACCCCTCCAGACACACACCAAATAATGTGCAACACCTTATATAGTGCCTTTCATGTTGACCCTTAAACCTGAAGCAGGATTCATTCACTGCCCTTGTTACACTGAGATCACAGCTCCCACTGCACTCAATGCTACAGATATCTCTTCAGACATAAGTCCTACAAAACTTAATAAGTCTTAATCCCAGGCAATTAGGTACAGAATTGCCAAGTCAGACATATACTTAGGTCTATTGATTTCCATGGGTTTAATTGTACTTAAGTATTCGAGCTAGGAACTGGTTTGAATCTCTGTAATGTAGTAATTTAAATAAATAAAACCCTTGGTGTCTTAGTGCTGATGCAACAATTTTATCTGAATTGGTCTTTATAGGGCATGAAATATACTATTTATTGTGGCATGTTCCGTGTGGGATTTATTTTCTAGATATAGAATTGAACAGCTCAGGGTTTATTTGTAAATGAGGGAAAATTGTGTGGGGGTTATGTTGAGCAATTAAAGCACTAATTTCTTTAGCCTGACAAGGCTCCATTCACCTTTATAAAACGAGATGTGACATTCAGTGGCAGAATTAAATGCATTTGGAAAGTATTCACAAGAGTTCACTCTTAATTAGACTTTGCTAGAGCTTCTTAGTTTTTTTTTTAACCTATTTTATATCGCTCTTTCTCTCCAGTATTTTTCTTAATGGCTTGAAAGGAGAGTACTGTATATCACTTTAGCTGTTAAAACAGAGAGTTAATCAATTTTATTCAGTGGCCTGAAGTTGTGGTTGTGGAAAATAAACTTCAACCTTGTTTTGCAGAGAGTGCTGTAAATATAAGTATATAGATTGTAAATCCTTAAGGACATAATACATTACTCTTAACACCAAAAATATTGCTCTACGTTGCCTATAAGGAGACTAGGAGTTCCACTGACTTGCTTGTTGTGATGACACAACATGTTCATAAGCATTTTAAAAGCTGCAGGATCAGTAAAAGGTTTATCTGAGCAGGAGCAAATACAGTGGTACCTCGATTTACAAAATTAATCTGTCTGAATGCATTTTTGTAAATTGAAATTTTCATAAGTCGAAATGCAGTTTCCCACAGGAATGCATTGGAAAAGGATTAATTTGTTCCGGAGGCTAGAAAAAATGACAGAAACACCTGGGTTTTTGTGCAAAGCTCTTTATAAAGTGCACTTTAAAGACATACACACTGCACAGGAAAATGACTAATCCAGAATAAACATTTCAAACAGCACATATCAATTTTCTTGAACATGATACAGAACAGTTCAGTGCACTTTAAAGGCAGGCACACTGTACAGGGACATGTCTGAAGCTAAGGTAACATTTTAAGCCTCACACAAGGCTGATACAAATACTTTGCACTTTGCAGCCCCAAGCCAGCATGTGTAATATTGACTTCCTTCTTCTGAGGTCACAGGCCCATGCAGTAAATTGCACTAGTGTAGGTCTCTTGACTCAATGGAACTTACAGAAGAGTTAATGTACAAAATTCCCATTGAGTCAAGGGGCCTACTTCAGTGTGATTTACTGTGCTAGGCAACAAGATTTTGGACTTTGTTTCATCTCACAGTGGAGGAGACTGGTAATTATGACTCCAATTATTTTAAACATTTTGGCTGTATGAAAGAGAAGGGATTGGAGCAGGGGTGTCCAAACTTTTTGCAAGGAGGCCAGAGTTGGTGAGGTGAAAATGTGTGGGGGCTGACCATTCAGCCACATTTGGCCCCTGGGCTGGACTTTGGACAAGCCTCTAGGACATGCAAGGAGGTGGGGAAGATGCTGCAGCAATGGAGCCGGGGGGGGGCAGGTAGGCTGGGCAGATGGCTGGCTGGGTGGGATGGACAGAGGCAGGGAGGGCAGGGAAACTGTAAAACTGCAAGCTGATATCTCCATCCGGTATGGGGAGGGGCCAGCTGTCGGGGATGCATGACAGGCTGAGCCCTTGGGGAGAAGAGGCTGAGGGCCACTCAAAATTTGAAAACGGGCCACATTTGGCCCCCGGGCCTGACTTTGGACATGCCTGGATTAGAGGTACTATATCATTTTCTTATCCCTCTGTGGGTCAAAAGAAGTGTCTTTGCTCAAGGTTTTAGAAGTAATTAATTGTAACAGTAACATATAATTAGATTCTTTTTGGCAACAAGACTGTAACTATTTTACATTTCAAAAGCAATGTAACAAGTTGTTGCAGTTATTTTTTTGGCATGACAAGCAGCTTCTCCAGTTGTTTCCAACCATTACTTTTAAGAGCACTTTGATGCATCTTTTAAGTTTTATGCCATTCTCTTAAGTGGGATGCGAAGCCACCTTGGGTGTTTCTGTGGAGAAAGGCGGGGCAGAAATATTTTAAATATTCTTTTGAATAAGTGTTTTGTTTCCTCTTTTATATTTGTAAGATCAGAATTGTTCCCTAGAAAGAAGCAAAGAGTATTCTGTAGTATTTTTCCATACTGTTAGTAATACATTATGGAGCATCAAAAACATGAAATGCAACAATTTACTTTGTGTGAGTGGAGCAACAATAATGATAACAATCATTTGGCTGAGGCAAAGTATCAATAACACAGAAAGTTTATTTTAAAAAGATAATGTTCTACGCCCTGCTTTTGCTGTAAGACCATGTTTCCCAACCTGGGGGTCATGGCCCTCACAAGAGGGTTGCAAAATATTTTCTAGGGGGTTGTGAGACACCTTATCTGTGTAATTAGTGCCTCTTGTTAAATACCGTAATTGCTTCCTTGACCTTTCCAAGTGGGATATTAAAGTTAGAATATATGTGTATGATGAGAAACAGTCTCCTTGCAAGAAGAAAGACAACTCTACTTTCTCAGAAGGGATGACTTGACTCTATTAAAAAATTCCATTTTATGCAAATATGGCAGAGAGTTCACCAGTTACCTGGCTATTATAAAAGAGGGTTGTGACTCGAAAAAAGGTTGGAAACTTCTGCTTTAAGCAGAAGTTGACAAGCTATAAGATACCTCTGTCATTTAGAAAGACTAGGCCAGTGGTGGTGAACCTTCGGCACTCCAGATGTTTTAGCCTACAACTCCCACAGTCCTTTGTCATTGGCAGCACAGGTTTGGGATTCTGGGAGTTGTGGTCCACAACATCTGGAGTGCCAAAGGTTCACCACCACTAGACTAGGCCATAGCCTTTACCTATTACAGTGGTACCTCTACCTACGAGTTTAATTCATTCCGAATGCATGCTGTTTAGTTGCACAGCTCTTAAGTACAGCAGCCCTATCTAAAAAAATGAAAAAAATAAATTAAACAATAAAAAATGTAAGTAGAGCAGACTGCATCTAAAATTTGTAAGGCAACAAGTGTCAACACCAATGGTTTTTTGCTCTTAAGTCGAGCATCTTGTAAGTAGAGGTGGAACAGTATGCAAGCACAATTTAATATATACAGTACTTGCTGTCCCTAAAGTAAGACACAGGCCTAGGCCTTCTTGCTGATTGATAGCATGGCCTAATTTGTCTGTGAAGGTAAGGCCCTGTTTATTTGTCCCCAAGCCCGCAGCTGCCTAGAACCGATTGTGCTTTTCAACCAACTCCCGGCTCAGAGTAACCCATTTTTCCTTCTTGTCCTAAAAGCCAAGATTTACAAGCAAAGGTAGGAAATGTCAGCACAGTTATCTGACAAGTTAAAATGAATGATGGATTTAATTAAGAACAGAGAGCAGGAGAAATATATTCATCAATAGTTCTATAAATATGATGGTACATAACATTATATCATTGCCCATTTAATGCCTCATGCTGAATTATGAAACCCCTTGAATACAATATCACACAAGACCCAAACATGTGTGAGTAGCATTGATAGTCTATTATTTCAACAGCAAAGAGAATTTTCATAAGTCATTCATACTCAACTGAATTAATGCTAAGACTTACTGCTGGCTGTTAATTATCCTCTGTAAAGAGTTGGTTATTGTGTTCAGCCTTAGTAAAGGGAACAATTGTTATTGTGCGTGTTGAAAGAATGGTACCTGGGGGATTGCTGAGAAAACAGGCTTGTGCTGAATTTTAAGTTGTAGAGTTTTGCTGGATGGAAAGGGGACCAAGAATGTGACTTGAATTCTCTATTAATAAAGCAGTGGATACTAATTCTTCCCAGTTTACAGGTTTCATGCTCTGTTTTAGATATGTGTTTGATAGGGCACCTGATATTTCAGAATAAAGCAGTGAGAAAAGTTAATTTTTGGAATGACAGCTTCTGGAATCCCCCGATAGTCATGCTGGCTGAGGGATTCTGGAAGCTCTTGCCGCAAATGTTGCTTTTCCAGGCTTTGTTCAGAGACGTTTCCATGGACTAAGATAGGGCTATCTTACGGCTTCTGATTTGAGGCTGTGATTGAGAAGCTCTATTAACATTGCTTTATCACAATGGTTCTCAACTTGTGGGTCCCCAGATGTTCCTGGAATACAACTCCCAGAAGTCTTCATCACTAGCTGAGCTGGTCAGGATTTCTGGGGGTTGCAGTGCAGGAACATCTGGGGATCCACAGGATGAGAACCACTGCTTTAGCAGATTCAGTAGCTAAATGAAGGGGCATGGGAAAGTTGAGAGGAACTAGATTGAGTTGGGGTGTGCCAAGGCCCATGCAATGGCCATATACTCCCATTCTTATAAACCACCTTGGGTCCCTTTCCAAGGAGAAAGGCAGGGTAAACATATTGAAAAATAACTGACTGACTGACTGACTGACTGACTGACTGACTGACTGATTGACTAACTAACTAACTAAGAAGCATCATAGCACTATCCACCTAAACAATGGAGCTTTGTGTCACCAATGTGATAGTGGGACCTCAGTATCTGCCACTGCTAATTCTCCCACAAAGGACTGCCTACTCATTGCAGCCAGGACATTTGAGGGTAACAACTCCAAGAGAGGCTTGGAAAGTAATGATGAGGAACTGGGCCTTCTCGGTAGTCACCCCTCATTTGTGGAACCATATTCCTCAAGAAATTCACCTTGCTACTTTGCTTTGAGTATTTAACCACCAACTAAAAACATGGCCCTTTGGGTCAACTAATCAGTAATCAATAATTCTCAATAATTTCCATATTTAATAATTTTAATATAATAATTTATTTATTATCATTGTGTGTATATACACAGTATACACATACAACAAAATTCACAGACACCCAGAGACCTCCCATCCCCCACCCCATCCACCCCCATCCCCAAACACCCCCATCCCCCCACCCCCATCCCACACACACACACACACACACACACACACACACACACACACACACACACACACAAATCCCTGAACACTTCCCCACCCACCAAAATCCACCCTCCCTAAAAACACAAGCATCTACACAACTGGCTGAGTAATACAGTGTAAAAATGTGTAGCCTACATGCTGTAATTAAACTGTAAACAGCCCAGAGACTACTTGAAGTGGTATAGGGCGGTATATAAGCAGAACACTTCACTTTATTCACCAACTGCTCACTACTGGTGGTCCTTAAGTTCATTATTAAGTGCAATTATAGCTCTGGGATAAAAAACTGTTCAGAAAACGTGTGGTCTGAGTTTTAATTGTTCTGTGTCTTAAGAACATAAGAACAACCTTGCTGGAACAGGCTACAGGCCATCCACTCCAGCATTCTGTCTCACACAGTGGCTCACCATTTGCTTCAGGGTATTCTCAAGCAGATGTCTTCACTTGCTTATGATTCCCTGCAAATGGCATTGAGAAATATCCTGCCTATCTCTCAACCCGGAGGTTGTCCTTAGGCATCCATAATGATAGCCATTGATACCTTTGTTCTCCATGAACTTGTCACCACTTCTTCTGGCAAGGAGTTCCAGAGACCAGTGATCCTCTGGGTGAAAAAGTACTTTCTCTTATTTGTTTGAGATCTAGCAGCTAAAAGTTTCATGGAGTGCCCCCTAGTTCTAGTGTTGCGCGATATGGAAAATATTTTTGCTTATCTACTTTGTCCACACCATGTATGATTTTATAAACTTCAATCAGATAACCTCTTAGGCGCCATCATTCAAGAGTGAGGAGGCCCAGCCGTTGCAGCCTCAGATGGTAAGGACGGTGTTCAAATCCCCTAATCATTCTGTTTGCCCCCTCTGCACCTTTTCCATTCCCATAATATCCTTCTGGAGGTATGGTGACCAGAACTGTAAACAATACTCCAGATGGGGCCTCACCATAGATTTATGAAGAGGCAAAATGACACTTGTTTTATTTTCTATACCCTTCCTAATGATCTCTAGCATTGAGTTTGCTTTTTTCACTGCTGTGGCACACTGGGTTGACATCTCCATTTCCTGGTTTGTTGCAGAGAATTCAGACCCCATCAGTTTATAAATGTAATTGTTTTTTTTTCCTTTTTGAAAATTTGGCTACCTTGCTATTTACTCCTACTTCTAGATCATTTATATAGAGGTTGAAAAGCAGGAGTCCCAGTACTGAACCTTGGGGAAACCCACTGTGCCCATTTAGCGCTCCTAAAGCAGTCTTCTTGAGGTTGCTCAGATGCACCTGCTGGCCGCACTCACATTTCTTTAGTTGATGGTCTGATTCTATTAACAAGAGGTCTGTATGCTGGAATCAAGAACAGAGATATGTGATCTGACTGTCCTAGATTGGACATGGTATTGTATCCATAGATGCTGTTACTATATACTGTACTTGGTCCAAGGTATTTCTCCCTCTGGTGGGACAGTCTACGTACTGATAGAACTTAGGAAGGAAAGTCTTTAAATTGGCTTGATTCAAATCACCTGCAACCACCAGCACTCTGTCTGGATAAGCCTGCTGCTGCTTACTAATAGCAGTTAGAAGGTGCCCCATAGCTGTAGTCATGTTAGCATTAAGAGGTATTTACATTGCAGTCAGAGATGGGCACAAAATGCCAAAATGGTGCTTTGTTGTTGTTTTTTTAATTGCTTTGGGGTAGTTTAAAATTTGTTTTTCATTTGTTTCATTTATCATTTTTTACATTCTTAAATTTTTTTAAACTTGCACTGACCAGCTGGCCCACAGGCCGGGTTGGCGCATTTTTTAATTTTTAACCCCCCCCCCACTTATCACACCGACCAGCTGGCGTGTGGGCCAAGTTGGTGAGTTATTTATATTTTATTTTTTCCCCCTGGCCCACGGGCTGGGTCAGCATGTTTTTTTAAAAAAAATTCACTTATCGTGCCGACCAGCTGGCCCGTGGGCCGGGTTGGCACGTTTTTAAATTTTTAATTTATTTTCACTTATTGCGCTGACCAGCTGGCCCGAGGGCTGGGTTGGTGCAGTTTTTAACTTTTTAATTTTGTTTTTCACTTATTGCACTGATCAGCTAGCCTGCAGGCCGGGTTGGTGGGTTTTTATATATTTTTTCCAATGCATTCCAATGGGAAAACAAAAAAATGAAGCGAAAGAAATGGAATTTTCCATTTTGTTTTGTTTTTCTTTGATGGGTCTGTTCGTTATTCATTTTGTTCCATAACAAAATAAATAATGAATAATGAAATGAATTAAAAATTCATTTCGTGCCCATCTCTAATTGCAGTTCTTATAACAACATTAAGCTCAGCATTAGGAGGTATATATATTGCGATTAGAGATGGGCACAAAATGCCAAAATGGTGTTTCATTTTTTTAATTTTTAATTTTTTTCTTGTGCCAACCAGCTGGACCACGGTTATCCACCCCACCCCACCCTTATCGTGCTAATGTGCTACCATGGGCTGGGTCATGGTGGGTTTTTTTTCATTTTTAGTTTTTCTTCACTTATCATACCGACTAGCTGGCCCGCAGGCCGAGTCGGCATGTCCAAACCTAGGCCATCCAGATGTTTTTGACAACAACTCCCAGAATTCCAAGCCTGTATTGCTAATGACAAAGGACTGTAGGAGTTGTGGTCCAAAACATTTGGAGGGCCAAAGTTTGGACACCACTGCTGTAGACTAAATGCCCTTGCTTCTTGTAGGATATAGTACTTTGCTTAACCCACCTACCCAACATTGGTACTTGGGTCTTCAGCCAAAGAGACCCCAGACCCATTTACATTTCAGTCTCTACATCCACATCTAGAGATAAGTTAATTCCTGGCCTCTGTCTTTAGTGAAGGGGGAAAGGGGGTTGGTGAAGTTGATTATCATTCATATATCCCATTCAAATGAATCCACTAATTAGTGGCATGAAAGGTTCAGTGTCTTCCTCTTCCACTGACCATAACATTTTAAAGGGCAAGCAGTTTCATTGGATGTGCTTTGGAGGCAGAAAAATAGGCCAAGGGAGGTTGTTTTGCCCTTACGTTTCAATCTTTTTACCTCTTCCCAGGCTGTTTTTCCATTCCTGCAGGGTCAGTCACTGGATCCCTATATTTTTCCTATACTGTATGTTGTTATCATGTGCTGCCACACTGCCACCAGTGCATGGCAACCTTATTATAAATGAAAGAGCTATCATCCTTAGTCCTGCTCAGGTCATACAAACTCAAGTACTGTATATGGTTTCCTTTATTGAGTCTTGCTTTCTTAATACCTTCCACGTCTCCTGGCATTATTAACTTCTCCAGTGAGTTATATTCTCTTTTGATATGTCCAAAGTGCAATAGCCTCAACTTACTCATTTTATATCTAGACTGAGCTCAGGCTTGATTTGATCTTAAACCTATTTGTGTAATTTTCTGTCAGTCCATGGTATGTATAAAACTTTCTTGTAATTCCACATTATGATTTCTCCCACACACACACCCCCTTAAATTTCACCCTACATCTTCAACAAGAATGCAGGAAGCAGCTTCCAGAGGAAAAATTTTAGTCCCCCCCCTCAAAAAAAAACACTAGGGAGAGAAAAAAGTGTGTGTGTGTTGTGTTGTGTGTTGTGTGTGTGTGGCGGCGGCGGCGGGGGGGGAGAGACCTATGTCTGAAAGCCAGTAATAAACTGCAATGAGGATAGTTCTACTAAATCAGTGGAATTTACAAAGGAATTCTCGCCCACTGAATCAATGGCCTACTTTTGTTGTGACTTACTACTGGACTTCAGCCAATATCTTGTTAATATACTCTTTAATCCAAGTGCCTGGAGTTAAAAGCACACATGGAGACGCAGAGTAGAAAGGATCTTATGGCTCTCCAAGTGCTGTTGGATTCTAATTCCCATAAATCCCACTTGTAATTGCTAGAAAGGTATGAGGGGAGCTGTAGTTCAACAAGTTCCTAAGGCCCTCAAATGCTCTCGCCTTGGATTAAGAAATTGCTGAACTGCTCAGTGGAACTTCTGGGCAAAGTTTACCTAGGCTTGCACAGTTAGAGTCCAAATAATGCATTCTTTCCTTTCTGAAAGTTCGGTGGACAGGCAACTGGATTTAAAAAAAAACAAAAATATAGGGACAGTTTTGTCCATTGGGCATGGCCTCCTTCAGTTTGAAACCCTTTTGACTTGAGGGTTAAAGTGCAAACGTTCATGACACAGCAACGCATAAGAGATCTGAAGAGTTCTCTTCACAAAGTAAGTGTGGACATGCTGATCAGGAAGGGACTCCTTGGGCTCACTGTAAGAAAGCTCAGAATGGTGTTTTCACTAGTACAGTTGGGTGTATGTGCTTTTTCTCTCATGTATACATGATTGGGTTTAAGGCACATCTCACTTCCTTTGAAGTTTGGTCAAGCTGAACTCCTCCCAGCAAATTTTAGTGTCCAGTTTGTGTTGGTAGGGTCGTTAGTTTGATTACTGTGTAGCCTGCATGCTGTAATTAAAAACTGAAAACTGCCCAGAGACTACTTGAAGTGGTATGGGGTGGTATATAAGCGGAACACTTTGCTTACTGTCATTTTCAAAATGCTCTCATTTTTATCACACACAATATTAAAGGCCTTCTGTAATACAACAAGGAGGGGGGAAAGGAAGGAAGCCACCTCTTCCTGTTTCTCTTCCTGTCATCTTTATTTGGCAGGTTTTTGGTGAATAGCTACTTCCCTTTATATAATAAAGCTAGTTTTGATCTGCAATCAAAATATGGCAAAAAGTCAGTTAAAAAAAGCACCAAAACCAAACCAAACCAAAAAACAGAACAGAACCAGGGGACAGAGAAAGCCACTTGGCACCAGTTCAGGTTGTTTATTAGGAATGAAGTTAAATGTATATTTGCCAAGGCTAAAAGCCCTTGTAATAAAGCTGAAACCAAAGATTAGCCTGATCTTGTTTTTCAGTTTGAACCAAACCATTGATCGGCTTTTTCACAGCTTCTGTCCAAAAGACAAACTGGATTGCTCACAGATTTTCCCACTTAATACCAAGCCTTTATTGAGCTCTAAACCCTTGTCTCATGTTGAGTCTACAAGCCTCTCTGTCTTTGATCAGAATTTCCCTGCACTATCTAACTCCACTGTCTGTAACAGATGGTGCTCAAGTGCTGCATTCACCTTAGTTGATGCTTCAAATCAATCTTGTTCTCTTGTTTGCGATCTTACCACCCCCACTGCAGCTCCATCAATTTCAAGTTCTAGTTTTAGACCTCACCATTGGGATCCAGAAGAACAAAGATGTCTAGTGGACAATGATAACCCTTCAAGAACCAGGATTGCTTTGTATTTTTTTAAACCACTGTAATATCATATTCCTCAATCAGGCCAAGATGCTAGAAAATCTAATTCAACTAGGCCAGGCATGTTCAAACTTCGGCCCTCCAGATGTTTTGGACCGCAACTCCCACAGTCCTTAATCGTTGGCAATCTAAGTTTAGAATTCTGGGACTTGTGGTCCAAAACATCAGGAGGGCCGAAGTTTGGACAGACCTGAACTAAGCTGACTACTTTAATAAAAGACTTTAGCTCTAAATCCACCAGCCTGGAACTGTGCAAGTTGGAAAATAAAACCAGATTTTTAGATTTTCTATTTGGGGTTTATATCACTTCTTCAAGGTTATTAAACCATCTATTTTATTATATGATGCTTATTTTCCATATCTCGGATTTCCTTTGCCTTAAAAAAATAAAAGACTCTAGATTGCTTACAAATAAAAAGCAGAAACATTTTTAAAAGGCTGAAATCCCATTGCTTAGCATAGTAAGTCAGAACTAGAGTAGACCCACTGAATCACTGGGGATTGGATGAGTCAACTCCTCTCCATGTTCCTTTGATTTAATGGACCTACTCTAGTTTTACTATGCTGAGCAACAGGATTTAAGCCAATAAGTACAGCATAGAAAATAAAGCAGTACAATCAAAGAGTAGAGATAGCCATTTGGCTCAATGCCAGTATTTTAAAACCTAAGACCCTCTTGTTTACCTTAGTTGGCAGCCACCCTCAGGGAAAGGTCTTCTTTATCACCCCTCTTCTGATTCTTTGAATAGGAGATGTCAAAGACTGAACTCAAGAGCCCCCTCCACACACGAGTATTGTAGGTTCTGCTATCAACCTGTCATCTGTCCAGAGGAGCTGAGCTCAGCAAAAGGAAGTTCTTTTGGAAGGCAACTCACAGAATTCCCTGGCCCACCATGGCAACTGGTTTTGGTGACTGACTGGGGGATTCTGACACTGGCCACACTGCATGGCGAATTTGGGGATATATGATCTAAAAAAGGGGTAGTCTTCCCCAATTTCTGCACAGAGATCCTGAGCTGTTTCTTGAGCCTTCCGTGGACACAAATTCTGTTACTGTTGCCTTAGCGTGATTATCAGATAACTAAGGGCGTTTATACACGACCCCTAAGCTCCGCCGCAAATGGCTGCAAGGTCCGGACCTTAAAGATGTTTACCCACCAGCTCCGGACTTTGCAGACAATTAAGTGCAACCCTGCCCACTTTAGCGTGACCAAACAGCAGTTTTCTTGTACCTGGTCTTTGATGGTGACAAATATTTGATCCGGTGTAAGGATAGTGAGTGCGGGGCTCTCCTGGCTTCTGTTTGTTCTTTTTTTGCGTCCCGCCCCTTTAAGAGATCTGAATGCTGCCGGGAACAAAACGGAGGTAAACCGGCATGCTTTTCTTTCTTTTTTCTCCCTCCCTCAGGCAGCCAGCAACCAGGAAGTGCGGAGGGGGGTGGGGACAGAGGAAGACAGAGGAAGAGCTACGAACCCCTAAGATCTCTGGTCCGAATTTAAGTGGCCAGCGGATCTTAGGGGTCGTGTAAAAAGGCCCTGACATCAAGAAAGCGCAACACATTATGGATTGCAGCTGGTGCACTCAGCTGAATCTACAGAAGACAATGCATTACTGAAGAGGCCACTTGAGCTTCCAGTGATAATGCCAAAACATGTATCTAAATATCTTACAGATAAAATATAGATATCATAGATATCCAAACCTGCTCCTTCAGGAGAATCTCCCTGTGTCCAGGTCCAAAGCATGCTGTTACCGGAGTGTGCCTCCATTCAAGTGTTTCGGCAGTTTAACCCCACTTTTTATAGCCATCGAATACTGGGACTTGTAGCCAATGGGGGTACTTGGGATTTTCTCCTAGAGAACCCTAGAGCAATAGTTCACAACCTCGGCTCCCCAGATGTAGTTAGACGACAACTCCTAGAAATCCTGGTTATCACTACTATTAGTGGTGAAGGCCTCTGGAAGTTGCAGCCCAAGAACACCTGGGATACCCCAAGGTTGGGAACTGTTGCTTACAGCATTTCCCTGAATTCCAGCCCTGTAGCTCACTAGCCGAGATCTTATGTATTGTTGTGCCAGACGACAAATCCCAGGATTCTATGAGATGAAGTCATGAAGTACATAGGAATCACACTGTTATGACTGTGTAGAGCAGATATACCCATATGTATGGCTTTATGTCAAGCTGGAAACAATATTTAGGGCTGAAACGTACTTCCAAAGAATACGTATGTATTAACTTTTTCCTTCAACATGTGTGCTCCCTCATCACCCAAGCTTTCTGGGCCAAGTACATAAAGACGAGAGAGAAGAAAAACCAAAATTAGATTCTTAACATGTAACAAATTAAAAGGTTTGAGAGGAAACCAAGCCCTCTTGAGGAAAGTTTGAAATAATGGAGCATGTTTAGCACTGAGAAAATTCTGAGGAGCTATCACTCTTCAAACACTTGGAAGACTGTTGTACAGAGGAGAGGTAGGATCTGTTCTCAGATTTCCAGAATGGGGGACATGTAATAACAGGCTCAAGTTACAGGAAGCCAGACTTTGACTGAATATCAGGAAAAAAAAACTTCTGGTTAGTGCAGCATGGCAATGGACCTAATTACCCGGGGAGGTTGTAAGGTCTCCAACACTAGAAGCTTTCAAAAGAAACTTGCACAAATATATCTCACATCTACTTTGATTTGGATTCCTGTACTGATTAGAGGCTTGGACTCAATGGCCTTACAAGCCTCCCCCAACTCCATTATTCTGATCCCTAAGAAGGCACTCCACAACTGAGAGGCTGGCATTGATAAATCCCATCACTGGAGAGTCATTTTCCCAGTCTCACTATGGGGGAGAACTTGGAGCAGGGCGTCTGGTGATGGTATCAAGGCTGAATTAGGGGTAAAGTATATATGAAGTGGAGGCCTTCATTCAGATGCTGTGGCCCAAATAACGAAGGGTTGTGCAGGTTAGGACTCATTTGAACTGAACCCCAAAACTCTTGTGATTATTTTGAAGGAGTTGAAATTCCAAACCAAGGCAACACATTGTAGTGATTTAAACAGGAACTTCTAATGACTTTATGCCTAGAAAACGCTGGAGAGATTGATGTAAATTGACTTGATGGTACTTTGTTGTAATTACCAAGGTATGGATCACCTGAAGGCAGCCTATCACCATGCAGGTATGATTGTGGTTGATGGATGCAATGGCATTGCCAGAGAATGTACACATACCTCTATGGCAATGATGGCAAAACTTTTAGAGACCAAGTGCCCAAACCGTGATTCAAAACCCACTAATTTTTCACAAATGCCAATATGGCAATTTAACCTGAATACAGGTGGCTGTGAAGGGGCGATGTCGGGTGCCCTTGGAAAGGGCTCTGAGTGCCACCTTTGGCACCAGTGCCATAGGTTCGCCAACACTGCTCTATGGCATGGATGGCCCCACATAATTCAAAAAGATAAACTTGGTCCACTAGAGACAGTGCAGTCCATTCCAGTACAATCAAACTCTAGTACCTGACAATGATTAACTGCCCAACAACAGTACTTCCATCTAATCTTGACAGGGTCTGAATGTAACTGGAGAACCCAGCTCAGTGCTCCTTGAGAGCAATATTAAATGGATTGCACAGATTGTTAGTATAGATGCTTTTCAAAATGTGTTTTGCTCTACCAGTATTTATTGTGTGTGTGTGTGTTGTGTCATTGTGTCATTGTAGTTGTGACTGACTCTTTTTGACTCCATTTCCATGGAGTTTTCCTGGCAGGAATACTGGAGTGGTTTGCCAGTTCCTACTCCAGATGCCTCTAGCATCTGGTATTCCCTGGTGGTCTCCCATCGAAGTACTAACCAGGCCCGACCCTATTTAGCTTCCGAAATCAGGCAAGAATGGATGTGCTTAGGGCAGGGGTGTCCAAACTTTTTGTAAAGGAGGGCCAGATTTGGTGCCTGAGAATACGTGGGGGGCCGTCTGCCCCCCTGACCTTGCCCCCCCACTACAAGCCCCACCCACTGACTCCTCATTACAAAAGGTTTGGACACCCCTGACCTTGCGCCATGCCATTGATCTCCCCACTGTCTGGGTAGCTGCTCCGCATGAGTTTCCTCTCCTCCTGGCAGGCACCTTCGCCCTGCTGCCGAATACAGCTCGGAGGATACGGGCCAGCCAAGTGCTGCAGTTGCCTCCATCGCTCTGCGTGGTGCTGGCAGTGGTGAGGAGAGGCTGGAGCTGCTGCTGCTGCAGCAGCAGTCCCCTGCGGCCAGGAGGGTCCCGGCGAGGCTTGGAACAGCGGCAGCAGGAGGATCCCCCGTGGGCATGTGCCTGTCCAGATGGGGGTCCCACAGCCACCTCCCACTGCTTGTGCCCGGATCGGCTACTGGCCGCCTTCTGCAGTCCTTTCCTCTGGTGCCTGGCCATGGCTTCTTGCACACTTCAGGATTTATTAAAGCGGGGGGAGGGAGGGGGAGGCCAGCCATCCGTGGGCCAATCAAAATGGCCTGGTGGGCTGGATTTGGCCCCCGGGCCTGACTTTGGACATGGCTGGCTTAGGGCATCTATTTATTAGAGGCCCTCAAATACAAAGCTCTACAGTAGGGTCCTCAAACGTTTTAAACAGGGGGCCAGTTTGCTGCCCCTCAGCCTCTGTTGGGGGCTGGACCATTCCAAGAACCCCAGCAGGCTCCTGCCACTGCTTTTTGAGGGGGGGCACAAGTGGCCTGGATCCCCCACCCCCTCATATTTCTTTTACCTGTGCCAGGTCAGGTAGGGTGGTCATTGCTCGCGGAGAGGGCACCCAATTGCCACTGGCGCAACACTCTTCTGGCCACCTGTGGGGAAGTTTCTCCCAAAACACTTGGCCCTGAGGCCTAGTGGGCCTAACCAGGCCTGTGCGGGCTAACCGGAGGCCCAGCCTGGACCACACCACTCACCTGGCATCCCATGCCCATCCTGCGGCTTCTCTTTATCTAGCCCTGCCTGCCTGTTGGGGGAAAGGGAGGGCCTACTGGATGTCCTCCACACCATGCCTAGTGCAGCCTGCCCATCCCAATGTTCCCACGAGGCAGCTCCAGTGGCCAGCGCCCCGTAGCTCCCAGGTGTGGCTCTGAGGGGGGGGAGAGGGAAGCCCCCCCAGCTCAACACCACTCTCCTTGCCTGCCACCCGCTCAGCATCCCCACAGCTCCAAGAGGGCTAGGGATGGGCCTGTCCTGCTCACCCCCAAGACACTATAGGCAATGGCGGGCTTTGTCCTCACCAAAAAGAACCATTGAAATGGGGAAACACACACACACACACACACACACACACACACACACACACACACACACACACACACACACACACACACACACACACACACTCCCCCACCCCCCGGGAAATGGCAACCAAGGAGTCCCATCAGCTCCCTGATCCCACTAGGCACTTTGGAAGGTCCTGCCTCTCCTTCCTGCTGGCTGCACCAGCCACTGGGAACCGCACTCTGATTACCAATCCTGTCTGTAATCTGACGATTCACTTTTGGCAGCCATTACACAAGCTCAGCAATTTAAGGTAGGGTGGGGTATCTGTGGTGGAAGGATATGAGCTGCGCATAAGGATGGCAGAAGAACAGAGGCTCAGGGAAGTTGGCGGGTCAAGACGCTACAAAATGGTACTTCCTTTCCTCCCGCGCGCCATGAAAGCTGCATTGGCGGCGGCTGTTGAGTGGTGAGTTCTCGGCTCAAGTGGGGGGTTCTGCAATGGCCGGCGGGCTGGATTCAGGACCGTGGCAGGCCTGATCCAGCCCCTGGGGCGTAGTTTGAGGACCCCTGCTGTAGGGTGTATTGTTTTGGTGCTCCTCATTTTTGTTTACTATTTCTTCAGATATTTATACCTTACTTCCAGACATTTATACCTTGCTTAGCTCCCAAATATTATTGTGTGCCCCTGCCAGTTATTGGGACATTGGGCAAAGCATTGCCAGTATGCTGATGACACGCAGCTCTATCTCTCCGTTTCCACATCTGCAACGGAGGCTGTGTGGACCCTAGACCTCTGCCTGGACACAATTGTGGAATGGACCAGAACTAACAGGCTCAAACTCAACCCCAGGAAGACTGAGGTTCTGTTCCTCGGGGGGTCCCCGGATGGGTACTGTGGCCATCTCCCCAGTTTGGGGGGGGGATTGACCCTCTGGCTGGTGGTAAATGTAAGGAGTCTGGGCATTGTCCTGGATCCAGCTTTGTCCCTGGAGGCCCAGCTGGAAGCTGTTTCCAGGGCAGCCTTTTACCAATTTAGGCTTATCACCCAGATTTGCCCATACCTGGACATGGATTCCCTTAGGACAGTTGTGCAGGCACTTGTGATCTTGAGGATAGATTACTGTAACACTCTTTACATGGGCTTTCCTTTGACCCCTGTTCAGTGATTGCAGCGGGTGCAGAATGTGGCGGCCAGGCTGGTGGTTGGTGCAGGCAGGTTTGACCGCATCACCCTCATCTTGGTCTGCCTGCACTGGCTACCCGTTGCCTCCCATAGAAGGTTCAAGGTATTGGTATTGGTTTAAAAACCCTCAATGGCTTGGGACCTGTTTATCTGGCAGAGCGGATCTCCCAGAGGTCAGCTTCGTCCTGAACCAACCAGAGCTTTCCCTGTCACTCCGAGTGACCACTTCTACGGAGGCCCGAAGGGTTTCTACCCGGAATTGGGCCTTCTCAGTGGCTGCCCTGGTACTTTGAAATAAACTGCCGGCAGAGATTAGGCTGGCGGAGTCTCTGCCGGCCTTCAGGAGAGCATTAAAGACCTGGCTCCTTAGGGAAAGCTCCGGCTGTCACTGAGTGCACGATGGAGTGTTGGTTGGTTTGTATTATTTGTCTTAATCGTTTCTTGCCGGACTCTGTGTCTGTGGTATGGCTGCTGTTGTCTGTTTTTAATTTAATTTTTTGTGTTTTATTTGATTTTTATCATTGGGGGTTGCCGTCTTTGGATATATTGTTTATGTTGTAATTTGTTGTACACTGCCCCGAGTTCCTGAGGGAAAGTTGGGCAGTTAATAAGCATAAAAATAAATAAATATCAATGACTTCCAGGCTGGAAAGTTGATCTAACTCTGCCCTCATTGACTCATGGGTAGGTGGTACAGCTTTAGATACAACATCTACACCCTCCATGACCATCTTCCACTGGAGGACTCAGTCACCAGCCCCACTAGTCCAGTGACGTAGCAAGGCTTTGGGGCGCTTGGGGACAAAGTTCTTTTTGCACCCCTCTGGCACTCCCCAACCCCATCACATCTACCCAGCAAGGGGGGGGGCAATCCTGCAGGCGTGGGACATGCGGATGGGCATGTGTGTGTGTGTGCACACGTGGTAGTGTGCACGCACCTTATCTCTCCTGCGGTGGCCCACAGCAAGGCGAGGAAGAGTTGGAGGAGGATGAGGGTGCTGCAGCTACTGTGCTCGCACGCCTGCCTGCCTGCTTGCTTCACTGCTCACCTGGTGCGCGGTGGTGGAGGAGGCTGTGACGGAATGGGTCTAGTCACCAAGCCTGAGGATGGCTGGTGAGAGGGCACAGGGCTTCCTCCTCCCCCTCCAGGTGCCCCCAGATTGCTGCACCCAGGGCAGATGTAGCCGTCTGCCCCCCCATACACCCCTGCACTAGTCCTCAGGTCTGCCAATTGCCTCCACTGAAGCAGATACATATGAAATCTGGGGAGAGCTGCTAGAAGTCCCAGAGACTACCCCTGCCAGCTCATATCCCACAAGTTGGCACTGGTATTGGCATCTTCATTGCCTCTTCCAGATCAGCTGCCCAGAGGTTGCAACAGCCTTCTGCATCAGTTTGAGCATAGCGGCTCAACACAAATCATCAAGAAAATGAACAATTCATCATGGCTCGGTACATCTTTGTCTCATCTTGGCCTCCCTGGGTGGCCTGGAGAGGTGATGGTGGTGGTGCAAAAGCAAGCCGGAGGACCTGGATTGCTGCCTCTGCACCTGTCAGCCAGCTGATCAGGCAGGGAAGCCCAGTGGCCAGCAGGCAGATGTGCAGAGGCAGCAACTCTGCTCCTCTGGGCCACCCTGGGAGGCTGTAATGACAGGTAGGCCAAGGTGATGAAAGCCGGAAGGAGGCACATAGGCCAGCAAGAGGTGTTCCCAAGAAGCAAACCAAATGCCAAAGCTGAAAAAGTTAGGTGTTTTGTTTTGCTTCAGCCCCGTCTGTGGGGATGATTGATTCATGGTTTGTCTTATGCCCATCTGTAGTAGACAGCCTTCATACCATCAGCTGAAATCTGACCCTTATCTTTCAAGAGCCTATGTGTCTTCCATTTACATTTAAAATGTACTGATTTTGTTCTTGAGTTTTAGGCATTATGGCTGTTTAAGACAAGCCGTTGGGTGTGGGAAATGAACCCCCAGGAATGTTTCCACATTTGCTACACCCATGATGACTACAGGACACTACACTAGCTGATATCATGCAAATCCCACACCACAGGCCCAAATAACTGTCCCTTGAGTGATCTGACCCTGTTTAATGAAAGATTTTAAATGTGCACAACTTCAGTACTTAAATACTGTGTCTACTAGTAAGGTGCAAGTATACCAATTACAGCAATGCAGCCCCTCCTATAGAACACTTTTTCAGTTTGATGCTTTGGTTTGTTACTTTGGTTGTGCTACATTTTAATATATCACATGCATCTCAATTACCACATAGTTTTTTTTTTAAAAAGGGATTCCTAGTACCAAGTTCAACGTCCACAAATCCTAATAGATTGAAATGTTATAGTATCTGTTAATTTAAAAGGGGAAATGCACTTGTCTACCTAAATGGCTAATATCAACATCACATACTTTCAACTGCTGAAAAATGGAATCAAGGTTAGTCTACTTCTCCGATCCTTATCAGCCTAAAATTGGGGAAAAGGGGGAGAAGAAAGAAAAGAAGAGGGCATGACACCCACAATGAATTTAAGATGGTAAATATTTATTCATTCATAACAGAACAAAACATGCTTGGTTGGGAAGACTGTGATTTAATTTCTTTACTGTGATGTCTGGTTATTCCTGTTAAAGAACGTATCTTCATCATTGTTATTATCCAAGCGCAAAACATTAAAAATAAACATTTTTAAAAAATCATATAAAATCATATATATCAATAAGCACACAAAATTCATCTTCTGTTTGTTGTCCTTACCAAATGCCAGGAAGCCCACCTTGGCACAAAAGAAACACCAATTTTGTTTCTTTGGCTTTTACATCCTAGCAGTGTTGGGCCCTACTCCTGCTTCAGGTATATATAGTCACCAAGTACTGAATCTGTGACTACCTGTTGGGGAATGAAGATGAAAGAAGCACGTTAGAATGTCACATTGGGACTGTGGGAGAGGGTGAATCTTTAATGTTTGAAAATCATCATCACAATGTTGATTTTAGGAAATTAGAATTCCCCTATTTAGCAGCCCCCCCAAAAAAAAACCCTCCCCTTTAACAAAGGCTACAGTTGACAACACCAGTTGTGCAGCAGCATTTCATCCAGTGTTGTCACAAGGAATACTCAATACCATTTTCTTTTCTTTTCTATGCACACCTTGTAATGGCTTCTTAAAAAGAAGAGTTGCGTACTTAGTGTTGTGGAATATCCTCATAGTGTTTGTGTCTTTTATGAAAATGGTGTATGTTTTATGAAAACACCAACTTCTGTTATCGTAATGCTAATCCAATGGTTAATTTTTAGTGGCAAATCCACAACAAGGAGTACAGGGTAGCTGAGTTACATTTCTATATTCAACTTTCACCATATGTGGAATACATTTCCTTCTACAAATCAGACCCCAAACTCTCACATCCTTTATTTCGTCCAAGTTGTCAAATTCTACTAACAATATAGCTGCAGGTGTATGGAAAAATTGTTCTGCAATATGTCCGTGAAGATTCTCAGTCATCCAGGTGAGTTTATCTGAAAGATGAGTTGTGGTAACTGGACTTCTTTTCATGAGAGACTGAAACATTTTGCTGCTCATCCAAACAGCTTCGTCAGTCTGAGGAAAGCTAGTTGCAAGTCCTCCATTTTACAGTTCTGCAGTATATTTATTTAAATACTTTACTTTCTTTACCAGGATATAATTCATCTTTGGGGTTACTGCTGTTGGCTTACTTTTTCATACGAAATGTTCACAGCTTCGGAGGCAACTGCATCCAGAATTTGCCCCACTGCAAAGATAGGAGAATCATCCCTTTTCATCCCCTTTATCATCCATTTACTCTGATATACTGAACCTGCTCTTTCTCAAGTACAACTCCTGTACTTACTTCTTTACAAAATAAACTTGTTGTGAATTATGTTTTAAATACAAGAACAGCTAAGTATTCTTCAGAGATCTGAAAACAGAATTCCTGTTTCAACTCGAGGCTGCCTCAATTTGTTTCTACCTAAAAGGGGATACATTAGTTTCAAGTACCTTTTAAAGATTAAATGTTATCAGCGCCAGCTGGTTTCCTAGTTAGTCTTAGTCATTTGGCCAGTATCTCATCTTCAGTGAGGCTATCTCAGATTGCTTATTAGAAGAAATATCAAAGCAAGGGAAAGTTACAGGAGAGGGGAGAGACCTACCACCTCTATAAATTAATTCTCAGTAAAATTCTTTCATATTGCTACTATTGTTGGGGCAGATGAAGCGCGGCAATCATATCCCCTCTTCTTGGAGAAATTCACGACATGGATTCTATCTTGCAAAGCTGCAGAACTGTGACCTAAAATCTTACCCTATAAACTCAGGAAATTTCATGATGTTATTATGTGCAGACACACATGCTATATGCACAGCCACACAGAGAACTGTTCAGTCCTAATGCAACTACTGTTGATCATCCCATCTCTTTATGTAGTTGACTTCTCAGATTCCAAATTCACTTCCTATGGCAGTGGTGACCAAACTCTGGCTCTCCAGATGTTTTGGACCGGAACTCCCAGAATTCTAAGCTTAGATTGCCAATGACAAAGGACTGTGGGAGTTGCGGTCCAAAACATCTGGAGGGCCGAAGATTGGGAAAGCCTGTCCTATGGTAATAAATCCATATCCTGTACACAGTACACCACATTGACAGACAGAATGGAGCCCTGTGTTCTGCATCTTCAAGAATGACCCTGCAAGCCTATTTTCAGTTATCTGTGTTGCTTTATAGGGAACTCCAGTGCTAACATATTTAACTGTTATTCCCTTACTGACAATATTGACCTGAGACACTTTTGTGTAGCTGATACATCTCAGCTATGGCAATTGGCCTTGAATTTTATTTTCCCAGCCCTCTGCAACTTCATGTTGTTGTACTTGGGCTTTCACGTTTGACCACAACTGACTCTGTTGGCAATAAAAACCACCTCAAAACTATGCCCTTCTCTTAGCATTTTCAACTCAAGCATTCAAGCTTGTTCACAAAGTTCATTAAATTCTACCTGTTAGTCACCAGTACCTACACTCCACATAATTCATTTTAGAATTACTTGAACTTTTAATTTCTTTCTTATTCTGCAGCAGACAACACACTGGTTCATGTCTGTGTTGTATAGCTGGAAGAGGCTGATAGTTCTGGAGAATCAGTGTCAGCCAGCTTATATTGTTTGATATTTTATTAGGTAACAACACCAGCACTGTACTATTACTAACTAGAACAAAACAATATTTATCTATTTACAACTGTACCTTGTATAAAGGAATTAATTCGTTCCAAATGAAATTCAGTTAAGCAAAATTTTCCTTTGTACAAATTTCCCATAGGAATGCATTGAAAACGGATTAATCCCTAATCACGACCATTTTTCTTTTGTACGGATTCACGCCATAGGCAATTCTGTTAAGTGATTTCCCCTTATCTCCGGAATTTTTTTTCCTTTAAGCTGATTTTCTGTTAAACAAACCGTTAGTTATATGAGTGTCCACTGTATTTTTAAATATTCAGTAATACCTCAGTTCAATTATGTAAATCCTAGACCACACTAACCTTACCCTTCATTCATTTAACATTTTTTCTATCATGGATCTGAATGGGGTGCAACACACCCTTGGAATTGAAATCTTCTGCAAATTTTTTTTGTATTTCAGGGCATTCCATAGGAAATTTGCATGTCTCGCGTTTTTGTGGAAGTTCTCCATTCACAGAGTGTATTGCACGCCGGATTTCCCTTTCGTATAATGAATTTTTCGTGTAATAAGGCACCTGTATCTTGAGGTACCACTATACTTCAAAGAAATTACAATGGTACCTCGACTTACAACATTAATCCATTCCGAATGCACATTCGGAAGTCAAATTATTTGTAAGTGGAACAGCGGTTTCCCATAGGAATGAACTGAAAATCAATTAATCTGTTCCAGAGGTTGGAAAAAAGGCAAAAAGGGGGAACAGATTAATTGGTTTTCGGTGCGTTCTCATGGGAAGGCTGTCCCAACCCCCCTCAATTAAGGGCAGCAGAAGGCTGCTCTCTGCAGCCCTGCCAGACAGCTGACTTTGACAGGTCGGACCTGTCAAAATCGGCTCTCTGACAGGGTTGTGGAGAGCAGCATTCGGCTGCCCTTGATTGACAGAGATTGCCCATTGATCTTTGGGCAGCCCGAGGCCTTGCAAGGGAAGCACGTACCTCCGGTTAAGTGCTTACCTTTGTTTACCTCCAGGATGGCCGAAGATTGAAGTGTCCAGCCCGGAGGTAAGCGCTTCCCTTCCAAAGTGCCTGGGATGCCCAAAGATCAATGGGTGATCTCCTCAATCAAGGACAGCTGAATACTGCTCTCCACAACCCTGCCAGAGAGCAGATTTTGACAGGTCCGACCTGTCAAAGTCAGCTGTCATGTGGAGCAGAGAGCACCATTCCTAAGTCAAATTATTTGGGTACCAAATAATTGGGTACCATCGTAAGTCAAGGTACCACTGTATAGCAGTTACAACTGGAGATTGCCCCACCACTGAAGTAATGCCATATTGTGGGGTCATGTCAAATCACATAACTTAAGACATTTATGATTCAAGAATAAAATGTCCTACTGCTGTGGCAGTGGTTTGAATATGGAAGCAGACTTCACGTACAGATTGTTATTTGGATCAGGAGCACGTTCACGAAATGGTGCTGTTTGACTGGTTACCACATTTAGCATCTGAAGCTATAAATATAGTTCCCTTTCACAGCAGAGTTAAAATGGTACACTGCCAAACATCTACTTCCATGAGTTGCCCATAATGTTTAAAATGTGAACCAGTAATTAATTTCCCCCACTATTAAGGCATTGTCATGTTAACATAATAACATGTCAAGTGTTACAACTACCACCTAATTATTTGTACATATGATTTCCTGATAGTTTTGAGGCATTAAATACATGTTTAAAAATGAAACTATATAAAAGGTATCTTACTTATAATAATAATTTACTTATAAAAATAATATCTTTCTTCTACTGCCTAATATATTACAAATTTCACTAATGTGGTAGTATATAAATGAATGAAACAGAAATAAATAAACAAATATGCAAGCAAGCCTTGGCTAATGAACACCATTTTCTCTTCCAAAAGAAAAGTAGAATGCTATTACTTAGAATAGCTTTACAGCTGCACAGCAGTTTGCTGGTATGAAATGTGTGATGTCAAAGTTTACAGGCAAGGCAGAAACCTCCTATGTACATGGAAAGGTAAAAACAACTTATCCTACCACTGTAGTCTTAGACTACAACAAACTTCATAATAGAAATGTTTCTATACTTTAAGACCATTCTATCTCTATGTTGTGTGGCATTCTAACCTACACATTCAAAAAGGCAGCAATATTTAATATTTCTGCATCTGTAAGAAGCAGAAAACAAAACTGAACGAACCAAATACTGTATGTTTCACCTTAAAGATCAAGATATTTCAGTGTGAGTTTTTATGCATCATAAACCATTTCCAGATATGCAGGGGAAAACTCTCTGATTCCTGTGCACTTTTGACAAGGGATGCATAATACCAATTCAAATTACTCAAGTAATTTAAGGTCGGGGCCTGATCCCTTACAAATAATGGGCATTTCTTCACAAATCTCAGGTTACCTTCCAGTTAAAAATGTGAGATTTGACACAAGATGTGACTTACGTGCTCTTACTCCAATTCATTTATCCTAATGATGACTGATATGTAGGCTCAAAGCAAACCATATGTAAAGTGCATTTAAAGAAAAATAATCCAGGTACCAACTTCACAAAACTGAACCTTGTCACCTCAGCAAATGAAGTGCTTTGTCACATTTCTCCTTTGCTAATCATATGAGGACCATGCATTTAGGATGAACCTACATTTTTTTTTTTTCTTCAAGCGAGACTGGTTCCAGAAATCAATACACCTCCATAAGGGAGTAGTTCTGAGCTAAATCGTTCAGCAGGTGAAAAAACAAAATAAGCTTTTTCATCTGCAGGACTGTTAAAAACACTATGCCTGGTTGGTGCCTACTGGGCCTTAAGTGCGAGCCCTTTCCTGAAGCAACGTGTCTGAGACCGTTAACTCGATGGACTTTTCGGTTAGTGGGAATTTTGTTCTTTGGTCGGTCGGGGGTTGGGCTTTGTGTTTGTTTTGTTGGGTGAACAAAACGAAACCGCCCACTTCTCCTCCCTCTCTGGGGAGCCGCTGTCAAAGCGGCTCCTGAGTGACAGCCGGAACGAGGGAGATTTTAAACCCCGCCGAGAGGCTTCGGCCTCCCTCAGAGACTCTATAATAAGGGCATACTCGGCTCCGTTTCAGCGCCAAGAGAGAGAGAGAGAGAGAGAGAGAGAGACGCATCCCTGGCTTATTTTATTGGGGGGAAATAGGTCTCAGGCGGCGGACGGAGAAGACGGGCCCTCAACGGCTGGAAACAAAGCCGATTCCAGGAAGGGAAGGAAGGGGGAAAGGGCGGCCCGAAGGCCTGTCTCCCCCTTCCAGGGTGCCTTAGGGCCGGGCCGGGCCGGGCCGCCGCCTGCATCGCCTCAACCAGCAGCAACGGCGGCGGCGAAGGCCTCATTCTCCCTCACGGCCCGGACTTCTCCGAGCAGGCCTGGCTCATTGTCTCTCACACAAACCCTGGCAAACAGGAAGCCACCTCGTCGGGGAGGGGGGGAAATGGGGGGGGAAGGCTGTCCCTCCCAGGCGGAGCGACAAGTGAGGCGAGCCAATGGCCCGCCGCGCGCCGGAGCGCCGCGGCCAATGAGTTTGCCGAGCACGCCGCGCGGAGGCGGGATTTCCGGGCTGGCGGGCAGGGCCGCGCTAGCGGTAGTGGTGGTGTTAGTGGTAGTAGTAGTAGAGTCGGCCGGGCCCCTTCTTTCCCCGGGCGGCACCACAAGCCCCACCTTCCGGCTTCCTCGCGCCGTCAATCAAACTAGGGGAAAGCCCCGGAGTGGGCTCCAGGCCTCCGCCGCCTCTTCTTCTACCGCCACCAGCTCTCCCACCACCGAGCGCACCATAAAGCATGCCCCCAGCGGCGACGGCGGCGGCCGCCGAGCCCTAGTGGCGGCGGCGGCGGCGGCGGCGGCGGCAACAGCAGCGGCGGCCGCGCGCAGGGGCTGCGCGGGAGAGCGAGCGAGAGAGCGAGAGCGCGAGTTAGCCAGCCAGCCAGCGCTTTGCTTCCTTCCTCCCTTCCTTCCTCCCAACCCCCTCCCTCGCTTGCACACCCTGCCAAGTAGGCAGAGGCTGCTCCCGCTGCCGATCGCTCGCTCGCTCGCTCGCTCTCTTTCTCTCTCTCACACACACGCACGCAGGCAGCCACCGCCACCATGACCGGTACGTACGGGGCCTCTGCCTCCCCAAAGGATTCTGCTGCTGCTGCTGCTGGCTGGCTGGCTGGCTGGCTGCTCCCCTCCTCGTCCCGGGGCCGACCGATGGCGATGGCGATGGCGGCGGCTGCAGGGGTCGGTGGGACGTGTCTCGCTGCGAGTGTGGCTGGAGCGGCACTGGCTGACGGAGCAGCAGGAGCAGGAGGAGCAGAGCCAGGGGGAGGAGGGAGAAAGACGAGGGGCAGGGGCAGCCACGGCAGTGGCGGCAACCGCGCGGAGGGGGAGGAGGAAAGGGAGGAGGAGGAGGAGGAGGAAGAGGAGGAGGGCTCCTGCGCGCGGGAGGGAGCGCTGGGGTTATGGGGAAGGGAGGGGGCGAGCGCGCCCGTCAGTGACTCTCTTCCCTTCCCCCCCTCCCATCCACACACACACACACACACACACACACACACCACCCAACCCCACTACTATTACTACTGCTGCTACTACTCCACCGCCACCCATAACCCCCCCCCCGCTCTTTTCCTTCTCCTCCCTCCCCCCCCCGGTTATGCCTGCAGCTCCCGAGAAGCCCGTGAAACAAGAGGAAATGGCTGCCTTGGAGGTGGACGGCAGCGGCGGCGGCGGCGCCCACGGCGAGTATCTGCAGCACGGGAACGGCGCCTCGTCGGCCGCCACTTCGGCCGACGCCTCCGACGAGGCCGGCACCCCCCAGGTAAGGGCAGGCCCGACCCACCTGCCAAACCCACCCCGGGGCGGGAAGCCTTGCCCCCCTCCTCCTCCTCCTCCTCCTCCTCCCCCCAGCCCCGGTGACACGTCGAGGACGCGGGACTCGGCGGCGCCTCCCCCTCCTTCTCCTTCTCCTCCTCCAGGGCTGCAGGGAGGATGGGGGAGAGAGACACCCGGGGGGGGGAGGAATCCGAAAAGGCCGCCGCCACTAACCGCCCTCCTTTTTTTCCTTTTCCCGCGGCCCCCGCCGGTCGCGCCGTAGGACACCCAGCCGTCGCCGCTGGCGTTGCTGGCGGCCACCTGCAGCAAGATCGGGCCGCCGTCCGCGGAGGAGGAGGAGGAAGAAGAGGAAGAGGAGGAGGAAGAAGGAGAGGAGGTGGTGGAGGACGGCGACGGCGAAGCTTCTCCCTCTGCCGGAGCGGTAAGTGCCCGCCCCGCCGCGCTCGCACGGCCTGCCGGAGGTGGGGGAGAAGGAGAGAGAGAGAGAGACCGCGCAGATCGCCCGCCCGCCCGCCCGCCTGGGGGAGGGACGGGGAGACACCGCCGAGCACTGCCCGCCCGCCCGGGGGAGGGACGATCGCAAGGCCGACCTGCCCAAGAGAGAGAAAAAAGGGGGGGGTCCCAGGCTCCCCTGCCTCGTCAGGAGGAGCCGGGCGGGCTCCCGGGAAGAGGAGGAGGCGGCTCTCGGTCGCCGGGTGGGTGGGTGGGTGGGCTCCGGCGGCGGCAACGGGGCGGGGGGAGGAAAGGAGGAGAAGGCGACGGCTGTGAGACTCCCCTCCCTTGTCAAAGAGGGGCGAGTTATGTAGGGCCGGTGTGTGTGTGTGTTTGTATGTTTGGGTGGTGGAGGGTGGGGAACCGAGAGGAGAAGAGAGGCGGGAAGCTCTCCCGCTCTCCCCCCCAGCAGCAGCAACAACAACAACAACAATGTGGGAATTTCCCTCTTTTTCCCGGCCTTGGAATGTGAATATTCCCTGTCTGTCCCCCACCCCCACCTCTTCTTTGCGTCCCGCCGACCTTTTAGAAAGTCAGCTGTCAGCTTCCCCCCCCCAACCCCCACCATAATACAAAATGACGGCTGGGCTGAAAAGAGGATACACTTTAAGGGTAAAATGGCTGTTGGAAAAAAAAAAACCGCAGCAGCAGCAGCCGATGCTCCCTAGCGGAAGGAAGCAAGCTGTTTTGAGCCCTGTTTCTGGGTGCAGTTTTCCCTCTGCTGCAGATGGTTTTGCAAACGATGCGTGTAGTAGGGGGTGGGTGAGTGGGTAGAAGTTGACCATTTTTAGCTGGCCGCTTGTGGGTGACTAGCTTTGGGAATAGCCAGGAGATTGTTTCCGCCTGTTCATGAGAAAAGCTGGTAGAAAGAAATTAAAATGGGAAGTTGTTGGGTGGAAGAGGTTTCAGTGTTTAGTCACTTCAATGAGGGAGGAGAATCACTTTTTGGTCCTATATTTTTGAGGGTTACATATTTAACCTAACTTTATTATGTTGAAGGAACTAGCTAAATAAAGGTAGTAGAAACAGAAACAAGTTGTTAATTTGTAATTTTTCCCTTGAGAAAAGCTCACTGTTCACCTGAGTCCTAGTTCAAGCCTTAGTGTTTTGTGCCACTTTCTGACAGTTTCTGACATATCTTATTAGTTTTATATTCTATGTAGGTTTTATAGGAAAGAGAGGACTGTAAGAAATTACTGTGTACATAGCAAGGTACTACATTCTCTTCAGTGAGTCTGAGCTGAATTCCTCTTAATAGTTGTCTATAAGTCCTGTTCCAGTCAGTGGAATATTTCAGTAGAATATGTATGCTGTTGTGTGCCATCAAGGTGCTTCTGACCTACAGCAGCCCTAATGGGGGGTGTTCAAAATGTGCAAGATGTTCAAGGTTTCTTTACTGTTGCTAAAAACACTGCGGGGGGGATTTGAACTAAGAGCTCCTGAATCCTAGTCCAACACTCATTATCCAGTACACATGACACTGGCTTTTACAAACATGTAAAGGGTTGTACGGTTCCAGTGCCATCTTTGAAAACTTGTTAACACTTGAGGAGAATTATCATTTAACATGTTTTGCTTAAATTACCTCAGTAAATGAAGTGGAGTGTAAAAAACATGTCAATGAACTGAAGATTATAGCCTATCTTAGGGGGGAAAGTATTTATTGTCTTTATAACACTAGGAAACTGAGATGCTATTCAGGCTTAATCACTAGTTCACAGCTTCAGTAGTTGTCAGAGCCTGCCATAAAGCCCATTTTAAGTTACTCATACATGGCCTTCTAAATGTGATGCAACAACAACAACAACAACAACAACAACAACAATAATAATATAGTGCAGCAGTGTGGTATCAGATACTTAGAGAGTCCAAAACAAGGTTATGACATAGCTGAAATTCTCCACCTTCTGCTTATTTAAAAGGAGACTGTCCAGACTGATTCGTAGTATTAAATGTTTATATTTAGAGTGATATAGGTTTTAAAGTGAGGAAAAATGAGAAAAGGTGATTCCCTAAGCTCATCTGATCTCGCCTGATTTCAGAAGCTAACCAGGGTCGGCCCTGGTTAGTACTTGGATGGGAGACCTCCAGGGAATACCAGGTGCTGTAGGCGCCTGGAGTAGGAACTGGCAAAACCACTCCAGTATTCCTGCCAAGAAAACTCCATGAACATGGGGTCACGAAGAGTCGGTCACGACTGTAACAACACAACACACACACACACATGGAAAAGAGGTTGGGGACATGAAAGCATGAAATAGGTTTGTAACAAAAATGGGGGGGGTTTCCCCTCAAACGTTGTTCTCTTCAAGTATTTATATAGAGTGGTGTTGAGATGGAAGGTATAAACAGATGGATGTTATATTTATGCTTTGCCATCTTTATCAGTGTTCTGTACCCTGGCTATATGTATTTGAGCCTGATTCAGAATGCCATCTTTCTCACTCTGGTGCTCTTGGATGGTTTAGAGTGCAAGTCATTGTTATAGGCCCTTTTGGGTGGGGTAGATAGGTGTAGTAACTGAAAACATCTGAAACTAACCTGGTTGAACACAGCAGCTTACTTTGTGATTTGTACATGACTTTTTTGTTTATATTATTGGGTATTTTTTTTGTCCTTATGTATATATGTATAGGGAATAGTAGCTGCCTAGATGCCCTAAGCACATCCGGTCTCGCCTGATTTCGGAAGCTAAGCAGGGTCGGCCCTGGTTAGTACTTGGATGGGAGACCTCCAAGGAATACCAGGTGCTGTAGGCACCTGGAGTAGGAACTGGCAAACCACTCCAGTATTCCTGCCAAGAAAACTCCATGGATATGGAGTCACGAAGAGTCGGTAATGACTGTAACGACACAACACACACACACACACACATAGGGAATAGTAGTAAATCAAATTGAAAAGTATCACTGCCATAAAGTGTCTGAAAAGAGAGCTTATTAAATGTTGTACTTTCAGCATTGTAGTTAGTTGAAAAGAATCAGTGTGCCTGAAATTGCTGGTAGAGTAGCAACTAAACTGAGAGTTTTTCATATACAGTGGTACCTCGTATAACGGAGGGTTTGTTTAACAAAAAATCCGTACAACGGAAAAAAATCCGCCCCCCTCCCCCCCATGAGCCCCTCGGAACTAAGTCCTCTGGGGCTCCGGCAAGAGGAGAGGGGGGGGGGAATTCCCGGCGCACCCCACTCCCTCCGTTATACGCGGTACCACTATATATACCAAGTGGCACACCCCCATTCCCTCCACCCACCCCCGCGGCCACCTCCGCCCACCACCTGCTGCCGCCCGGGAAGAGGACGCGGGGCGGTCGGGGAAAGAGGGGAGGGGAGAGGAGGGGAGGATCTTCCCTGGCAGGCAAGGAGGATCTTCCCTGGCAGGCAAGGTGAAAGGGAGGTGGGAGGCCCTGCAGCTTGCTGGTCTTGGCCAGGGGTCCTCAAAGTTTTCAAACAGCTCCACCACTCTCCCACAGTCCACCTGGCTTGCCTGAAGGGGGTAGCGCCCGTTGTCCCCAGGGGCCGGATTCAGGCCCTTGGGGGCCGCATCCGGCCCTGGGGCTTAGGTTGGTCTTCTTGGCGCTGAGCAGAAAGCAGGCGCCCACCGAGAGAAACGAGAAGAGGAGCGCGAGGACGACAGGGCCCCTGCCCACGCCACCCGCGCACCTGCAGCCGCCGGGAGGAGGAGGAGGAGGTGAAGCGGCGGCGGCAGGCATCCTCTCTCGCGGCTCGCTCATGGCGCGCGTGGTGGCGCTCCTCGGGTGCCCAGGGTCCCCCTCAGGCGGCGAGGAGCGTGCGTGTGGTGGTGGGGAGGGGGCGCGCCTCTCTCGCCGTCGTTCTCTCTCCACGTCCCTGGCGCGCTCTGGATGCTCTGGGCAGCGGCAGCCTCATTCCCGGGCAGCCGGCTGTGGAGAAAGTGGAGCAGGAAGTGTCGGGAGCGTGGCCTCTTTCCCTCGCATGGCCCTCCAGCGCCGCGCTGAGGGAGGCGGGGGGCGGGGGAGGGGGCTTGAGTTGCGGTGGGTGCCGAGCCCCCTCAGGGATGGGACCAGGACTGCCTTGGCGGGAGGAGCCTCGCACACCTTCACGCAGAGGGGCAAGAAGGGGGAGATGTCTCTCTCTCGGGCTCCTCCTCATTACAGTACTGTACTCTTGACTGCATTGGAACGGATTAAATCCACTTCCAATGCATTCCTATGGGAAATTAGGGTTTGTACAATGTAATTTGATTTGGAACGAATTAATTACGCTATACAAGGTACCACTGTATAAACGTTTAGTATCCATGCATTCTCTTGTGAATGAGAAGGAAATCATAGATGTTTGCCTAAGCACACAATTAATCAATAAAATTGACTATATGTTGAGCCTGCTGTTTGGAGCACAGCAGAGAGGTTGGTGTGCTCTTAAAGACAGGTATAAGATGACTTTTTTGTTACAGCACACCAGCTGTCCTCAAAGCAGTACTGCCTAGCCTAGACCTTTCCACCCCCTGTCAAGAGACTTCTACTTTTCTGGTCTGGGTAGGATTGCTTTGGTTTGTATTTATTCCAGTGCATGAATTAGAACTGGTCTGGAACAAGCCTTACTCTTTCAATGTGCCAGTATTATGGCATGGCTTAATAAGAAGGCCACTTCAGGACATTGGCAAATTAGCCACTTCCCCTGCTCAGCAGAAGGCAGGATAATGGGAAATTGACTGTATGTAGACTATCGCTGATGTCAGTTATGAAAAAAATAAGAAAAGTCTTTCCTTTGCCTCCGCTTAAAAAGTCTGGTCAAGAATCTACCCACAGTTGAATCCCTGGCAGTGGCTTCAGCTGCAGGCAGTTTCTGGACTAGCTTTTAAAGAGAAGGCAATGAAAATGTTTTAATGTTTTTATAACTGATACAGTAAATCATCACTAGTCTATACACAGCAAAATATTTTTCTCATTTCCCCTTCCTCTGCAGGTAAAGTGATTAATCTGAAAATATCCTGAAGTGGCTTGCTTATTATGGCACTGCATGATTTTGAAAGGAGCCTTGTCCATGTGAATAGAAAGCCCTCCCATTCCCAAATGATCCACATTAGCTTGCTCCCTGCTGCTAGTATAGCCATACTGTTCCACCCATATGCAGTTAAGAACTAATAACAACATTTGTATTCATTTTATTATGCTGGAAAAGAAAATCCCTTTGTGGGGTTGTGCCTGGGGGCAGCAGACAGTGTAGCTTGCAGTAGTGTCTCATTGATCATTAATGAGTCCCTGGGTTGGACCTCTGGGTGTGCACTGATAAATCCAAGCACCAATAAACCCAAGAGATTTATTATTTAGCAGTCAGAAGCCACTGAGAAGCCATTTGCCTTCCACGGGCATAGCTATGCAAGAAGATTTTGGCTACTGTACATTATACTGTACTGGAATGTTCTTTGCTCTAGACCGGGGGTCGGCAACCCGCGGCTCCGGAGCCGCATGCGGCTCTTTGGAACCTTTGCTGCGGCTCCGGGAGGTGACTGTCAGAAAGGGCGGGCACATGCAAAATAATATGCTTTAGAAGAGAGAGAGAGCGTCTGGAGATGGCCAGCATGCTGGACCGTCAGGGCTTGAGCGGTTGTTTCCATTTCCATTCCAGAGGGAAATCCATCACCACCACCACCACCACTGCCGCCCGCTCCCGCCTTTCCTTCAGGCGGTCTCTTCCTCCCTCGAGGGGGCTGGAGGCAACGAGGGCGACACTGTCCAGGGCAAGTACCTTGCCTTGGAGCAGGCATGGCGCTCGCTGCTCCTTCTTCAAGAGCCGCCGCCGCCCCCCCACACACACACCTTACTCCTCCGAGCGCGCGCACTGTCTCCCGCCAACCACCCATCCATGGTGGGAAAAGGCGGGAGTGCAGCCGAGGCGCCGCCCTGGGGGCAGCGGGGCAAGACGAGCAGCAGGAGCAAGTGCGGGCGCAGCGGGGAGTGGCGGAACCCGGGCTGCTCCGGCGCACGCTCTCGCTGCCCATCCCCAGCGACGGTGCCGACCCGAGGAGCCTCCGAGAAACAGGGGATGGGAACGGAATGGAGAGCAGGACCAAGCGTTAGGTTTGCGCATGCGCGCAGCTGCCAAACTGAGGGTGGGGGTGGGGGGAGGAGAAAGAGAAAGAACGGTGGCTGGGCAGCCGCTGCCGCCGCCGCTGCTGGTGGTGAGGGAGGCGGGGGAGGCGTGCGGGGTCTCAGGGCGCAGGGGAAGCCTTGCCGCGTCGAGCTTTGCTCTGCTGTGTTGGCTGCTCTGGAAGAGCGGCGGCCGTCACGGTCTTTCTCCCTTCATCTCTCTCTGTGTGTCTTTTCCTCTCCTCCTCCTTCTCCTCTCGCTTCCGCGCGGCAAAACTGGGAGCCTCGTTTTAGGAGGCGGGGGAGCTTGTCTGAGGGTGCGCCAGCCTGGGCTGGAGGAGGAGGAGGAGGAGGACAGGGCTGAGGAGAAAGCGCGCCAAACCTCTTTGGAACCTTTGCCGCGGCAGAGGTTCCCCTCGTGGAAGGGGTCCCGCGGCATTTAAACTAGGACCGCGGGGGAGACTCCAGCTCGCCGCTGCCGCGGTCCTCCTTGTCTTCATCTTCCTCCTCCTCCTCCTGGTGCTGCTGCAGCCGCTGCTGCCGCCGCCGGTGCGCCACTGCCTCCTCGGACGTGGGGAAGGCTCCCAGGCCGGCCAGGGCCAGGATGGTGGCGGCGGCGGCGTTGGAGGGGTGGTGGGGGTGGCATCGGTGGCCGCCGGGGTCTCCTCCCGCCACGGGGGTCAGGGGCCGCTCAGCAGCAGCAGGAAGCCACGCATGTTAGTAATCATCATCCTCCTCCCCCTCCTCCCGCCACCAGCCCAACCGCTGGCAGTGGAGGAGGCGGAGGCGGCGGCAGCGAGGGGGAAGCGGCCACAATGGCCGCACCCGCCGGGGGAAAGGGTGAGGGGAGGCGGCGGCGGCCAGGCCCAAGCAGCCGGTCGGTTCGTGGTGGTGGTGGTGGCGGCGGCGGCGGCCTGGAAAGACAAAAAGGGGGTCCGAAAGCGGAATGGAGGAGCGGACCGGGGAGATCCACGGTGGCCCAGCGCTCCACTCGCCCTCCCGCTTCTTGCAGCCTCGGCGTCCCTTCCCTCCCTCTCCTTCACAAGCCAAACTTTGGGCTGCAAGAAGGGTGTGTGTGGCATCACCCGCCCCTTCCCTCCGTCTCCTTCACAAGCCAAACTTTGCCCACACATGCACGCACACCACGGCTGCAAGAAGTGTGTGTGTGTGTGTGTGTGTGTGTGTGTGTGTGTGAGAGAGAGGTCCCCGCTCGCCCGCTTCCAAAAAAGGGACCAGCCACGGGGTCGCAGGCCGTCCTTTCAACCGCTGAGGCGGGCGCCGCTCCCTCGCCTCCGGCTGCAGGACCGTGGCGGCGGCGGCGGCGGCGCTGGTAGGCCCGGAGCGCGGGTCATCGCCTCACGGAGCCTCGACCGGTGGCTGGCCCGGCGCCCGGTTGCTGAGGCGGAACAGCGAGAACGGCGGTGGCAGTTGTATATATTTGTTTTAAATGTGGCAATGTTTTTGCGGCTCCCAGTTTTTTTTTCCCGTCAGAAACGGGTCCAAGTGGCTCTTTATGTCTTAAAGGTTGCAGACCCCTGCTCTAGACCAGTGGTTCCCAACCTTGGTTCCCTAGATGTTCTTGGAGTAACACTCGGAGAAGTCTTGACCACTAGATTTACTGGGCAAGATTTCAAGGCATTGTAGTCCAAGAATATGTGGAGACTCAAGGTTGGGAACCTGTGCTCTAAACAATTTGTCAGAGGAATCTGATACTTTTTGGCAGGACAGTTGTAGAGAAATGAAGCAGTTGTTTTTGCTAAATTGGATGTTCAACCCATTTACATGTTAATACCTCTCTAAGATGCCAGAACCATGTGGCCATTGTAAATAGACTTAGAGCACTGTCTCTTCCTTTCATGCACTCTAGGTCCTTTACTCAATTCCTCTTGACCAGTAATTACAACTTCCTGTGACAGATGAGTACTTAAATAATAGGCGCCACATTAGGATCAGCATTCCAGGTTTTTTAACATGTTTCAACATATTTGCTGTCCCATCGTGCTTAGAGCACCCTCTGGGTGTTTTACAACAAATTTAGCCACAAAACACTTTGCTCCCCTGCAAGCTGGGTACTTATGGTACTAACCTTGGAAAGATGGAAGGCTGAGTCAACCTTCAGCCAGCTACCCAAGGTCATCAGGGTTGGACTCGAGTTGTGAGCAGAAGCTTGACTGCAGCACTGCATCTTAACCAGTGTACCACGTGGATAATTACATTTCTGGTTCTGGCTTGGAAGCAGATTGTTTGCATAAAGGATAATGTGGCCAATTCAGATTTAACAGTGAATAATTGTTACTGGCAATTATTCAAATCATGGCAAATCATGAAGACAGGCAATTGCATTGTTTGGTTTGACTTGTTTATAGGACTGAAACTGTGGATAAGTCAATTTGTTCCTTATGGAAAGTAAGTTAGCATGCTCATCAGGTCAACACAAATACGATGTTTGTGAGACCCAAAAATTGACATTTAGGCATTTGAATATAGGGTCCTTAACATGTGAATTCATATCCACCCCATATGCAAAAGCTCTTAGAAATAAAAACCTTTAAAATTAAAATGCATTGTCTAGATCAGGGGTCCTCAAAGTTTTCAAACAGCATTGGGGGCCGGATCACAGTCCAAAAGAATAGGAGGCTGGCTTATAGCATGGTAAAAACATCAGTGAGCAAATTGCCTCATTCTGGAGAGGATCTACACCAGGCCGGCCCAGGGCCCAAATCCGGCCCGTCAGGCCATTCTGAGTGGCCCGCGGCTGGCTGGCCCACCCCTTCCTCCCCCTCCTTCGCCCCATGTTTTTTTTTTTAAATATTCTGCAACACTGACACCGCTGGGAAGCTTGGGCGGCTGGATGGTCTGCCACCACCAGCACCACAGAGGAATGGGGTGGGGTGGGCAGGGCAGCGGGCCTCTGCCACCGCCTAGGAGCTTTGGGGTGGGCTGGCGGGCGAGCCATTGCCACTGCTGGGGAGCTTGGGGGGGGGTGCAAGGCCGCTTCCTTTGGTGCCCACCTTCCTTCCTCCCTCCCTCCCTCCCTTGGTCCCCACCTCCCTCCCTCCTCCCTTCCTTGTTCCCCAGCTTCCTCCCTCCCTCCCTTGGTTCCCCCTCCCTTCCTGTGGGTGGGGTTGCAAGGGGTCAGTGGGTGGGGCTTATGGGTCAGTGGGTGGGGCTTACAGTGGGGTGGCAGGGTCGGGGAGCAACTGGCCCCTGACACATTCTCAGCCACCAAATCTGACCCTCCTTACAAAAAGTTTGGGCACCCCTGATCTACACAATGCAGAGAATTGTACAATGGCAGTATTAACACATTCAAATTGTATTAAATGCACATTTGGGTGATCTAAAAAGAGGCATAAAAGATTTACTAATGGTAGTGATAGTAATTAAATCAACAAACAAAAGCAGAATAAACTCCAGAAATTTGAAGTAGGACTCATTTATTGTTCAAGGGAGGAAGCAACATTGCTTACATATTTATAACTACTGCACAGAACATTCATGCCATAACTAAAAGAGAAGCAAATGTGTCCTTATAAATTAGGTTGAGAAGGCAAATTAAATTGGGAAGTTAAATTGTATTGGAAGGCAAATTAAATTGGGGAGTTAAACTCTTTTGAACTTAGTGGGAATTGCTACTGATTAAATATGTTTAGTACTGGGGTTGTGCTTGTTTATGTTTCTGCCCCGAAACCCAAATCAGCACATGTGCAAGTTTCACCCCTTCTTTGAGAAGGACTTTCAGATGATTTACCAGCACAGTTTGGCTTCTCCAGCCTTCCTGTTTCTTGTTGCTTCCTGTCGTTGCTTTGTTAACAGCAGCAGCTGCCACCTGCAAATGTTCTGATTTGGATTTCTAGGCTCCAAGAATTCTGAGAGGTGAAGTCCAAAAGCATGAAAAAACACGCATCCCTATTTAGTGCTGATAATAAACTTAATAGTGTATTTTACACTGTAGCACTGTGTGTACATCCCAATCACACAGCTGGAATATGTATCAAGACATTCATAATTGTACAGTCTTATAAGTAAACTATGGCTCACTGAACTTTGTTTGCAGTTCTGGTAAACTTGGTGGATCAGGCATCTGTTGTAAAAAATAGTCCTCATGGCAAATGTGTGTGGATAGACTTTGTGAGCATTTGTGTCTCACATACATCAATTGGGAAGACGCCTCAGAGATTTTATCTCTGATTTTTATGTATTTAGTTTCCCTGTTACAGGATTTAAAAATAACACCTTGCGGTATTTAATTGTATATTTTCTCACCTCAGTGAGAATTGAAGTGTTTTAAAGGGTTGCTTGCTGTGGAGGAAGGGGGTGGACAAGAGGACATGTGTGCCAGAGAGTTGTCAGCCCCTCATCCAGACAGTTGCAATGGACAAGAGCTGAGGAGAAAGGAACCCTGCCAGAGTCATCAGGGGAGAAGGGGGTTAAGGCAGGCATGTCCAAACTTCAGCCCTCCAGATGTTTTGGACTTCAACTCCCACAGTCCTTTGCCACTGGCAATCCAGTTATGGGAGTTGTGGTCCAAAACATCTGGAGGGCCGAAGTTTGGACATGCCTGGGTTAAGGAGTTGGAGGCGGAGGAGAAGAGAGACGGGATTGGACAAGAGGAAAGAGCAAGAAGAGAAAGGGAGAAGGGGAGGGGGAAAGGGTATCTGAAACAGAGGAGGGCCAAACAGTAGAAAAGCCTTGAATCCTTCCTTCTGGCTGGTAGTGGATCTGGCTTGAGAATCCTGATACTCAAAAGTGTTCTGCTTATAGACCGCCCCATAGCACTTCAAGCACTCTCTGGGCAGTTTACAATTTTAATTATTCAGCCTACACATTGCCCCCCCCCAGCAGGCAGGGTACTCATTTTACCAACCTCAGAACGCTAGAAGGCTGAGTCAGCCATGAGCTGGCTACCTGGGATTGAACCCCAGGTCATGAGCAGAGTTTTAGCTGCAGTACAGGCATTTAACCACTGCACCACAAGGCTCTTACTCAGCAATGGGAATTTATGATGTTCCCTAAAGAAGAATCAGAGGAGAAGGAATAAGGCAGAGCGAGCTGGGTGTTCGTACTAGGCTGAGAGAGAGGTGAAAGTGGCAGATGAAGTTGAGAGAGGAGAAAGCCTGGTTTGAGAGAGAATGGAGAGAGAGAGAGAAATGAGTCTAGGAAGATGGAATGGAACCTGAGGGAGATGAAGGAAGAGAAAGTTATTTCCCCAAGCCCGGAGGCAGGAAGTGGAGAAAATCATAGGAGGATGAAGAAGACCCCTTGAAACTGCTGACACCTATAGCCTCTTCAAGAGATCCCTGGTTCAGGTTTACAGCCAGAGAAGCTTCAGGCTTGTTGTCTCCTACAGTTATATTAGATACTAATAACCTCTTTTTGACACCTGTTTATCATTGGAATGAAACACAGAAACCTGTTGACGCGTCTCTCTTTATTGAATCCTTTGAAATAAAACCCCCGTTTGATAAACTTTCTTCACATTATTTATCCAGAGGGGAGGATGGTCAGGCTGGACTCAAACAGGTACCCTCACAGACCAGCCCCCAACTGAAGGAGCCTGGTGTTTTCCCTAATCCGGCTGATCAATGGCTGAAAAGCGTAATAGAAGGGCAGGAAGTACTGTTAAAACAAATGACCAATCAGCAAAAGCTGATAATGACTCAGATGTCTTTAATGGTGTTAAAAGACAGAGATGGAGCAATCGGCAAAATGCAAATACAAACCCTAGACCAATTAAACGGCAGAAGACGGGACCTAACAACAACCTGGTAGCATTCTTAAATATATTTTGAAAGAATTGCCATGGTGGTGAAGTGGCCAACAGACCAGTGGACACTTACTCTAATCCCGTGCTTCACAGGGCTGCCACAAGAAATCATGGACTCAGTGGACCAGGCAGAGGTGGTAGAGTACAAAAAAGTAAAGAAAGTGATACTGAACACAATACACTTGGATGAGGAAGCATATAGAAAATGGTTCAGGGAATTGAGGTTGAAACCAGCTATGCATCCAAGTACACTAGCCCAAAAACTTAAACTTAATGTAACAAGATGGATACAGCCACAGCACAAGATGATGGAACAAGTACTTGAAATGACAGTACAGCAACACTGACACTAGGAGCCAGGAACTGGCTGGCACGACACAAGCTCTCCTTGCTAGAGCTTGCTCTGCTGCTGCTAGAGGATTACTTAGGAGTGGAAGATCTTGCTGGCCAACATCACATGACCCCTCCAGAGAAAGGGAAGGACAGACAAGAAAATCCACCCAGACCAGATAGAATAAAATAACCTGACTGGTGCCAAAATCCCCAGACCACCTGTGACGACTGAACCAAAGGCTTCACCACAGCAGAACACTTGGGTCATACCGAGGGAAAACATGGTTGGCTGCTATGGCTGTGGCCAGTTCAGCCATATTGGAAAGTACTGTCCAGTGGAGGACTCTGTGGACCACAGTACAGGTACTCACCAAGATTGGTGAGGACCGTCACTTGGGGTGGGTGGTGGAGGCCCTAGTTAATGGCCAACAAAAAGCATTGGTGGACACTGGGTGTCATAAAACTTTGGTGAGAGAGGTGGAGGGAGAGAGACTACTTGAGCCAATTCTGGTCAGGTGTATACATGGAAATATCAAATAGTACGCTGTGTCCTGAGCCAGAATTGAAATGGGAGACCATATTTTGAACCTGGAAGTGGGGGCTGTGCCCAGACTGGCCAGAGAGATGCTGCTAGGAAGGGACTGGCCAGGTATAGAAAACCTTGCCCGGATGGAGACAGAAGCCCAAGTGGGGGAGGCTGAGAAACCTGATGTAGAGGCCGAATTACTAAATGTGACCAGAGAATATTTTACGAAACTGGCAGCAAGACATTCTGAGCCTAGAGGAAGTCAGAGCATAATCAAAGCCAGAGGGGACAGTAGGACCCAATGAAAGAGGATTTGAAGTGAGAAGAGGAGTCATATATCAAATATTAAGGGCAGAGGAGGGAGATATCTCCCAATTAGTCTTAAGCCTTGCACACAACATACCCCTTGCTGGTCACGTAGTAGCTCAAAAAACACTAGACAGGATAAGGCAAAGGTTTTTCTGGACACAAATAGCTGCAGCTGTGGATTCTTGTTGTCAATCTTTTCCGAAATGCCAGTGAACCCAAGTGAACTCACCCCATGGAGGGGCTTTAGTTCTCATGCCCCATGGCAGACAGGCAATTTGACAGGATAGCCATGGACATTGTCAGTCCCTTAACTAAGTCAGCAGGTGGCCATCAGTTTATAATGGTGATAATTGATTATACGACTGTTACCCTGAGACTATCCCGCTGTGGTCCACCACAGCAAAAGTTCTGGTCCAGGAGTTCATGGCTGTTTTTGCCTGAGTAGGATTTCCAAAAGAGTTCTTCACCAACCAAGGCTCAAATTTCATGAGCCTTGCGTTCAAACATGTGGCAGATGTTAGGGGTTAAACCTTTACACCCCACTGCCTACCATTCACAGACTAATGGCCTAGTGTAGGCATGTCCAGACTTCGACATTCCAGATGTTTTGGACAGCAATTCCCACAGTCCTTTACCATTGGCAATCTAAGCTTAGAATTCTGGGAGTTGTGGTCCAAAACATCAGGAAGGCTGAAGTTTGGACATGCCTGGCCTAGTGGAACAGTTTAAACATACCCTTAAGTGGATGCTAAGAAAGTTAACCCAAGAAAAAACACTCTAATGCATAATCTGTTGGCACCCTTGATGTTTGCCGTAAGGGAGGTATCACAGACTGAGGTTCTCCCCATTTGTACTTCTATATGAAAGCAAAAGGCCCAAAAGCTATGGTATGACAAAAAGGTTAAGCCCTACTCATTTGAGCTCGGTCAGAAGGTCCTGGTTTTACTCCCCATGGATAACACAAAACTCCTAGCCCAGTGGCAGGGACCCTATGAAATCCAAAGGAAATTAAGTGAAGTATATTATGAAGTACTGATGCCTGGCAAGTGGAAGCCAGTACAAACATTATATGCGAACTTGTTGAAAGGATGGGTGGAGAGAGGTGTACTTCGGAATGATGGAAGGTGATAAATTGGGGCCGGAAGTTATGAAGATAACGAGACCAGAAGAGGTACCCATAGGCAGAGATCTGCAACTGAATGAGGAGCAAGTGGGACAGTTCAGAGAGTCAGAGAGGGAGTTTCAAGACATTTTCTCTAAAAGGCCAGGACACACCGACTTAGTACAGCCTGACATAACATCCAAAGAAGTTGTGATCAGGTCTCTGGGTCTGCCATATAGCTCCTATCATTGAGCAAGAGGCCTTTGAGATGCTGAAGCTGGGAGTTTTAGAGCCATCCTACGGCCCATGTCAGAGCTACCCCATAGTAGTTCCCAAACCTGATGGCAGCATTAGATTTTGCATTGACTATAGGAAGTTAAATTCCATGTCCAAGTTTGATGCCTCCCCATGCCAAGAGTAGGAGATCTACTTGACAGGCTAGAAGAGTCCAAATTCATCAGCTCTTTAGTCCTGATAAAGGGGTACTGACAGATTCCATGGAGGGATGCCAGTAAGGAAAAAACAGGCTTTTCAACCCCAAAGGGGCTGTTCCACTTCACCCACATGCCCTTTGGGTTGCATGGGGCAGTGGCTACCTTCCAGAGACTTATGGACAAAGTACTGACCTCAGTGGAAGGCTTTGCAGCCCTTACATAGATGACATCGTCATTGATGTCAATGATGATGTCATCTCAACCTCGTCTGATTGAGTTTGTGTCTGTATCTCCAGCTGA
The DNA here is from genome assembly GCA_029282475.1 of Phrynocephalus forsythii. Lineage (NCBI taxonomy): Eukaryota > Metazoa > Chordata > Lepidosauria > Squamata > Agamidae > Phrynocephalus > Phrynocephalus forsythii. The sequence goes on from JAPFRF010000001.1 coordinate 40,596,996, forward strand.
GGCCTCTAGGGCATTGGCCCATTGTAGTCCGGCGGCATCCCCCTTCGATCCTTGCCCATCCTGGCTTATTAAATCCACCCGGGGGGGGGGACATGCCAGAGTGGGCTTCAGTTATCTCCACTGCATCCTTCAGGGAAGGCATTTTTCCCTCTCACCTGAAGGAGACAGTGGTGAAGGGCACTTTAAAGAAACTTGGCTTGGCATTGGACGATTTGTCCAACTATTGCCAGTGCAAGGTTATCCAGAGGGTTGCCGCTGTCCGTCTCCAGACATTTCTGGAGGAGGGTTGTGTCCTGGATCCGTTCCAGTCTGGGTTCAGGCTGTGTCGGGAGACTGAGACCACCCTGGTCGCGCTGCAAGGTGACCTCATGGGGGCTGACAAGGGTTGTTCTACCCTGCTGGTCCTCCTGGATCTGCCAATGGTTTTTGATACTGTCGACCACAGTATCCTGCTGCGTCAGCTTTCTGAGGAGGGGATCAGAGGCACAGCTTTTTCCTGGCTCTGGTCCTTCCTTGAAGGCCTACTTCAGCGTATTCAGCTGGGTGAACAGTTGTTGGCCCCTTGGATGCTCCCTTGTGAGGTGCCCCAGAGATCGGCAAACTCCCTGTGCTGTTCAACATCTACATGAGGCCGTTGGCTGTGGTCATTAGGGATTTGGAGTCTGATGTCATAAATATGCTAATGACATGCAGCTCTATCTCCTTTTCCACCTTTGCAGTGGAGGAGGTGTAGACCCTTTACCTGGGTGGTCATGGAATGGACCAGGGCCAACAGGCTTAGACTCAACCTGGAGAAGACTGAGGTTAATGTTCTTTGGGCCGTCCTCTGCCGGGTACAGTGGCCCTTTCCCCAGTCTGGGGGGGTACCACCCTCCAGCTGGCAGATAGGGTCAGGAATATGGACATGGTCCTGGATCCGGCATTATCTCTGGAAGCCCAGGTGAGGGCCGTTTCCAGGACTGCCTTTTTTCATCTTCAGCAGATTGCCCAGATTCATCTGTACCTGGACAAGATGACCCTGAGAACAATTGTGTAGGCGCTCATGATCTTGAGGATAGATTATTACAACACTCTTTATGTGGGGTTGTCCTTGAATCTTATTCGGAGACTTCAGCGGGTCCAAAATGGGACAGCCAGACTGGTGGTTGGTGCGGGCAGATGTGACTGCATCACCCCAGTTCTGGCTTGCCTGCATTGGTTGTCCAGTGTGTTCTGAGTAAGATTCAAGGTGCTGGTTTTGATTTATAAAACCCTCCACAGCTTGGGACCTGAATACCTGGTGGAGCGGATCTTCCAAAGATCAACTGGGGCCTGACTCACCAGAACATTGCAGGCCTTCTCACTTCGGGTGGTAACGCCCAGGGAGGCTAGGAAAGCGATTATTCGAAACCGAGCCTACTCTGTGGATCGCCCCTCGCTTTGGAACCATCTGCCAAGTGAGATGTGCCTAGTGCAGTCCCTAAGGCATTTGGTGACCTTTAGTTTGTTTTTTTTTTCCCGCCATCTTGCCAAGTACTTATTACTATGTTTGTTATTTTTCTGTGTTTGATTTTGTTTTCTTTATTCCTTCATGTTGTTAACCGCCCAGAGTTCCTTGGGAAGACGGGTGGTATAGAAATAAATAAATATAATTTTTTTAGTAATTTGTAGGAAGAGCATATTAGATACCTAAAAGAGATCTTATTGGTACTCTGGGGGCAGGTTTTACTGTGAATCTCTCCAAATGTAAAGTGGGACAACCTAAAGTACAATTTGGGGGGTTTAAGGTCGGGACCGGGGAGATCCAACCGCACGAGGAGACGATGCCCAAGATATCAGAATGGCTGATACCTCAGAAATAAAGGGAAATCCAACAATTTTTAGGGCTGGTAGGATGTGACTTTTTAGTCACTAACAGAACAGATGTGACTAAAAAGAGAGCCCCATGGGGGTGTCAGTTTAGGACAGGCATGTCCATACTTTGGCCCTCCTGATGTTTTGGACCACAACTCCCAGAATTCCAAGCCTGTATTTCTTTGTCAAAGGACTGTGGGAGCTGTGGTCCAAAACATCTCGAGGGCCGAAGTTTGGACATGCCTGATCTAGGAACATGGAGCAGACATTGGGAATGGAACCTGAGGGAGATGAGGGAAGAGAAAGTTATTTCCCCAAGCCCTGTGGTGGGAAGTGGAGAACATCATGGGAGGATGAGGAAGACACCTTGACATTTCTGGCACCTGTAGCCTACTCAGGAGATCTCTAGTTTGGGTTTACAGCCAGAGAAGCTTCAGGCTTGTCACCTCCTACAGTTATGTTAGACACTAATAATCCCTTTTTGACACCTCTTGATAGTTGGAATGAACCCTCACACTTGCCCTAAATCTGAAAGCCTGATGAGAAATTCGAAGCCCAATAACATCTAGATAGAGGAGGTTTCTTTCCATTTACAGGAGACTTCCATTATTGGAAAGGACATCTGGACCCAACTGATTATATATGCATGTCAATAGCATTGTTAATAAGCAGAAATGTTATGTATACAGTAATACCTTGGTTTCAGAGTACCCTGATTTAAGAGCGTTTTACAAGACAAGCTAACATTTTTTTAAATTTTGCCTTGATCAACAAGCAGTGACCAAACATTCTAATAATTTATGAACAGTTTAGCTTTATTTTTCCTTAAATGGTTAGCCAAACAAGTAGAACACAAATACAACAACAATAACAGCAACAACGATGATGATGATGATGATGATGATGATGATAAAAATAATAAACTTTATTTCTAAGCCGCCTTTCTCCCCAAAGGGACCCAAGGCGGCTTACAGCACTAATTCAATACAATTAACAAATTAAAATCAAGACAGATATATTAAAATACTTTGAAATATTTAAAATATGAAAGATAATAAGATATTTTTAATATTTAAAATATGAAAGATACCAAAAACAACATTTAAAGACAGTAACAAACACTATAAAAACAATACTAAAACAACAGCAGAGTTTAAAAGGCCCCAAACCAGTAAGACTGAATATGTTATAAATATTTTTTTAAACAGGCTGGAGGCTCAGAAGGCTTTCTTAAATAAAAAAGTCTTAAGGCCTCGCTTAAATGTTTCCATGGAGGAGGCAGTTCTCAGCTCAAAGGGAAGGGAGTTCCATAATACCGGTGCCACTACTGAGAAGGCCCTGTTTCTTGCTGGTGCCCCATGCACCTCCCTGGGCAGTGGCACTCGTAGAAGGGCCTTCTCTGATGACCTAAGGGGATGGACCAGATTATATGGAAGTAGGCGGTTTCTCAGATATCCTGGTCCTGAGCTGTATAGGGCTTTAAAGGTCATAACCAGCACCTTGAATTAGGCCTAGAAACAAAAGGGCAGCCAATGCAGTTGCTGGAGAAGCGGCCCAACAGAGTCAAACCACCTAGCTTCAGTAACTACACGGGCTGCCACATTCTGTACTAGTTATAGTTTCCGAACCTGTCTTCATGGGCAGCCCCACATAGAGTGCATTGCAGTAGTCAAACCTTGATGTCACTATGGTGTGGATCACCCTGGCCAGGTCTGCATGATCCAGGTACAGCTGCAGCTGGCACACCAGCTGAAACTGGGCAGAGCCGTCCCCCAGCCACAGCCACAGCCACAGCCGCTACCTGAGAGTCCAGCAGCAGCTCTGAATCCAGGCGCATCCCCAAGCTGTGGACCTGCTCCTTTTGAGGGAGTGTAACCCCATTCAGAGCAGGACAATATTCCAGGACCTGCATCGAGGGTTTCTGAACCAGGAGAACCTCTGTCTTGTCCAGATTTAATTTCAACTTGTTAGCCCTTATCTAGATTCCCACCAACTCCAGACAGCACTCTAGGACTTCAACCACCCACCTGGAATCTGGGGGAAATGAGAGATATAACTGGGTGTCATCAGCATATTGATGGAACCCCACTTCAAATCCCTGGATGACCTCCACCAGCAGTTTCATGTAAATGTTGAATAGCATGGGGGACAGAATAGAACCCAGAATAGCACTTCAAGGACCAGGCTGCCGAACAGGCATCTCCCCAGCACCACAATCTGGGACCGATTCTCCACGTAGGAGCGGAACCACTGTAAAACAGTGCTTCCAACTTCCAAGCTCGGCCAATTGGCCCAGAAGGACACCATGGTCCAGCAGGACCAACAGGGATGCACTCCCCCCCGTCTAGTCCCTGGCGTAGATCATCCACCAAGGCAGTTTCTGTCCCATAGCCTGGTCTGAATCCCGATCGAAAAGGATCAAGGTACCTTGGTTTACGAGCATAATTCGTTCCGGAAACATGCTTGTAAACCAAAACATATATCAAAGCAAATTCCCTCATAAGAAATAATGGAAACTCAGCTGATTTGTTCTGGGGGCCATAGACCACATACTGTACACAAAAAGGTCCATGTCCACACCATGGTTTAGATACCTGGCTGTGGAATCTGCTGTGCTTAGGACTGACAGTAATAAAATGCAGTTTGTAGCCCTATACACACTTGAGTAGGTACCCCATGACTAGAAATTTCTAAGTATTTTAAATTGTTTTAATTCTTTTGATTGTAAGCCGCCCAGAGACCTTTAGGTAGTGGGCGGCATATAAGTTGGAAAAATAAATAAATAAATAAATAAATAAATAAATAAATAAATAAATAAATAAATAAATAAATAAATGGTTTGAAAATAAGAAAGGATGTTGAAAACAAATTTAAAAAGATATATCCGTTCCAGAGGTCTAGACTTAAGTCAAACATGACTTAAGTCAAACAAACTTTTCCCATAGAAAGTAATGGGAAAGTGGATTAATCCGTTCCAGATGATGAAAAAGACCCCCCCAAAACAGCAATTTGACTGTCTAAGCAGACAGGAATAATTCATGCTGTACTATAAAAGAAATAAGACAGCATTGTGGATTTACCTCCTCCAGCATGAACCCACCCACGCACCCATCGTCCTGCCACAGCCAGCCTTGAGGGTGTATGAAAGCCCCACACATCCTTTCTAAGTCCCTGCCCTCCTCTCCCTTCAAGGTTTGCAAGGAGACAGGAGAACCCCCCCCATTCAGAACACACACACACACACACACACACACACTTTTCCCTTGCCAAGTGGGCCGGGGGTGGTGAGGGGGGCTCCTCTCCATGGCCCAGTTTCCCTGCCTGCTTGGAGAGGGGGGCGCACACCCCAAGACCCACTCCTGCCTTCCCTCCAGCAGCAAACTGCCCTCTGCACGTGCAGCGACACCCTCAGCAGAAGCAGCAGGAGGAGGAGGGGACAGAAGCGGAGGAGGTGGGGGGCTGTGGGATTCCCAAGGCCGCCCCTCCCAGGGGCCCTCTGCGGCGGCGGCAGTGCCCATCTGCCCTTCCCCACTGGCCCCCCTTGCAGCTGCCTGGCATCAAGGACTCACTGTTGCGGGTAGGAGGGAAGGGGATGGGAGCCCTGTGCGCCCGGGCGAAGAGCGGCGACGAGCCTGGGAGGTTGGGGCCAGGAGGGAAGGGGGGGGAGAAGGGAGCCCTGCGCGCCCGGGCGAAGAGCGGCAACGAGCCTGGGAGGTTGGGGCCAGGAGGGAAGGGGTGGGGGGAAGCCCGCACGAGTGTGTGGGGCTTCTCCCGGCTCACCTGCCTTCTGGGTGTTTTGTGCCGGCAAAGGAAAAAAAGTGGGAACCAGGGGATGGAGGGGAAGCCCACATGAGAGGCGCGGGGCTTCCCCCGGCTTGCCCGCCTCCTGGATCTTCAGCGCCAGCGGCGCCAGCTTCAAAAGAGAGCCGGGGGTGGGGGGAAGGCCATGCAAGCAGCTTCTCCCGGCTTGCCCGCCTCTTGGGTGCTTGGCGCCTGCAGGCACCGGCAAAGGAAGAGAGGCAGGGGCGGGCAGAGGAAGCGCCAGAGGTGCACGGCTTCCACTGGGTGTGTCCGTTGGGGCCCTGTGGAGGATTGGAGTGGGCGAGGAGGTGAAAGTGCACTTTGTAAAGAGGTCTCAGGGAAAAAAGGCTTTTTTTGCCTTTTTTCCTGGACCTCCGGAACGGATAAGCATAGAAATTTAGCCTGGCCGCCCAATTCCAGGCGTTACGCTGGGACTCCGAGACGTAACTCGGAGCCTGGGACGCAAGTCAAACAGACCCCTAGTGGACGTAAGTCAAATATGACGCAAGTCAAGCGGGACGTAACTCAGGGTACTACTGTAAAGAAAAACAAAACAAACTCCTGACCTGCACTCTCCTTTGAAAACATTCCTGGCTGGTGCAAGGGAGACCTCTCTTCCTCTCTCCTCCCTCTGCTTTTGAGGCTTCCCTCAGAGGGAACATTCCAGTCAGGCCCCTACAATCCAGCAGCAGGAGAGAGAGAGAGAGAGAGCCACCATTGGCTCACTTGTGACCATGTGACCTGCTCCAGTGCTTGCATTGCAAGACATTGGTTGTTGAGCAATGCAAAATTTAGAAATGTTTATTTGTCTTGCACAGTACTCTTAAACCAAGGTATTACTGTATTGAGGCATTTGATACTTCTAGGTACAGTGGTTTGGCATATAAAGCTGATCTTTTTTTTTCATCTTAAGAAAAAGAATATTGGTTAAGGAGACTAAAGTATGTTTCAAAATACATAACCTGCAGGCATTGACCATTTCCCAGGTGCTTCATAACATTTATGTGAAGCTGTTGTGAAAGATAGTCATGGATGGCACACAAGTTGATATATCTTACATATTCTGCAGTGAATGTTTCTGGGTCCTGGAGTATTACCTGCCCTCGGTTATGAGGTAGATGAAGATTAATCAATTAAAACTGAATGCACACAAGACAGAAATCTTTTTATTGCCCCCCCCCAGGTTGGGTTGGAATCTTCCTTAATTGGATAGTATTACTTTTCTCCTAGGAATCAAATGCACAACTGGAGAGTTTTCCTAGACCTGATACTTTAAGTGGAATGTACAGTATCAGCTGTGGTCAGCTTCACAATTCATCAGCTTTGGCAGATTGCCCAAATGTGATTCTTCATACTTATTTATTATTTTATTTTATTTTATTTTATTTTATTTTATTGAATATTTTTACCCCGCTTTTCTCCTTGGAAAAGGATCCAAGGCGGCCTACAGTAATGAGGGATAATATACAGTCCAGTTCAATTAAGACATGTTCAAGTATTTGAGAATAAATAATTGAGGGACATCTTACAGCATTAATAGACATACTGTACTGTCTTTAATATGTGAAGAACTGTTGTGTACTCATTGTCTCCAACATATATTTTTCTTCAGTGTTGTAAGTTGCCTTGGGTCCTTTCCAAGGAGAGTGTATTCTAAATAAATAAAATAAATTTTAAAAATTGTGCCCCTGCTTGGATGGGACGTCCTTGACAATATTGGTGTCCTGTAGTCCCAAAGATCATTGCAATGCTGTCTATGTAGGGCTGGCTGCCCTTGAGGCTGATACAGAATCCTCAGCAGGTTCAGAATGTGGCAGCCAGGTTGATTTATGATGCGAATAAGGTTTTGGGGGATGGGGGGAGGGTTGCTTGGGTTTGCTTTTTATTTTTGTTTTCTGTTTCCTGTGTACAAGCACCTGAAGTAGTGGATTTACACTAACAGGGCAGTATAAAATGTAGTAAGTAAGTAAATGTATGTCCTTAGATGTGGTTAGAGACATTTGGCATTCCTAGGAATTTTACAAGGTGGGTATGTTATTTTAATTTAACCATTCTGAAATCATAGTGTTGTAAACTCGCAAAGAAGTGGCTCCTGAATATAAGAAGCTCTAGTGCAGTGGTGGCGAACCTTTTAGAGACCGGGTGCCCAAACTGCGATTCAGAACCCACAATTTTTTTTTGCAAAGAGCCAATACAGCAATTTAACCCGAATGCAGGTGGCTGTGAAGGGGCGATGTCAGGTGCCCACAGAAAGGGCTCCGAGTGCCACCTTTGGCACTCCTGCCATAGGTTCGCCAACACTGCTCTAGTGATACCCATTCTGGTCAGTGCAAGGAAGTACTATTCCGCTTTTTGTAGGAGAGACTTTATGACATTTTAGAGGGGTGCAACAATGCAGCTTCAGCATTGCTTATTCCTCCTGTTGGATTTTTTTGTACTATAGTTACATGCTTATTATGTATGTCTGAAATCCTGTTTCTTAACATAGTAAATTGCAACCAGAGTAGGCCTAGTGAACTAGTAGAACCTAGGAGGAGCTGACTGACCAAATTTCCACTTATTCAATGGGGTACTCGAATCACAACTTGCTATGCTAAGCAACAAGAATTCAATCATTTTATTTAAAGTTTTTATGTTAGATTTATATAAAAAGGTAGCATTGAAATAAAGGCATTATAGAAATGTTGACTTCCTATAACTAGTAGTGGTATTGTGTAAGCGTTGGTAGTGCAATTTCAAAGGGTGCAGACTGAGATGACTGAGTCCCCAGTTCAATCCTGGCCATGCCATGTACTAATGAGTCTTTTCTATAAAGATTTAAGTACATAATACTGATTGCTAAAACAGTGAACTCATTAGAGAAAACATGTATACAGTAGTACCTTGGTTAAAGAGCATAATCCATTCCGGAAGTATGTTTGAAACCAAAACGCTTGCATATCGAAGCAAATTTTCCCATAGGAAATAATGAAAACTCAGATGATTCGTTCCACAACCCAAAAATATTTGATTACAATACTGTAATATAATACAAGGTACTAAATAAAATACAAAATACAGTACAGTACAGTACAGAACAGTACAAAGTACAAAATACACTACAGTACAAAGAATAATAACCTGCATTTGAAAACCTTTGTGGCAGGTGCGGGGGGGGAGCCTCCATGGAGGGGTCTGTTTTAAAAAATTGAGCACTGGGGGAAATCCCAGCTAGAGCAGAGGAGGAGGAAGCCTCTATGGAGGGGGTTGTTTAAAAATGGGACGATGGGGGTGGGTGTGTCCTAGTTGCAGTGGTGGTGGCAGGGATTGTGTGGAGGGGCCCCATAGAGGTGGCTTCTTTGGGGACAGGGGTTGATGGGGGTTTCAACTGTTTGTACCTTTACTGAGCCTGTCATCCTTCCTTCAACTCTACTGCTACTGTTGCCTGAAACAGAAACTGAAATAATCACCCATGTCCAGCAGGAGGGGGGAGAGAGGGAGAGATGTCATTGGCTTAAAGCTCTTTTGATTGTGTGACACACGTGAGAGTGCTGATACATCAAGAAACTGCTCGTTAATAAGAAAAATGTTCAGAAATTTTTGCTCGTTAATCAAAATGCTCATAAACCAAGTTACTTGTTAACCAAGGTACAACTGTAAGTATATTTGATTTGAATTTCAAACGACCATGATTCAAGTATGAATATCTGTCATGTGACTGCAAAACACGAGTCCCCAACCTTTGCAAAATGGACTTTAAAAATATGTGCATGGCGAGGTTCAAGTTCCAAAAAATGATGCAGTACCTCCATCCGTAAACACAATGCAAAATAGACTTTAAAGGTATGCACACCACAAGGATCAGGGTCCTACCTTTGCAACATTTGAGAAGTGCACCAAGAAAGTTTAAAAATTTCCAAAAACTGCTGCAAAAATTTTCAAAATGGCGCCAAAACAATTTGTGCTAAGACATTTTACAGAATGCCTGAATGTTGATGATGATCTGCCTAAATGGGGTCCACTCACATGGACCCCCATTTACATTCATGGACCTCCAATTTTTCTCTCTCACTGTCATAGACCCCCTGCAAGTCTAAATAGACCCCTGGAGGTCTCTATAGGCCACTTTGGAAACCATGGCTCTAGAGAATAAGCATGGTGAGGTCCATTGAAATCATTAGGTTTGTGTTCACTGGGGCTATTTATGCTGTGCTGAAATGAAAACCTTCTTACATATGGCATGTGTATTGACTTACAATTCTAATATAACTATAGATGTTTTAACATTTTTCTTGTGTTCTGTTTTCTTTTGTCCAGACAGGAGATTTGGCCTCTGTACAGTTAGCAGGAACTCCAAATAGATGGGAGGTGTTGTCTGCTACTCCTACAACTATCAAAGATGAAGCCGGAAATATAGTACAGATTCCAGGGGCGGCTACTGTAACTTCGAGTGGGCAATATGTTCTTCCCCTTCAAAGTCTGCAAAACCAGCAGATATTTTCTGTCGCAGCTGGATCGGATTCATCAAATGGTACAGTGTCCAGCGTCCAGTATCAAGTAATACCCCAGATACAGACAGCAGATGGCCAGCAAGTTCAGCTTGGTTTTGCAACGGCTTCTGACAATGGTGGTGTAAATCAAGAAACTGGTCAAATTCAGATCATTCCTGGCTCCAATCAAACCATTATTGCCTCTGGAACGTCTTCTAGTAATATTCAGAATATTTTATCGCAGACTGGCCAAGTCCAAGGGGTTACAATTGGTGGTTCATCTTTCCCTGGACAAGCACAGGTAGTTGCTAATGTTCCTCTTGGACTGCCAGGAAATATTGCTTTTGTTCCCATCAATAGTGTTGATCTGGACTCTCTGGGGCTAAGTGGTTCTCAAACCATGACGGCAGGCATCAATGCGGATGGACATTTGATAAGTACTGCACAGGCAATGGATAGTTCGGATACTTCTGATAGGACTGCTGAACAGGTTTCTCCTGAAATGACAGAAACTACCACCGACACAGACTTGTTTGTGCCAACATCATCTTCATCACAACTGCCTGTTACTATAGACAGTACTAGTATATTAGAACAAAATACAAACAGCTTGCCTGCAACTACTGGGCAAGTACACAGTTCTGATCTTCAGGGAAATTACATCCAAACATCAGTCTCGGACGAGACTCAGGCTCAAACTATTCAGGTCTCCACAGCACAGCCTATTGTACAGCATATACAGCTTCAGGAGTCTCAGCAAACAACTAGTCAAGCCCAAATTGTACAAGGTATTGCACAACAGACAATCCATGGAGTGCAAGCCAGCCAAGGTATATCGCAACAGGCTTTGCAGAATCTTCAGCTACAGTTAAATCCTGGAACTTTTTTAATCCAGGCACAGACAGTGACCCCATCTGGGCAAATAACATGGCAGACATTTCAAGTACAAGGGGTTCAGAACTTGCAGAACTTGCAACTGCAGAATGCCCCTGGCCAACAGATAACGTTAACCCCGGTGCAGACACTCACGCTTGGTCAAGTGGCGGCGGGCGGGTCCTTGACATCAACTCCAGTTAGTCTCAGTACTGCTCAGTTGCCAAATCTGCAGACAGTTACAATAAATTCCATAGACTCTGGTGGCATTCAGCTGCACCCAGGAGAAAATGCGGACAGTCCTGCAGGTATTTATATATTATACTTATCTATGCTGAAACTGACCTCTCCGGTGCTTTGGATATTGGTAAAGCCTAACGTTGTTTTCCTCTCATGGAAGAGTAGAAGACATGGTACTACTGGTTACAAATAGTTCATTTTTTGCCATATAAAATTCTGTTGCTTTGATTTAGCTCTTCAGATAAAAAGGTATAGCATTTCAGTAGACTCAAGGAGCACATGTATCAGTTTCAGGATTCCTCCTGCCTCTTGACTACATTATTGGTTTTTGAAGTTACCTTCCTTTTACTTTTCAACAGCAGTTTATGGGTAAGGTAAGTTGGAAGTCCAAATGTGTTGATTAGTTTTTAAAGATACAGAAACACCTTAATAAGGGTGTTGTAGAACTGCCCCCTGAAAAGGAGGTGACTAAAATAATGGTGGTTGGAGCTGTTCCCTTATGAGGAAAGGTTTCAAATGTTTGGAGCTTTAAGGTTTTGAAAAAAAGGTACGGGGGAACATGATGAAAGTGTGTAAAATTATGCATGATGGGAAGAAAGTGGATAGAAAGAAGCTGTTCTCTGTCTCGTAATAATGGGAGCCTGGAGTCATCAAATGCTGAATGGTGGGAGGCACGGGACAGATAAAAGGAACTAGTATTTCACACTGTTCATAGTTAAGTTATAGAATTTGTTCAGCTTGAAGACAGAATTAGAAAGATTCTTGACTGATAAGTTTATAGCCATTATAGCTTTTCTGTGCCTGTAGGATCAGAGGCAGCATACCTCTAAGTACCGGCAGCAAGAAGATGAGTGTGAGAGAGTGGATACTTGTGAGCATCCTATAGGGCAGTGTTTTTCTGTTTTGGGCAAGACACATTTTTCAAAAGAAGATCACGGGCACACCACCATTAGAAAATGTTAAATATCCTGAATTCCCCCATACAAACACGGGCTGTTGAGTTACTTTTTTTTACCAGCTTGTTAATAAATATATACCCTGACAGCTGCTGGCTGGAGACAATATCAAAACCATTACAGTGGAACCTTGACTCCTCCCCTGCCCCCACTTGCATCATAGTCTCCCTTGCCTTGAACCCGGCCTGTTTCCTGCTTGAGTCAAACCCACTCCTCCTCTGGTTGCTCATCTCTGGCCACCCATCCCCAAGCATGATGTCCCAGGCAGCCGCCCGCAGCTACACCCCAGCACCCTCGGTGTCTTGGAAGGGAAGTGTTAATGCCAATTAAAAAGGACCCTGCCCCTCCCACTCCAGAGAGAGAGAGAGAGAGAGGCAGCACAACCTCCTGGAGCTCCTCCTCAGCCCTCCTCCTCCTCCTTTGCACATCACTGTGGGGAGAACTCCACTCCACTGGTGCCGGGAGCTCGGGGCTGGCCTCGCCCCAAACAGTCGGCTCAGTCTTGTAAAAACTGGCTGGCAGCAGTCCACCCACCACAATAGGCCAAGCCAGTTGCCACCTTTACAGTTGTGGGACTCGAATAGTGCAAAGCATACCACCACCACCAGAACTTGGAACGTCAGGTTAAAAATCAGTAAAACTTAAATCCTTAGAGGGATTGTTGCTAAAGAACATTAAAAATAAAAAGGCAGAGAACTTTAAAAAGTGGAGGGTGTCACCCTTCCACTGCCTCCCTGCTTTGAAGAGACATTTCATTTACATCCCCAGAAGGAATCTCCTATCCCAGTCATATTTGTGTTAAAAATGCTGCTTTAGGGGTCTTTTTCAAGACATCTTTAAAAGAAGATGGGGGCTGTTGAGTTACTTTTTATTACTTATTTAATAAATATATACCCTGCTTGTCTCCTGCAAAAAGAGACAATATCAAAACCATTAATACAATAGCTGTTGCAAAAAAAGCGGCAGCAGAGTTTGCCTGTGGTTCTTTTGCTTGCAGAATGCCTCACATTCAGGCCCTTCTTACGTCTTCTGGCCCTGGTGCCAGAGGAGTCTCTTCCAGATGGCTGGCCTGTCCCTTTGATAGTGTGTCACCTTCTCCATCTTAATTGTTGGCAATAAAAGTTGCAAACTGAAATTCTGACAATTTAGGTGCCCCTGCTGGAATGTCCCGCCCCATCTCTGAGATTGAATTTAGCTCCTGGGCTGAAAGAGGCTTCCCACCCTTGCTCTAATTAATAGTTGGGTGTCATATATACATCCAGGACAGGTCAATTCCTGTTTATCCCAGAAGCTTTACTCTCAAGATGCAGGTATTAAAGCATATATTTTACACGTGGGAAATTCACAAGTTTGGACTGGATGTTTTGATTTTTCATCCATAGTGGCTCGTGGCTTTTCCTGTTGACACAGTAGTTGCTTTTTCAAAAACAAAGCTTCAGATTCTTCTAACTTTCCTGCTTGAAAGTGGGCATGAGATCTGAAAGATGCTGGAAAATGATTTTTTCTCTCTTTCTCGGTGCTTGGTTTTATAGAATGCTGATGCCAAATGGTATATCAGAATCTATATGTAGACCTTGCAATAAAACTCAGACTGAACCATAATTGTTTAATCTGTCTGATGCAGTATTTTGGCAGGTATGACACAGACTTTGGTATAAATTCCCAAAGAATGTAAAATATTGTCAGTTTTTTCAGATTGATCAAAATGGGCATGTGTAAAATTTATGTTAGCTTCTGGATATTCTACTGTATGGATCAGCCCCAGTCCTTACACCAAATGACCGGGATAATCATTATTGTTCACAACATCTGTAGGGTGTCGAGTTGAGAAACTCATTTGCCTTTATGTAAAACAGATGTTGTGCAATTCTTGGCCAGACTGACTCTTCAAAAGTTAAAAACTAGGTATTTGGCCCTCTTTGGATTAATGAATGGGAAAAAATCTCCAGTGCTTATTTGAAATAAATTGCCATGGGTGTCAGAAATGACACAATTATTTTTACATCACTTCTCTGAGTTGCTCTTTAGTCTGGATGGTTGCAGTCCTGGGCTTCTCTAGTACTGATCAATAACTCGTTTATTATTTTGCCTAATCCTGAAAGGCTTTTGTTGTTAAACATATGGTAGTCCATTTCCCAAGATATTTTTGAGCTGTGGCATAATTGATTTGGCGTGTCTTATGACAGTGGGAAAAATCCAGTTGTTGTAACTTTTATGCCACATAATGATGATTATAGTGATTAAAAATCTAATATAATTTAAAACTTCCTATTCCCCACCTTCAAGTCCTAAGGCTTCCTTGGTGTTCCTTTTGCCCTGGGCCAGCATTTGGGAGCCTTTCACATCCGAAAATCGCCACCAGTAGTGGCACTAGTGGATTAGCCTGCTGGTAATAGGGTTGCCAGCACTTACTCTCCTACTTGAAAGATTTCCCCCACCCCATTTGATGTTCCTAAATGCTTCTCCATGGCAAAAGGAATCCCTAGGGAGCCATGCATCTTGAAGGAAGGGAGGATAAGAAGTTTGACAACTGATGACAGCATCTTCATTGTGCAGTATAATGTTGGTCAACAGGATTTCAGCCAACCTATCTTTTGAGGAGGAATGGATGCCAACCTTCTGTCACTTTCATTAATACATCCAGCTACAGAATGAATTGTGATTTAACTCAGACACTAAAAGAAGGATGATGTCTTGTAGGGCTTGTCTACATGGGCTCAATTGGATTGGGCTGGAGCAGGCTAAATAGGGTTGATCAATGTAAGGTAAATGTTCAGTAGACCTTTTGGTACAATCCTTGCATCCAGTTGATATACACACCTCAAGCAACCCTATTTGGTCAGGTTCTTTCAAAAGATAAGAAAAACATCTTCATGACATGTTCTTCCTATCATACAGTATTCATCTGTGGGTAGATGAGTTCACATGTTGTAAACCGCCCAGATTAGCCCTGGGTCTAGATGGACGGTATAAAAGTCAAATAAATAAATAAATAAATAGAATATCTAACACAGGATGATGTCAACTCTCTGTCTTTGCCCCCTCCTATCTCCTCCAGCTTCTAGGAAGATGTTTTATGCCTTCTTAAGTGATGCAGCATACGGATGCTGCCCCAATTGTTTTAAAATTATTTTTTCTTCCTTGACAAGGAAAATAAATCTCCATCTTTGCCCCCTCCTGTCACCTCCCACTTCCAGGAGGAAGATTTCATTTTTTAAAATATTTTCTAAATTTTATAGTGCACAGCACTAAAAAAAAATTAACAGAGGAAGGAAGTTTTTAATTTCCCAATTTAATCGTCCAATTTCCCCATATCATTAAATGGTTTAAGATCATCTTTACTGGATTCAGATGTCTCTTTAATCAAGTAATGTTACAGGGATATGGAGCTAGCTGGGAAATTAAAGAAACAAGCTTGCTTTGGTATGATCCCAGTGATCACAAATGATAGGAGTGAACCAAAAATGCTTGAGGAGGTATACAGAAGTGTGCAGAAAGGAGCACTGTGGGCATGGATTTGCTCAGTCTGGTGTTACATTGCCAGATCACTGGAAAAGGCAGGAAATCAAACTGTCTCTCTTAGCACATTGTTGGCAAACCTATGGCACAGGTTTCAAAGGTGGCACTCAGAGCCCTTTCTATGGGCACCCGGCATTGCCCCTTAACAGCCACCTGTATTCAGGTGAAATGGCTGTATTGGCACTTTGTGAAAAATGAGTGGGCTTTGAAATGCACTTTGGGCACTCGGTTTGTAAGAGGTTCGCCATCACTGCTCTAGCAAATCAAATGGTGGGACAAATACCCATCTCAAAACACCCCTACTTTAATTGGTATGAGAGCTCTATCTGTTCAGTTACTGAATGTTTTAAAAACACCCTATTCTAAGAATAAACATATTTAATCAATGGTAAAGGGATGCAGGCAAATCTTTGGACCTGAGTTCCAAGTCTGAGTCCTTGGTACCAAGTTCCTAGTCCCATCCCCAAGTCTGAGTCCCTATTTAAAAATATGTGTCCCCCCAGGAAAAGAGGAGGAATGGGTGGGTTCCAAGTTGTGACTCAAGTCTTGACTTATTGTCAGTGATATCCACAGCTTGAGTAACCCTTCTCTAACTATATACGTTAAATGCTACTAATGAAGAACAGTTGTCTCGGCTGATGGAGAAACTTTTCCTTTACTGCAGTCACTCTGCCTCTCAAAGCTGTTCTGGGATGTGAAGGACCCACCTAGGGCTGAAAGCATTGTTACAGCTCTCTGTTCTACACACTACCAGTAAATATGTTTTGGAATTATAATTGGAGACCATCTGTCTAGGAGAGGAATGTGGTCTATGGCACTTAGCTGAGATGCTGTTAAACTGGTTCCTGTTAGCCCTTGGGCAGCCTTGACAGTGAGGAAAGGATTAAAATACCCATTTGGTGTAGCAGCAAGTGTTGGTTATTATAATTATTTTGCACTTGGCATTTTTACAAAGAATCTTAAAAAGGAACAAAAATAAAAATAATAAAGACTTTGGGGAAAGAAAAGAGTGAGTACCGAGGCGAAAGGAGAGCATGCATGGGCTGTAGATGTGAAGAAACGTTAAATTGTTGCAGTTTGTTGATATGCAAAAGAATGTGATTCAGGGAGCCAAGGAGGAGTTGTTCAAGTAACTTTTTAAAAAAGCTCAGGGAGAATATGTCTTGGCAAATATGGTATCTTTTACTATGGACAAAGCAGCACTAGATGAAATAGTCCTTCAAGTAGACTTTGATTTTAGAGAGGCCAACAGTTACAAATGATTCATAAAGCAAAGCCGATAAATCAAAATCTCAGCAAACTCCCAAGAGGAAGATACAAGGGACTCCAATGTATGTTATCAAGTTCGGATAGGCATAAGACATTTTCTTTGTCAGGATCTGACATCTGAAAGGGGCACAGCTCTTATTTGGGCAGTAGACTTTCTTCTTTTAAAAAAAAAAAAAAAACAGGCATATCAGTATGTAAAACAAATGAGAAAGGCCATGAGTCTGCAAAGTCGTTGTCGATTTTCCTTACACCTGTAGGCCTTCACAAAACAGAGTGTGCTGCTTCCAGTCCTATCATAAGAACATAAGAAGAGCCATGCTGGATCAGGCCAAAGGTCCATCTAGTCCAGCTTCCTGTATTTCACAGTGGCCCCGCCAAATTCGTCTGGGAGCGCATGAGGATAGATATCTGTCTCCTGATACCACTCCCCTGCATCTTGCCCCTGAAGTACCCCAGTTTTAAGCCTGGAGGTTACACATCTCCGTCTCTGTCATAATTCCCTGTGCCTGCAGAACATGGGGTCTGTGCCTACGAACACGGTAAAGTTCTAGAACTGCCTCCTCTTTCTCCTTTATTTGCCTTGACCCAAGGCAGAAATGACAAAACACAAGAGAGCTACTCAGTGCAACAGAATAGATAGTGTGTGCAAATTGTAAACATGTTCATGCAGGAGGCGCACCCTCCCTTGCCCCCAGTCCCTTCCCCTTCTCAAAGTTCAGTGAGTCCTGCTGCTGCTCCCACTTGGAGCAGCACAAACAGCTGCAGTCCCAAGATAAGAGAGAGAGACAGAGAAGCCTCGGAGGCCCAGCTGTCTGCACACACACCTTCTATATGGGAGCCAAAATTCAGTCCATCCTATCCAACAACAGAGGGGGACAAAATGAAGTTTTGTCCTCCAAATGGCCGTTTGGCATTGCTGAAGCTACAAGCAGATCTGTAGCTGACAGCCATAGTTCAGGGTTCAGGTCAGTCTGTTCTGATGATAGAACTGCTAAGGTGGCCCCTCCCCCATTGCCCAGGACCCAGTGCCCAATCATTTCCCCATAGTTCTTTTCAGCCGCCGCTAAGTAAGCTGCTAGAGCTATAATTGCTCTTACTTTTTTTTTAAAACTTATTTTGGCCTTCCTGCTCTTAAAAGGATTTTTTTTCTTGCCTTCCCAAGAACCTGCATTTTTCTTTGTCCTATTCAGCCTTCATGTGTTTGAACTCTGACATTTCTGGATTTTTGATATTGTTTTACAGTAAATCCCTGGAAACTACTGTTAAGATCAGGTCCATTTTCCTCACCCAGCAGGCTCTTTTTATTAAAAAAAAAAAATGTGTCGTATGTGTGAACAGTATTCCACTAGCAGTTGGTCATATTAAAGGCCTCTGCTGCCTGTGTGAAAGACATCCACATTATTGGGGGGAGTGAGAACAGACAAAAGAAAATATTTTTACCCAGTCTTGTTAGTCTGTGGAACTCCCTGCCAGAGGATGTGATGGCATCTGGCCTGGATGCCTTCAAAAGGGGATTGGACAGATTCCTGGAGGAAAAGTCCATCACAGGTTACAAACCATGATGGAGATGTGTAATCTCCAGGCTTAAAAACAGGGTACTTCAGGGACCAGATGCAGGGGAGTGGTATCAGGAGACAGATATCTAGTCTCGTGCGCATCTGGTGGGGCCACTGTGAGATACAGGAAGCTGGACTAGATGGGCCTTTGGCCTGAGCCAGCATGGCTCTTCTTATGTTCTGATGACTATAGTTCATTGAGTGATCTTCTGTCAATTCACACATCCATCCTGCCCTCCACTTTGTCACACAAATATATTTTAGTTGTTGCAACAGCTGACATTTAGAATTATGGAAAAACAGCTGGGTGCCAGGGCTTGTGCATTGGGAGAGGGTCCATCCTAAACACTAGAACATTCCAAGGTTTTGTGTATGTTCAGAAAGACCCATATGTGTCAATTCATAGATGACCATTGGAAGAACCGCAGTTACAGGTAAATAACCTGTTCTTTGGAGCAGTACGTGAAGATTGATCTGAACTGTCCAAATAATTATTTCAGATGTAAGTCAATCTTCAATTGGGATAAATTAAAATAATTGTTAATCTGATTCTAGACTTGACAGAATTAGCTGCTGCTATACCACTTACATCTACCACCTAATTAAGATCTGCTTTTCAAATAAAATTTCCTCTAACCGCTATTATTGTAAGACTTGAAGATTAAGGGGAAGGGAATATTCTCACTGAAATAGTTTTTTATTGTAGATCAAGGAGACTTCAGGAACATATTTCTAGAAATGTATTAGGCTTGTCATGGGACCGCAACAGCATGCTGTGGATTGTGAGAGGTTGTAAAGGGAGGTGGGAACCAACAGTTATTCTACATTTTTAGGGCAGCCCCTTGAGTGTATACATGGACTTGTCCTTTAACAAAGTTGACTGCCTCCTACAGTTTTCTGAGGAAGGAATAGTTGGAGCAGATAAGGAGTTGGGGCAGAAAGGGCCTCTTGTAGCAACATCTAATGCTGCAAAATTTGGAATACTGGGTTGGGCGTAGCCCCACTGAACATAGCAAGGCTTGCTTCTGAATTAACATGCACAGAATTATATTGTAAGACAATCATCTGAGTAATTGGATTATTGAATTATTTATTTTGGACTGTAAGCATTAGCCAGAGCTGATGTTTGAAATCAATGGGACTTTAATGGTGCACAATTACAAAGCTGTATTTTCCCTGAGCGTTCTAGTTCAAGAGCACTCTCATAGCCATCCTCAGAAGCTTAAATGATTTTGGCATGAAGGGTATTGCAATTGTGTGGTACCATAGTGCACATTTTATAAAGTGATGGTGCTTAGATGCCTGTTACCACTGTACTATGAAATCATGCTATGTGTAAACATACATTTTTTGGACTTGCTAAGTTGAATGGGGGGCATTTTTTGCCCCATAAGACACACCGGACCATAGGATGCACCTAGTTTTTAGAGGTATGTATGTGTGATAAAAATTATTTACACATACTGCATTCCTGATCCATCTCCAACCCAGTTTACTCTCCAGCCATGGTGCTCTTGGGAGGCCCAGAGAGGCATGGGTGGAGAGTAAAATGCAAAGACAAGCCTCCCCCCGGCCATCTCCCTGGATCTCCATGCTGGGAAGCCTCGGGCCCTTGTAGAGGCTCCGGACCCAGTGCAGGTCCCAGCCCCAGCCCCAGCCCCAGCTGCAACCCTTGTGGAGGCTTCCTGGCCAGGCTGTTGTTAAAAAATTACCTTGCATTATTGATTTGTTCCATATAAAAGGAGCTGTAGAGAAAGTAGCCTGATTGGAGAGCACAGAGATGAGAAATGGGCTGGAGAGTAACCACCCACCATGATGACCATAGAGATGCATCTTGAGAGTAACAACCCACCATGATGACCATAGAGACTAAGCTCTATGGTCATCATGGTGGGTGGTTACTCTCTAGCCTGTTTATTGTCTCTGTGGTCTCCAGTAAGGCTGCTTTTTCTCCATCTCCTATTATATGGAACAAATCAAACATGCAAGGTAATTTTTTTAAAAACAGGCGGGCAGGAAGCCTCCGTGGGAGTTGCAGCTGGGGCTGGGACCTGCACTGGGGCTGGAGGTCTCCACAGCAGCTGCTCTGGAGGCTCCCGGTGGGGATGCATTCACCCGATAAGACACACAGACATTTCTCCTTACTGTTGGGGGGAGTGCATCTTACGGGGTGAAAAATACAGTAATCATAGAAATGGCTTAGTTGGATAGTCACTGCAATGTATTGGGGTTAATGATTTTATTTTGAAGAGATAATGCTTTCATAATTAAAAGAAATTAGGAAAAGAATCTATTAAACAAGATCTGGAAGTTGAGTCATGGCTACTAGACTTCTTTTTTGAGAGATAGAAACGTTTCGCTGTTCATCCAAACAGCTTCATCGGTCTGAATACAGCTAGTGTAAATCCTCCATCTTATAGGCAGCTTTGACCTCTTGTCACTTCCAGATAAACTCACCTGGATGACTGAGAATCTTCACAGACTATTAAACAAGAGTAGCATTTTTTTTTATCTTTCAGTAACAATCTTTGCAATGTTATGGTGAGCTTGGTAGTGTTACCTAACCAAATAGTTACAGCAACTGTGTTATATTTTTATTTCTTGACCATTATTCTTGGTATATTTAGTTGGATTTGCTTTCCAATATGTTGTTGTATTTTATCTAAGAATATGCCTGACCATCTGCTTAGTAGCTACAGGCTTTAAAAATATTTACAATCTAGGGGATGGGAAAACCCAGCACTGTCATGGTAAGTGTAATGGATTTTAGAAGTAGGGAAGCCTTTCTTTAGGCCAAAAGTAAACAATGCCAATATTAAAAGTGCAGTTTCATTTCAGTAGCTAAGCCTTACCTAAAGTGCATATGTGAACAACAGCCAAAGACGCATTCCAGCCAGAAGCAAGTGAAAGTTGATTGGTCTAAGAAGCATTGATGGACTTATGGCTGCAAGATGGACTGACGCTTAGCAATGTAGTTCTTAAGTAGATAGCAAGGTAGGTAGCATTATTTAAGTTTAGGGAAGGTTTCATGTTTCATAGCTTTTAGTAAGAGCCATATTCCTGTGTAATTCCTATTAGCTAAATAAATGCCTTTATATTTTATTTCATGCATTTGAAGTTATTTTGGAGCTCTCAGTATTAGAAAGGCTGGGGAAGGTGTTAAATTGACCTAGTAACGGATGCACAGGATTTTTTGAAGTTCTCTTTGTCGCAATACGTGCTCTCTTGACTCGTTACTGAGTACATAAGATCTAGCAGAGTTCCAGTTGAAAAGCTCAGAGAAAAATGACTCAACACAGACAAGTTATAAGTAAAATTTGAACTTAATGTATTAAAGAAAACAGGCACTCATTGGCAAACAATATAAACCCACAGCATAGCATAACATACAAAAAGAAAAAACACAGAATATACATAGAGGCATAACCTGACTTACAACAGGTCTAACAGAGTAACAGGGTAAGCAGAGTGACCTGACACAGTATCAGAGTTAATTGACCTACATCAGGCAAAGTCTTGCTTTCAGCTATTTCTTGATATACTGACTTTCAACCAATCAAGTTACAGCACATCATTAGCTAATTACTTTTATCTCAGCTGATTTATATCTTGAGCTTTATATTGTAACTCTGCACAGACATAGTTACAAAACTTATGTACAATGTTAAATTATAACACTCAAATACAAATTGTATTGGAAACATCTTGACACTCTTTTAAAATTTACATATTGTACAAATATATTTGATTACATAGATACATATGTCTTTTAGCACATAAAGGCCTAGTGAAAATATCTTGCTTTAGGAGAACCCTTCCTACGGGAACCTTTTGGAATATGTACCCATGCATGGCAACTGAAAATTCTCATATGCCTCAACATTGGTTGTCTGTCATGAAGCATATAGTAAGGTGCATTTTGTGCTACATAGTTTCAAACTCTGTTTACAACATAATTAGCACATAGCATGGCCTCATCCCGAAAATGTCTGGGTAACTTTGAATCAGCTAGCATAGAATCAACTCCTGTTTGTAAAATGGTACCTCTCCTCTTAGCAACACCATTTTCTGCTGGAACAGCAACATTAGAGATCCTTTACTTAATTTCCTTCTTTCTGAGCCAACTAACAGATTGATTACTCAAGTACTCAGAGCCACGGTCTATTTGAATAGTTCTGTTTTTTGTTAAATCTATGTTCTATCATTGTTACCCATTCTTTAAAATTTTGAAAAGTTTCACTCTTATGTTTGAGAACAAAAACATAACTGTATCTGGAATCAGTTATGGTCAAACAAAACCTTCTACCAATTGTAGGTGAAAATGGCCAATTAAATCCATATGCACCAAATAAAAAAATATCATTACTGATTCTGTTAAGTTTCTTACTCACAGAGTGCATTTTAGACTTTGAGAGTTTACAGACATTACAGTCTAAATATTTGCTGCAGTGTTTTATATTCAAATAGGGCACACATTCATTTGTTTTCCTTGGAACACCAAAACTCATGTGCCCTAACTTCCTATGAAGACTGTGAATGCACCTCTCGTTTGGTGAAATGTTACCACCAACATTTGTTGAAATTTTCTCGCCTCCTAACACGTATAAGTCATTTTGCAGACTTCCTGCAGATATACAAACATTTCCTTTTTTAATTTCACACACACCTCTGTCAATTTTATGGATAAACCTTCTTTATCTAAACTAGAAACACTTAGCAAATTATGGTTTAAACTAGGAATAAACAAAACATCTTTTAAGATGTGGTTCAAACTTTGAAGAAAAATAGCTCCTGCACCTTTAACTTCAGCAAGTGCACCATTAGCAAAACTTGCATGCTTTTTAACAGAATGGGTTAACTCAGTAAACAGCTCATTTTGCCTGCAAATGGTTTGAGTTGCTCCAGAGTCTATGAGCCATAAATTACTGTACTTGAAACTTTCCCATTGGAAAGTATGGCTTTAGCAAAACAGTTCTTAGCAGATTGAAATGGCATTTTCTTCCTTATTTCTCTTCCTCCGTGTCTCGGACAGTTTTTTTTACAACTTATGAGGTTGATTGGCAGCCAAAACATCTGCAAACAGCCAAAGCTTTCTACTGTAAGTTTGTAGAAACAGCAGACTGCCTCTGTTTGAGATCATTTACAACATTGTCCTCTGACATCTCACGTCTCCACTGCTCCTGTTCCAAAAGCCTTCCTGATAGGAAATTTAATGTCAAGTCCTCCTCCTGCATTCTTTCCAAATTTACAGCAGGCTTCTCCCAACTTGAATCTAATGAACTGAAAGATTATAAAACACCTATGGGCTTCTGTGAAAGACATGCCATGTTCCTGGAACTGAAGAAAAATCTCAGAAAAGTCTTTTTAATAGTCAGACATACATTGACAAGAAGCAAATCTCTTTCTATACAGCTTATGAGTTAAAGACATTTTTGACCCTGCTGTCTGATGTATGTATATACACAAACTTTAAAGCATTCCAGCAATTACTACTATTACTTTTTCCTCTAAGTACAGAATAATTATTGCCAATGACTTTTCATCTTTGGTCAAATCCTCCTGAGACATTTGAGCTGATGGATTTATGACTATTTACCAAAGAGATTCTTTATGTAAATACATCTCCATTTTAAGAGACCATGTTTGAGTTGTTAAGACTTAATAATGGAAGATTGCTTGCCTGTTGGTGCATTGTGGAACCCACTGGTTCTGGCAAGTCAGTATCACTTTCAGACTCTAACTTTTGAGCTTTTATACTTACAGCCCCTTTCAGCTCTGTTCCACGCTGTTTAGCCTTAACTTTAGATATTCAAGCAAAACAATAATTTCTTTATTATTTATTCTGCAAATAATAATCACAGGGATAATTACCGCTGGCACTGGGCCCATAACCTTGTCGCAATATGGATGCTCTTGACTATAGTCTTTACTGAGCTAGCAGAGTTCCAATTGAAAAGCCCAGAAAAACACAACTCAACACAGACAAGTTATAAGTACAATTTGAACTTAATGTATTAAAGAATATAGGCGGTCATTGGCAAACAATATGAACACACAGCATAGCATAACATGCAGAGAAAAAAACACAGAATATACATAGAGGCATAATCTGACTTACAACAGGTCTAACAGAGTAACGGGGTAAGCAAAGTGAGCAGAGTGACCTGGCATAGTATCAGAGTTAACTGTCCTACATTGGGCAAAGTCTTGCTCTCAGCTATTTCTTGATATACTGACTTTCAACCAATCAAGTTGCACCATATCATTAACTAATTACTTTTAGCTCAGCTGAATTACATCTTGAGATTTACATTGTAACTCTTCACTGACATAGTCAGTTACAAAACTTACATACAAAATTAAATTTTAACACTCAAATACAAATTGTATTGGAAACATATCTTGACCCTCTTGGCTCCTGCAATAGATTGATCAGCTGTGGTTGTTCTGCTGGGGAGAGCCAACAGAGGCTGGAAATTAACTCGATTCCAGAGGCTGAGATCCTGGGATTCCTTACAGTAAGCATGGGAAATATGCCATTAGCATCTAATGTTTCGTTGTTTCCTCTTTAGGAATAATGACAACTCTTTCCAGAGTCCAGCTTTGTTACGCAACCAAGGAAATGTGATCTCCATATAAACCTTTTGGCTGTAAATTTAGAATCATGGAAATGGTAGAAGTCCATTACATCAAGTGTTGTACAGGGCATTGATGTACTTCTAAAGCTTCAGTGACAAAGAATAATTAAAGAGATGCCAATTCACAAGCACACAAAGGACCTGGAGTAGGGATGGGGAACTTGTAATTAATAATAATATTGCACTGTCCTGCAGTATTTTCCTGGTCCTGCATTTCAGGGGCACTCAGACCAGGATATAGGTAGATGCTATGCTATCCCAGGGACCACACTGTGGATTTGAACTTCCTGCCCCTGGCTTTGTAACTAAAGTGCACCAAGTCAGAGTGCTACCAGGTCTCAGGTAACTTGGTGGCCCTCCAAGTATTACTGGACTACGGTTGACTAAGAAAACTGTATTCCTGGTTTTGCAGTAGAAACAGCAGAGACCTTTTGAGCACACTTGGTTCCAAGCATAATGCTTGTCCTCTGTTTTAACAGTATAGTTGCCACAACCGTATAGGCAGTTTGCTTTTGTTGTGATGGTGGTTTATATGCAACCAACCTGCTCTTCGTAGAATGTGGAACTTCTTACTGCTAGTATATTGGTTCATGGTGATCAAATAATTGGTTGTTCCCATTTAAAAATATCTCTGATTGGTGATTCAGTTTGTATGTCTGTTTACTAAAAGTTTTTCCATCATTACATTGTGTCAAACTCTTGCTTAGACAGTGATATTTTCCTTTCAGTTGTGTTGATATCCCATAGCATTTGCGCAAAGCTTTGCCATTGTAGAGGGTGTGATGCCTCCAGCAGTGGCAACACATTCTTGCCTAACTATTTATAAAAACTTTTTGGGGTTTCTCCCAGTTTTCACTGATAGATATTTGCATACTTAATTTTAAATCATCATCATCATCATCATCATCATCATCATCATCAAAGGGTCAATACAGGAAAACAACAATGCAAATACGAGCTGATAGCTGGCATAATAAAGCGCTACACGGGCAGTTCCTCGAAAAAGTCAAAGGAAAAGTAGATGAGGAAAAGACCTGGTTATGGCTCACCAATGGAACACTGAAAAAAGAGACAGAAGCCCTGATTTTTACAGCTCAAGAACAAGGTATCAGAACAAATGCAGTTAAGGCTAGAATAGAAAAATCAGCTGAGTCCCCCACATGTAGACCCTGCAAAGAGGCAGATGAAACTATCAACCATATATTGAGCTGTTGCAAGAAAATTGCTCAGACTGATTACAAACAGCGTCATAATGTAGTTGCTCAAATGGTCCACTGGAATTTGTGTTAGAACTATCATCTGCCTGTAGCAAAGAACTGGTGGGATCATAAGACTAAAAAAGTGACTGAAAATGAGCATGCAAAATTGGGACTTCCAAATATAGACAGACAGGGGTTTGGAGCATAATACACCAGATATTGTGATTGTGGAGAAGAAAAAGGTGTGGATCATTGATGTTGCTATACCAGGTGATAGCAGAGTCACTGAAAAACAACTTGAAAAAATTACCCGATATCAGGATCTGAAAATTGAACTTCAGAGACTCTGGCATAAACCGGTACAGGTGGTCCAGTGGTAATCGGCATGCTGGGTGCAGTGCCTAAAGAGCTAAGCAAGTATTTAGAAGAAATTGGAGTTGACAAAGTTACCATCAGTCAGCTGCAGGAGGCCACCTTACTGGGATCTGCTCGCACAATTCGCCGATACATCACATAGTCCTAAACGCTTGGGAAGTGTTCGACTAGTGATTGGTAATACAAAATCCAGCGTAGATAGCTGTGTGGTTAATCATCATCATCATCATCATCATCATCATCATCATCATCATCATCATCATCATCATCATATCCATACCAGGATATTAAGATTGCTGGTATAAACAAAGTCACTTGTTTCTTTCTATTATCCTGCATGCATTTTTTTCTTCCAGTTGGACACAATTGTTTCATTTGTAACCATTTTAATTGTGCTTTTAAAATACTTCTTGGTTTGAAACCTGAATCTATATAGGCCTTTTAAGTACAGAACAGGTGTGCTAGGGATCTCACAGAACAATGGTAGACCATAAAATGTATGAGCCTTTTCAGCTATCGCACAACATCTTATATAGTATATTTAAGGGTTAAGAAATTGTTACTTTGCTGAGCGTAATAGTCAAGCTAACTAATTGTAATTTTTTTTTACTTTAGATATTAGGATTAAAGAAGAAGAGCCCGATCCAGAAGAGTGGCAGCTTGGTGGTGATTCTACACTGAATACCAATGATCTGACACATTTAAGAGTGCAGGTGGTAGATGAAGAAGGGGACCAGCCACATCAAGAAGGGAAAAGATTGCGAAGAGTTGCTTGCACCTGTCCTAATTGTAAAGAAGGTGGCGGAAGGTATGCTGTTTTGACTTCCTGTGCACTAGCAAGCGTCCGTAAGGTAAATGAGGTAAAAGTGTGAGAGCTCATTAATTGTCCATATCTGTAACTAGGGGGAATTTGAGCGTCTGGCGACCTCCAGTTCAAATGGGGCAGAAGACCAATGAAGGGAGGTGGCTTCAGCATGAGCAACTCCTGCAGCTCTGGAGCTGTTGATCCTGATACCTGTGGACTCATTGGGGGCGGGGTTCTTGACTGTTCCCCAACAGCGTGTATTGAGTAACTTTGATTTCAATTGATATTTTAACAGAGGCACCAATCTGGGGAAAAAGAAGCAGCACATTTGTCACATACCAGGTTGCGGGAAAGTATACGGAAAGACATCACATTTGAGAGCTCACCTCCGCTGGCACTCCGGGGAGCGCCCATTTGTCTGTACTTGGATGTTCTGTGGCAAAAGGTTTACCCGTAGTGACGAGCTACAGAGGCACAGGAGGACGCATACAGGTGACCAGTGTTCATTGTTTGCATGGTCCTTTTTTGGAGGTGGGAGTAGGCGGGGAGAAGAGGAGAGGAAAGCACCAGTCCAGTTCCAAAGGCACCTTTCACCTGTTCTGCTAATATTTAAGTCTTTGGAATAAATCAACCTTTCTATCAAATGGGGCAGCAGTATGATACTAAAGAATCCCTTTTACCCGGAGATCAGCTTAAGTTTCAGTTAGTTGCCTTGTGTCTGTTGGCATCTTGTAGACTTTAGTCTGAATGGCATTTTCCTCTGGTTTTTTTTTTGAACAGGTGAAAAGAAGTTTGTCTGTCCAGAATGTTCAAAGCGCTTCATGAGAAGTGACCATCTTGCCAAACACATTAAGACGCATCAGAATAAAAAGGCGATTCATGCCAGCAGTACGGTGCTGGCATCAGTAGAAGCGACACCAGAGGATACTTTGATTACTGCAGGCGGAACGACACTTATCCTTGCTAATATTCAACAAGGTTCTGTTTCAGGGATAGGAACTGTTAATACATCTGGCACCAGCAATCAAGATATTCTTACCAATGCTGAAATACCTTTACAGCTTGTTACTGTTTCTGGAAATGAGACAATGGAATAAATATACACAAGATACCTATTAATTGTGGTTATTTTTATACAGTAGTGAGAAGAATATTGTTCCTAAGTTCTTAGATATCTTTTTATTGATGTGCAAAATTTTTTGGATTGACAGTAACTTGGTTATACACGACACTGAAATGCCTTACTTTGTATGATATTCCATAGTATATTAAAATGGTAAAATTGCATGGGTTTTGTAGGTACTTTTGGAATCTAGAAGAGATTAAATTTTACCAACTTGTATAAAAAAAATTTAACGATGGAAATGGTAGTCTAATCAAATGCATCAATCCTTTGTGGTTTAGTGTACAAATGAGAACATGTTGGTATTTATCTATTGTAAGATAAAAGTTGATTGGTGAAAAGAAATCATGTTATGATAAAAGAAATTTTGTAATTTTCTTGATGACTGGAATTTTTATTATGCATAACTGACAAATCAAGTTTTCAAGCAAATGTTTCATTGTATAGGCTTTACTTAGCTCATCAAGTTGTCATTTTGAAGCTAATTATTTTAAATTAGGTTAACTGTACAATATTTTAAGCATTACTCTTGTAAGATTTTGAAAACTACATTTTAACATGGAACTCTAGGGATAGTCAGTCACCTTTTAAAATCCTGTTGAAAAAAAGCCATGTTTGAAGTTTAATTTTGCCAAAATAATGTCTTGTTAATATTCTTTCAATAACAGATTTGGGAAATATAACCAATGTTTAAAATTAAAAAGAGAGAGGTTGTAGCATTTTGGGTGGTGAAACAACAAAGGGGGTACCCTTATTCTTGACTATCGGAGGACCAAAAACTGAGGGGTATCCATTTCAGCTATGGTTTTTATCTAATATTGACTCCAAAAACATCTGTCTGCTAGGGCCGTAAAAGCCATCATGTAAATTACCAGTAAAATCAAAACACATGCACACATATGCAAGTAGAAAGTCAGCCCCACAGGGACAATACTCCATACTAATATTAGTCATAGTGAAATAAGTTTTACTGCGCTCTATTCTACCAGTCTTTTGGTTAGCTGTCCACATATTTCCTTTATGCTTCCCTTAAATTGTATGTATCCAGTACATTTAACTGATAAACATATAAGTTTTTTATTAAGCTGATTTTTTATTTTTTGAATTACTGTTTATATTTTCAGTTATAGAAAAACATGTACACACTTAATTTGCTTAGCCAGTCTGTAAGTGCTCTACCCATTTTAAAAACACGTACTCTTATTATGACAGTTCACTATTTACAAAACATTTGGAAATCTGTTCATTTGTTCAAACCACCTCAAATTTAAAGGCTACCTTATTGTACGTTCAAAGTGTATTATAACAGTGTGGTAGTTAATAAAACACTATTTTTTTTCCTTTTGACTTGGGGTTTCTGGTTTTCCTTGGCCTTTTCCTTTTGCCTTAAGAGTGGAAAGTGACATTTTGCAATTATGGCACAGGAGATGCTGTGTACATATCTGCCATTTGCCAGTATAAATGGCCTTTTGAAATAGATCGTTGGTCAGTAAAATTTCACTGTTGACCTGTTCTGTTCTTTCTTCATACTGATTCACTCAAAAGATGAGCAGTACTTCCAGATATTAAATGTAATTCTTGCTTCATACTTGCGGACTCTGTTGTTCACATCCTTTGCTTTTTGTTAGATTCTGTACTTGTATTTTCATTCAGGATAATGAGTTTTTTCGCCTACCGGTAGGTCTCTTTCAGAACCTCAGTTGCCCTCATGGAATTGCCCATATAAGAAATGTTCTGCTTATATACCGCCCCATACCACTTCAAGTAGTCTCTGGGTGGTTTACAGTTAAATTACAGTATGCAGGCTACACATGGCTCCCCCCCCAGCAAGCTGGGTACTCATTTTATCGACCTCGGGAGGATGGAAGGATGAGTCAACCATGAGCCTGCTACCTGGATTGATCCAGGTCGTGAGCACAGTTTTAGCTGCAGTACAGGCATTTAACCACTGTGCCCTGGGCTCGCTACAAGTGCTAGGATTACCATCAGACTTGCAGCTCAGTAGGGATGGGCCTTAGATCAGAAAGCCCCCAGTTGGCATATGGAATGCTGATTCTAACCAAGTACAAAAAAAGTCAAATTATGCTCGGTGAAGTAGCTCAGATTTTAGCCAGGAAAAATTGTCATCTTTATGCTGATGAATACCTTTTACTGCCTCAGAGTAGATTGCTCAGCAGAAGGTGACTCCATGCTACCTTGTTCTTTGCCTCCAAGGGTTGTTAGTACACCAACAGCCAAACACATGGGGTTAGTATGTGTGGACTAGTTAACATCCTGGTGTTGTTACCTTTGAGCTCTTGACTTCACCTTACTCTGAAGTGCAGGCATACAGCCAGCATAAGGTGGGAAAGTATGCAAATAAGGGATACGAGAGAACAAGTTTTCTTTATTTGAAACAAACACAATTGTTGAGGCCTCGGGAGAGAAATGGGAGACTCAACAGAAAGACATTTCCAAAAAAAGCAATTTGGGATCCATTTCATGACATTTTGTAAAACTGTGGTCATTCAAATAGTTTTCTGCCTTTATTGCTATGCCTTATGTGCTTGTCCAAATGTTGATCCCTTATATGTACATATGAGCATGAGTTAGGGAATCTTCATGAACCACTCTTTCAGGAGCTAGTGGTCTTGATTCTGCTCTGTAAGCATCTGCCAGATGCCTCTAGAAGGCTTATGTCTCTTAAAATATATTGCTCCATGCTGCTAAATCAAATTGTTGTAATAAGAGTTTGGCATGAACAAGTTGGCATCATTTGATTATCAATTAAGTTAGACATTTCAATGAAGGTTTAATCTGAGGGTTGTACATGAATGTTTTTCTAGTGATAAACTAGTCAGGTGTGGGAGGCTGCAGTGCGGGAAAAGCTTTTTGTCAGGTAACAGGATTAACAGCAAACTGCATAATAAAATCCCAATTTATTTTTTATTCTGGGAGGTTTATGGAGTCTTAAAGCAAACTCAAGAATAGGTGAGGGTATGGATAAAATATAAAGGAAGGAGAATGGAAAAGCAAGAGAATGCTGATTGGGTGAGTAACTAATGGGACTTTCAAAACTTCTAGGTATTTGATTGATTGATTGATTGATTGATTGCATTTGTATGCCTCCCCCCTGGCAGCAAGGCCACTCTATTTTCCTCTCAAACCCAAAATGGGCACACTATGTTATCAGTCCTCCTCTAGGCATGACAATGCAACCCCCCCCAAAGTACAGTGGACCCTTGTATAACAAATGGTTTGTATGACATAAAATCTGTACAACATAAAAAATTCTGGAGATAGGGGAAATTTGCTTAACATAATTATCTATAGGGTGAATCTGTACAAGATAAAAATAGGATCACTCTGTTTTCAATGGATTCGTATAGCAAATTTGTATAAAGGAAAATTTGCTTAACATAATTTCATTTGGAACGAATTACTTTATACAAGGTACCAGTGTAATTTATTAATAGAGCCATGCCATCATTGCCTTGACCAGAAGGCTCAGGAGTGACCTTGAGTTAGAGAAGGAAATGGAGGAAGCATCTAAAAGAGGAAATACAGTGGACCCTTGTATAACAAATGGTTTGTATAAAATAAAATTTGTACAACATAAAAAAATCCGGAGGTAGGGGAAATTTGCTTAAGAGAATTGCCTATGGGACAAAGCTGTACAACATAAAAATGGGATCACTCTGTCTTCAATGCATTCCTATGGAAATTTGTATAAAGGAAAATTTGCTTAACATAATTTCATTTGGAACGAATTAATTCCTTTATACAAGGTACCACTGTATACCAATGAATGACTTCTGTCACCTGTACTTTGATTAGCTGAATCCATGCTACAATGATAAGTAAAACTTATAAACATGGCACCTTAAAGACTGTCATATTTTAATGTAAGTTTTCATGGAGGAAGGTCCAAAAAAAGTGCCACAATATTGTCTTTAATATTTTTATTCTTTTTCTTTTTGTCTTATACACTTTCCCAGACTAACACAGCCTCTTCTGAAACTAAACTTTCTAGATATTATAAATGTCTGTGTTCTGGAGCAGTTGGTCATGGAGTTGAACTTAAATCTGAGTGTTGTCCAGGACCTTTGTGGGAATGAGTCAGCTGATGCTGGAAAAATCTGAGTGTTGTCAGGTTTCATCTTTCATCTATATAATCAAAGAAAAGTTGCCAAGACAGTCCAGTGTGGGCATGTCTGACATCAGAGGAACAAACTTATGAAAATCATAATTATTATAAAATTGGGGGGGGGATTTGTGAAAGCAGATTGAAAGGAGAAAACCAAGAGGATCAAATCTCCAGAAAGCTTGGCAGTTATTTAAAACCTCAGTAAGGGAAGCCGAGATAGGGTATGCTGCAGGTCAGGAAAGGAAATGTAAGTCAAGGGGGTTAATTTGCAGCCAAGCTATTAGAGAAAAGCTATTTTCTTTCAGGAAATTGATGTTTTGCCAAAATGGAGAAACCGAAAAGGAATACCACCTTGCAAAAAGAAAGGCAAGCAATAAGAATGCCAGTACGGATTTGGTGGATATGCAGTTGTAGATAGAGATGGGTACAAAATGGAAAAATAGCATTTCATTTCATTTGCCATTTCATTTCATTATTAATGAATTTATATCTATCTATCTATCTATCTATCTATCTATCTATCTATCTATCTATCTATCTATCTATCTATCTATCTATCTATAACAAAACAAAGTGATACAAAATGATTCATTATATTGTATGAGTCTGCTCCCCTGGGTCCTAGAGGCACCCAATTTTGTGGGAAGTTCAAGAGTCAGGACAGCATGCTGGAAATTGCAATCTCTGTGCAGAGAGATGAGACCGAGGAATGGATGATGTATCAGTGAGATATTGTGGTCCATCTGGGAAGAGATGGGTCACCAGGTAGTTCAGTGTGGAGGATGATTTGATGGTGATTTGGGAAAGATCCCATGCAAAAACCATATGAAATAAAGAGGATATGGTAAGATCCAGCTTCTTTTATGCTGTTATTTTTTCTTTTTTCTTTAAATTAAAAGAGAGAGGATTGGCTGGTGGCTTCGTGCCTGCCCTCTCTCTTTAAATGTAAATAAAAGACGTTTATGGTTAAATGAAGCCAGATCTTACCATATCCTGTTTATGATGAAGCAACAAGTTTTACAAAAAATCTCTACTTACTACAAATCAGACTGAGATAAACCTCTCACCCAGGATCGTGCCTGAGAATTCCAGCCTGGCAAAAGCTGATAACCCCTGCTGAGAAAATAATACCACTCATCCTACCTCCACCTGGTGCTCACTCTCTAAACTACAGTGGACCATTTGATGGCTGCATAGAGGGTCATATACACCTGAGATCTGATCAAAATACTCCAATACCTCCTGACTGTCTACCTCAGTGGTGGGGAACCTTTGGCACTCCAGATGTTTTGGACCGCAACTCCCAGAATGTCACGCCTGTGTTGCCAATGAAAAAGGACTGGAAGTTGTGGGCAAAACATCTGGAGTGGCAAAGGTTCACCACCACTGGTCTACCTTCAATGAGTCTGTCAAATCCTGATAATTTTTCACCCCTCCCTATAGGATAACAGCATAACCTAACCACCACATCACCATTATGCATGGATCCATCCCATCTGTTAGTGGCAAGTTCAATGCCTGGTTTAGAATCTTCTTTGGACTATCTTACTCCTAATTGACAATCAGGAAATCAGCGCGACTGGCACCTAAAATGTATTTAATGGAACGTGTCCGGCTGGTTGAATAAGACTCAAAACCCATCATTCCTGCTATTTATGAAAAGCTTTGATATCTTTATTCAAGAGACATGGTCATTATCTGAACTGTTATTAAATGGGTTCAGTTCTCATATTCTAGCTGCCTCTCCCCCTGCAGCTAAAAGTTGTCCAAATGGAGGATTATCTTGCCTAATATCTACTTGAGTTGATTGTGTTATTACACCATTACCACCTTTAACTCTTACTGCTATGGCTGTTATTTTGAGTTTTAAAGATTGGGAAATTCTAGCTGTGAATACTTATATTCCTCCATTCATTCCCTTTTTATCATGGGCAGTGGTGGTCTGAATTAGAAATGTATATATATGATCTTGAGACAAAATTTCCCAGGGTACAAACATTACTTCTTGGAGATTTTAAGGCACGCTTGGGTAATCGCCATTTTAGATCTGGCTATGCTGAAAATATTGGTGTCCTTTACAATCAGTCAAGAAACACAAACCCCCTCTTGAACAACTCTGGAAAAAAATTGGCAGATGATTAATAAACTAAATTTGGTAATATTAAATGGTAATTTCCAAGGAGATGAAATGGGAGAATACACATATTTTAGTCAAAATGGAGCTAGCCTGATTGACTATGTAGTCATTACCCCTCCCTTATTAGATAACATATTTCAAGTGGGCACCCAGCCTGAAAGTGACCATCAGCCTCTCATATTCTGCATTTATACTCCCAAAACCTCATTAAATAAGGGACTGGGTAGCTCTTTTCCAATAGATCAAGTGATGGCTTCTGCAGATACTAGGCTGATGTGGTCCCCTATACTTCAGAAAGAAATACAACACATTCTGTACAGTGCCTCTATGCTTGAACTGAAAGAGGAAATTAGAGCAGCTTTAAATATCAATTCTGCCCCGCCAGGTTATGCCAAGTTAATTGATGCTCTGAGACCCTTCTTGACAAAGAAAGTAAGACTATCATCCAGAAGCAGACCAACTAATAATAGCTGGTGTGATAGAGAGTGTAAAACTATGAAACACCAACTACAGTGGTTCCTCGACTTACGAACACTTCAACAACCAAAAAAATGGCTTACAAAGGAAATAAATGGAAATGGATTTCCAAAAAAACTCAAATTATGAAAGGAAATCCATTTCCAATTATTTCCTTTCAGTACAAAGCTTTGCCCCGGGAGGCGGGCGGCATATACAGTACTGTACAGTATATATCAATGCAGCCAAAGGCTGCTCTCCGCAGCCCCTCCAGACAGCTGATTTTGACAGATATGACCTGTCAAAATCAGCTGTCTGGTGGGGCTGTGAAGAGTAGCCTTTGGCTGCCATTGATTGAGGGAGATCACCCCCTCATCCTTCTCCTTCCTGCTTTGATTTCTGCAAAAGAGTTTGAAGCAAGCAGGAGAAGAAGGGGGTGGGGGAAGTGACAGAGACAGAAATTGCCCTTTCCTCCTTCTCCTGGGTGCTTCGATCTCTGCAAAAGAAATTGAAGCACCCAGGAGAAGAAGGAGGAGAGGGCAAGCTCTGCC
This sequence comes from Phrynocephalus forsythii, assembly GCA_029282475.1. Lineage (NCBI taxonomy): Eukaryota > Metazoa > Chordata > Lepidosauria > Squamata > Agamidae > Phrynocephalus > Phrynocephalus forsythii. Next base: position 40,632,922 of record JAPFRF010000001.1, read on the forward strand.
TCTGTCACCTTCTTTGGATCCCAAAGTAAGTAATTTTTATTTTAAAAAATAAAATTTACTTACATTCGGCTCCAAAGTAGCAGAGATACCTTCCCCAAGCAATTTCAGGTTACCCCTGAAATCTGGAAAGATTTGGGGTACAGGGGACTTAGTTCTGAAGCTCTAAAGGAGGTCCGGGTACTTAATTGACAAAGTGTGCTAGGAGGTTGCCAGCAATGAAGGAGTTAATACTATAGGGTAAGCTCCTAAATTGCTGGAGGGGCAACTTGCAGAGATAGAAGCAGGCAGGAGAAGAAGGAGAAGGAGGCAATCTTCCTCAATCAAGGGCAGCCCAAGGCTGCTCTCCACAGCTCCACCAGACAGCTGATTTTGACAGGTTGGATCTGTCAAAATCAGCTGTCTGGTGGGGCTGAGGAAATTGATTGAGTGGGGCTGGGACAGCTCTCCCATGGGAATGCACTGAAAACCAATTAATCTGAGCCTCGTGGCGCAGTGGTTAAATGTCTGTACTGCAGGTAAAACTGTGCTCACAACCTGGGTTCAATCCCTGGTAGCAGGCTCAAGGTTCACTCAGCCTTCCATCCTTCTGAGGTCGGTAAAATGAGTACCCAGCTTGCTGGGGGGGGGGCAATGTGTAGCCTGCACACTGTAATTAAAATTGTAAACCACCCAGAGACTACTTGTAGTGGTATGGGGCAGGTATATAAGCAGAACACTTTGCTTTCTTTTTTGCCTTTTTTCCAACCGCTGAAATGATTTTATTTTTATTTTTTGCATACTGGTCACTTCATTTCAAAGGAAAAAGAAAAGCCTCGTTTGGGTCAATATTGTTCCATATTCCCTTGTTTGTGTTTTATGCCTTTCCTAAAGCTATACTTTGAAAAAGTAGAGGCAAGGCAAAATAGAATCAATCTACTGCAAAAGCAGGAAACTGCATGATAAATTAAAAACATCATTAGAACAAGAGAAAAATGTCCCTAGCTCTGCCCAACCAAATACTAACACCCCACACACAACTTAGTGGCATACTCACACAGTTATAAAGGCCACATCCACTTCCCACACAACCAAAACAGAAAACAAAACAGTCCTCCCAGAACTTACCAAAATACAGTGGTAGCTCAAATTATGAAATTAATCCATTCCAATGGTATTTTCTTAACTTTTTTATCTTGAAACATGGTTTCCTATAGAAATGCATTGGAAATGGATTAATTAGTTCCAAGTGGGAATCACCACCCCAATTCAAAAAGCAAATGATCAGGAATGCAAATGACAGCTTAGCTCCCTACCTTTAACCCCCCCCCCATGGTGCCAAATAGTTTCAGAATAGCTCCAAAACTGGCACCTTATGCAGGTCATTGAAAACCAGAAGCCCCAGTTCTCAGCTTCTCTTTTCAAAATGGCTCCTTCTTTCCAATTGCAGCACTGTAGTGGGGGATGGCCACAAGATGGCAGTATTACCATTGCAACAAGCAAGAGCCATTTTGAAAAAGAACCTTTTACTTTCCATTTCTCTTTCATAACTGGATAAAAATAGGGCTAAATTTTCATATTAGGGGCATTTGTAACTTGAGGTACCACTGTATACTCTTTAACAAAATAAATGTACAATAGCATTAAAAATTGATAAAAGTCCCATGTCTGAAAATCAAAAAATGCAAGAATGTAGACAACAACAACAACAACAACAACCCCACTAAAGTCCCTTCCAGGAAAACCAAAAGTGCAAGAATGTGGGGAGAGTTCTCTCTTGCCAACTACTTCATACCTTCCCTTCTTTGATTCCAGCAAGAAGCAGCAAGGCATGCCAAATTAGCAGAAACAGTAATGCAAGACTGGAAACTCACCAACCCCCTGCACACCCACCCACCCCATACCTATACAAAACAAAAGAAGTAAAAAAGAAATCCCCAAAATAATCCCCAAAACACACATTGGCTTTGGAAGACTGCCTAGAAGCAGGAGCAGCAGCAAAAGTAGTCCAAATAAATGGGGAGAATCCCACCCCCCAAATCAATAAACAAGACAAAAAAAGACCCAAGATGGACGCACAACAAACAAGAAGGAAACAATCCAAGATGGAGAGCACCAAGAGCCCAGCACACAATAATCCTAATCATAAGGAATGACTGAATCAAAGAACAGTCCTCATTGGTTCTATTGGCTACTGAGTAGATCGCTACCACACTACTCAGAAACATTAAATGCTTGTTTACCCCCTTTGTAAACATAAATAATTTGTGTTTCAAAGTCTTTCAAATGGGCTAGGGTTCTCGATTTAAAGATGGCATGAAGATGCAAGTAAACATGTCCATGTCTGTGTTGCAATCATCAATATTGGCACACTGACTGGTAGAGCAAATGAGCTTGCAGCAGTACTGAAACAGTGGTAAGTCGGCATCTGTGTTCTTCAGGAGACAAAATAGAGTGGAAGGAAACCACATGACATCGGCTATGAGTACAAGATCATCTATTTTGGTGGACCCAAGATACAAAACGGAGGCAGCATTACTGTATTGCAACAGTTTTGTGATGCTCTGGCAGAAGTTGAGTGATTTGATGACCGTCTGATGAAGATTGTCATCGTAACAGCAAAGTGGCACATCCACTTCTTCAGCACATACGCACCGTAGACTGGTTGCCCTGAAAGTGACAAAGAGTTCTTCTGGAACCTTCTTGAGGAGAAATCTATTGCCGTCCTAGCCGAGGACTACCTCATCATCATAGGAGGTTTAAACAGCCACATTGGAGCAAGGACAGATGGCTTCTGCTGCCATGGCAGGCATGGTTTCAACACCTGTAACAAAGATGGCGAACAATTCCTTGACTTTGGTGACGCTCAAATCCTTGTCCTTGCCAACACATGGTTTTGCAAGTGCACATCATACCTTGTGACCTACTACAGTGGCAACACCTCATCCCAGCTTGACTTTGTACTGGTCCAGAGACGAGACCTTAAAACAGTACTGGATGCCAAAGTCATCCCATAGCTGCTCTCCAACACTCTCCGGTTATCTGTGACCTCTGCATTGACCCAGGGAAATGCAACATAATGGTCCAACAAGAATCAAGTGGTGGAAACTATGGCAAAAAGAGGCAAGAATCAGCTCACAAATAAAACTGCCTCCTATTATGACAGTAGACAGTATTTGGGACAAAGCAAAACAGGTGATTAAAACAGCTGCCTGGGCTGAACTTGGCGTGACAAAGCCTGGTCGTGAAAAGATTGGGAAACAAACATGACTTTGGGCAGACAAAATCAAGGTGGGGTCCATGAGAAGAAGCAGCTCTATCATGTTTTCCTAGCTGAAAACACTGTGGACAACTGGCAGAAGTACTGTGACGCTTGTTACAGTGCAAAGAAAGCAGTAGCTGAAACCAAGTCCACACACTTTGAGGAACTGTACCAAAACCTCAATAAGTGCAAAGGCCAATGTGACATCAACCAGATAATGAAAGGCTATCGCAAAAGGACTGAGGATATTGAGAAATTCCACGGTGTCAATGATGAGAATGGAAAGCTGATCAATGATGCTGTCAAAACAACAAAGCACTAGCGGGATTACTTTGAGAAAATTTCCACAGAAGAGTTCCCGCACCCCCTGATCCCATGTGTTCCGCCAGTCCAAGGGCCTGTGCAACCTGTCACGTCCAGCGAAGTTACCATGGCGATGTAACAGATGAGAACAGGCAAAGCCACAGGGCCAGATGATGTGTGATGGAATTGTGGAAGTTGCAACACTGGAAGCCCTGCAACTGGCAGAGGGAACTCTTTAACTAGATTGTGGAAGAGAAGACAGTACCCGATGACTGTCAACATAGCACAACAGTGCCAGTCTGGAAGAAGAAGGGGAACCCTGAAGAATGCACCAACTACAGACCGATTAAATTAGGAGAGACCGTCTGACAAGGTTTGGCCTGTGCCTGAATGTGAAGAAGACAGAATATCTGACGAACAACCCAAGTGAATATGGTATGATCCAAATCAATGGTATTGACCTACCAAGAACTGAGAAGTTCAAATACCTTGGTTCCACAATCACAGCCAATGGGAGCCTGAGTCACGAGGTCATATCGAGGATCAACAGTGCCTGGCTAAAATGTCATACAACATTCACACATCATGTGTGACAAAAAAATCAGCGACTGCTTAAAATCAGAGATCTATCGCACCATTGTTCAACCTGTTGCGCTCTGTGGTGCAGAGTGCCAGCCAGCAATTGAAGAAACTGAATGTTGCCTTGGTGTCATGGAGACAAAGATGCTGTGATGGACTTCTGGCCTTACACAAAAGAATCATGTGCACAATGATGACATCAAAGCAAAATACGACATTGCATCTATCACCATGAAGCCTGACTGTGCTGGTTTGGTCATGTCCTGCATGCCGATGAGGAAACTCTGGCCAAAACAGATCTCACTCTACAGGTCAGTGGATCCCGACCAAGGGGTCATCCAAAACAGCACTGGATGGATACCCTCAAGAATGACATGAAGGTGTCCCAGGTTCACTGGGACCTAGCCCATGACCATGCCAAATGGAGGGCCAAAACAAGAATAGCAGACCCCACCACCAAATGGGACAAATACTAAGAAAAAGAAAAAGAAGTCTTTCTTTCAGCAATGTTTGATGAAAGAACATAAAAGAGAGCCCTTTTGTATTTTGTATCTTTCACTGAAACGCAAAAGGCTTATCCCTACTAGGAATCACAAAGCCCCAATACCTTTCTGTTCTCAATAGTAAATGCACAAAGACAAGAGAATATCTCTTGCAGTGGATAGTTCCTGCCTGAGTCTTGCCCCCATTTGTCATTAGGATGTTTTGCTAGGATACTGTAATGTGCAAACTCTGCAGAGCAATTGTGATGGGGTGAGTGGGGAGAAAGAGAGAGAGAGAGAGAGAGAGAGAGAGAGAGAGAGAGAGAGAGAGAGAGAGAGAGAGAGAGAGAGAGAGAGAGAGAGAGAGAGAGAGAGAGAGCAGGAGAAGTGTATAAGAACCCAGAGGACTGTAGAATTTGGTCTATGAATGGTGTGAACCGTGCTAAAAAGTACTAATGTGTTCTCACTTAGCTTCTACTTAATGAAAGAATACAGCAATAATTAGTCCATAATACAGTTATTTTTAATTTTTTAAAAATCAAAGCGAAATTGCTGAGGTGCTGTGATGAATAATTAACCCCACTGTGGCACATTGTCCTGTTTTCCATATGTTTCTATACCAATTTGTATGTAGGCAATGTGCCTTAAATATATAATTATTTAAAAGCTTGGAAAGGAAGCAAAGGAGCTCCCATCGCACTAAATGTATAGTTTCAAACAATAGCTTTGTTTCTTCCTCCGTTCTTCCCCCTTTTAATTAGCTGAACATTTACCTGGGGTACTAAAATGGGCTGGTTTTCCTTAAGATTAATGAATTCTAATTTTTTAATTAGCTACGTTATTATGTACTTACTTGCTCAGACTGGGTTCCTAACAATATTATGTAAATGTATTGAAAGTTTTTTTTTTAAAAAAGCTCAAACCTACTCAACCAACAATTTGCACTGGGGGGGTGACTTAACCTGTTCTCAATTTTGTTCTCCATTTTAAACAGACACACCCTAGAAGAGGAATGGTGAGAAGTATTTATGGGTGCAAAACCAAATAAAAAAGCAGATCTTAATTGGTTTCATCCTGGAAGTGTTACTAGTGCTATCCCTGTGCACTTGCTGTCAGTTTTCACACTTCTTCTTCTTCTTCTTCTTCTTCTTCTTCTTCTTCTTCTTCTTCTTCTTCTTCTTCTTCTTCTTCTTCTTCTTCTTCTTCTTCTTCTTCTGTTGCCTGATATACTTTACAGAGGCTAACATGGCAAGTTGGCAACCTCTTCTAAAACTAGTCATATAATAGTTGATTTTAAGATTAATTTGCAGTATTTGATTTATGCTATGTTTACCTTCAATTTCAAAAATCTTTTAATTCTCCCTCCCTCAGATGGTTGGAAAATCCTATTGGTACTTTTGCTAGCAAGAATGCAAAGTGCAAAAGATAGGAAGCAGTTTTAAAACAGGGGCTGTGACTCTTTTTCAGAGATATTTATGTTTGCAGCGGTTTCCCACAATTTCACCTCATGGCTTAATACCCAAGGTCAAGAGCTCACATTTTGATGCAAGGGACACACATCCCTCCATTAAAGACACCCTTTTGCCCCCCAGGCTTCATCTGTCTTTTAAGTGGGTGTGTGTCTGGCTTTTTCCTCATCCTAAGAAGGTCTTCAAACTTTCCTCGAGCTCCCCAAGCAATGGGTTCAGCTACAGGCTCAAAGCCCAGTAGTTCTCTCTTTGTATTCAGAGGAGGACAGTGCTACTACAGTTACCAGCTCCTTTCAGAAGGCCTCTCGGCCTTGCTTTTGTAAATGACACCACACCTTGTAAAGGAGAAAGAGTAACCTGAGGTAGATGCGTTGCTCAGGTGACCCTCAATGCCGAGGGCTTCTGCTGCTCAGCTGTCACTGTTGTCACCACCAAGAAGATCCACTTACTGCTGCCTTGTTGCTTTTTTGTTTATTAAATGACATTAATGAGGGAAGGAGGGCTGTTCTTCTCTTTTAAGGAACTCCTGTTATTGCCGTGGCTCAGCTTGGGAGGTATTGCTCTCTCTCAGAGAAGAGCAGTGTGATGCTATTTCTCCTCCCAGTAGAGCACAGGATACGGGAGCTGCTAAGGCTCTTGGTCTTTGAATCTGCAGCAAAGAGAGGGACTACAGGCTGTGTCTGCAGTGGGCAAATGTTTCCTTCTCCTCGTAGCCAGAGTCGGCAGCTGGAACAGTCCAGCATGTTGGGATCAGCAGGGCAGAGCAGCTCCGATTCCTTCCCCGGTGCTCTCCAAGCTACAGGAAGCCCAGCTGGTTTCAACTTGAATTCTGCTTTGGCCAAAGACGAGCGCATAGATCATGTCAAGGAGCTCGTCTTCAAGTCCTTCAGACTGAAGGCAGAGAAGTGGAATCGCTTCATCTCGATTGAAGAAAATCAGAGGCTTTTACTAGACTTCTTAGATCACGGACGGTGCACATGCCTTGTCCTTTTCACCAGCCCTGGTGGCAATCTCTACGTAAGCGATGGGCAGGTAGGAACAAAATACTGTACTAGTGTTGGCATCTTCAGAAGTGAGGATGGAAACATTGATAATCAAGTGGCTCCCCCCTTCTTGTCTTACTGCAGATTGTATATCATCATGGCCACTGTGATTTTGGATGAAGCATCTCTAAGCAAGGAGATTGTGTTCTTGTACTCATTCTTGTACTCCACCCCAAAATATTCTAGCCTTCTGCTTTCTATACATCTGCTTCTTTCTTGGTCTTCACTCATTTTTCCTAGTGAGTCTGCGCTGATCTTAAACTTGTGAAGCTGAGCTGATGGGTTGGAACTGGTCCAATGGGGAATTGTGAGGTCTTTGGGGTGGGGAGTGCTCTGCGTCGGCAGATCAACATTAAGGAAAGTTGCTGAAATCTTTGCAGGAGCCTGCAGGGAAGAATTATGGCAAAGATGCATCCCCACAGCTATTTGTCGTTCTGATGCAGAAGTGGTCATTTGAATGTGAGAAAGATTAAGAAGTGTGTTATTAAGGGCAGAAAAACATGGCTTTGTAGCACAAAGCCATTCTACTACACAAGGCAAATAGCTGCCTTGGCTATTTGAATATGTACCATATGTAAGGACCTAGGCAGGTACCTGCTCCATTGATTGAGACGATCATGTGCATTGGAGCTGGGTTTAATGCCTCAACAAATGGAGTAACTTGTAGAAAGAGTTGGTAAGACTTAGGTAGATTTTTGAAACCCATTCCTTGGTCCATCAAATGTGTATAGCAAACCTGAGAAAAACATTTATTCTTTGTGTTCTTAATTTTTTTTCCATACAAAATTATTATACACATTGTGCACATGTGTATACAGGACACATATTCTGCTTGTTATTGCAGCAAGAACAAACAAAACATAGCAAAAGATACCTCAAAGCATCTAGCTGGCTACTAGGGAGCTACTTTGTGCAGTACCATGCTTAATTGCAGAACTTGAAACATTACTTTTTTTTAAACTACAAGTCTCAGAATCCCCAGCCATCATAGCCTCTGGTGAGTTCTGAGAGATGGGAGTCCAAAGGGAATTTTCATTTTATTTTATATGCTGCTTCAGAAGAAAGGCCCTACGTGAACTTTCCTTACAGCAGTTTAGTATGAGCAAATGGTATGTGTGCTGATACACACACATTTTTAAAATCATTGGTACGTACAGCTTCTTTATGTTTTGGAAAAGAAACTTGAGTAGCTATGGGTAGTATTGATTCTACTGTCACTTATCACCCAGACACCTATAGCTTGGAAAACAAAACTTCTGTACGTTTTGCGGAAAACGGCAACTACCAAAGTGTCCCAGTCTGGCTACAAGCAGGAGACAGAATCAGGAGAGGTTTCGTATCGGCTTCTCGATCAAGCTCCCGTTCTCATCAGCCAGGTAACGACAAAGATGCGGCCGCAGACCACAGATTCCATTTAACATTTTCCAGGTGACTTTTGTTTCCTTGCATCCCCACGTCCTCTGTACATATTGGCTGGAATCCTCTTCAAGTTGGCTTAATATAAAGCCATGTCTGCTGAAGGGCGCAGGCAGTCAACGTTGCTCCATCCATTTGTGTAATCCACATTGCGGTTGCATGGTTCCCATCACGGTTGAACAATTGGGCACATTGTTCACATTGGAACTGTTGGACAACAGGCTGCGGGAGTGCCTTGTGGGTATCACTTCCATCCTGCTGCCATGTTATCTTACTGCGTTCCTCAGCTTCACGTTACCCGTGGATGGCTGTGCTTCATGGTTCCTGGCAAGGCATTTGACAGGTGGCGGAGGGGAGGAGCAAAGGAAAAGAAGCAAGGTGGGTGAGGGGGAAAACTGAGGGCAGTGATGTGTGCACTTATGCATAGGTTATTTTAGGGTGTCTTTGATGCAGGAAGAAGAGATTGCTTTAAAGAATGCTGAGAACGCTTTCTCATCTTTTCTGCTACATTGCTAAAATTCGTTCTGCATGCAAATAGGAGCTATCCCCAGCCAGAAAATATTTTGCTGAATAGTTAAAAAGAAATCTGTTTTGATTAAGTGGGTCAGATACCGTATACGGGAAAAAGCCAGATAAGGAGAAAATGTTTTGCAATTACCTTTCTACAACATTCCACCTAGCACCAACTTAGTTGTTGGGACTTCAGGGAATCTAAAAATGTGTCTTTTCTCAATGCAATCATGAGTTTGCTCCCCATAACGCCAGCGTATTTCATTGTTTCCATTTATTCATTACAGATTCTACTGGTCCTTCTCTCCAACCCAAACAATTTTAAAGGTTGGCCTCTAATACTCCTGGAGGACACCAAAAGACAGGCTGAAATGCTGAAAAGTACCATCCACGTTTTGCGAGGCCATGCCACGAGAAAAACCTACCTCCCCCTCCCCACATCAATGGAAAGCCTTGATGAAACGGCCACGTAAGTATTCACCATTGGGAAAGGGGGTCACATGAACTCCCAGTATGTGAAAGGTGCAGGGGTGGGGCTGGCCTCCCCACCTTCCCAGCCATATATCCACTGGGCATGCTCCTGCAACAGCAGGACCTTTGAGGACCATGTGAAAAGACCCTATGAATGCAGCCACATGCATATGGAGGGCTCATTTGGATGAAAAAGAATCCTCATAAGGATAAGAACATAAGAAGAGCCATGCTGGATCAGGCCAAAGGCCCATCTAGTTCAGCTTCCTGTATCTCACAGTAGCCCCACCAGATGCGTCTGGGAGCTCACAAGACTAGATATCTATCTCCTGATACCAGGGCGTTCCACAGACTAACAACACACTGGGTGAAAAAAATATTTTGTTTTGTCTGTTCTTACTCTCCCAGCCCTCAATTTGAGTGGATGTCCCCTAGTTCTGGTATTTTGTGAGAGGGAGAAGAGCTTCGCTCTATCCACTTTACTTATGCCCTGCATTATTTTGTACGTCTCAATCATACCCCCCTCAGGCGCCTTTTTTTCCAGACTAAAGAGCCCCAAATGTTTTAGCCTTTCCTCATAAGGGAGGTGCCCCAGCCCAGGAATCATTTTAGTCTTGAAGACTTAGCTTTACAAGGTGGAGTGGGAGGACAGAACTTGAGGAAAATGTTTTGTAGCTGCCGCCCCCACCCCCACCCCCAAAAAAGCAACTTCCCCAAACACCAGGCAGTGGCAGCACGTGGGAGGCAGAGGGACCAGCCTACTTGAAGACTGATACTTAGGTGGTATGACCGTGTCGTTCCCACACAGATAGGGAGAGTGGTTTGTATGACTGAACTTTTCATACAAACCACTTGAAGGACTTGAAGACTGAAGGCGTCTCTCCTTCTGGTTTTGCTTCTCCCAAAGCATGCTGCAGCATGCTATCGTCCTTCTGCCACACCCTAACTTGTTTGTGGGATATGCCCCCAAACTCAAGGTTACCTTGTACTATGTCCGAACCCCCACTCCCCCCATAGCCCTTTGCTGCTGCTGGTGAGGTCCCGAATACCTACCCAGTCCCTCCCCAGAAACATTTCCTTGGCCAACCCAGGGACTATGCCCAGTTTAAGGCCTCGCTGCTCTCCTCCAATCTTCACCTTGGCCCAGGTGGTCCCTTAAGACGTTAAGTTCCTGTACATCTAACCACCACAGTTTCTTCAGAAGTGGGTCCGTTCAAGTCCCATACTAAAGTCTTTCCGCACCCAGTGCCTATTAAAGCCCTCTTCAATTCTCTGTTAATGTATGTGTCTACCTCCCAACCAAATTGATCGGTCACACAGGCCATAGATCTTGTGTCTCAGGAGTCCACCCATGAACAGTCATAGCCTGGACATTCCTGCCTATGATGTCCTTCAAGCCCCCAAGTGTAACATGCACCGTTGTTTTCCTTTTTAGCCTTCCACACCGCAGGTGCATGCAGGATTTGCATGTCGATAGTCACCAGCCTCACTTCCTTGGTCCTAGTAGCGCCTGTCCCTGACAGGCATTTTGTTCTCTCCATCCTCAGAGCCACTGTCATTGCGCCGCATGGAAAATTCCCTCCCAAAGTTCTGGTCACTATCTTATCTTGGCCTCGTGGTCAGTCATGTCACGAGATGTTGGAGAGTCCATGTCTTCTTCCATGTTGTCGAAGTCCTCCAGGAGGCACACCACTTCTTCCAGTGTCCCAGGGCAGTTCTTGTTCACCCATCCCTTGGCTTGTGAGCTGGCTGTCCCTACAAGCTGTTGGATAACTATATCATCAACCATTTGGCCATTTGTTCTCTCCTCCAGCTTCAGCCAGCATACTACATTGGCCCTCATGTGCTTAGCCAGGGAGCGAGAATGAGTCCCTGGTTTAAGTTGTAGATCGCAAAACTGTTTTCTGTAGGCTTCCCGCATCAAGTTTAATGTCTTAAGTATTGCAGCTTTCACTACCTTGCACTTTCTGCTCTCTACCTGACCTAAGGCATCCACTACCTCCTGGAGCATGCCAGATAGGCAGGGGGTCAGCAGCAATACCCAATGTGCCTTTGGCCATCCAGCTGCCAAGGCTACCCTCTCCAGAATGTTAATGTAAGCTCTCACATCATCTTCCAGTGTTGTCTTTTGCAGTCTGATCAGGGTGGGCCCACTCTGTTATGGGTTCCTATTGACCATCGGAGCTCTTGGTTCATTTTCTCATGTCAGCAGTCCCTCCTTGAAACTTTGGTCCATTAGCATCTTGTTCTGCATGGCTAGCATGTCGATCCGCTGATTCTATCTTTCTATCATGTCCTTGAGCCATTGACCCTCTAGACGTTTGAGGGCCAGAATCGCCCCACGCTTGACACCATTGTGACAGGGTTCAGCTTTAGCCCCAGTGATTCCTCCCCAGTAGACCCGTCAAGCAATGGAGGCAGTAGATCAAAACAGATTCAAACAACTTTCAACACTATGAACAACAACTTCCGTCAGAGCGAACTCTCCATACAGATCCTCCAAATAAACAGGGTTTGTCCATAATGGTGTCCCCAGATTCAATCTTTCCTGGATTATGGGAGAATTAAGAACATAAGAACATAAGAAGAGCCATGCTGAATCAGGCCAACAGCTAATCTAGTCCAGCTTCCTGTATCTCACAGTGGCCCCACCAGATGCGTCTGGGAGCGCAAGACACTAGATATCTGTCTCCTGATACCACCCCCTGCATCTGGCCCTTGAAGTACCCTGGTTTTAAGCCTGGAGATTACACATCTCCATCATGGTTTATAACCCGTGATGGACTTTTCCTCCAGGAATCTGTCCAATCCCCTTTTGAAGGCATCCAGGCCAGATGCCATCACCACATCCTGTGACAGGGAGTTCCACAAACTAACAACGCGCTGGGTGAAAAAATATTTTCTTTTGTCTGTTCTTACTCTCCCAGCCCTCAATTTGAGTGTATGTCCCCTAGTTCTGGTATTTTGTGAGAGGGAGAAGAGCTTCCCTCTATCCACTTTACTCATGCCCTGCATTATTTTGCACGTCTCAATCATATCCCCCCCTCAGGTGCCTTTTTTTCCAGACTAAAGAGCCCCAAATGTTTTAGCCTTTCCTCATAAGTGAGGTGCCCCAGCCCAGTAATCATTTTAGTTGCTCTCTTCTGCACCTTTTCAAGTTCCACTATGTCTTTCTTGAGATGCGGTGTCCAAAATTGTACACAATACTCCAGGAGCGGCCTTACTATTGTTTTGTATAATGGCATTATAATGTTGGCTGTTTTATTTTCAATCCCCTTTTTGATAATCCCTAGCATGGAATTGGCCTTCTTCACCGCTGCCATACATTGGGTAGACACCTTCATGGACCTGTCCCCAAACACACCAAGATCTCTTTCCTGATCTGTCACAGATAACTCAGAGCCCATGAGTTGATAGATAAAGTTTTGATTTTTTGCCCCAATATGCATTACTTTACATTTGGCTACATTAAATCGCATTTGCCATTTCACAGCCCATTCCCCCAGTTTGGAGAGATCCTTATGGAGTTCTTCACAATCTTCTCTGGTTTTTACCACATGGAAAAGTTTTGTGTCATCCGCAAACTTGGCCACCTCACTGTTTATCCCTGTCTCCAGATCATTTATGAATAGATTGAAAAGCACCGGTCCCAGGACAGATCCCTGGGGCACATCGCTTTTCACTTCTCTCCATTGTGAACATTTCCCATTGACACCTACTCTTTGTTTCCTGGATCTCAACCAGTTCTCAATCCATAAGAGGACATGCCCTCTTATTCCCTGACTATGCAATTTTCTCAGCAGCCTTTGATGAGGGACTGTGTCAAAAGCCTTTTGAAAATCCAGATGACTATATCCACCGGTTCACCCAAATCCACATGCCTGTTGACCTTTTCAAAAAATTCTAAAAGATTTGTCAGACAAGACTTACCCTTACAGAATCCATGCTGATTTTCTCTCAGCAAGGTTTGTTCTTCTATTTTTTTTAAGATTTTCTCTTGGATGAGGCTTTCCACCATCTTCCCTGGGACAGATGTAAGGCTAACTGGCCTGTAGTTTCCCGGGTCCAAGTCTCTTGTGGTCCAGGGGTTTCCTTTGTGTCTGTTCAAGTCCTGCACATAGGGTGCCAACACACAGGTGGTGAGCCCATTCTGCCACTGCCTTCTGCAGCTCCTTCCTCATGGTGGCCCAGACGCACCCTCCTCCAGGGACCCTTTGAGTTCAGGAGATGTATTCCTTCCATTCTTGTGTATCGGGTTGCTTATTCATCTCCTCCTCCAAAGCTGCCTTCTCTTTCCCGCCCTTTCCACCTTTTATATCCACCCTTAGTTCTATCCTATTTCTCTTACTTAGTCCTGAGTAATATGTGGCTTATATACAATTCACATCCAAGCTCCCCCTTAAAGGGCCATTTCTCCTGTATTTCAATAAGTTCTTTTTAGAAAATGTTTTAGTTTAATCAATCAATCAATCAATCAATCAATCAATCAAACAAACAAAAACAAACAAACAAACAAACAAACAAACAAACAATCAAACAATCAAAACAATAGATAAATCTACTCCTTTCTGGAGCTTTGGTTTTACTTGCAAGGGTGCTAACTGGAAGCTTCTGATTGGGAGGTGCACCATTGGTGTGCAAATTAATCCTAAATGCCATAAGCTCTAAGCTCTGCCTTTCAGAATGGAGTTAGTCTAAAAATAAACCATGCTTTGAGGAAGGATGAAAAAAAGCACAAAAAGTCTCAGAAGAAGACATTGTACTAAGTAAGGTCATAGGAGTGTCATGTGGATGGCAGGAACAATGTCAGTAAAACAAGCTTGGAACCTGGCACATCTAGGCAAGCAGGTACTCCATTTGGAAATGCTGCAGAGTTCTGAATTTCTGGTAAAATTCTCAGAATAGAATTACAGATCAATAGCAAAAACAAAACAGAAACAACTGCCTTAAACCAATGAAAAAGAGGGATAGAACATTCAGGAAAGAGCCAGAACTCTCTTTGAATTCAAAAGCCGGAAGGACTGAATAGTTAGTGCTGGGTAGATAGACAATCACCCCAGTCTAGAAACACACACACACCAGTCCCTCCAACTACAGACAGCATGTGAGTTGTAAATAAATATCCAAGAGGAAAAGCACGGGGTCAGAACAGCAGAACACTCTCCAAATATGTAACTTAGGACTTAACCTCAGTCTAATTATATTAGCACATGAAGCAGAATGTCCCATGGATACTTCTCTACATCTCTAACAGTAAAAACAAGAACAAATCAAATATCTATTTACTGCCTTTTCATAATAACCCAGATATTTTGCCAGATGTGGTTGGATAATGGCCTAATGGCTAGCCCTGGCAGTCTGATTTAAATGCAGAAGGCTTTAGTTTTTTTATTCAGGTTAGATGTTGATATCAGACATTGTTCTTCTCTGATCTATAGTAGACACACAGAGTGGAAGGCCCATTGCCTGCCTGCATCGTGTCGCAAGACTTTGGTTCTGACCCAGTTCTGTCACAAATGCAGTTGACACATGGCTAGTTAAGTTATGAGACCAGATGTGAATTGGTATGGGCATCCCACTGCACATCTGAATGCACATCCCTGTGTAACTAATGCATGGATATTCCCATTCGGGTATCTATCTAGATCCAGTGGGATGTGCATTCAACTGCTTAGTAAAACACAAATCTCCACCTATAACTAATAAAGATTGGACAGCTTTCTAAATGAAAAACAAAGCTATCAAGTGGGAAGATGGTGCTCTGGGACCCAGAGCATCATGCTGCTATGGTTTTAGCACATCTTTAAATTCATTATCTTTAGAAGTCAATTTTCAGTAGTCTGTTCAACAAGTAAAGGGTGCTCAGTTGGACTAGAGGCATGAGCCAGCATTTGTAATCCCTGCAATGTCATCGTCATTGTCTTCTTCTTCTTCTTCTTCTTCTTCTTCTTCTTCTTCTTCTTCTTCTTCTTCTTCTTCTTCTTCTTCTTCTTCTTCTTCTTCTTCCTCCTCCTCCTCCTCCTCCTCCTCCTCCTCCTCCTCCTCCTCCTCCTCCTCCTCCTCCTCCACAACCCTTTCTTCCATTGTGAATATTTCAAAGAGAGTTTCATGGCACAGTGTTTAAATTGCTGTAATGCAGCTGTAACTGTGCTTACCACCTGGGGTTCAATTCCAGGTAGCTGGCTCATTGTTGACTCAGCCTTCCATCCTTCCAAGGTCAGTAAAATGAGTATCCAGCTTGCTGGGGAGGGAGGTGGGACAATGGGTAGCCTGCATAATTGCTTATAAACCACTCAAGAGTGTTTTAAGTGCTATGGGGTGCAGTATATAAGCAGTACACTTTTTACTTGTGCAGTAGGGCTGGAAATTTTTTTTAAAAGAGAAGCACATTTCACTGGAGAGAAGGAAAGAAGTATTAATGATTTTTCTAGCTACAATTTTAATATCCAACTTATATTCATAACCTTGTGCTATAGATGTTTTTGTTGCCACAACTTTTCAAGTGATTGTAATGGAATCTGTATCTAAGTGCTTGATAGAACAACAGAAGACCCATTCAATGCTATGGAATGTATGTCAGGTGTTGATTTACCATTCAGCAACTGATTCAGTGAGTCTACCTTCACTGCAACAGCAACTGAATTTAGAGGAGGGTATAATGCTATTTGTTAGTGCTACTTGGTTCCCCAGAACCACAGAGTGAGCTGGTGAAACTGAATCTCAAGTCCCAGAATATGATCTAGTCCAGTGGTGGTGAACCTTCAGCACTCCAGAGGTTTTGGACCACAACTCCCAGAATTCTGAGCCTGTATTGCCAATGACAAAGGACTGTGGGAATTGTGGTCCAAAACCTCTGGAGTGCTGAAGGTTCACCACCACTGATCTAGCCAATGACAGTACTGTATCTCTCCTCTCAAACATTAGAAAAAATAAATACAAGGGACTTATGAATGATACTCACCTTGATGGACTAGCACTATTGTTGTCTAGCCCCCCACCCCTCTCCCTGATACCTTTTGTGGGTGTTGCCAAAAGGATGCAATCTGGCATTGATTCAGAAATGAATAATTAGACACATACAGCAAGCCCAATGGATGCTGCAGCAACATAAAAAACAGGGGGAAAGGAGGAAATGTATATTAGCCCTTGATCTTTGGGCTTTTTGAATGACAACTGCACACATTCTAAAAATAACAGTGGGCGAGTTAATGAGTAAGGGAGAGGATGAGTATATCATCTCCTTCACTCTTTTATAGTTGGTATTAGGCATATTCACTTTTTAAATAGTTAATGTTCCTTGTAATTGGAGGAAAGGGATCTGGATATGTTCCAGCACAGATATTACATTTCTGCTCCTCAATTTTCCTTTCTTTCTTCTTTCCTGCTCCCATTATGTTTTTACCACAGGGCACATTATATGGAAGTCACGTCAGTGTATGCAGTTGAATCCCTGGTAGTTCAGTGGAGCCATCTGATATCTGACGTGTTAAAACTGGATTCTGCTCAGTCAATTTTACAGGGAGGAAACCCCGGGCCTTCTGCAGAAATTCAGTTCTGGCAGAGGCAAATGGAAAACCTGCAGGGGATTTATGAACAGGTAAGGCCACTCCATCACGAGTGGAGTGCCATATTTCAGAGGTTCCTGACAGCTGTGTCTGGTGCCTGGTGACATATGTTTAACTCCACCCCCTTTTCTACATTCATCTTCTCCAGGTTTAGTTTCTAAATGACTTTTCTCCAGTAAAACAAAATCCAAAGAATATGATATTGGCTGAAATCCCATTGCTTATTAAAGAATGTTGCAGCTAGAACAGGCTTGTCCAAGGAGGTTCATCCTTTTGATCAGATCTCCTCTGGCTTGGACCACTAGGCTTCCCACATAAAGAGACAGGAAAAGCCCATTGGTGTCTACCTTGCATGTCCCCAGTCCTTCCATGTCCCTTTTGGGACAAAATGAAGAAGGAAGAGTTCTTCAGGATTGGGCAGCCATCTCTTCAGCCTCTATCTCTGGCTCTTGGTGTGAGAAGTCAAATCTCTTGAGACCAAGGGTGCTCAAACCGAGGGTGGCCAAGGAATTTCTGCACAGGATCCCATCATCTCTAAATAAGCATTTCTTGATTACTGCAAAAAAATAAAATAAAATAAAAAATAATAAATTAAGGAAAGCAAGAGGAATCTCTAAGCTGACTGTTTTCCAACCTATTTTTATAGCTTCAAAATCCAAAGGTTTGTAAAATCAAGGATTCTTTGAAGAGGATAAGAAGCAGCTATTATTCTGGCTTCAACCTGCTCATCATGAAAGTTGAAGAAGGTACGGGGACCTAAGCCTGTGTGGAATGCATGCAAACTTTTTTGATTTCTTTGGTGATTTTAAAATCAGTTAATAGTTAGAATGCTGTGATTTGTTTGCTGTAATAACAAGTACACAAACTATACAGTAAAGGCAAACTTCGTATGCATCTGTATATCACATTATAACTTGTCTGAAGAATCAGAGGAAAGATTCATCTTGTGAGGCTTGGTGTCTCAAATAGGAATGTGCCTTCCAGAATGAAGTTGTGATGGAAACAGCTGTTTCATACAGACCAGACTGGATCCAGATTTCTTCTCTCTGCAGATGAGACTGGAAGCTAGTGGAGGATTCTGTTTGTGTAAGCTGGGTGGATAAGAGAAGGTGATCTCTGCCAACTTCTCATTCTTTCTATATCTCATAGCATCACCTTCCAGACGATAACAGGGAGTGGAATATTGACTTATTTTTATAGCTTCAAAATCCAGTGGTTCCCCCACCACCCATGCAAGTCTGTTCCATGTATTAATCTTGTTTGATTGACTTTGGAGCAAGTTTTGGGGAACAGAATGAGTGGAGAGCTCAGATGTCACGGGGGTGTTGAACCCATGCCAGGGCTTGAAGGAGCTATCCAGGGTGCTGAACTTATGGGCATGAAAAGGGTTCAGAACCTTGGACATCCCCTGTAAAGTTCAGAGTAAGACCCCCCCAAAAGAATTGGAGTGCTAAGGCAACATAGATGGACAAAAATGGACGTTTCTTCTCTTTCTCCACTGGGAGAGCATCCTAAGAGTGGATTTCTGCACATAAAAACTATGAGCTCATAGTTTAAAAGTTAAAGGTTCTGTACACACATGCATACCAGTTGTGTCTGACTCTACGGGCAGTGCTCATCTCCATTTTTAAGCCCAAATGTCGGTGTTGTGCAAGCCCATGGTCATGTGTCCAGCATGTGACACATTTCTTCACATGGAACACTGTTTTTACCTTCTTGCTTTTTATGGTGATATCTATTTATCTACTTGAATTAAACTGCTAGGTTGGCAGGAGCTGGGGTTAACAGTGGGAGCTCACTCCGCTGCATGGCACCTGGGATTCAAACTGCCGAGCTGCCGACATTGCAGTGGAACTTCTGACATTGGCTGTTGGCTATAGAAATGGGCACGATGCACCAAAGCAGGAGTTTGTGCCAGTTTGTCCCTTGGCTGGAGAGATGTTCAGTAGTTTCCTGCCTTGCCTCCTTTGGTGGGTGCCCATTCAGAGGCAGCACCCTGGCCTCCCAACCCTGCCTTCTCCAGATGATTCTGGAGGAGCCAGGGCTGAGGTTTGGACGTGCCAAACACCTGTTCAGCTGAAGGACAAACCAATAGAAACCACTGGTTTGGCAGTTTGTGCCCATGTCTAGTTGGCTGTTTTTGCCATTGGCTATAACTAATCACCACCTATGCAAGTCTGTTCCATGTATTAATCTTGTTTGATTGACTTTCACCGGGTTACTTGTGTGGTCCATCCTGTTCTTAACCTAGGAAATCTCAAGCAGAAGTACTTCATGCTGCTGTGACCAGAGCTTCCAGAGTCTAAGGCATGCAAGCCATATGTTTTCAATGTCCATTTTGAGAACTTCTCTCATTATTGGACAGCTTAAACATACAGTGAGCAAACAAACAAACACTGACTATTTGTCCCATGAGACATACCATGGTCCCCCACCATTTAGCAGTTCATATACTGCGGTCCTGGTATATCTTGGAACTGCAGTATATGAAAGGCAAGGCCCTCTCTAGGGTAAGATGCTTGGGCCTGTTTGAGGCCTCCTGCACTTACCTGAGGCCTAGTGCTTTCCTGGCCTGTTGGAGGCCCCAGAAATGGCTTCCAGTGATCCGGAAGTGACTTCCAGATCACCGGAAGCCACTTCTGGAGCCTCTGACAGGCCTGCGAAGCCCGTTGGAGGCTGGTTCAGGGCAGCACCAGGCCTCAGGTAAGTGTAGGAGGCATCAGATAGCCCCCCAGTCCCGATCCAACCCAGCATCCACATATCACAGATTTTCCATTATTGCAGGTGGGTTAGGTCTCTAACCCCTGTGATAGGCAGCAGGAGATTACTGTATCCCTTGTCTGATGCTGCAGGACCCATTTGGCTTGGTCCTGACTACCCCATCATGTAGGGAGAACAGAGGCAAACCTGAAGTACAATCAGATGGATTTTGTGCTGGTTGTGCCCCACAAGACACTCTTACACTGAGAATAAGCTGTAAACAGACCTACTTGGATAAATCGTTTTATTTTCTGCTACTTTCAGCGGTTGCTGAAGCCCAGGATATTTCCTTGCATCTCAGCCCCTTAAAACACTACATTGCCTACTTGGAAGAATCCAGCTTCTCAAACACTGAACGTCTCATTGCACCTCTTTTCCATACCATCTGTCTGATCTGGACCCATTCCAAACACTACAGCTTCCCCAACAGAATTGTTGTCCTGCTACAGGAGTTTTGCAATCTTCTAATTGACAGGGTAAGGAAAATGTACGTTACGCGTCTCAGTTAGCAAGTTATATGTTTCTTTGATAAAGGGTTTAAAGACCGACATCTGCCATATTAAGTTGCAGTTTGTGGATTCCACTTAGTGTGCACAAACTATTTAATTACACCCTTCTTGCCAGTCTGAGTTCTGCTTTGCCTTGCGGGAGAGCCAACTTTAATTGTTCTTAAAAATATTTGTTTGCATTGTCTGCCAATATGTTACCTATTATGTTAGTATGTTTATCATTGGAATGCTGTAATTGCAGTGCCTGCTTCTTCTTATAGAACAGATGGTCAGAAATCCAGTAGTTTGATCTACATTTTTTAATAAAAGAAGTTCCAGATCATAAAAATAATTACCCAGGCATAAAAATGTTAAAACAAGACAGAGATATATGATCCAGATTTTCAAGTCGACTAATGATTTGGACCACCTCTGTTTAAAAATAATAACAATAATCATAGGGCTGTAGGGAAGTCTAGGGGCCACCTAGACCACAGCCTGCGGTGAGTAAAAGTAAATATGGCAGCCCTAGGGGCTCTATCACACAACCTTTAAAATGCTGATTAAATTTCAAGATAAAGTGTTTCCAAAAATATTGTCCTCATGGCCACTAGGCTTTTTTTTTTAAACTGGTTATGCCTCCTTTAGCGAATTTTCCAATAGTTGGGAATTTTTTGCTCCAGTAAAAAATGGGAGCCAGAAGTCCGTAGGAGCTCGCATGTGATCCAGTTTTTTGCTCCCCCCCCAGCCCCGACCAGCTCCTCCTGGGGCTGGTTGGCGCATTTTAAATTTATTTTTTACATTTCCCCTCCCCCCAACACTGATCAGCTGGCCTTTGGGCTGTCAGCGCTGTTTTTAAAAATTATTTTTCTTTTTTCCCCTAGCGCCACCTGCTGGCCGTGGGGCTGAATGGCACATTTTTTTAAAAAAATATTTGCATGTGGGAACAGAGATCCCACATTTTCAGTCATGTGACCAAGAATGAAGAAAAGCCGAACTTTCACAATACCCGGATCTTCCCCCAGGTGAGATAGCGGCCCTAGAGTCACCCCAAGAGGAAGGCCAACATGCTGTTTTTTCTCTATTGCATGTACAGGGCCCACCACTAAAACTTGCCTCCCTGCTATTGCCATGAATGTCTCAAGCTACTGTACATTTGTGAGAAGCAGGATAGGTTAGAGGACACTGTCCAGGCCTTGGGGCACATAAACCTTCACAGAATCCCTCCTATGATTATCTGTACATGGGCTCCTGTTAGCTGAGAGGTCTTAATTGGGCCAGATAATTGGCATTTTGGCCTTGACCCTGCAAAGCACTAAGGTAGCTCTGCAAGTGCCAAAAAGAACTCTAATGAAATCAGCAGGCCCGCTTTAAGAATATGTTTCGGAACAGCTCAGTAATGCTAGGATGGCACAAGTAAACCAGCCATTCCAAGACATGTTGGGTGACATGTCCTCAGGCCACTCTCCCTGGGGATGATGAGAATTGTTAGCCACATAACTGGGGGATCCAGGTTAGGGAAAGTGCACTGAGATGGTAGCTCTATAGTTGGTTGAGTTAGATATGAATAGGACATAATAATTTCCAAACAGATAAATGCTTAGGACAGTTGCAGGTTATGGTTCTTTCATGCAGCCTATTCTGTAGCTATATCCACTTAGGCCCCTCAATCTTTTTTTAAATGCCGAAAAAACATTTTAAACCAGTACAGATTGGTTTGTCAGCATGGCCTTTGAACACCAAGGACAAAATGGCCACAGCAGCAGACAATCTGCTCTCGAGCACCATTTAGTTATGGTGGAAGAAGAGGGGCTTAAAGCTCCCTGCCCAACACACCAGAAACCACAATATAGTGCACCAGAGAAGAGGAAAAGCTGAAGCTTTTTAATGTGCTGCAGGCTGGCCTGAGGAGCATTGGAGACTTCCAAAATCTCTCAACGCCAGTCTGATTCTTCGGGGTTAAATCACTCTTGCTGCTTGAATGTATTTTCCAGAGCTTGAAATATTGTTTTAAAAAGTGAAGGGTAATGATTTACTCATTACTTGATACATTGTGAGCAACATCTTACTAACAGATAATAACAAAAATTAAGTGCCATTCCAGTACATCAATTCCAATGGATGTTAACCTTCCCAGTTTTTTTTCTAGGTATAAAGCAGGGGCTTAGTAGTCTTTCCGTATGGTGGTGCTCTTGGATAGTGCAGCTGGTCCAAGGCTACACGGCTGGAAGGGCACGTTTGTCCCAACAGCCACACCCACTCTGGGTGATCTTGGTTGGCTTCTTTCCTGGACAACACAGTGAGAGTTGAACTCCTAGCCCTTGTCTCTGTAGGCAGGTGCTTCAGCCCATTGAGCTACACCGTAACACATTATTGAAGCTGAATACTGAAGCAGGCAGGTTACTTTCATGATAGATGGTAGGAATGCTGTAGATGTAATATATTGTTACCAAAGCCTTTAACAAAATGCCCCTTGATATTCTGATCAGCAGACTCACTAGATGTGGGCTGGCTAGAACAACTATGAGATGGATATACAGTTGGTTACAAGGTCGTACTTAGAGAGTGCTTAGCAATGGCTCATTCTCAAAAGGGAAGGAAGTAACTAGTGTTAGTACCCCAAGGCTCTGTCCTGGGGCCAGTACTCTTCATTTCAATATTTTTAGTAATAACTTGGATGAGAAAGTGCAAAATTACAGATGATGCAAAATTGGGTGGAATAGCCAATACTTTGGGAGACAGGAACAAAATTCAAAAATATTTTGATAGACTTGATGACTAGGCTGAAAACAACAGAACAACATTTCACAGGGATAAGTGCAAAGCTCTGCACGTAGGGTGGTGGGGGGGGGTGAGGGGACGCAAATGCACAGTTACAAGATGGGGGATACTTGGCTCAGTAACACTGCAAGTGTGAAAGGTCCTGGAATTGTTGTAGATCACAACCTGAGTATGAGCCACCTACGTGATGCGGCTTCAAAAAAAATTGCTATTTTGGTCTGCATTAACAGAGGCATAGTTTCCAGCTCTCATGAGGTACTAGTTCATCTCCATTCAGCACCGGTCAGGCCTCATCTTGAGTATTATGTCCAGTTCTGGATGCACACTTTAAGGAGGATGCCAACAAACTGCCCAGAGTGACCTCGCTGCCAGATGGGCAGTATAAAAATCCAATAAATAAATAAATAAACAAACTGGAACAAGTTCAGAGGAGGGCAGCAAAGATGATCAGGGGTCTGGACACCAAGCACTATGATGACAGACTGAAGGAACTGGGCATGTTTAGTTTAGAGAAAAGAAGAATGAGGGGAGACATGATAGTGTTGTTCAAATACTTGAAAGACAGTCATACAAAGGAGGGGAAAGCTCTGTTCTCAGTCACTGTAGAATGCAAGACATGTAATAATGGATTTAAGTTGAGGTAAGCCAGATTCAGGTTGAATATCAGAATAACACTTCTTAATTGTTAGAGCAGTAAGGCAGTGGAACCAACTACCCCAGGAGGTGGCATGCTCTCCAATGCTAGAGGCATGTAAGAGAACATTAGACAACCATCTGTCAGATATACAGATAAAACAGCAGCAGCAGCAATAACAACAACATTGGTCGTTTATACATTGGTATTTGCAAGAAGAACATTCCTTGTGCTATGCTTCCCGAAATACCATATTATTTGGCTCATTCCTTGTGCCATGCTGCCCTCTCTTTTTCCTGTGGGTCTGATCTTGCTTTTCAGGGCGCCAGGCAGCAACAAAACCAACCCCAGAGAATGAACACAAAATCAGTCTGCCTTTTGTTGCTTTTTACTTGGCTTTAATTTTCTGTAGGATTTTCACACATTGCACTGCAAAGTCTCAAAACTGATAAACAACAGGAGGGGGCAGGCTTAAACTGACAAAAAGCTTGGAAGTCAGGCTAGCTTAGAGTCTGAAACCACTCTCCAAGTGGCTGTGAGCACAGGAAGCAGTGCAAACTCTCCCAGCAGTTTGGAGGAAGCATCCTTGTCTGCCTCTGGGACCCACACAAGAACAGCCTTTCAAGTTTAACCCTCAAATGCCTGGCACAGTTTTCTTTTTGAGAGACCGTGGAGGCTTGCATTAAATGGCATCCAGCCTTAACACGGTTTGCTGTCTTCACTTTATTCTTTTTTTTTTAAATATTGGGTTTTCCTCTTCTTAGTACCAGCTCATGGTAATCCCTCAAAGTTCTTGACAGAGGGTTTTCCCCTTCAAATTTTATTTTTAAATAGAGGAGATGGCATTCATATGTCATATAACACCTCTGCTCAGATGTATTCTTGAGGGGAATGACAAATAATTTGTGATTGAGAAGCTTCAGGTCTAGCTTGTGAATTAGTTAATCAGCGTTATGCTAAAAAAAAAAACACCGGCTAATTAGAAACTAACAGATCTCTTGTGATATCAGTGGTACCGCTAGCTACAGGTGAAATGTGGGCCTGTAAACTGGGGTCAGTGACACAACCTCTCCTCTGAGGGAGCTTCCCAGGACTGGGGGATGGTAAGGTCAGCAGTTAACTTTCCTGGCATCCATCACCATCTGGGCGGTTATGGGCATACTGCTGGGCCGTCTCTCTTTAGGACTGTCTACCTAAGCCACCCAAGACACCAAGGCTTCGTGGTTGTGGGTGGCCACCCGTAGAGAGGCCCATAAAACTACCAGGAACTGGGCGTTCTCGGTAGGGGCTACAGTGCTATGGGATGTGTTTTCTGCTGATTGTACAGGAGGCTCTCCCACTTCTGACCTTCCAGAAAAGTGTTAAATCTCTGCTCTTTGAAGCGGCCTTTAAGAACTCCTCCCCCTTTGATAAATCCATTCCATCTCAGGAATTTTTGTTGCTCTTGTTATTGTTAGGTCTTAGTGTGTGTGCAGTTGTTGGTGGGTAGTTGTTTTATGTTATTGTTAGTCTCCTGTAGTAGTGTCTGGTCACTCGCAACCGCGCCTTCTCTGTGGTGTGCCCTTCGCCGTGGAACCACTTTCCGAGTGAGTTGCGCCTTGCACAGTCCCTGCCCGCCTTCAAAAAAGCGCTTAAAACCATGCTTTTTAGGGAGGCATTTGGTGACCTTTAATTTAATTTCTGTCCCCCCCCCTTTTGATGCCTCTTGCTGAGGGTTTTTCCTCTTATTGTTTTGGCTCCATTTGATCTTACTCTGTGCTATACTGTTGTTTTTAATTTTGTTGTAAACCAACTGGAGTTCCTCTGGAAGATGGGCAGTATAAAAATGAACTAACTAACTAACTAACTAAATAAATAAATAAATAATTAAATAAATAAATAAATAAATAAATAAATGAAAAGATAGTTGGGACAGTAATGTAATTAATAAAATAAGTAAATAATACTGAGGTTAACGCTGCTGTCTATAGAACCTTATTTCCTTTTTATTAAGCAGCAGCAGCAATGCCACTGCACAGAACACTTGAGAGAGAGGGGGGGAGGGGGGGAGGGAGAGAGAGAGCCAGTCTATCTATCTATCTATCTATCTATCTTTGGCAGACATAGGCAAAGATATTTCTTGGACTACTGTTCCCAGAATTCTCTTTGTAGAACAAAATGGTTCCAAGGAAATGTGTCAGGATAACAAGCATTGGACACCCATTTTATTCCTGTAGTTCTTCTACGAGTTAACTGAGGGTGGGATCCACCAGGCAGCAGTGGACTCCCCCCCTCCGCACCCACACACCACAGGCAGAAGGGTATGTGCAGCATCTTATGGCCCCATCCAGCAGTTGCACTGGGCTGCTCTCTGAGGAAAACTTTTTGATTGACTCACAGAGTACTTTGATTAATCAGATTCCTAATGGCCACAATGCTGATATGCAGAGCATAACATCAAGAGGTTGGATTCAAAGGGGCTTCCCATGACGGAAGGTCTTGTACTCATTTAATCCCTCTGTCTGATTCCAATCCTGCTGCACATTGCCATTTCCCTACCGTGAACCAGGGAGCTTATTTTATTTATTTTATTTATTTTATTTTGAATATTTTTACCCTACCTTTCTCCTTGGAAAAGGACCCAAGGTGGCTTACAATAATGAGGGGCAATATACAGCCCAGAACATTTAAGACATATTCAAGCTGAGAACAGGGAATTAGAAGAGGCATCTTACAACATTAGAAGGTAACATTAAAAGTACAAAGAACGTGCAAAAAGAAAAATAATAATTCCATAATGAGGGATGGAAGATACTGTGGGGGGAGGGCTGCTGGAGAAGCCCCATTGTGCACGTGGAATTCTGCACATGTATCCTTGCACTCAAGCCAGTTAAACTTTTTGTTTCAGAACTATTCTTTTCACTTTGGTAAAAAATATATATATACAAATTTGTAGACTTACAAATGATGAATAGACTAAGATTTGTGTAACCAGGCGGCAGCTCTGCTTAATAAAAGGGCATTATATGTAAGTACCTGAGAGGTTGGCTGGAACAACGACATTCTGATTAAAATAGCTGGTTATTGCCCCTACATAAAGAGGCACAATTTTTTTTCATAATACATAAAAATGTAGCACATTGTCTCATTTATTTTGGTCTCTTTATTTACTTAGCTGGCTGAATAACCCAGTGGTTTGGGTATTTGGCTTCGGAGCCAAGTGGTTGGGAGTTCAATTCTCTCCTGGGCCTCCAGGGAGAAGAGCCAACCTGTGTGGCCTTGGGCAAGCTGCACAGTCCCAGGGCAGCCCCAGGAGAAAAAATGGCAAACCACTTACATGTACAGCGGTACCCCGACTTAAGAGCAGCTCAACTTAAGAGCAATTCGACTTAAGAGTGGAAAACTGGTGGCATTTTAATTGTCGCCTTACAAATTTTAGATATGGTCTGCTCGACTTACAAATATTTTTTTCATTTTTTCATTTTTTAACATATTTTTTCAATTTTTTAGATAGGTACCCCGACTTAAGAGTAGTTCGACTTAAGTGCAGGCATTTGGAACGGATTAAATTCGTAAATTGAGGTACCACTGTATTTTGTACTTTACATAGAAAACTCTCAAAAGGGTCTCCATAAATCAGAATTATCTTGACGCATGATTGTTATTGACACATGATGATGATTTGCTTGCTTACTTGTTACATTTGTACCCTGCCTTTGCAGCATGTATGGCTCGTTTTCTCTCCACTTTATCTTACCAACAAACTCAGGCAATAAGTCAGACCCAGAAATTGTAACACACCCGTAGTCGAGTAGTGAATTGCACAGGCAATCAAGGATTTAAAACCCACTTTCCTGAATCCTAATCCCACACTCTAATCGGTATGCCATACTGGCTCCCTTTTATCATTTTGTCAATGAAGAATTCAAATCAACAGATTTCAAATTAAAATCAAATGGTTTCTTGTTCATTTGCATTTATTTCTTATCTCTTTGTTGGACAGAAGAGTCAAAATGGTCCAGAACAGCATATGTGCAGGCCACAGAAATGTCACTGGAGGAAGGGGCAGTGAAAACACATAAAATAGCAGGGCTTTGTCCTTTATTGATCTGAAATGTGGAGGTCTGTTCGTTTGGAGAGGCAGTAGGCTGACCAATAATCTCATACCAACCTGAGGTAAAGGACAGAAGGCACAAACAGGAAAAAAGGAGTGGAAAGCAATGGGAAGCATATACAATGTGCAACTAGTTAAATTATCTGTAGATTGAATGTACAACACACAAAGTTACAGGCAACAGACAGCTGTCTCCTCTGGAATTGAAAGGACTAGAAAACGGGGTGGTGTGACAAACCTCCATATTCTTGTCTGTCCTGATCCAGGCAATCTCATGACTGGGAGTCTGGAATTTTGCTAAGAATCCAGTAGACAAGATTGATTCATTTTATCAACAGCCCAATTTCCTAGTTTAATAACCACTTTAAAAAAAACAAAATCAGTAATGGCTAACTATTTTGTAATGAGATTTTGTAATAGAATCAAAATTCTTATTGGCTACCTGGATGACTATGAGGGGGCATGGGCATTCATCCATAGTGAACTGTCTCACAAGGATCAGGCAGAGAGGAGGAAGGTAGGTGTTTCTAGGATCTGGCTGGTGGGAAGGTAAGGCTTCTCAGATCTGGCCGACACAGCTGAAGGAGAGACCTTCCCCTGAGGAGAAACAGCTGGAGGAGCCAAGGTCAAGGAGAATAAAAAAAGCAGGACTGTGCCAGCACAGGGTAGTTGCTTGTCTCCAAATAAGAAGATATGGGGGAAGCTCTCTGCCTTCTGCTTGCTTCCTTGTTTGCAACAGGAGTTGGAGGGTAGAGACTCCAGCCATATACTTGGACAAGGCTATGTTAGCCTGGACCCCTCTGCAGCCCTGGAGGGGAAATCGCCAGACATGCCAAGGGAGGGGAAGGGTAGGGATGAGTTGCCAGCCTGACTTCTTTGGCTCAACTCTACAATCCTCTCCTAAAAGGACTGCTTCCTGCTTTCTGGAATCTGGACTCCTGAGAACTCCAGTGGACAGGTGGCATCCAAGGGTCCAGAGACTGTAGCTCAACCCTATGAGGCTGTGGGGGGAAAGACAGCCAGAAGTGAGATTGTACCACTAATAAAAGTTGTCCTGAGCCATGTAGGTGTGCTTGTGCCCTTGACATTATTGCCAGGGAACCTGGTCCTGCGGGCACTGCAGGAGAGGGACAGGAGATGTTGCTCTTGTTGTTTGGTTGTTTTACTGTTGGTGCACACTGTGCTCTTTCTAAGGAAGACATGATTATCGTTCTCAAACCCCCAAAACATCTTAATTTATCTCTTTTGTTGCTCTATGAATCAAGTGCCCAAAGGTGCTAAGATTCTTCCAAACAAACTTTCTTGCAATTAGCACTGCATATTCTCATGTAGATAAAATTTACCTTTTACTATGTGATTTGAAAAGCCATTAAATTAAACTCTCTGTATGCTCACCCCCCTGCTTTCCCAAATAAAGTTCTTTAGATGCATTAGCTGTTGATTTCATACGTTCAAGAAAGTATTTCTCTGGAAATTCTTAGTAGAATCTTGTCTGTGAAGACTCTCAGTCATCCAGGTGAGTTTATCTGGAAGTTGAGTCATGGCTACTGGACTTCTTTTTTGAGAGACAGAAACATTTCGCTGCTCATCCAAACAGCTTCATCAGTCTGAATACAGCTAGTGCAAATCCTCCATCTTATAGTCAGTCAGCTTTGACCTCATGTCACCCTGGTTTGAATTAGGCTCATAAGATGAACAATGGCCTGAATAGGCTCGTTAGGGAGACAATAGTATCCATAGCCTTAAGGTGAACAATGGCCTAAGGTGCTGAAACCTATCAAGAATGGGTCATTAGCTATGGCCTCGGTGGTGAAGGCTTTTTGATTTGTCTGGGTACTTTGGAAAGCACACCCTGATAAGTAGCAGATAGACTATGCCTGAAGCCACCACCTCTGTTGAGCCTATTCAGGCCATTGTTCATCTTATGAGCCTAATTCAGACCAGGGTGACAAGAGGTCAAAGCTGACTGACTATAAGATGGAGGACTCGCACTAGCTGTATTCAGACTGATAACGCTGTTTGGATGAGCAGCGAAACGTTTCTATCTCTCAAAAATTAGTAGAATCTTCTCCACCTGCTTGTACATATGCTGTTACATCACCCCTAGTGTGCAAGGCTCTATAGAACTGGGTATCCCATGGCCGCTGGGAAAGTAAAATGTCTTTTTGCTTCATTAATACTAGAGTTGCACTTAAGGGTGAGGTCTTTCCTAGAAGATCTTTGAAGCCAGCTGTTCCCTTGTCCCAGTTACCAAACAGCCTAAACCAGTGGCTCCCTGTCTTGGGTCCCTGCATGTTGCTGGAGGTCCACACTTAGCATGGCTAGCATCACCCGTGATTAGAAGTTCTTAAATTGTAGGTCACTCTTTGCAGATTCAGATTTTGGAATCACTGGCTTACAGGAGTTAGACTTGGATTCCCACCCTCTGTTGACCGCTGATGAGGAGCATTTCCTGAAGACATCTTATATGAGGCCTGCCCAAAGTCTGCCCCAGGGGCCAAATCTGGCCCATCAGGCCATTCTGAGTGGCCTGCAGCTGGCTGGCCTGCCCCTCCCTCCCCCTCCTTTGACCCATTTTTGTAAAAAAAAAAAAAAATCTTTCACCAACACTGACACTGCCGAGAAGCTTGAGGGGCTGGGCGGGCCCACCGGCCGGTGAGCAGAAGCTTGTGGGGTGGGCGAGCAAGGGGTCAGGCCACCACCAGCAGCACCGCCAGGAAGCTTGTGGCACTGGGCACGCGGGTGGGGGTGGCGTCCGGTTGGGCCGCTGCCACCGGCATCACCGAGAACCTCGTGAAGCTAGGCGCGTGTGCACAGGGTGGCATGTGGGCGGGCCGCCACCGCCGGCATAGCCAGGAACATTGTCAGGTTGGGCGCACGTGTGGTCAGTGGGTGGGGCTTGCAGTGGGGTGGCAGGTTCAGGGAGCAACTGGCCCCTGACACATTCTCAGCCACCAAATCTGGCCCTCCTTACAAAAAGTTTGGGCACTCCTGTCTTATATAAAAAGAAGGAGGTTTCAAAAGATTCCCCCAAAGGATTTGACATAGATGGAAATAATAAAAAGTGATGGAAAGAAGATAAAGGAATACTGAATGAAAAAGTTACTAGCCATAAGCAACTAAATCAGAATTCTCAAACTTTATGCCTTCCAGATGTTTTGAATGGCATCTCCCGAATATCCTCAGCTAGCATGGCCAATGGAAAGGAATCAAGGAGGTCATAGCATGGGTTGCATTGGAGGCTTAGAAAGGCAAAATTGAACCCCATCACTCATTTAAAAACAAAAGACAATTTATTTCTTGCCTGCCTACAGGTGTCCTTAGGTAGCAAATGTCTTTTAGGCAAAAAGATGGTTAATGCATAAACCAGAATTATCTCCTACCACAATAACTGAATGAAGTGATAAAGTTAAATTATTTATGTTAAAAACCATTTGAAATCATTTTATAATTATTAAAATTGGGAACTTTTCTATCAAAATAGGCCTCCACATTTCTAATCCCAGAGGAGATTTTCACAATGGACCTTGAAGAGGGAATGGAAAAAATAAAACAAACAATACAGATATTCACAACCTTCAAGAATACCTTCTCTACATATCAGGAAAAGCTTGCATGTGATCATCAGAATGAACCAAGTGTGAAACCGTGGGACTTCCCCTCTGATCTCGTGTTTTCTAGATTTGATAAGATCCTTCAGAGATGGCTCCACATTGAGGTATAGTATCTCAATTGTAATGATCAGCATCCATTTAGACCAGTGGTTCTCAACCTGTGGGTTCCCAGATGTTCCTGAACTGCAACTCCCAGAAATCCTTTCCAGCACAGCAAGTGGTAGAGGCTTCTGGGAGCTGCAGTCCAGGAACATCTGGGGTTGAGAACACTGATTTAGGGCGTTTATACACGACCCCTAAACTCCGGGGCAAATGGCTCCCAGCTCCAGAGATTAAAAATGTTTACCCACCAGCTCCGGAGTTAAGAGGAAATTAAGTGCGACCCCGCCCACTTTAGCGCGTCCCAGCGCAGCTTTCAGGTACCTGCTTTTTGGATGTGACAAATATTTGATCCAGTGTAAGGATAGTGAGTGCGGGGCTCTCCTGGCTTCTGTTTGTTCTTTTTTTGCGCCCCGCCCCTTTAAGAGATCTGAATGCTGCCGGGAACAAAACGGAGGTAAACCGGCATGCTTTTCTTTTTTCTCCCTCCCTCACGCAGCCAGCAACCAGGAAGTGCGGAGGGGAGTGGGGACAGAGGAAGAGCGACGAACCCCTAAGATCTCTGGTCCGAATTTAAGTGACCAGCGGATCTTAGGGGTTGTGTAAAAAGGCCCTTAGAAGTCGAAATTCAAGACATATAGAAATGGCTGCAGATGACTTCTCCTTCAGCCAGTCCTTTGGCTCTTTGTGTAACGTATCTGAAGAGAGGCCTTCTTTTACAGCCTAATGTGCCTATGCAATTTATTTCAACAAATGCATTCTGCAACACAACTTTGGGGTATTATTGAACAGCGAGACTCAACCATTTCCAGGACATTCAGTTCCATTCCAAGAGGCCTCTGGCCGTGGGACTGGCTTCTGTATTTGCAGAGGTGTGATAATCTTAGTTTTCCCTCCTGAAAATTATAGGAAAAGACCCAAGTGAGAGCTTCCTTGTTCATAGTGAGGCACCTCTAATTAATCCTAGTATGACTCTGACTGAATAACTCAGGGATGCACTTTGGATTCAGAATTTATTCAGAAAAGGAAGCAAATATTTGTCTGGCCCTGAGCTGACCTGAAACAAATCAAGAAATCTTGAAGAAACACTTGAATAAAATATGGGCTCTCAAAAGGGGTGGATTTTATTTTTTTGCACTTTGGAGATAAAAATCCAGACCTGCTGCTTTCATTTCAGAGTAACAGCTAAGACAAGATGGATTTATGGAAGGGCAGGAGCTGGGTAAAGAATAAATTGCACAGTTCCCAGTGGTCTGACAGGAAGGAAAAAGGAGACTCATGGGATTTTTGGCTGCCCGTTGGAGGTTGAGCAGTAGGTGGTGGCACTGAGTTTCACACCTTGTCCAAGAACAGAGCCCTTTACAGTATTTTCATATTTGTCCCATTTTCATTTTTTTCCTATTGATATAATTATTTATAAATACATAAAAATATTCAGATATACACTGAATCAGAGGACCACAGATCAATTTGAAGGAAACTGGTTGTGAAGTGTAAAAATGAATAATTTGGACTGAATGGAAGAAGATTGTATTTGCACACTCCTATATTAAGCTTGTTCTGACAGTTATGGGTGTATCTTTTATATGTCAGAGGCAGCATCACCTAGCAACTTGTAAATCATTCTTACTATTTAGAATGAAAATGTATACAATAACATTAATTTTTTTTTCAGTGCTACAAAAGTATCTTAATTTTGCCTGATGTATATTAGGTCATTATATTATATAATGTCTTTGATGCTAATTTTTTAAAACCTTAATTTAAAAAACAATAACCCTTAACTGAAGACATTTTTAGTGCAGGTAGGTGATATATTTCTTATTTCTAAAGGATATGTGATATATTTCTTATTTTTTATCAGTGGCTTATAAAGGTATCACCTATAGCCTATTCTTGCATTTGTATTTTGTAATGGCTACATGGTTTCCTTTTTTATTTTAATTTAAAGGAAATTTTTACAGCAGCTATTGACTTCCTCAAGTTGGAGAAAATTGAGATTGGGGGACTAAGAGGAAAGATTCTCAGTGAAGAGATTCACTGTATGAATGAAGAATTCCATGAAAGCTGGAAATTACTTCAGGAAAGTAAATATGATCCACTGGACTACAACAACCTGGTAAACATTAGTATATCTTGTGAAATGGAGTGCCTTCAATCAATTAAGAAGGCATCAATGTGTTATACAGGCAGGTTTCTCCATAGTTGGGTGAGGAACCATGCATGGAAAGAGGTGCTGTGAAAAGAGTTCTTTCTCTAGCTAAATGGCCATTGCTGCTGGTTCTTAGTCCCAGCCGGGAATTTATCAATCCTGGTAAGCTCCATGGAATTGCATATAATATTGCATATAATAGGGTGGTTTATGGAATGATTCCAATACAAATGACAAAACCCTGTGTTATCTCCAGGTTTGAGACATCCCTCACTATGAGTATGTTCTTAAATGTATGGTTCCACATAAGGTCTATGGAGAGGCCTACCTTACAAATGTGGCTGAAATGCTGACCTTTAAAAATATACAGTAATATTTCGGATAAAGAATGTCTCAGATAACAAATTTTTCGGATAACAAATGGAAATTTCCAGGTCTAGGGCTGCCTCGGATAGCGAATGTTCCCTATGGGCTGCCTCGGATAACAAATGTTTCATAATGCCTTGCATAGTTTATGGAAGGGTGGGAGGAGTTAGAGCATTTTTTTCATGGTATTATGGACATGTTTTGCTGAAGGATTTGGACCTTTTGAACTCGGTAAGACAGAGAGCTAGCTTTTATTAAACTTTGCACTGCTTTTCTTTGCATTTTAGGCTGGAAGAGGCTGGGGTAGTCTTGCTGATTTCATTTCTCTGTGTTTGCAGGCTTTTTTCATTGCTCTGCAGACAAAAATGGGCTAGATTTTTCTTCCTGCTTATGTTTGTTTGTTTGCATTTTTCCTCATTGCAGTTTGGGTGGGAACAGACTGGTGTAGTCTTGCTGGTTTTCTTGTCCATGTTTTCCATTGCACTGCAGGGGGATGTTCTGGAGGGTGTGTGAAAAGTTCTGTGGTGGATGTTCCAGCACTTTGTTATCGAAATGGTTTCCCATTGAAATGAATGCATTTTATAAAGAGGTCTGGGGGGTTCCCCTCTTTATAAAATGCACTTTAATTTTTCAGCCTTTTTCGGACCTCCGGAATGGATTAATTGGTTTCCCATTCATTTCAATGGGAAACCATGTTTCGGATAACAAATTTTTTGGATAACAAATTGCTTCTGAGAACGAATTAAATTCGTTATCAGAGGTACCACTGTATATATAAAGTGGTATCCACCACTTTATTTATCTTTTCACAGAGCTCCAAGATAAAAAAGACTCACAGCTCTGTGTGAAAAATGAAATGGTGGTGACTAGCAGAACAGCAGCACTAGAAACCCGCCATTCTGGGGGACGGGGGACGGGAAGCACAAACAATTACATGTGCGGTATCTCTGTGGAAGTCTCAAGGTCTTTGCAGATCCCAAACCTCTGTGATTTTTTATGTCGAGGATACAGCTTGCTGATACTGGGTCTGGAAAACCAATTGATTTGCTCAGTTTTATACATCAGTAAACTGCACTTTGAAACTGGGATATTAAATAAAAGAGCCCTCTAAATCATGGAATACCAGGTCTGAATCCAACTCATGATATTTCGTCATGCACTACTACAAACCATGATGGAGATGTGTAATCTAGGGCCAGATGCAACAGGAGACAGATATCATTGGAGAGAGAGATACTTGGACTAGATGGGCCTTTGGCCTGATCCAGCATGGCTCTTCTTATGTTCTTATGTTCTTATAGTATAACACAACATTGGAGAGAGACTAGACATTCCCTTGCACATCTTTCAGCCTCATTGCTTTACCAATGGATAGCCTGGTGCCAGTTCAAACACTATGGCTGAAATCCTGTTGTGCTCTTCTGTGCATGCAACAGAGAGGATGTCTTCAGCAATGGCAAGGTATATTTGACTCGTATGCCATGGACTGAAATTGCATGCACCCTGAAATCCCCAAAGGAAGACTTTAATCAGTGGTAATTGCCAGTGTTGCTGACTTTCTTGTTGGTATGCAGGCAGAACTGTGCAACAGGATTTCAGCTTGTATTTTTCCTGCAGAAAATGTCACACATTCATCTGAGGATTATCAAGTCTTGCAGATGCAAGTGATAAGAATTCATCTGTGAATTGTTTCAGTCTTCTTATCATATAACTCAGAGCTCCTGGTCTCCAAGGGTTGTATCAGGCAGTATAATAGCATGCCAGTGTAAACATTATGGAACATAGGGAGGTTACTTTTATAGAGGCTGAAACTGGGATGTATGTATTTGATCCTTCCAATAGAGGAAAGCCCTCCCCCTTACTTTCCTCAACAAGGCTACAATGATTGGTCATCCCAATTGACACAAATAGTTTTCACACACCAGCTGATTAAACAGGTGTCACAAGTCCACCTGCATCTACCCCCAAAAATTGTGCCTGAACAGGTGCTTGGGGTAGCTAGGTCCGTACATGCAACTATTTTCACCTGAGCTTTGTTTTCCAAAAAGAAATGAGTTAGTAAATCCATCTCTATAAATGATTGCAAGAGCTTGTGTTTCCTTTGCAGGAATTTCTGTCTGACTATGCAAGATACACCCAGCAGATTAACAATTTTGATAACAGGTTGGGGACAATACTAAATCTTGCCTTTCAAGAACCCAAGGGACTTGAATCAGCTTTTAAGGTAAACTTTTAAAACTAATTTGTATATATTTCAGTCATATTTTAATTGCATTGAAATTAATGAGACAAATTACCGTAGCTAAGACTATCCTAAGTTCTTGTCAGTCTGCCTGCCTGCCTGCCTGCCTATCTATCTATCTATCTTATCTATCTATCTATCTATCTATCTACCAAAAGTCCATATTTTATATGTTAAAATTGCAAACATCACAGCTAGTTGAGCATATGATATGAAGGGTTTTTTTAAAACTTTCAATTACATTGGCAACTAGAGATGGGCACGACCAGGAAAAATGACGTTTCGAGTTTTCGTGTGTTGGAGCCGGCCCGTTTCGGCTCATTTCCGTTTGTTGTGAAATTTTTCAAAAATTTGTTGTTTCGTTTGTTGTCTGTCATTAGTACTGGTTTGGGGGGGTAGGGTAGCGGGCTCCTGGAGGCACCTCTCTGGGGTGGATGCCTCCTCTGGCCCCCTACAAAGGGAAAAGGAAGGGTACATGACCGTGTAGCCATTGCGTACCAAGTGGCACTGGCAGAGGCACCTCTCTTTTGGGTGCCTCTAGCTCACTAAGAAGGACAGCATACTGGCGTACAGAGTTTTTTGGAACTTTGGACTGGTGAGCGAGGTGAAAGAATAATGCCTCTGCTGGGCGCCATCTGGCTCACTAAGAAGGGAAATGTACTTGCGTGTAGTGCAATGCGATTACAGATCTGGTTTAGGGTTGGGGTTAGGGCAAGGGCTAGGCTTAGGGTTATTACGGGTAAGGTTAGGGTGAGTTAGTGGGCTGCACCTCTGGGTGCCTCTGACCCACTAAGCAGGACAGTGTACTGGCGTATGGGTTAGGGTTAGGGTTAGGGCTAGGGTTATAGTGGGCTTTTTATGCCTGACTGGCATATCCCAGAAGTCTCAGTCAAAACCTGGCCAAGTGGCCATGCGATTGGTGGAATGGCTCCAAAAATTTGCATGATCCCATCCCATGGCCAGCCCATCATTGCGCAGGTGTAAAAAATAAAAATAAAATAAAATAAAATAAAATCAATGGGATTGGAGACAGACGTTTATTGCAAGAAAAACCCACTGCTGCTACTGTAAAAATTAAGGCAATTAAAATACCTAATTTTTGCATGTTTCTGTGTGAGGCTTTGGTGGGTTTTTGGACCACGATTTCAAAAAAAATATTGTGGTCGCCATTTTGGATCCCCCCGCACCGCATGGCATGGTGAGACGATGAGGATGCCCCCCCACCAGAGCAGCCCAGGACAGGAGAGGGGGGGAGGCCGGGGACCCCCCCCCCAGAAACCACCCCTCTGGTAGGTGCCCTCACTCAGGCAGGCATATTTTCGCCTGCTTTTTTGGCCAGGAATCGGTTTTTTTTTTACTTTTTTTCTGTGCCGCTTGGCATCGTGCGATCGCCGCGATGTCATGAACGACAATGACAAATCAGACCCAATTTTTCTTTTATCGGTTCGAGTTCGAGTTCTGACGGCTTAATTGTCGTTACAGTTTCCGTTGCATAACGGAAACGAGGAACGGAAACGGAAACGAGAATTTTGCCAAGTCGTGCCCATGTCTATTGGCAACTAGTATAAAGGAATTAATTAATTCCAAATGAAATTATGTTAAGTAAATTTTCCTTTGTACAAATTTCCCATAGGAATGCATTGAAAATGGATTAATCTCTACTTGTGACTGTTTTTCTGTTGTACGGATTCACCCCATAGGTGATTCTGTTAAGTGATTTGCCCCTATCTCCAGAAATGTTTTCCTTTAAGCAGATTTTCTGTTAAACAAACCACTTGTTATACAAGGCTCCACGGGTACTGTATATTTATAGCCAGCACAGCACCATTAATCTCACTGACACCTACTAGGACTAATGATTCATGGAGATACTTCAAATCTGCCCTTGAGCCTCTGGCTTAGTATGTACTTTCAGCCTACAAGGATTGGTCATCCCATTGAACTAAATTACTTCTCTTTAGTTCATCTTCACTGGCTATTCTCAGTCGCGTCAGTTGTTCTCTCCATTAAACACATTTCAGAGGTGGGAATTAAGCTTCAACAGTTCAAATTAGGCTTCATGTGGATTATTGACAACTCAAATGTATTTCCATTTTTTTGCACGTTCTACAGCTAGAGAAGTTAGCTCTGCTTATGGCGAAGACAAGATTTTTGATGTTAATGAAGCTGGTTCGCTATAACACATCATCATCCTTATTTTGCAGTCAGGACATTAGGACCAAAGAAAGAAAGAAAGAAAGAAAGAAAGAAAGAAAGAAAGAAAGAAAGAAAGAAAGAAAGGATGATTTGTCAAAGGCCAGTCACTAAACTCAAGGCTGCTCCGGATTTGAAATGTGTTCCCCCCTTATCTAAATTCCACATATGGAACAGGATGGCTAAATGTATCCAAACACTTTTGGCTGTCCAAAATGATCAAAATATAAAAGCAAGCAGAGCCATCATACTCTGCAGCTATGAAGAAGAGATTTGGAGGCATTGCAGAGGAGATGGGGGAAAGGGGGGGGAATCCTACCCCTGAAGTGATATATTGTTCAAGGGTTGCATGGGATTTAGCCACACCAATCCCATTAAAGTCAATTGAGGTTATTTAAGTCAGTGGGAACTGTATGGCTAGATGGTTTGTGAAACCTTTGAAAATCTAAAGGCAAGTGACAATCTGTATAGTGGAGGATTCCAAATAGAAAGTGTCAGAGAACATCATTGCATGAGAAAATTAGGAAAATATCTTGCCAAATGGAAAAGCTGATGGAAAAAGAAAGATGGGAGGAAAGGGGACAGTGGAGTCACCGAGTTAGGCAAGAATCTGAAAGAGAATGCATAGGGTTTCAGAAAATACAATTTCATCAGAAGCTGAAGGAAAATGAAAAGGAAGACAGCAGGTGTAATTGCTGTGAGGGACTGTTTCCTGCTGAGACAGGAGAGTTTTACCATCAGCTCTGTAAGAAAACATCCAAGCAAATACAATAAAC
The DNA here is from genome assembly GCA_029282475.1 of Phrynocephalus forsythii. Classification (NCBI taxonomy): domain Eukaryota; kingdom Metazoa; phylum Chordata; class Lepidosauria; order Squamata; family Agamidae; genus Phrynocephalus; species Phrynocephalus forsythii. Next base: position 40,672,196 of record JAPFRF010000001.1, read on the forward strand.
ATAGAAATAAATGTATCATGAAATCAAGAAGGTAGGACAAAAAGACTTGACATATGCACTGGAGAAGAGGCAGAGCAAAGGGTGAATAGGATGACAGTAGGAAAAGAGAAGTGAGAAAATTACCTCTCCATGGTGCCCTATAGGAACAGGGGAAGAGGACAAACAAGGGGATAAGAATACTTAGAATGTAACTTCAAGAGTATATTTATGAACAGAGTACAGAAAAGAGTGCAGGCAGAATGAGAAATGCATTGGCCAAGAACTGAAACCCTCTTCCCCAAAGTCCATATTTTAGACAAAAGCTGAGGGTTACCACAGTTCACAAATATAAAAACGTCTTGTATCTAAGACAGCACTGCCTGACTGGACTGAAAATACTAGGGTCACTCACAGAGGCATGGTATGTATACTGCAGCTTATACAGTATATAATAACGAGACAAGGTGGGAAAAATTTATTTAACTTCCCATTAGAGGTTCTTTTTATTTATTTATTTATTTATTTATTTATTTATTTATTTATTTATTTATTTATTTATTGCATTTTTATACTGCACCGATTTCCCAGAAGGGACTCTGGGCGGTACATAAGTGCAAATAACAAACAAACAACAATGCAAATTAAATAAACAGTAGAATGTGTGCCTCATGGCACAGTGGGTAAACTGCTGTACTGCAGCCATAACTGTGCTCACGACCTAGGGTTCAGTCCCAAGTAACTGACTCATGGTTCACTCAGCCTTCCATCCTTATGAGGTGGGTTAAATGAGTACCCAGTTCTTGGGGGGAGGCAATGTGTAGCCTGCATCATTATTTGTACAGAGAGTGCTTTAAGCACTATGGGGCAGTATATAAGCAGAATGCTTTACTTTTTGGGTTGTTTTTTTAAGCGTGCTATAAAGAGACAGAATTCAATGATGTGTCATCCCACCACACACCTCAAACAATCCCTTTAAAATATCTGGTCAAGAGGACAAGGGGAATCTTCTGGAGCAAATTCTTTGACATCACCTGGGTTTCCAGAATCAATTCAGGCAGGAAGTCGAAACCAACATTTTTGTTTATCTGAGGGCCAAGATACCTCCTTCTGAGGATACCCCTTGTCCTTCTTTATGCCCCTGCCCTACATTTTGCCTTTGAGTCTAACCACCCATTGAGAGAATTCTTAACAAATAGTATCCATGGAAATCAATAGCTCCTTTCCCATAGCTTGCTTAGTGTTCTGCCCTCCCAATCTCGGCTGTCATCTGTATCCAGGTAAAGCCTCAGGTCAGGAAGCCTCCACTGCCGCCATTAGCTGTCATCCATCTGAGTATTTTCCTGTGGCCAAGATAAAAGCTCAAGAGATTTGGCTAGCATTTCCATGGGACTCCATGTCTGCTTGCCTTGCCTCTTTCCTTTGGTCAACATATTCCACTCCATTTTATTTAGGTATTTCAGTAAGGAGGAGAACCATTGTTTCACATTTCTCTCCATTCAAATTATATTTCGAACCCTTGCCACAGTGTGCTCATCGGCTCTAAGAAGGGCTCAACCTGCCTCAGTCCTTCATCTTTACTCATCCTTATTTTGTTTCCTACAAAAACACCATTCTATGCATATTGCTTTCTGGATTGTTCCATCATGCAGGGAAACTGGTCTCTGAAAGCACTGATGGTTATGGATATCCAGTGTGCACTATGGGCTTCCAAGATCACAATCCGAAAGTGAAGCCTTTCGGGTTCCACTCAACATGGAAATACATCTGTTCCGACTTCATTCTCTTCTCCAACCCTTTCATCATTTTAAGCCTCCTCTTTCCCACGTGTGGCCAGTTCCTGCCATGGAAATTCAAGGCAACCTGTTTCCTTTAGACCTCCAAACAAAGTTCCTCCCCAGAAATGGCTGGAAAGTTCCTTAGTACTCTTTCCAGCCATTTCTGGTTTGCTCATAACTTCCTGACTTTGTTTGCTTTTGTTCCATTGCTGGTGTGAAGCTTCAGCAGATCCAACACTAAGGGATGCTACCAAATGCTTTCCTTTCACTGAGTACTCATCAAATTTCAATTGTGTTTTTCAATATCCAACCCCAGTAGAACTCAAAACTTTGTTCTCCCTTCTTCTTGCTGCTGCAGCCCTCTGTGATGCCAAGTGTAAATCATGTTCTGTCAAATCAGTTCTGACTTATGGTGCCCCTTTTCAGAGTCTTCTGGGTTGAGAGCACCCAGAAATGGTTTACCATAAATTTTTTTTTGGGGGGGGTGCGTTGGGACTGTGCGGCTTCCCCAAGGCCACACGGGGTGGCTCTATTTGCAGGAGGTCCAGTAGCCACAACAGACATGGTTTGCTCACCTTCTGCATCTAGCCTCGGACCATATCCGTCTGCCATTCTTTGCCTCCCTCCTCTCCAGAGAGAAAGGCACGATCCTGCATCCCGATCTCCAACACCTCTGCCTGACGGCTTGGAGGATTCGGCAGTGATCTCTTCCATCTGCGTAGCAGCCAGGAAGCCCTCTACCTGAAAGTCCTACGCCCTCAAATGGCTCAGCTTCCTGCACTATATCAGGTTCCACTCCTACACCCATGAAAACCCACCTGTTCAGGTAGTCCTCCTCTTCCTCCTGCATCTGAAGAAGGGCGGACTCTCCATGTCCTCACTGAGAGTGTTCTTATCAGCTATCATAGCCCATCAACCCTTGGACTCTGCAGCGGTGGCTTTTTTCCACCATCCCCATTTGAAATTATTCCTCAAGGGCTTAAAGAACACCTACCCTGACTGTCGCCCATTCCCACCTCAATGGTCTTTATCCCTGGTGCTTAAGGCCCTCTCGGGTCCCCCCCTTGAACCCATGGCCTCCTGCTCCCTTCACCTGCTCTCTTTTAAGACTGCCTTTTTGGTGGCTATAACCTCGGCTAGACGAGCCTCAGAACTTTCACTGAGACATGATCCTGCAATTTTTCAGGGACAAGGTGGTCGCCCATCTGGACATTTCCTTCCCACCGAAAGTGGTTTCTCCCTTTCACACCTCACAGCCTATCGTCTTCCCTACCTTTTCCCCCAATCCCTCTACCCCCCTGGAGAAGTCCTTGCACTCTCTTGACATGCGCAGAGCCCTAGCATTTTATACTTCTAGAACTGCTTCTCTCCGCAGCTCTGCCAGACTGTTCGTCTCCTATGACCCCAGGCTAAAGGGCTCAAGTCTCTCTCCTCAGTGCCTCTCTAGCTGGATAGTCTCGACTATCAAGCTCTGCTATGAACTTTGCCACAAGCCCTTACCTAATCAGGTTAGAGCCCATTCCACAAGGGCTATCTCCTCATTGGCGGCCTTCCTCAGAGGAGTTTCCTTGGATGAGGTTTGCAAGGCAGCTACCTGGTCTCAGCCTTCCACCTTTGTCAAGCACTATAGGCTAGACACTGAGAGCTGTCCTTGGTCTTGTAGATTCTTCCTCTCATTTTGCCAGCTTCTTTGTTTCATCCTTCTCTACAATGGCCCTCTTGCTTTCTGTCTCATCAGTGATTTATGACTGTCTACCTCAATAACCTGCTGTTCAGGAAATGGTGGCCCTATTATAGGGATCCATTCAGAGCTTAGCTTAGCACTTATTTGGCAGCCCTAGAAGAAGAGCTGTTGTCAAGCCTTTGGGTCTGAGTCCCAAGTCTTTGGTTCCAGGTCTCAACTCCCAACTCTTGAGTCCTTGTTAAAAATACCCCCCCCCCAAATGGGAGGTGATCAGTCGGTTCCAAATTGTGAGCCAACTCTGGGTCACCGAAAAAACAAAGCAAAAGAGAGTCAAGTCACAGTCAAGTCAACACTGCAACAGCAAGTCTTGTGACTTGTGTCCCCATCCCTGCCTACAAGGACATGCCATTAGAGCGTTTCAGGCAGGTGCTAGACCAAAAAAAAAAAAAAAAAAGGGGGTTGATCTTGAGATCAGTTTATGGAACTGATTCAAAAGCAAATGTATGTGCTAATTTGTGCTTTTGGAAAAGCCAGACCCCTCATGAGCTTCTGTTATTTTTGAGCCCTGATAAAGACCAAAACATGGTTGGCAGGGATTCAGCATGATACAATCTAGCAAAAGGAAATGATGCCTCCCCATTACTCTGGAAAGCCTCCTGCCTCCTATGGCCAAGGGAGTTGCGTACAATGCAATCCCAGGCAACCCAGGAATCTTTAGCTGCCTAGCTTCCCTATGGAGGAATGCCCCTAACTGCTTTGTGCCAAGAGGCACAAACTATTACTCTAACCAGTTCAGCATTATTTATTTATTTAAAATTTATGTTTAAAAGAACGTACCCCACTGCTCTCCTTTAAAATGACCCAAGGCAGCTTACATAATTAAAAAGACAATGCTTAAAGCTAAAAACAGTACGTATACGAATATTGAAAAGGATCACACAAATGCCACTCTAAGAAACAGTAAATGAAAGTAATACCAGAAACACATTCAAAGCAGTGAGGTGCAAAAATCAAGTCAAAAACTGCAGGCAGCCAATCACGTGCCTAGACAGAAAGAGCTTGGCCTATTGGTGGAAGGGCAGCCAAGGTGGGCCCAGCCTAGCCCCTCATGAGAGGGACTTTCAAAATCTGGGAGCAGCAACAGAGAAGGCCCTCTCCCATTAGTATGTTGTGCAAAAAGTCCAACCTTAGTTGTGCTACAAAGACACAATAATAGCAGGATGCTGTGAACTACTCAATAGGTATATGTTTCAGATGAATAAGAGCATTATTTTTTTCTGGGTGGGGGGAGGTTATGTGTTAGATGTAATTTGTGGTTTGGGGTAAGTGAAATATTAACATAATAGGTGTGTTATATAGTGTAACTGCCTATGGAACCAGCTTGCTAAATGTTGTACCAAATGAAAAAAAAAAGAATCCACATATGAGTAATAATAATGATCCTAATAACAAAAACACCCAGTAAAGCAGACTGTGAAAGGCACACAACAGAAGGACAAACAGCAGGGGAAATACAGGTAGAGGGTTTGAATTGATGCCAAAAATGGGAAGACACAACAGAGATAAATAAAACACACAGCAAAGATGCAATATAATAAAATGCTGTAATTTGGTCTGCCAGCATGAGAGTGTAGAGAGTTCACAATAGTAGGGAGTGAGTTAGCTTTTATGGGAGATTTAACCACAACCACCAGGAGAAGCTGCTGCTGTTCGTATTCAAATAAAGAAACCATGCTATTGAGGAAAATGATATAAAATCACTTCTTTAAACTTTTGAGTTCCATTTGTTGCGGTTTGCCCACTAGACATCCGCATTTTACTTTTCGATGGCTTGCATTTCCTCATCTCATGCAAAAGGGTTTTCACTGCATCTCTACAGATATGTATGAGGAAGTGTCGTATTCATGCATAGAAGGTTATCAGTGTAGCACACTTTTATCAAACGCTCAGAATACAGATTCCCCATCCTTCTCAGGCCAAGCTTGCCATAAGTGAGGAGGAGGGCAATGAAGAAGTAGCCCTCCAGTTTTGTTAAGGCATAAACAGAGGTAAAAAAATAGCCATCAGCTATATTTTTTTAACCTCTGTTTATGCCTTAAAATAGCTGTTGGGCTGACAACTCTAGCTAAAATATTGATATTGAATATATGTTGGAAATGTAAACAAAAAGAAGGCTCATTCTATCATATGTGGTGGCTATGTAAAAAAGTGCAACGATTTTGGAGCAAAATAAGGCTGATTTTGGAAGAGGTTCTTGACAATTCTATAGAATTAAAACCAGAATTTTTCTTATTAAATATAATGCCAGGCATAATGGATCAACAGAAAGTGCATTTAGCCATACATATTGTAACAGCAGCGAGAGCTGTATTTACGAAGCACTGGAAAGAACCAGCAATTCCAGAAGAACAGGAGTTGATAGCAAAAATCCTTGAAACAGCAGAGATGGACAAACTGTCAGAATGGTTAGAGACATCATGGAAACAGAGGCATCAGGAAAATTAGGAAAAGTTTTATTTGTGGTTTTAAAAAAGATAATTATACAAAAAACAGATAAATCCAATGAGTTTGCGCTTGAAATATGACAACAGCCAGAAACTATTGTGTAACATATTAGTATCTATTTAAGTCCTAACATATATTTGAAATATGAAAGTGAAGAATTGTAATGTGCCTTGCCAATCCTGCACCCCCATTTTCCCTTTACCCTTTACCCCTACCCTCCCTTTCTAACCATATTCCAACCATATTTCTTTCCTAATTTGATCCTTATAATGTCCTTTACCCAGAAAAATTAATAATATATTTTTTTAAAAAAATAGCTGTCAGAACAGTTAAAGTCTCCCAGTGATGGCTAGTATGCATTTTGGTTGGCAGGGCAGAAGGCAAAACACAGAGGGACAGGTCCAGAGAAAGAAGTTTTTACACTCACATGACCACAGTCAGGTCAGCGAACAAACATTTGCATACACGTACCACACATAGCAGAGGTAGGCACCGGCTGGGATGGCCCAGCTGATGTTTGCCTATGAAGGAGATATGGCAGTGCCCTGCTTACTCTCATGGACAATTGTCCACTGACTCCCCCACCACCACCACCACTTGCCATCTTCCCAGAATTCCCATAGGAGGGCTGGGCAAGGTGCTTTGCTACCCGAAGCAAATAACAAGATCAGGGCCATTTCTATTTCATGTCCAAAAAGAACTTGTAGCAGTAGCTGAAACTCCCCCTCCCCCTCCCAAACATTTACTGTAGGAAAGTATCCTCCACCACTTCCGGATGTAGGAATGCAGGCCAGAGGACATACAGCAAGTGTTGTGGCACATGGGCCTGTCTGCCAGTGCCGTGTACCACCTTTCTTGCAGCTACTGTCCAACAACACTTCTACACTGCGCCTAAGGCTCCCACATGTGTGTGTGTGGTGTTGTTACAGTTGTGATTCTTTGTGACCCCAAGTCCATGGAGTTTTCTTGCCAGGAATAGTGGAGTGGTTTGCCAGTTCCTTCTCCAGGCGCCGACAGCTCCTGGTATTCCCTGGTGGTCTCCAATCCAAGTACTAACCAGGACTGACCCTGCTTAGCTTCCAAAATCAGGCGAGATCGAATGTGCTTAGGGCATCTAGGCAGCTCCCACATACATACGGTTATTTACTCTTATCTGAACATATAGATGGATGCAGACTTACCATAGTTTAAAAGATTGGAGAGCTCTCTATACTCCTCACAAGTAGTTTAGCCCTTAAAGTAAACAAAACACTGGCTGCATATCAATCTTTCAGGAATTATACACAGTACGTTGAACTCTATCAATAACATTATTACATTCCCAACACTTCTGTGTTCATGGTGGAGTGTACAATCCAGAAAGGACTTTCATTTAAACAGAAGATTGGATGCAGACTTGGGCAGACTTAGAGTAGACTCATTGAAATCAATGAACTAGAATTGGGATAAGCACCATCTTTTGAGTATACTCTATATACATCAATGCTTGCATAAACACATGCACACATTTTGCTTTTAAATAATACATGTTTCTATTTCAATAACTGATTTCTTGTGAAAATCTCTGGTTTTGTTTGATAAATGTGTTACGTAGGAATGTACCCGTGAATGTAGCTATATGACTCAATGTAAATTCCACACAACAATTTTATCTGAAGGTACTATATCAGTTTATACATTTATAGTGAAATATCTGCACTATTATTTTGTTGTTGTTACTTCCATGTTCATTCAATAAGTATTAAAAAAGATTAATGCATAAATGACACTTAGCCATAGAGAAATATGCAATACAGATAATTAAATTCTTCTACCTTTTACTTTTTTCACTCAAAGCACCTAAAATGCATATTTTAAAAGAGCGATAAAACTGACAAAATCAAATTTCTTTAAAGATTTTGCAGATATTTGGAAAACTCCTGGAAAGGCCTGTCATATATTCTCATTTTTACCCAAACGTTGTTGTTCTTCTTTCAATGTTTGATGAGGAAATTACCTGCTGCAAACAAATCTTTGACAATCGAACAGAAAAGGTAGGTAACAGCCACTGGCATTCTAATTTATTATTGCACGTTATTTATGAAGACATTAATGTTATTTCCCTCTTGATGGATTGTTGTGTTCCATCAAGACAAGCACTGCTTTCTGTTTTGATACAAACTCCAGAAACAAGGTAAAAGTTTGTTTTTCTTATAGGGATTGCCAGCATACAACATTCTCATTTGGTGTGTTTATGGTGGGTACTGGGTCAAAAGACCATTATTCTTCTCAATATTAATTGGTTTTGGGGGTGGGTGGGTGTTCTTTTAGGATTTAGAGCAGGCCTGCCCAAAGTCCGGCCCGGGGGCCAAATTCGGCCTGTCAGGCCATTCTGAGTGGCCCGTGGCTGGCCGGCCTGCCCCTCCCTCCCCCTCCTTTGCCCCATTTTTTTTAAAAAAAAATCTTCTGCCAACACTGACACCGCTGGGAAACTTGGGCTGCTGGGCAGACGGGCGGTCTGCCGCCACCGGCACCACAGGGGAAAGTGTGGGGGTGGGCAGGCCAGCAGGCTTCTGCCACCGCCAAGGAGCTTTGGGGTGGGCTGGCGGGTGAGCCGTCGCCACTGCTGGGGAGCTGAGGGGGTGTTGGGAGTTGATGTTGCCCAAGGTAAAAACAGTCAGGCCATCAGGATGACTAGCTGACTTGCAGGCACCGTTCTACCAGTACTATTTCCACGGCCACTATGCGTTGTTTTTCTGTGCCATTTCTGGCAGCACCAAGGAGGCCTCATCTGTTTTTAAGTGGAATCTGTCGACCTAGAGACAGGGCTGAATTTTCTTTTCCTCTTGGCACAAGAATCTATGCTGAGTGGAATTCTCTTTCCCAGTTTGCTACTTCCTGAGAATTTTCAAATCCAAAAACAGATTCTGGTGGTGGCACACGTGGGGACTCTCTTTCTGTGCTCTTTAGGGATGGAGGAACACCTCACACTTTCTACTGTCGAAAGCCTGATCTGGTAAAATTTGCTGGGAAGACCTCATTACTGAACTCCCACACCCAAGACCTGCTTATTTTTCTGCCATGAACAATGGCCATCAACGTTCCGATCCCTCTCTGGGGCTTTGTCACACAAACATACCCTCACTCAGCCTCTCTGAGGAAGATTAAAATGCTACAATGCCACAACATGTTTCCAGGTACATTGCTGGGGGAGGGCTGCCCTACTGAGGGACAGACTTACATTCCCTTAGAAAATGCCCTGGGTGGGTTGTATGTTGTGACATATGGGAACAACACGGTCCTGCAGAACAACCAGCAATGATAGTTCCAAAGAAGGATGGCAGCCAATGATGAGTGAAAATGAAGAAATCACAAGGATTTTTAAAGCCCTCCAGCTCTGAAAGGATTTTTTCTTTTTAATTTCAGCTTCAGACATTTCAGCTCCCACGCATACTTACTTAGATTTTTTAACTTCATGTAAGTATACTTAGTTGTGTATAAATTGTAAACTGCCCAGAGAGAGCTTTAAGCACTATGAGGCTGTCGGCAAGCAGCACATTTTGCTTTAAAAAACAACCACCCAACAATGCTGTTTAATGGACTAAGTAGCAGCCCTATATACCTCGACTGAGACGTGGGCCTCATTGTGGTCAATTTATGCTGCCTGTCTCCAAGGACTGTGCCATAATTCCTCCAGCTTTATATTGGATGTAAGTCTCACTAATTTTGACAGGACTTTTAACATTCCAAGTAAGTATACTTAGATTGGGAGCCTTAGTCTGTTTTCAACAGGGAACTTGTGTGTTCACTTCTCACAGAAGCATTGTTGAGTTTTATTGCAGGTTTTACTGTGGGTGTATTGACAGTCCATCATCATAACAGTTTCTGTTTACTTAAGTTAAGGGAAGGAGGAAATGCACTTCATAAAAACATGCCAATGACTGCAGGCAATTTGAAATGGTCTCAGGAGTTACGAGAGAGGCTGCAGAAGCACAGAACACATTTTAGGCACATCAATTACCTGTAAGTATTGCAATAAAAATTATACAATAGGGCTTAAACCACTTCCCAAAGCACCTTCCGCTATGTACCTAGAAATGACAGTGAAGGGAGAAAAAAAGAACCACCCTTGCTATCTTTCTAGAATTTTGCAGACAGAGGAGACTAATTTCATCTTCCACAAATATGAGAAAATGTTGGTGTTGCTGGATGAACATGATGAGGAAATGTATGCCTCATGGGCAAAAGATCTAGATCTGCACTGCAAAGCCCATCTTAGTCAACCAATCCTCAGGCACAACGAGAGGGGTCTGCTTGAAGTCAACTTTAATGAAAAGGTACAACGTTTAATCCACTTTTACGATGATCACTTCAGCAAGCGACCACCATGAAGGACTTCATGGGGCAGGTACAAAACTGAGGACTTTAGGGAGTAATGGTGAAGAGTTTTACTCCAATGGGCCTCAGAACTGTCACAAACATCCCTTCCCCCTCATATGCATTTTTTTCAGCTGGATAATTGTACTGGAAAAATTTAGGAAAATTAAAATTTTAGTATGCAAGTGTGCTTCAGTTCGTTTACTGTTTTTGAACATTCATACTGTATATGTATATATAAACCTCAAACAGACATACTTCCCAGCTGTCTATGGAGCCTGCCCCCACTTAGGCCCCGGTCCCACGTCCCTTTAAAATCAGTTTAAATTACCAGATAAACTGTGTCTAAAAATGTGTCCCCAAAGTTTGCTACTTCCTGAGAATTTTCAAATCCAAAAACAGATTCTGGTGGTGGCACACGTCCTCTCTTTCTGTGCTCTTTAGGGATGGAGGAACACCTCACACTTTCTACTGTCGAAAGCCTGATCTGGTAAAAAAGACCTCAATGAACTCCCACACCCAAGAACTGCTTATTTTTCTGCCACTGAACAATGGCCATAACGAAATCCCTCTCTGGGGCTTTGTCACACAAACATACCCTCACTCAGCCTCTCTGAGGAAGATTAAAATGCTACAATGCCACAACATGTTTCAGGTTTCCATATAAACCTCAAACAGACATACTTCCCAGCTGTCTATGGAGCCTGCCCCCACAGGCCCCGGTCCCAGAAAATGAAATTACCAGATAAACTGTGTTTCTCCCCACGGCCACCGGGCTTTTCTTTCTTTCACCCAAGAGGTAGGGAAATTTTTGCAAAATAGCACCACACAGATGATCCGAGTTTCTTTTTCTTTCTTTTTTTTTCATTCCTGGGGCTGTTCCTGGGGCTGATGGGCTATGTTTTTTTAATTGCTTTTCACCTTCAGAGAAACAGGAAGCTCTATCAATCCTACAAGTTTTAATTTCCCGCAGCCCAGTGGTCCGTTTTTTTTCAAATGCTAGCACCACCTGCTGGCCAAGGGGGCTGAACTGCACTTTAAAATTTAAAAAAAAAAAGCTTTTGACATGAGAACTCTTGTCCCACTTATTCAATCACATGATGGGACGAAGAGGAAAAGCTGGAGCTTCAAAAGATCAGGATCGAAACCCAGGTGTGACCATGGTGTTAAGCATTGCAATCTAAACACTTATATGGGACCCTACTGTCACTGTTTAAAAAAATTGATTGAACAAACAAAATTAAAATATGATAATTGTTAGTCTTGAACACACACCCCCGCCTGCAACCTTCCAGATGAATTGGAAAACATCTTCCATCTTTCCAGGTGAGCATGACTGAGGTGGCAATTGCCTGATGAGAGTTGTAAAATTCAACATTCATTTAGCAATCCTTGTTCAAGAACACATCAAGGCATCTGTGAAGCATCTGAACCAAAAATGTTGGAGGAATTTTCCAAAAGGAAGTCTGAATGAGTGTGTGCACGCTGAAAAAGTTTTGAATTAGCTTCCTGTAGCATAACAAAAACATTTACATCTTCTGCTGTAGCTCTATGCCATCCTCCGGGAAGTGAAATACCTTGAGGCTTTAAAATGTCGTGATCTCCCCGAGGTAGCTGTGCAATTGTATTCCAAGAGAGAAACTCTTTACAAGGTAAATAGAAGTGATTCTGTATGAAAGATGTGTGTGAATATAAAGAAATGGAAGAAAATTGACATAACTGCAGTAATCTATTTGAGTCTTCCACTATCCTATGTGTGCAACTATTTTTCCTAATTATTTTGTCAACTGGATGGTTGTTACCTTGAAGTTTGTAGTTAATCTTGTATTTCAGTCTTACTGCGCCCAGATGTTTTCTTTTGAATACAAAGGGCCTTCTTCTCTTCTCTGTAGAATTAGTTTGCAGTCCTATTGACAGCCAAATAGCAATGTTCAAATTACAAAGGGGGCGGGAGGACCAAGTACTTCCACTAGGCTTAGGATCGCCATGGGCTTTCCTTTTCTATAAAGGGGCTTGGAGCGGGGGTTGGGGTTGGGAAGAGGATGGGGGAAGGGGACGCTCCCGTACACTTCTTTCCTTTATTCTCAGGTTTCTTAAATTGAGCAGTCAGAAAAGGCGGGAGAAGAGACAGGTGCTTCAATGGGATCAGGGATTCTTAGGGTGACAATATGCATTACACATCCAGGGGCTATCCAGTTGAGTTCCACTCAGAACAACACCTTCCCACAGTGCTTCAACTACTGTTTAATTCTGAAGGAGAAGAAACGGAAATAGCATGGGAGTGGGCTACAGAGATGCAAAGGGCAGGGCCTGCACAGTCAGGCATTTGATGAGACCCCAAGGCCCTTTTACTGCCACTTCTTCTGACAATGGCCATTATCTGCATAGTGTCCCTTCCTGAGTAAATGAGCAATAACAAAATGGAGGAACAGACAGAGGAGCAACTGGGCTGCTTTATTTTATTTCCAACTGCTAGGTTGGCGAGTCCACATGTTCCTGTTTGTGAATGGTATTTGCAATATGTCATTCTCCACAAATGCTCAGGTGTAGATGGCTTCTGTACTAAATGCAGCCTTCTTCGGGCATCATAGTTATAAGTGCAGTAATTAAGAATTTGCAGTTTTGTTTTAATCTTACCCCAACATTCCACTAGGTGTTATTGCATAGTTGTTCAGGGTTCCTTCAGTAGGAGAAAGAGGACTTCGAAACGAAACAGAAAAACGAACAAAGTACATTTCAGGAGGCCAGATCTGTCTCTTGTGAGCCAACACAGGAGACATTTATGGCATTATTATCACATGCCTTCTTTTTCTTTAGTGTTTGTCCATGCCAATGCCTATAATATCCTGGGCAGGCTTAGTGTGGCCAGATATGTATGCAGAAAGGTCTACTATGAAATCGTTCAAACCATGTCTATATCGTGTGTGTGTGCATCCCTCAATCTACTATTGATTTCTGGATTTATTTATTTATTTAATTCAGTAGCAGCCCTATTTTGTATCTCTGAATGCAGAGAGACGTCTGGGCCATAACAAATGGTCTAGTAGAGCAGGATAGGCAACATTCTGCCTGCTGGCCACATATAGCACCTACAGTAGCAAATAGGGCTCCCAACACCCCCAAACTCCCCAGAAAACTTACAACTCCCCCCACCTCACAAAAAAATTTAAATATTTTTGGAAGGGAACAGCTAAAAAAAGTCTCATGCCTCAGGGTGGCAAGTGGGATACCAATTTTGCTTACGTTGTCAGGGGGACTTCATACTCCTAACCCCCATAACCTCCCAAGTTTTTCTAACAAATTAAAAATAATGTCGGTTACTGCAGGGTTCAATATAGCTGTTCAATTTTTTTAAAAATAGAAGTACTGTGTATACTCAAATATAAGTCTAGTTTTTCAGCCCTAATTTGGGGCTGAAAAAGGGGACCCTCGACTTATATTCGGGTCAATACTTTTAACCACTGAGGCAAGTGCTTGGGTCGGTGGCTAAAAGTCATTTTAAGATGAAAAGACTGGAGCATCCACAGACAATGGTAGTATAGGAGAGAACACTCTCAGGACGCTGAATAAAAGTTTATTAAAAGAGCCCAATGCGTTTCGGCCAAAATGGCCTTCTTCAGGGATTTTTCACTGTAGAAAAAGGTAACATTTAAAAGACATAGGGTCAGAGTATACTGTATACGAACAACATACAAAAACATTTCTTGTCACATGCACAGTTAACACTTAGAATACTGAAACAGCATACATAATGGTCAATGTGGAAAGACACTAAGTATTATAGGGATACTTTAAAAGCAGTCTGACCTGTTGTCTCAGACCATTGACTAACTTGCACTCATAATATTCTAGGCTTTTTACAAATTATGCTGTTCTAACAAAACAACCGTATAGAACGTGGCATGCACATGTTTTATACAAATTCAAAGGTATTACTTCAAAGGAGGAGTGATAGTAGCAGATACATGAACCTTTTAACTCTTTGCCCCACTGCTTTTCATATAAGGTAGTGTACATATGCTTGCATATATGTGGGTGTTATCCACAACTACTTCCAAACATACAAAAATATTTCATATCAAATGCAGTTAACGCTTAGAATACTGGAACAGCATACATAATGGTTAATGTGAAAATCACTAAGTATTATAAGGATACTTTAAAAGCAGTCTGACCTGCTGTCTCAGACCACTGACTAACTTGCAGTCACAACATTCTAGGAAACAACCGTATAGAACAAGGCATGCATGTATTTTATACAACTTCAAAAGTATTACTTCAAAGGAGGAGTGACGATAGCAAATACATGAATCTTTTACTGTTTGCCCCACTGCTTCCACATATAGGATAGCATACATCTGCTTGCATATATGTGGGTGTTGTCCACAACTATTTCCAAACATCTTATCTGAAACTAAACTTTCAGGCATTTATCTGTGTATTCCACTTGTTACCAAACATTCTCTAATCTTTCTTAGTACTCTCACTTCATCACCCACTGTTTAATAGGGCAAAAAATCTACTTTTATTTTACATGAATGCAATATTAAAAAACACACCACCAACCTGTGCTCAAAGAAACTCTGGAAACAGCTTGATGTCTTGCTTCTCAGTCAGTTACTAGCTACACAGCTGAAGACTTTTATAATTGCTCTGTAAGGTTACCCAGCTGATGTAGCATGCAAGTAAAAGATATCTGTAGCTGCATCTTTAACCAAAACACCTTATCCCCTATGGGTTTAAATGAGGAAATAGATTTTTTTACCATTGATATATGCAGCTACAGATATATTTTATCTTTTTATGGCTAAAAGTCAGTTTAAACATCACACACCACTCCCCCAGCTCACAGAGGAGGAGCTGCCAGGCCCTGCTGCATTTCCCACCCTAGACTGATACTTGAGTCAATAAGTTTTCCAGGTGTTTGGGGTTAAATTGGGAGCCTCGACTTATACTCGGGTTGATTTATACACGAGTATATACAGGTAAGGTTTTTGTTTTTGCAAGTGAGGGGAGTAAAGTTTGTGAAGATGGCTGTGGCCCTCCAAGGTGGGTCCATGCAGCTGCTACCCATTTGGAGACTGCCTACCATTGTGATTTATCCATCAGTGAATTCCTTTAATTAGCCCACTGTTGTCATAATCATCATTGTTGCTGTTCTCCTCCTCCTCCTCCTCCTCCTTCTCTCCTCAGTACCTTGGGAATTTACATGCAATTGCCAAGCAGTACAATCAATTAAGGAAAACAATTCTCCCTGATGAAGCTGAGCTCATAGCTCACGAGCTTTGGAGAATTGATCTACAACTGAAGTCTGCTTTTGACACACTGACCTGGCAGAATGAGGACCTCTGGACGTATATTGAGAAGACAAAGGAGCTTGTTCAAAGCGTAGGCGGCAGACTGCAGAAAGCCAAGGATAATGTGGAACTGATCCAGACCCTACTGCACAGATTGAGTGAGACTTCTTTTATAGAACGAAAAACCAGCAGCACTTCTTTGATGTTGTGCTTTGACAACAGTGAAAGAATGCGTCAGCAATATGATACCATTCAAGAGATTGGGAAGAAGATCCATCAGTTAGTTCAGGTGAGTATACACTTCAAATAATTCTTATATTTGTTTTCTCCTGTGAGTAACTAGAACTCTCAGAAGGGACAGGTTCCAAAGTCTTATTTGACTTTCCTCTGGGGAATATCTGAATGTCTTCACGGGACTCCTGCCTTACACAGACTCCTTATGAAAGACTTGTAGGCTTGTGTTTTGGAATTTGTTCATAGTTTCACAAGATATTGCACCTTTTCTTGTAGTTATCCAACTATATCCAACTCCTGGATATTTCTTTAAATTTTTGACTTAAAACTTCAGAATAATTTGTGAAAATTAATATCCAAAGAGAAAAATGTTTTGATTTACCAAACTAGTTTCTTTTATACTATAGTTTAGTACTTAAACTTCATATTTCAAAAGATACAATTCCAAAAATATATTCTTAATGTTAAAAAGAAGAATAAATAAACTCTCGTGCAAGTTACTTTTTAAAAACCCACTTAAAATCTATTAGAATACATATTATGAATATTAGGGAAACATAACAGATGATGACAGAGCATAAGGCATTTCTAAATAAGTCACATTTTATTATGCAATTCTTAGCCATTCTTGGCAGAGATTTTGTCACAATGAAACACAAGGCCTGTGTCTTTTCTGTGCTCCAAAACATAGTTACTGTATATACTCGAATATAACCCTAGTTTTTCAGCCCTAATTTTGGGCTGAAAAAAGGGGTCCTCAGCTTATATTCGGGTCAATACTTTTAGCCACTGAGGCAAGTTTGGGTCGGTTGCTAAAAGTAATTTAAAAATTGTGAGCCACTTCTCCTGCCCCCCATGTTTAAAATGACTTTTTAAAAAGTCATTTTAAAACAATGTTTAAAATGACTTTTAGCCAACAACTCAAGCACTTGCCTTGGTGGCTAAAAGTCATTTTAAACATCACACACACACCCAGCTCACAAAGGAGGAGTTGCCAGGCCCTGTTGCATTTCCCACCTTAGGCTTATACTTGAGTCAATAAATTTTCCCAGTTTTTTGGGTTTAAATTAGGGCCCCCGACTTATACTCGGGTCGACTTATACTCGAGTAAATACGGGATATACCTTTGGTTTTAGGTACGGTATAGTCAAAACAGTTTTTAATTGGTCTCTGAGTTTCTCAGGAGTTTAAAGTTGCAATATTTGATCGTCTCAACTTGAGCGAGGCTCAGTGAAAGAAAAATCAAAGAAAAAAAAGTAAGTAGAACTTACTAATGGACTAGGCATATGTTTCCATATGGACTGGTCAAATGTCTTGTTGTAGCTGGCATTAACACAACTGTTAAAGGAGAACATAAATATAAGTCAAGCCCTAATTCAGAACATCTAAAAAGACAGAACCTCTCAAATATGGAGAAAAAGGGTTCGATAATGAGGCAGCCTCTCCCCCCACCCCCGCCTGGTATATGAAATAGTTTTCCAGGCCAAAAACTTTTTAGGTAGTCTTATACCACTTCTGCAGAGATGATTGAATGAAGGAAGACAGAGATCTGAGCAAAGGTTTGAACGGGCGTTTTGTGCATATTGCTGCAGAGACAGGGAAGTGTCTCAAGACTCTAGACACTAGACTTGACTTTACTGTAATGGCTAAATGTCAAGGCAGAAAAGTGTGGTAGGGTTCAGACCGTGGGAACTGAGCTAAAACTGTGCATCATTCTAAAGCCATCAGAGGTCCATGGGCAAGCTGTTGTTTATCAACTAAATTGCTCTTTCAGGGTCATTGTGAAAATTAAGTGGGAATAATCCTATGTTCACAAATCTGAGCTCTCAAATAAATGAATGAAATGACAGATTTCAAGAAGATTCCCATTCCCAATGCTTGGAAACAATACATTGCCAGCACAGTTACTGCAAGTAGCATGTTAGTGTTATGAGTGACAAAGATCAACGTTTTCCCATTTTTAAAACATTCATGGTCAAACATTTAAAGTTTTGGCATAGCAAGCCAAATGTTGACCCAGTATTCACAAGCATTTAGAGAGGGAGTATTTGGGCGACCACCAGGGAATACCAGGTGCTGTAGGCGCCTGGAGTAGGAACTGGCAAGCCACTCCAGTACTCCTGCCAAGAAAACTCCATGGACATGGAGTCACATAGAGTCGGTCACGACTGTAACGACACAACACACACACACACATTTGGGGCCATTATTGAATATTTTAAAGGGGCCACTTCTTCAGATCAGGGCTCAATTACCCTCCCTTGAACCCAACAAGAAACAGTAAATTGTCCACCACTTCTTCAACTATCCCCTCCATCTGCAAGCTAATGGGACATGCACAGCATCTCTGCCAAATGAATAATAACCCAGGAGGCCTGTGCCTTGTCATCAACAGCTTTATCATCCAGGTTCGTGGCTCTTCCATTACGCACAGAATTTCCACAGGAATATTTCCCTGATCCCCAGGGTAGTTGCAGGGTAGCATAATTCAGGGGTAGCATAATTCACACAAACAGTCACAATGGTTGTAGTCCCACCCAAATGCAGTGTATATATCTGCATGGATATTAAGATAACAAATAATGTTAGGATCCAGTGGAGAAGTGTCACCTGTCGGCCTCCATCCATGGACACGTGTGTCTAGGACAGTTATTACTGATAACCTGGTACTGGGGCAGCTAAAAAAAATCTTATAAATAAATAAATAAAGTCCAATGAAGTGGATTTGGCCACAAAAGCAGATATTAAAAATGTAAAAGTTAGACTCTAAGGTGCCACCATAGTTTTGTCTATTATATTTGTTCTTTTATTATTTTTAAACTTTTTTCTTTTTACCTCTGATGTACAAACAAACAAACAAAGCTTGCACAAATTAACATAGCTACCTCTTCTAAAAAAGAATTGGTGACTGCCCCCTGTCTTGCATTTAAAAAAAGAAAAAGAAAAGTGGAAAATAATATTTGCCATTGCTGCAGGGAGTTCTCTGGGAGCTGGCGGGGGGGGGTACTCAGGGAGGGCAGATCATTTGATGAATGCCTCTGAGACAAGCTACAAATGTATTTAGTCACAGCTGTAGGTAATGAAGGGTCACTGGAAGTTTTCTAGCCTGCATACAATACATTATTATTTTTAGTAATACTGTCAGGTTTTGCCCATTCTCCAACAGATTTCCATTTCCATTTCCTCTTCTGTACCATGATCTAGCTCAGCGGTTCTGAACCTTGAGTCCCTAAATATTTTTGGACTAAAGCTGCGCCTCTTGGCACAGTGCTTAAAATGCCTGTCCTGCAGCTAAAACTGTGCTCACGACCTGGGGTTCAATCCCAGGTAGCAGGCTCAAGGTTCACTCAGCCTTCCATCCTTCCGAGGTCAGTAAAATGAGTATCCAGCTTGCTGGGGGGGGGGCAATGTGTACCTTCATACTGTAATTAAAAACTGTAAACCGCTCAGAGACTACTTGAAGTGGTATGGGGCGGTATATAAGCTTTAGAAAAAGCCTTCACCTGTAGTTGTGGGGATTTCTGGAGGTTCTAGTCCAAGAATATTTAGTGGTGGAAGATTGAGAACCACTGATCTAGCCCAGGGCTGTTCAACTTTGAACAGGCCAAGATCTCCTTTTTCCAGCCCAAAGTGCCTGAGGGCTACTACACTAAAACCTCTACTTACGAATTTTATCCGTTCCAACCACATGCTCATAAGTAAAAACTTTTGTAAGTAGAGCAGCAGCTTCCCATAGGAATGCATTGAACACCAATTAATCTGTTCTAGAGGGAACAGATTTCAATGTGCCATGGACCTTGAACTGCCCCGCTCAGCTGAGAGAGTTGGCTGGCAGACCCAGAACTTTGCTGGGGCAGTGGTGGTCCTTGGGATGGGGGAGGGAGGGGTGGAGAACTTGTCCCCTCACTTTTTTTATTTATGGCCGGCGGGCTACTTTTGAACCCTTCGTGGGCTACCAGTACCCCGCGGTCTGTTGGGCAGGCATGATCTAGCCTATCATCCTCTTCTCTCCTATTAGCATGGTCAGTTTCCTCTTGGAATGGAACAGACGAGATCACCTTCTCCAGGCTGTAAGAAACAAGGGCTTATTCCAGGGCCCAGCCCTACCAGGGCCAGAGGCAAGAGAAAGGAGCCATTTCAGACTGCGGATTATAATTGCAGGTTTTTCTGCCAAGGATGAAAGAGCTTGAGAGGGTTTCTGAGCGGGATGTCCATAATGACAGTAGCTGACCTTGGGGATAGTGGATCGATTGTGTTTTCAGCTTTGCCTCGGGAAGCCAAATATCTGGCTGCTCCAATGCACTAAATCTGGTACAATCGAGAGACAATGAGTTAACAAGTCAAGCTGGCATTGGCCTCGGCAGACTCCAGCAGACCTCTTGCCTTGATGCCCTCCTCTCCATTGAGCCTTGTTTAGCGTTCACTCACATGATCAGACAATTACGTTATAAGCGGTGGGGAAAGATTTTCCTCTTCAAAGAGAAATTTCCTTTACTTTTTCAAGTGATTAATTAGTCCAGATTGGAAAAAAAATCTGTGCCAGGAAGTGCAATTTCAAACTCGGCTGCTGCTCATTTTCTAAATGGCTTTTCTCTCTCCAGGACAATCAAGCCCTGTTTCAGGCAGATCCTCTCTCTGATGAATGGAAAGCTTACACCGAATACATTGATCACATGGTTTTAGACGGACTGTTTAAAGCTATCAAGGGTTCTCTCCAGCACCTGACAGAAAACACGGAGGCGACTTCGAAATCCAGCCCCTCGTTTGAAGTGCAACTCATCCTAAATGGCGACGGAATGACTTTTAAACCTTCTTTGGACCGCACAGTTGAGGGCAATTTTTCTGACATCGTGGAGGGTCTGATCCAAAGCATCTACCTGATTGCATCACATATAAATAGAGTTGCCAAGCATCTTGGCCAGGACACTTACCAGGTATAATCACAAATATGCCCATTATCTTTTCTTTCAACCTGTGGTGCTTTTAGTAGCCATCTCGTTGAGGCTTTCTCATCCATCCAAATAGCTATGTAAGAAAGAATCTTCTGATTTAATCTGCCTGTGATAAAACACTGTAATGATCACAACTGCTGTGCTTCAGTCAGCTGGCCATTCCCTGTCCTAATGGGTAAACCTCATTTTGGGAGACAGGAAAGCAGCCAGATCTGATGATCATATAAAATTAGAACAAATGGACTGATAATAGAAACACAATTCATAAAAGTCACCTGGGCACTGCTCTTTGTTACCAAAACCAGTGGAAGGTGCTTAAATTTGAACTGGAACTATGGCGCAGGGCACCTTTCTAGTTCAGGTTCAAGAGACCTTTATTGGCATTAAAACAACAAACAAGTTGATAGTACAGTTCAAAAGGAAAACCAGAAACAAAAAGCTAATAGTTCCAATATAAGCAACTAATAGTGAAAACAGTTTCTGTTTTCCCACATAAAGTTGTGCCCCCCTGCAAAGCACCTTTGTGAATGAAGGTTCAATTCCTTTCCTTCTCATCTGTGGTCCTAATCTGAATCTGAGGTTCTCCATTGTTTTTTTATATTATTATTTATTTATTATTATTTTACAGAGAAAGAAATATTGCCTTCGAGAATACAAATATTCCCCAGTCAGGCACTGGAGAGAAACAAACAAATAACAAGCCAAAGGCAATGTCTTGTTTATTCTATTTTAAAAATGTATTTTAGAGTATTTTTACCCCACCTTTCTCCTTGCAAAAGGACCCAAGGTGACTAAAAGTAATGAGGGACAATATACAGTCTAGTACGATTAAGGCATATTCAAGTATTGAGAACAGGTAATTGAGGGACAGTTTTAGTCACCTGGCCCACAACATCTAGGTCCTTTAGTCCAATTCATTCTTTAGTATCTTAGACCAGAGGTGTGTGTGTGTGGGGGGCATGTGGGCCTTTAGATGTTCCTGGAGTTGCAGTACACTAACTTCTGGGGTGCCCCACATGTTCCCAGTTTCAATGATGTTATGCATCTCCTGCCTTTCCATCAGTAAGTTCAAGGTAGCCTATATGCCTCCTCTCTACTTGATCTTTACAGCAGCTCGGGGACTTTGGCCATGCATTAAGAGAGGGTGATTGGACCCCGCACATGCTGTTTGTTTCTTGGCTTACTGGGAACTAGAACTTTGGTCCTCCAAGTCCTCGTTCAACCTTGTAAATGCCAGCTCAAACCAACACACTTAGCACACGGTGCCCTTCGCGATTATCCACCTGCCAGCCTGATGCTGCTCTCACTGATCCGGGATATTTTACATTTGAAAAAAGTTTGAAGCGGGTAGCCCGTCCACTCTTGTTGCTTTGTGCTGGAAGGTGAGGGTTGGATTGGAGAGAGATAGGGCTCTTTTCCAAAAATTCAGAGAGCCTCCTGTGGCATAGAATTGGAGCCATCCTCTTTGAAATCACCTGGACAAGGAACCTCTGGAGCTCTTAAAGATTCAAATGATCAGTCTTAGCCCAAATAGAGAAGAAAATACATTTATTTTGTCTGTTTCATGCCTGTTCCGTACATTTCTCCATTGAAAGGAATCAGGGTTTGCCTTTGCTATTATGCACAGGGCCACCTGGATTGCTCGGCTAAATGCCTTCTTGGCAACGGCCTGTTTTGAAACCTCTAATGCAGCACTGCCTGTTTCCTTGGCATAATTAAAGAGAGCCTGATGGCAGCCCCGTTGCTATTTCCCAGACCTAATCATGGGAGGAGGATGTATCATTCTCTAGTTGTTGCTTCCGTCTGCAGCTGTCAGAATCTGTGGTTATTGCAGCCGATGACAAGCCATGTTGTGAGCTGTCATGTTCAGCACACCAACTCCATCTAGAGGGCCCCATGTTTCTCAGCCGTATTGTAAGTGAATAATATAAAAATCTGTCTTCTCCTTCATTGAAAGTGTGTTCCGGTAATCTCGTCAACTTTGGCCATCATGCTCCAGCCTCACGTCTCTAGCTGAGATCCAACTAGCAAAACAGTTCCTAGCCCATTTGGAATGTTCCACGTCCGGTCCATTCTACATTCAGCACAGATCCCCGTTCTTTCCTTTCAAAGCATGTTCCAACCTTTCTGCAGTGCATGCCAATTTTTGGATCATGACCTTCTCTATCATGACTGGCTCTACCATAGGCAGAGTGGAGCAGTTGCCTCTAGCAGCAGGTGGGCATCGAGAAGAAACAGCACGTTGTTGGTTGGCATGTGCTGTTATGCTGCTTCTAACTTACAGCAGCCCTAAACAGGGTTTTTGAAAGTTGCAACATGTTGAAAGAATCGTTTACCACTGCCATGTCAAGTGACTAACCATACTAAAGCAGGGAGTTGACCCAGATTTCCTGAACCCTAATTTAACATCCTATTTACTACACCATACTGTCTTTCTAGGCAATTGCCCATTTCTCTTTATTCTGGCAGTATGTTTACAGGCAGGGAAATGGAGATGGTGGGATTGTCTCTCTCAGCTGACCAACGAACTGTGTCTGTGCCAGAGACTGTGTAGCATGACTTTCTAGATATTGGTACAATTTGGGACTTCATTGTGGCAAAACGTTGAGGACTCCTTCTGTTGCCAGTAACTGAACTCTTCCCTGGACAAACACTTGCAAAATCATAATAGGCACCTGTCCTGTTTTTATTAACACGCCTCTTCCCCCCCCCATCCTTGTTTTTGGACTCAGAATTCTCCGGCCAAAGGTGTCAATGGTCATGCAGACTGGGAGCTGTAGTGAAATCTATATATTGCCCAGGCAAAGAGCATATCGAAAACAACAGATGACATCTCAGTTCCCTGTCTAGCTGCGAACTGGGTTAGAATATATTTGGACTTCATGTATTACCAAAGTAGCTCATGGTTTGGTGTTGCTCATTTTTCATTCGTGTTTTTTACATAGGTATGAAAATGTACATTGAGCGTCTTTACAGTTGTTAGTCAATTTTTGTATTTATTGTAATGCATCCACTATCTCATTGGGCTATTTACTGCAGAAGGACAGGACATGCTTTCCCCTCTATTTGATTGTTGTTCTTTTTTGTTATTGATGAAAAGCTTGCCATGGCGATGGCATTTTATGTGACATGCATAGCCGTGTCCGAAATTGCCAATGATTTTTTTCCAGGGGGAAAAAAAACACCCAGATTGTAATTTGGAAATGGGACCTACAGCATGACCTCTGGTACTTAGCAGTACCATAACATAACATAAGCAGAACATCTCCGTGCTTTGCACCTGGCTTTTTTGTTGTTTCTCAGAATAGTAACCCGCAGATTAGTTTATAAACTTGCAGTTGGGCTGGTGTCTTGCAGACTGCGTCTGAATTTCTTCTCACAGGGCATATTAAACCGTTGGCCCAGTTCTATGGTTTTATTTTCACATTTAGCATGATGTGGACCGGATGGATGCACTAGAAGAAATGCACCAGGAAATCATGAGCAGAGTGCACTCAGTCATTGTTAATGCCCAGGAATATCAAAGCCACTTTAAGAAATACAGCCACTTATGGATGGATGATAAAGCCAAATTTATGAAGCAGTTCCTTCTCTATGGGCGATTTCTTCATACCGAAGAGCTGGAATTATACTCGGACTATGAACTTCGGAAATGTTCCCCACAGTTAGATCACTTTAAACAACAGGTACTTAGCAATTTTTCAAATCTTTTGATATCTTTTTGTCCATTTTCTTCTGTTAAACTGTTTATTTAAGATGTTCTTTTTTTACCCCAATAAAAACTCATTGTTGTGATCTTATCTCATTCCTTAAGATCAGCCTTTATGAAACTCTACATAAAGAAGTGAGCGAAATTGAAAACCAGAAGACCTTTAACAACTGGCTCCAAATTGATATTAAGCCTTTTAAGTTGGCTCTGATGAATATGATTAAAAAGTGGAGCTGGATGTTTAAAGAACATTTGCTTAACTATGTCAACCAAAGGTAACCTACTTTTTGTGTCTTTTAAAATGGCTTTTTATTTCTGCACTATCCACCTCCACCCCCCGCTTATGTTCTTAAACACTGATAGGATCGGCTGCTCCGGCGTGTTTTACTTTTTACTAACTTCGCCTACTGCCATGTTTTAATTTTCTTTTAATTTGTTTTGGGGCTCGCCTGGCTGTGAAGGGGGGCTTTAAGGGGGCTCGCCGAGGCCGAACACGAAGATGTCTACCGCCTTTCTTCGGCTTCCCTAATCGGTATGAGCACTCTCCCCCCTCCCTTACCTCCATCTTGGTGCTTCTCGGGTCGTCCTCTGCCTGTCTGCCTGAGGTCGGAGCTGTCAATGGAGATGCGGAGGGCTGTTGGCGCTGTGTCCCTGAGGCCGGGAGACCCTCACGCTTGCCACTCGGTCGGCTGGCTGGGGCGCGCTCGCGGAGGGAGGTCGGCCCGTCGCTGATGCCACTGCCGTTTCGGCTGCCTCGTGACTCGCCGTTCCTGTTTCCTGGCGGCTTGTTGTTCTTTGCGGCCGAGCGGCGGCCTCGTTTGGACGCCGTGGATCATCGCCGTAGCCGCCGCCATGCCGCGTCCCGGCTGCTTGTCCGACTCGGCGGTGGGCGTTGCTGCGTCTTGGAACGCTGTGGACTGTTGTCGACGCCGACGCCATGTAAGATCCTGCAGCTGCCTGGTGCGGTTCCAGCAGCCTTGACCGCCATCCCCGTTGTCGCTGCAACGCCTCGGTCCGGCTGCCTCTCGCCCCCCCCCCAGCGATGCTGTCTATCTGCGACTTATCCAGCCCCCGCAATCTGGGAGTCGCCGCCACGGCCTCTATCCCACCTTGTGCGGAGGTCTGCTTGTGAGTTGCCACTGTTGCTGGCTTCCCTCATCGGTACCCCCTGCAGGATATTGCCTTTTCTCCGGTTGGGGACTCCACTCTGGGAACTGCCACTGCCACTGCCGTTCTGCGGCCCCGTCGGACCTCCACCGGTTGGGGACCCCACTCTGGGAACTGCCACTGCCACGGCCATTCTGCGGCCCCGTCGGACCTCCACCGTTTGGGGACCCCACTCTGGGAACTGACACTGCTGCGGCCGTTCTGCAGCCCTGTCGGACTTCCATCTCCCTTGATGTGGGGCTATTATCCCGGGAGCCGACGCAGTTGCACCCCTACCTTCTCCCGCGGTGCACTGCCATCCATCTCGGCGTGGAGGTTTGTCCCGGGAGCCACTGCTGTTGCCTGCGGCCCCATACTGGATGTTGCCATTCCCGGTAGGGAGAGCCCGTTCTGGGAGTCTCCATCACAGCAGTCGCTCTATGCCTTGCCGGATGGTTCTATCTTCCCTGGCTGGAGCTCTCCCTGTCGAACATTGCCATCTCGCCCTAGGAGCTGCTGCTGATGCAGCTTGCTTCTGACATGCCATATGAGTCCTGCCATTGCCAGCTTTTACCAGGGGACTAGTCCTAGAAGCTGCCGTTGACACAGCTTGCTCCGTCATGCCATCTGAGCCCTGCCACCGCCACTGTTCCTGGCGCTTCTGGTTGGACGTTGTCATCTTTTCGCTTTAGTGTCTTGCGGACCTGCGGACTCCGACGGACATAGCCTCTTCTGCGGTGTGAAGGCAGGATGTTGAATTGTCATCTCCTGTGGCCTTTTCCCCTGGCCCATTACTACTATCATCACCATTACCATCACCATCAAGCGGACTGACGTTGACCATTATCATCTAGTTTGCGGGCTTTTCAGGACCCTGATTGGTGGGAGGGAAACCTTTTTGTTTTGGTTCCTTTGCTCGTACTGAATACTGCCAATTCCATCAACATTCTGGCGCTAGTCTTTACCCGCCTTGGCGTCTCTTTTCCAATAGAGAGGGGGTCCGGGCCGCCTCTTTGCCTGGTTGGGAGGCCCCGACAGCCTTCGTAGGCTGCGTATCTGCCCCGCTGTCAGTCGCTGTTGTCGGCTGGTTTCCCCTCTCTCCCCCCTTCTCTTTTTCCTTCTGTTTTTCCTTCTCTTTCTCTTCCTTCCTTTTTCTTCCCCCTAATTTCCATCAGCAGCCTACATGAGCCCAACATCTCTTACTTTTTATTTCATTGTTGTTATTTTATATTTTATTTGCCAGTGTATTGTATTACGCCGCTGTATATTGTATTGTGCAGTGTGTATTTTGCTGTATTCTGAATTGATTATTGTTTAGCTCTACATTTCTCTCTTTTTTTTTTTCCATCATGCAGGCAAGGACCACCATACCAGTTGTGTCGGGTCGTGGTCGGTACGCTAGGGGCTGGCGGGTTAGTAGGATAAGAAGAACTCGGGCCAGGCATCTTGCGCCTGTCCCCCATTCTGACCCCTCAGCTCACTGTCACGAGCCTCGGAGCCACTCCACCAGCACCTCCGATCTTTTCTGCCTCCTGTTGAATGTCAGGTCGGTTCATAATAAAATACCCATCATCCGTGACACCATCACTGATGGGAGGACCGACTTGGTGTATGTTACCGAGACCTGGGTGGGTGCAGAGGGGGGGCGTCCCTCGCCCTGCTGTGCCCCCCTGGGTTTCTGGTACAGGGGGTGGTAAGATCAGAGGGTCGTAAGGGGGTGGGGTGGCCATTGTTTACAGAGATACCATTCAAATCAGCAGGGCCTCGACGTTGGTGATTCCAGGTTTGTAATGTGTCCATCTGTTGGTTGGGCAGCAGGACAGGTTTGGCATTGTGCTCGGTTACCGCGCTCCCCGCAACCCAGCACAATCCCTACCAGAGCTCACCGAGTTCATCGCCGCAGCTCTGTTGAGAACCTCCCGCCTTTTGGTGGTGGGTGATCTCAATGTGCATGCTGGCGGTGACCTGTCTGGTGGTGCTCTGGATTTCATGGAGTCCATGAACTCCATGAATCTGTCCCAGCATGTTTTATGCCCAACTCACAGATCTGGTCACACCCTGGATCTGGTATTTTCCTCCACGTCTGAGGATTCGTGTCTGAGGGTCTGGGACATTGTTCCCACCCCCGTGTCATGGTCAGACCATCACCTGCTGTCTTTCTCTGTATCAATCGCCGCCCCACCCCGCGATGACCTCCGGCCATCTGTATGGGCCCGCCCCCAAAGACTCCTTGACCCTGATCGGTTTCGTGAAGTCTTCGGAGGCCCCCCTGGCAGACTGGCTGACGATCTGGTTGACTCCATGGTAGACCAATGGTTTGACGAAACATCCCGGGTTGTCGACCAGATCGCCCCTAGGCGCCTCATCCGCTGCTGAGCTCGTTCCTCACCGTGGTTCACGGAAGAGCTTCGAGCGATGAAGCAAGAACGGAAGAGGCTGGAACGCAGCTGGAGGAAGAACCGGTCGGCTACTAAGAAGGCTGCTGTCATCGCACAGTCCAGGCGCTATGTTCACGCAATCAGGGTGGCCAGAAGATCTCACAACACCCTGAGAATTAGTGAGGCCTCGAACCGTCAAGCGGAGCTATTCCGTGTGGTTCGTGACCTCACTAATCCTGGACTGTCCAGGCCTCCTCCTACTGATTTCAGTAGTGAGCATTTCACAGCCTTTTTTCGATCGAAAATTGAGGCCATCTGCACCGGTTTTGAATCCTGTTGCTCTAGCCCACTCTCGGCACCCCCGACGGCTGCACCCCCTCGGTCTCCTCGCATGGTTGAGTTTGGGCCTGTTAGGCAATTGCCCACTGCCAGCCCGCGTCCACCCCCTTCGACCCTTGTCCATCTTGGCTCTTAAAAGCCGTTGGAGGGAGCATATCAGAATGGGCATCTATCATCACCACAGCCTCCTTCAGGGAAGGGATTATTCCCTCTCGCCTGAAGGAGACTGTGGTAAAGCCCATTCTGAAGAAACCCAACCTAGCATCGGGCGATTTATCCAACTATCGCCCGATTGCTAATGTTCCTTTCATGGGCAAAGTGATCGAGAGGGTGGCCGCGATCCGGCTTCAAACACATCTGGAGGGTGAGCATATCCTGGGTCCATTCCAGTCTGGGTTCAGGCCCGGCCGGGGGACCGAGACAGTCTTGGTCGCTCTGCAAGATGACCTCCTCCGGGGGGCCGACAGGGGGTGTTCCTCCTTGTTGGTCCTTCTGGACTTGTCAGCGGCCTTTGATACCGTCGACCACGGTATCCTGCTGGATCGGCTCTCTGGGGCTGGGATCGGAGGCACTGTTCACAGTTGGTTCCGATCCTTCCTTGAAGACCGTCCCCAGCAGGTACAGCATGGGGGCGAGGTGTCGGCTCCTTGGATACTCCCTTGTGGGGTTCCACAGGGGTTGTCTCTCTCTCCCATGCTGTTCAACATTTACATCAGGCCACTGGCAGAGGTCATTAGGGGACATGGAGTCTGCTGTCATCAGTACGCTGATGACACGCAGCTCTATGTGTCCTTTTCCACCGCTGCAGATGAGGCTGTCCGGACCCTCGATTGGTGCTTGGGTGCAGTTATGGAATGGACCAGGATTAACAGGCTCAAACTCAACCCCGATAAGACCGAGGTTATGTTCTTCGGGGCTACCCCATCCAGCTACGGTGGCCCGTTTCCCACCTTGGAGGGTGTTTCCCTCAGGCCATCGGACTCAGTCCGGAATCTGGGAGTAGTCCTGGACCCGGCGCTCACCATGGAGGCCCAGGTGTCCGCCGTGTCCAGGGCTGCCTTTTTCCACCTTCGTAGAATTGCCCAGATTCGTCCGTACCTGGATGGGGACTCCCTTAGAACAGTGGTCCAGGCGTTGGTGATCTCGAGACTGGACTATTGCAACGCGCTCTACATGGGGTTGCCCTTGAATCTGATTCAGCGTCTGCAGCGGGTCCAAAATGCGGCGGCCAGACTGGTGGCGGGTGTGCGTCGATTCGAGCACATCACCCCAGTTCTGACTCACCTGCATTGGTTACCCACTGCAGCCCGAATCAGATTCAAGGTCCTGGTTTTGGTTTACAAAACACTCCATGGCCTAGGACCTGGCTACCTGACAGAGCAGATCGACCAGCGGTCAACTTCGGCCCATCCAACCAGGTTGTCGCGGGCGCACATGCTGCGCGTGGCCACGCCCAGGGAGGCTCGGAGAACTTCCACCCGCTCCCGAGCCTTCTCTGTGGCTGGCCCGACGCTGTGGAACCACCTACTAGCAGAAGTGCGCCTAGCAGAGTCCCTGCCTGCCTTCCGGAAGGCTCTTAAAACCCTTCTCTTCCGGGAGGCATTTGGTTGATTTTTTTTTCCTCTCCCGCCATCGCCATCTCCTGCACTTTGCTGTTTTATCTGTCTAGTTTTTTTTATTACATTGTGGTATCTGTTGTTTTTTTAATATGCTGTAAACCGCCCGGAGTTCCCCACCAGGAAGACGGGCGGTATATAAGTCCCACAATAAATAAATAAATAAATAAAATAGCTACTGGATAGGGTGGTGACTTCCCCCATATACATAAAATTACTTTACTCCTGGGAGTTTGGCAGGGTTGGAACATGCATTAGACTCATAGGAGCCCACAGAGGCCAAAACACCACCACTTCCACAGTAACAACTATCTCAACTTTACACGAGTCTTTAGCTGCAGTAATGAACTGGACGAGGATGAACAAAACAAGACAGAGGTGCTCCTGGTCAGTCGAAAGGGAGAACAAGGGATAGGGATGCAACTTGTACTGGATGGAGTCACCTCCAATTGAAATTTTAGAGAGGGTAGCTGTGTTAATCTTTTCAAGAATTTTAGGCAAAAATCAAAGACAAACAAAACAAAAAATACAAAACATGTGGCACCTTAAAGACTAACTTTCATATTTTAATGTTATGTTTTGTGGACATGTCCACTTCTTCAAACATATATCAGCAGAATTGAAAAAACAGGTACGTTGCTCTTGGACTCATCCTTGAGCTTGGATGTCTGGGTCACGGCTGTGGCCAGGAGTGCATTTGCACAATTAAGGGTAGTATGCAAGTTATGCCCATTTCTTGAGAAACCAGCTCACAGTGACACATGCCCTAGTGATGTCCTGGCTAGACTACTGTAATGCACTCTATGTGGGGCTACTGATGAAAAAGTCTCAGGAAACTTCAATGGGTCCAAAATGCAGCAGCCAGACTGGTGCTTGATTGACACTTAAACGGTTACTTCACGTCCATTCTCATCCCGGGAGGAAGTTCATTGCATGTTGATGTCGGTTGTGGTCCCGTGGTCTTCTTGCGGTTCTGTCCCTGTTCCCGTGTATGCACGGGCGTGATGGATGATACCGGCATGACTGTTACTGCACGTCCTTGTTCCGAGATGAGATGTGAAATTCCAAGCCTTTGTTCTCCTTTTTTTTTGGCCCAACCTTCCATTTTTCGATTTTTCAATTCTCCTAAGCCTTGTCTTCAATGTGTTACAGAGCTAAGTTTGAGGCATTTGCCTTTTAATCTCTCTGCACTGCATTGTTGACTCCATAGGGAATGTACTGGCGAATGGCACTTCGCACTTTTGCCACTAGATGGAGAATGGCACGTTGTGTGACAAGCCTTACCTCACAGGCACTCATCTCGGAACGAGAAGCGTGATGAGCAGATTCCCGAGGCCAGGGAGGGGAATAGCTCATCCTGCTTAAATTGCAGTTCAGGGGGCTTGGTCGGGATGAACTCCCCTCATCCCACAATGGACGTGCGGTTAGATTACTTCGTACCGGTCCCAAGCGGGACCGCGAACAGTGATGAGATGGACATGAAGTATCAGCCTTAGTTGGACTATGGTGCAGATTCATGTCTCGATGACTCGCTCTTAGTTATGTTCAAGTAATCTAACTTATCTGTAATTGGTGCATTTGGCAGGGTTCCCCTTCTTTTTTCCAGAATGGCACTGTTGTGCTACATTGCCAATCATTGCGTATCTCCTTCTCCAGCACAATCTGGTTAAAGAGCTCCATCAGCCAGTTGCAGGGATTCCAGTGTTGCAACTTCCACAGTTCCATCACCATATTGTCTGATCCTGTAGATCCCATTTTGAGAATAAATCCCACCAACAGTTTGTTACCTTGACACAATCGTTGATCAGCTTTCCATTCTCATCATTGGATACCATGGAATCTCTCTACATATCCTTCATCCTTTTTTGGAAGGCTTTCATTAGCTAGTAAATGTCACATTTGTCTTCGTGCATATCGAGATTTTTGTACAATTCCTCAAAGTGTGCAGATTTAGTTGTAGCTACTGCTTTCATTGCATTGTGTCAAGTGCCAGTTGTCTGCTGTCTTTTCAGGTAAAAAAGAAACATGTTAAACCCACTTTTTCTCATGGACCGCTGCTTTAACTTTGCCTGTCCAAAACCATGTTTGTTTGTCAATCTTTTTATGACCAGACTTTATCATGCCAAGTTCAGCCGTTTTAATTGCCTGTTTTGCTTTGGCTCGTATACTGTCTACTGTCGTAATGGGAGGCATTTGTATTTGTGAGTTGTATTGTGAGATGGTTCTTGCCTCTTTTGTCATAGTTTCCACCACTTGATTCTTCCTGGACCATTACATTCTCTTCTGTTTTCCCTGGGTGGGTCAATGCAGAGGTCACAGATAACTGGCCAGTGTTGGGAAGTGATTGTCTCGTATGGGATGACTTTGGGGTGGAGGACTGTTTCAGGTCTCATCTTCAGATGAGCATGACGTCACGCTGGGACAAAGTGTTGCCACTGTAGTAGGTCATGTGGTGTGATGGGTGCTTGCAAAACCATGTGTTGGCAAGTAAAAAGTTTTGAGCATCAGCAAAGTCAAGTATTCGTTTGCTGTCTTTGTCAGGAGTATTGAAATCATGCCAGTCACAACAGCTGGAGCCATCCACCCTTGCTGTGATGTAGCCATTTAAATCTACTGAGATAATGTAGTCCTCATCTGGGACGTCAATAGATTACTCCCTGAGAAGGTTACAGAATGACTCTTTGTAATTCTTGTGGCAGCCAGTCTATAGAGCATACACACTGAAGCAGTGGATGTGTCAATGTATTCTCAAAGGCTTTTGCAGCTGGGATCTGATAGCTGTTGTGAGTTTTTTGGGCTGTTAGGCCGTGTTCTGTAAGTTTTTCTTCCTGACACTTCTCCAGTCTCTGTGGCTGGCATCTTCAGATGGCAAGGAGCTCAGGGAACTAGGCGTTATCTCTGTGCTCTTGGGTATAGATGTGGATGTGTCAATTCATTGTTACAATTGCAGTCTTCATCAGTCAGTCATCAAATTGCTCAACATCTCCACAGAATCATGAAACCACTGTGTTATAGCAATACCAACTCCATTTCATGTCTTGGGTCCACCGAAATAGATGACCTTGTACTCATGGCCTTTGCGGCACAATTTCATTCTACTTCCATCTTGTCTTCTGAAGGGCACAGATGTCAACTTGTAGTTGTTTGAGCACAGCTGTGAACTTGGTTGCTCTTCCAATCTGCATGCCGAGATTTATGGTCACAATATGGACTGGACATACTTATTTGTGTCTCAACGTCATCATCCTTGTGTGGGCGCCCTTGCCCATTTTACATCCAGGCTGTACCGTGCCTGAGCTTGTTGTCTCCAAAGTACGCTCTAATAGTGGATTATTTGATGTAACTTTGATTTAATCCAGCATAATGCTAGGCCTCCAGTCCCCAAAGCTCAACCACCAGTCCAGGGGGATACTATGGTCAATGATACCAAATGGCAGTTGAAAGATCCAAGATGACCAATAGGGTCACACTCCCCCAGACAGCCTCCTGTAATAGGTCATTTAGCAGTGTGACCAGAACTGCCTCTCATGATGTGCCCGAAACCCCCACTGAAATGGATCCAGACTATCAGTATTCTCCAAGAACACCTGCAGCTGATCGACCACCAACCTTTCAATCAGTTTCCCCATGAACAGTATGTTAGCCATCAGGTGATAGTTGTTGAGATAGTCAGTTGGCAAGTTGACTTTATTGCAAAATGGGCCTGATCATTTTCTTCTTCAGAGCAGAAGTAAATATTCCTCCTGTAAGGAAGAATTGATGATCTGAGTGGCCCATTCAACCATCATTGCCCTGGCCAATTTTAAGAGCCAGGGGGGGCACGGGTTTGATTTGGAGGTGGTGGCCTTAGAGTGTGCAAGTACCTTGTCCACATTATCAGATGGCATGGGTTGAAACTGATCCAGTATAATCAGACCAGACGGTGCATTGGACATCTCAGTATGCCTTACCGTACTAAAAGAATCAAGATCCCTATGGATGGCCTCAATCTTGGCATGAAAATGGGCTGGTTGAGGCCCTGGATGTTGTCATGTTGTTCGGCTCTTGTGAAGCTGCAGAACACCCTAAAGAGTTCAGACTGGTGGTTAGCTACCTCACCAATATGCCTGATGTTATATGCTTTCTTTGTAGTTTCTATGCCATTTCAGCTGGACATGCTGGACATTTTTTTTTTTAACCACAGCCTGATTAGGTTAACTGAATGTTTTTCCAGAAACACCCTCTAGTCTTCTAGATCGAACAACTGAGGTTCCTTACCTAGGCACCCATGATAAGGGGATACCAGGGGTCTGAAAGCCATGTGAAATCCGGTCTGCTGATGGCACGGTTCATTTAACACATGAAGTGTGTCTAGATGGTGGTGATGACATTGAGTTCAGTTGAGTTCATTTTTGAGAAAAGATGTACTGTATCCGCTTACAAGCAGAAAACTCTCTGTGTAAGGTTTTTATAGCTGTGATACCTCATTCTTCTAATGTTGACAATAATTATACAAATATTACTTTCCTAGTATGGAAGTGCCCAATTTTTTAATGCCAAGATCCTTAGGTTGGAATGAAAGTTGATGCTAGGTGCAGGTTTGATGCCAAGTATCTGCTGAACTCTCCTTCTTGTCCTCTAGTATTACAGAGTTAGCCACATTTATCCATGAATCTGAAAAAGGTTTAGCGAAGAAGGTGGAAGAAGGAGACTACACTCTTCTGGTTGAAATAATGGGTCATCTCATGGCTATCCGTGACCTACAGTCAACTGGAGACATTTTCAAACCTTTAAAATCCACAGCTGAATGGCTACAGAGTTATGGACAACCGCTACCAGAGCAGATTTATACACAACTTGAGGTAAAAACAAAAAAACAAAAAAACAAAAAGATTCAATGGCAATGCGACTTGACCACTTTCCCCCCATATCTTGAAACAGATAACAAGTACATTATTTATTTTTAAATCATTTTGTTATTAAGTAACCTTGTCATCTGTAGCAGGTATTTTATTAGCTTATTCTCTCTATTTCTTTTACTGTTTTGCTACTTAAAGGCTGAAATCCTTTTGATCTAATGCCCCAAATGGGCTTCTGACAGGCTTCCGGGGCTGTCGGAGCCCCCAAAATTGTTCCTCGCCAAACCAGAAGTGACTTCCAGATTCACTTCCGGTTCACAGGAAAGTATTTCTGAGTCCTCCGACATGCCCACAAAGGCCCTTGGAGGCCCCAAAAGTGCTTTCTAATGATATGGAGGTCACTTCCGGTTCACTTCCAGTTTGGCAAACAGCCCCCCAGTCTTGACCTGACCCTGCATCCGCATATCGTGGATTTTCAATTATTGCGGGTCAAGTCAGGTCCTCACCCCCACCCCAGTAGGCAGGGATTTACTGTAGTACACTGCTGTTGTTTGTTACGTAACAATATATTATTACTGTTTAACCTTTTGTAATTTAAACTTAAATTTAAAAAAGATGGTTGCTGCTTATTCATTGCCACAAAATAAGACAAAACAGGACAGATGCCTCTCCACAGTGCACATGCTAATTTATATGTACATATTCTCATTTAAGCATAATTGCGGTAGCTTAGTATCTCTCAGAAAGAACTGGCTGGATAGCTGTGTGAGTTAGGTGTCAGGCTGTGGAGCCAGAGGTTGAGAATTAAATTCCCACTCTGCCTCCTGTGAGTAGCCCAGCCGGTGTGTCCTTGGGCAAGCTGCATTGTCCTAGGGTGTCCCCAAAAGAAAAGGAATCAACTTCTGTGTATTCTCTACATCAGAAAACCTGAAAAGTGTCACTGTAATCAAAACTGACTTGATGGTATGACATTATTATTATTATTATTATTATTATTATTATTATTATTATTATTATTATTATTATTATTATTATTATTCATTCATTCATTCATTCATTCATTCATTCATTCATTCATTCATTCATTCACTCACTCACTCATTCATATACCGCACTGATTTTCCAGAATGGAACTCTGGGTGGTTTACAAAAGAAAACATATATACACTTAAAACACCGCAAATTCAAATCAAATAATAAACAACAAGAAAAAAAAGAAAGGAAAGGAAAAAGAATAAGAAAAAGAGCAAGAACTCGGCAACAGGCAAAAACAGATAATAAACAGAACAACATCGGACAGAGGGAGCACAGGACAAACACTAGTGATTGCCATAAGCTTCTTTAAACAGCCAAGTTTTTAGAGCTTTTTAAAAGGCTGATAGAGATTGGCCCTGGTGGATCTCGCTGGGCTGTTTATTCCATATGGTCGGGCCAGACACCGAGAAGGCCTGGTTGCACGTGGAAACCTTACTATTATCCTACTGGAGAAGACATCCATTCCTGTATCTTCTTGCTGTTCAAATAGCTGGGGATGACAACCAAGCAGCCCTCCTTAGTTTTCTACTGTGGGACTGTGGGAGTTGTGGTCAAAGGTTTCCCCAACCCTGTACTACAAGGGCAGTCCCATTCAGATCACCAAAGGATGTTCACATATAAAGCACAGCCGTGCAAAGAGTAACCTTGGCCCTTGGCGGCAGGTTCTATGGTTTAAATATTCTGGTACATTTAATGGTCCTGCATGTTTTGCATTTAGCGCTTTCAAAAGAAATCCTGTTTAGTCAATAGGTAAACCAAGATTGAGTTGTGTGTGTGTGTGTGTGTGTGTGTGTGTGTGTGTGTGTGTGTGTGTGTGTGTGTGTGTGTGTGTGTGTGTACTGCTGTGATTGTTTAAAAACCATGCCATTTTAGTTAGAATCAGAGTTTTTAAAAAGCAGGAAATGCTCAAGGGATTTTGTCTAAAATAAAAATAAAATAAATTATACAACTTGAAAAGGTTATGTTTTGGAGCCCCAGTTCCCAGAAAATCCGCAACCAGCACAACTTCTGCTTGGAGAATCTGAAGAACTTTCCTAAACTGTATTGAAAATGTTTCTCAAACAGAATCCAGCCTTAATATTTTGCTTAAAGCAAAGGGGGCTTCTTTTTCTTTCAAGAAAAATAATCGCAGAGACCTAAGAGTAAACAGGCATCAGCCTTCTAAAGAGTTGTTCTTATATGCACACAGTAAAATGATGGCAGTATTGAATCCACATTTTCATAACTGCCTAGTTATATGCATAAATCTGTTGTGCCTTTCTTGTTTTCTTTTCTGTCCATTGTGTGATTTCCCCACATAAGAAATGAAAATATTTTATGTGTGGTATTAAAGTTGGAAGCTTGTCATCTTGATTGGCTTATTTTTCAGTTCTAAATTCTCATTTACTTTGAGTGCTTCCTCGGAAAACATTTTTTTTAAACTATGGAAATATTGTCTTTTAAGAGGCAATTTATAGATGGAAATGTCTTTGTGCCCTCATTTATAGATTCATTGTCAGTAGATTGCTTATTTATATTAAAATTCTCCAACCAAGTGAATGACAAATTTCGCATCCTATAAAAGTCTACTTTTCAGCTGTACAATTTGGGGAAAGCATTGTAGCTTAGTCTCTCCTTGCGAAATGGCCCTGGTTTCAGAATGAACTTAGGGCTGCTTGAAACTATAGAATGATAGAATTTTAGAGCTAAAAGGGACTTCAGAGCCCATGTAGTCTGAATTATAAGCAGAGGCCACAGCTCTTGCCATGCCAAGACAGTCCAGCCAGTGAGTGATACTAGGAAGTGATGATAATATTGGTAGTGTATGTAACACATCTGGACTTCTGGAGAATGTGAAAATGCCCAAGACTGGCTCGGACCCATTGTCTTATAACACAATCTACACTTCCTTCTTGTTCTGCCTCGAGCCCTTGTATCCTTTATCTTTCACTGTTTTAACGACAGTTTTTATTTCCTTTCAAGAACATAGAAATCTGTGGTGCAATATCAAATCTGTGGTTCTGCCGGGGAAACTGCAGAGAATGGCAGTCTGGGTGAAGAGCTAGGGGTGGCATTTGAAGGAATCTGCTATCACTGGATTCAGAAGGTTGATGCCTTGTGACCAAGGCACTCACGCTTTGAGATGAAGTGTTCCCACTCTCCTGGTCCACTGGCTGCTTGTGATCCAGAAGCTGTAGGCCTCTGGGTCACCAGTCGCTAGAGATTCTTTGTGAGATGTTTCTGCTACCTCTTGTGTGTTGTTTTGGGGGCTTCCTAAAGGCACACAGGTTGGCCACCATGACCAGTGCTGGACTAGGTACTGTAGGCCTGCAGTCTGATCTTGAATATGTTACCCATGTTAAATCTTTAGTGTCACTGCCATGTAATCTCTCTCACTATAGCTTATATAAAACATAATATAATAAATAAAAATCAGAGAGAAATTGAAGCCCAGCTTACAGTTGTGGATCCTGGTAACATTCTTAAATACATTCTGAAATTTAAATTTTGAAAGCATGCTGTAAAAGGTTGATTAAGCAGCTGTGAATCTTACTTGCTCTGCTTAGATTTTAAATTTTAGTTTTGGCAGGACTCGCTCTGTTTGCTAGGAAATCTGGGGAGGATTTGCATGGTGGCTCCACTTGTTGGCTTAGTGAAGGGCGCAAATGCTTATTTGAAGAAGAGCTGAGGCAGTTCTTTCAAGGTCCTTGTAGGTGACAGCAAGGACTCATTTTGATGGTGGCATACTGCAAAGTGTTGATTTACACTGATCTGTCATGTCCATCCTTTCAAGAGCCAAAGACATTTTCTTCAAGGAAGTCTCAGCGAAGAAGTAAACGTTTTATAGCACGTTAGGTGCAAATGCCAGAACAAAACCAAAATCAATATCAATAGCTTAGATTTCAAAGTTGGAGAGGAGTTAATCTCAAAACAGTCCTGTAGATGGGAACAGTTACAGGTATTAAGCATTCTAGTAACGATGTCTTCCCCTGAAACATTATTGATTTGTGGAAACATTCCTGTTCTGGTATCTCTAGAATGATATCAGAAACTCCCCTTAGAATGTGTTTATTCATTGATTGAAAACATTTTTATTCCTCCCTTAACTTTAACAAAATTCCCAGGGCGGTTCACAACAATTATCAAAGCAATACTAAGTTCAAAATATAATGAAATGGAATACAAATGGTATAAACTGAACAGAGGGGTAAAAATGAACACTGCTGGTAAAAACAAACAAGCAGCATCAGATTAAAACTAGCTTATCTGACATTTTGGAAATGCCTGTTGAAATGCCAGGTGTTTCAATACCAAAATGACATTGAGTTGGAACAAGAAAACCTAACCTGAGGCTCAGTCAGTGGAGATGAAACCCAGCCTCCTCCCTTGCCCTGTGTGTGCTGTGGCACCTGGCACTTTCCTTGCTCCTGAGGGTTGATCAATGAGATAAGGTAGGAAGGTAATGGCACTGTGACAGGCTGGAGACACCAGGGAAATTCCACAAAGCTGCCTTGTACAAAGATAAATTCTTTCTTCTGCCAGTGACTCATGTCCTTGCAGTCACTGAAGCTAGTTGGAACCTGGAGGGTTGTTTTAACAGACACCTCGGTAGGTGTCTCATGACATCTGTGGACAGTCTAGATTGAGACCATTGTGCTATTTAGGCTCAATATCACAACAATATCACTCACTATTTGGGTCCCTTTTGGTGCAGTTTGGTTTGAATCAAATTAAGGCATCCACGTATGTTTTGCTTTAGAGCATTCCATCCTGCCCCTTCATCCTGCCATCCTGCATTCTGGCACACAGCGCTTCCGGGTTGGTTTTTGTTTTCAGTTCAGTTAAATTGTCAGCCGCTCAGAGAGTGCTTCAAGCACTATGGGGCAATATGTAAGCATCATGCTTTGCTTTTTTGCTTTGCTTGATGGCTGCTTTGCTGAAGGAAGGAAATTTCACCTTCACGGGCTACCTTTCACTCTGGATTGCTACCTTGAACTGGCAGGGCAGTTGAGGTGGAGGGCAAGGAATACACAGATCTCAATCAGATTGATTGATAGTTGCAGAACGAAATGAAAAATGAAGTGCCCTTATTATTTTTTTTTTAAAAAAAAAACAGAATTTTTTGTTTCATTCCGTTTCAGTTTCATTTATTATTCATTTTGACAAGTGACGATTGCCGCTTGTATAAAAAAAAATGCACCGACCGGCTGGGCTGGTCAGCTGTTTAAAAAAATAAAAAAATAAAATAAAATAAAGCGCCAATTGGCCCACACTACAGCTGATTGGTGCTTGTAAAAAAAAAAAAAGCAGCAACTGGCCAGGCCTGTGCATGGGCTGGTCAGTGCGATGTTTTTAAAAAAGGCACCAATGGGCTTGCACTACAGCTGATCCACACTTGTAAAAACAAACAAACAAACAAAAAACGCCAACCAGCTGGGCTTGTCGGCGGTAAAAATAAAATAAAAATTAAAACAAAATTAAAACAAAAGCCAAATGAAATGAAACAAAATACAAAACAAAAAATTGAAAAAAAAACGAAATGTCATTTTGGCAGTTCGTGCCCATCTCTAACTGTGAAGGGAAGGCATAGGAGCTTTTTAAAGGCAAACCACATAGCTCCAAAGCCCCCTAGCAACGTCAGGTCCATACAGGACAATGCAGAAAAATGCTTATTATGGAAATATGGAATTGAACTTCAACTTTAATATAGGGAAACATATTGTACCAATGGAACGCAGGACTTTGCTTTTTAAAACTAAATGAGTTACACTTACGGGCCCACAGCTTCCAACTGCATTTTTTTACACTTTCTAAAAACAATTTGCTAGCTTGTTTTATTTGCCTTCCCTTATTTCAGACATTTTAAAAAGGGTGACTTCTGTAAAATACTGGTCTAGGGTTAAAACCAGATTTTGCTCCTCTCAGCTTCTTTATTCCTACCCAGTGCTTCAGCATCCACAACAGGGCACAGCAGGAGGCAAAGCATAAAGGAGCACTTGAGTTCTGCAGTATTCTTTTCCCTACCATTTTGTGAAGTCGCAACCACACATTATAAAATTAACTCGGAAATTGCAATGGGGATAATGTTTATTGTTGGAGATCTTTGTTGGATCGATAGTTGCAGATGATTTTTAGTTGCTTTAATGAGAGACACCTCTTGTGTTACTATATGAAAAAAAAACCTGTTTATTTAACTAGAAGGAAATAGTACATGGGAGGTTTCTAACTATAACTATTCTAACAAACATCTTGCTAGGCCAGGAACATGCTTCTCCTCTTTCTAAGAATACAAGGTGCACACACACTAACCAGAACATTCCAGGTGGTGTGATCTCAACAACCAATCAGCTTCGCTCTTCACATTAAATCCAGTCCATAATATTCTACATTCACATTAACCCTGTAATGGCTGAAATGTAAATCTTGCCAAATATTCCAACAGTTATCCATCCATTGTTAAGTTAGAATTGTAATGGAATGGAATATTTTTCATTAATGGGGGGAGATTAAATTATGAGAAGCTAGTTGTTTGCAATTAGATACCTCTAAGCGCTAGTACATTAAAACAAAAACAAAAACAATATTCTATAATTTACCATGAGTAATAGCTCCATGACCCCATAGAGCATAATGAGGTCGATGACAAGGGGGGACAAATCAGCTGGGGAAGTGGGCGGAAAGGGAGATTTGGTGAGTGAAAGAGTGGCTGTGTTGATGTGCCAATGAACAAACAATATCTGTGCATTGTTAGGAATTACCTGAAAAGTGGAAGAATCTTAAAAAGATTGCCTTCACTGTGAAGCATGAAGTGGCTCCTCTCCAGTCCAATGAAGTGTCTGTTATCAGGAGAAAATGTGTACTTTTTGAGGTGAGATCAGTTCTGTGCTGTGAACCGAATGATTTTCTGTTTTTTGTTCCTATAACAAGCTGGTGGCAAGCTTCACTGAGCTGAGAAATTGTAAACCCTTAGAAAAGGCTGTCTAAAGATAACAATTCAATGTTTCTTGCTGTAATATATTTGGGATGAATCTGATCATTTAAAGCCCAGTTCACCCAAAGTCGGGCATGACACTTGCATTCTTTTCATCTCCAATTTGTGTCTAATCTGCTTCTAATTCTTACATAGCGCCAGTGTTCTCAAACTGAATGTAGATTTTAAATGCTTTAAAGTTTATATTTATCTACTGTAGATTTTTAATGCTTTATACTTTCCTGAAGATTTTAAATGCTTTTTACTTATCTACTGGGAATGTGTTATGTGTGCAAGAGTTGTGTGTCTGGATTATGCAGACAGGAGCTAATAAAGTTTTAAGCAAAATTAGGGAAAGTAAGAATACTTTAAATGAAATGATTCAGGTTCATGAGATGGAACACTCTTAATAAATGACAGCTAAGGAAAGGTTATGGTACCATCTTAATGGATCATTTGCTTAACTTTTCCAGAAACTGAATTCAGATATACATGTGTACATACTGTCTTTCAGGTTAAACAGCAAGAATTCAGAAACAGATTTAAAAGTGAAGTCATATTCAGATTTGATGCTGAGAAGCCTTACGTATGCCTAGATAAGGTAACATAAACTTTAGGCAGACTATCACAATTTTAAACAGTCTAGAAACAACTAGCCTTGTTGATATATTTTTATTGCCTATTCCCATGGTACTGCAACCTGATATACAAAGGTTTTGTGGGGTGAGGTTTTCTTAAGTAGTGGGAAAAACACCAATGGTTTTTCTGTGGTGTACCACTGGGCAGTGCTGCTAGAAAATAAAAAAGCATGGTCTGTTAAATAGGGACAAAGCTGAACCTGAGCCATGATTGTATCTTACATACTTCACTATGCTGTTCCATTCATTCATTCATTCATTCATTCATTCATTCATTCATTCATTCATTCATTCTTTCTTTCAATCAATCAATCAATCAATCAATCAATCAATCAATCAAATTATTTTTACTCTGCCTTTCTCCTTAAAAGGAAAATATCTAAAAGCTAAAAACAGTACTATTTGAATATTTAAAAAGAATCAAGCAAATTCCACACAACAATTTGTAAGCAAATCACCAAAAATAGATCCAAAGCAATTAAGACACGATCCTGGATTAAAAAAACTCACTGACAGCAAATCTGAAGAGAAAGAAAAATTATTTTGTCTACTTACAGTAGGACAGCAAAGATGGGGCCAGGCTGGCCTCCAGTGGGAGGGAGTTGCAGCATCTGGGAGCAGAGACAGAGAATGCCCCTTCCTGTGTTTATACCATCTATTTATTTATTTTATTTATTTATTTGGATAATTCCTACATAGTTCTCAATCAATAATATTTCTGAACCATTTATTTACCTTGCTGGTTTATCTTGGGAAGACTGTAAAACATTTTAAAACAACATTCTCATATCTTATATCTTTTGGTTAGAGGATATTTTGCAGAAAGATGGTCACTTTATTAACATTCTCAGATTTCCCTGAACACATTTCCTATGGCAGGCATGTCCAAACTTTGGCCCTCCTGATGTTTGGGACCACATATCCCAAAATTCTAAGCCTAGATTGCCAATGACAAAGGACTGGGGGAGTTGTGGTCCAAAACATCTGGAGGGCCAAAGTTTGGACATGCCTGTCCTATGGCTATATTCTAATATACACTGTATTCTTCACTAAGGCAGTTTAGTTTCCTCTTATACACTTTGTACACGACCCCTAAACTCCGCCGCAAATGGCAGAGGAAATTTCAGCCAATAAAGGTTGCATTAAGTGGCTGAAATTTCCCTTTCTAAGCAACAATTAAAGGAACTTTGACTCGTTCCTCTGATCACCCTAACACCGCCTTTCCACATTCTGACCCTTCCTGAGGTTTAAAAAACTTAATAAGGTGTTTCTAAATGGTATACTTCCAGACTCATAAAGAGATTTCAAAACTTGAGGCAGAAATGAAAAAACTGCAGGAAACCGCAGACCTTTTTGAAGTCAGCGTGCCAGAATATAAGCAGCTGAAACAATGTCGTATGGACACCATCTTGTTGAAGTCTGTCTGGGATATGGTGGCCTTTGTCCAGGTAAGAAGTTCCTTTTGTCATGGGAGGAAAGTTATTTCTCAAAAAGTAGACTGAATCAATGCATATTTACATCATGAAGGGAGGGAATTTGTGAAGGTGCACTATGTACCAAATCTCTCTCTCTCTCTCTCTCTCTCTCTCTCTCTCTGTGTGTGTGTGTGTGTGTGTGTGTGTTTGTTTGTTGTGAATGTGTGCATGCATGGGTGAGAGGAAGTGCTCCAGAGTTGTGGAAGAACATGACTTACCTATGTAGTTTAAATTATAGGATTAGGAAATGAAGCCAAATGGACAGTGTCAGAATTTCAAATGACTGTGGAGATTCTTAGTCATCCAGCTGAGGCTATCTGGGAGTTGAGTCACAGCAACTGGTCTTCTTTTCTTGTGTGATTGAAATGTTTTGCTACTCATCCAAGTAGCTTCTTCAGTCTGAGAAAAGTTGGTGGGAAACTTCCATTTTATAGTTCAACTTGGTTTCCCTCCATCCTGGTCTGAAGAGGCCCGTTAGGTGGACCATGGACAATGATCCCACAAGAAAAGAAGTCCAGTTGCTATGACTCATCTCCCAGATAATCTCAGATGAATAGTACGTACGTATATTTACTCTGCATTATTCCCAGCAATTCCCAGCAAAACTGTAT
The DNA here is from genome assembly GCA_029282475.1 of Phrynocephalus forsythii. NCBI lineage: Eukaryota > Metazoa > Chordata > Lepidosauria > Squamata > Agamidae > Phrynocephalus > Phrynocephalus forsythii. Next base: position 40,716,713 of record JAPFRF010000001.1, read on the forward strand.
CAACCCCATATCATTTTCATCACAGTCCCTCACCAGATTTCTACACAGGAGTTCAGCCTGAAATCAGGTGTGTGTGTGTGTGTGTGTGTGTGTGTGTAGAATAGAATAGAATACTTTTATTGGCCAAATGTGGTTAGACACACCTAGAATTTGTTTTGGTAAAAATGCTCTCTCTATATAAAAGGAAATATAAGAATCATATAGTCAACAATAAAAACACAGTACAATACTACAATATAACCTATTATTTTAAAAGGAAGAAGAAATGTAAAAATTAATTATTCAACAGTTTGATAGCATTTGGAAAGAAACTATCTCTATATCTAGTTGTCCTAGTATGCAATGCCCTAAACCGTCGCCCTGAGGGTAACAATTGAAACAAATTGTGTCCAGGATGTGTGGAATCTGTATATATTTGCATCGCCCTCTTTTTAGCTTGTGTGTGTGTGTGTGTGTGTGTGTGTGTGTGTGTGTGTGTGTGTGTGTGTGTGTGTGTGTGTGTGTGTGTGTGTGTGTTGGGAGAGGTCAAAGTATGTCCGGTAGAGGAGCATGCTTGTAAACCCTGACCTCTGCCTCCTTTAACCCACTTGAAAGTCCTGCAGATGTGAAGGCCTGCATAGGCTCTGTGTGTCTGTTCAACCCACCATAGGTACAGCCTATTGCAGCCCCTTTTAAAAATCTGGGGTGCTTGTTATGGAAACACTGCAGGCATATTCAGCTGATCACTTAGGAGTGCGATGCAGACCTTCCTATTGAACACTCAGAGATGGTGATGATGGTCATGACTTCTAGGGTTGGGCCTTCCGTTCAGAAGAGCTCAGACTGAGAAAACCATGGTAGGCTTGGCAAATGGCTGCTTCTTTTCATGTTCTGTTTGGCTAACAGGGAGAGCTGAACTGTACATTACAAGCCACACTGCATTAGAAGTACCTTACTAAGTAAAAACAAAAAAAACATCCAAGTGACTGATTCTTTTGCCCAGGGAACAAATCAGCAAACATACCTGTGTTTATCTCCTGAAGAGCAATAACAACAAAAACAACAAAAATGCAGAAGGTGAAAAAAGATCCGGCTGTGACAGTTACTGTTATATGACTTCTATTGTTCAGGATTTCCTCCTGGTAATCATGGCTTATTATTAGACGAGTAGGCGGTAGATTTCGGTGACAGGCAACAGTAAGAAACACTAAGTTACCTAATTTCTTAAAATTTTTATTTGTGCTGCTACACAAGGGAAGAGGTGCTTGTGCAATTTGTTTTCTCGAGATAACTTGACTGGCTTCAAGTGCTAGGCGGGTAGGAGGAAGGCTCTTTGTCTGAAAGCAAGAGACACGGTAGGTGGAGGAGAGATAAATACACAAACAAGCACACAGAGGACTGGTGGTTGCCTGTGCTTTCTCCACTCCCTCCAGTTTCAGCCCATGTCTCCTCCTTCACCCTAGCTTGTGTGTGTGTGTGTGTGTGTGTGTGTGTGTGTGTGTGTGTGTGTGTGTGTGTGTGTGTGTGTGTGTGTGTGTGTGTGTTGTTAGGGCATTTGTGCCACGAGTCAGGGTATACGCTCATATGCCTGTCTGTGTCTCTGAATTCCAGCCTTGGGTTGGAGAGAGAGGGCACCCCATATGGTGAGGGTATCCCTTCAAAAATTCTGGATTAAGCATTTTTTCTGGGGGAATACAATTGTGATTCAGCTATCATGTGACTGCCTCATGACTCCGAGTTGATGTAACATGATTTATTTTACATCAACACATATCCTGAATCATTGCCATAAGGGTAGGCAAAGCCTCTTTTAGCCAGGCTTCTCATTACAGCTTAGAAAGCAAAGGTAGCAATACTTTTTCTTAAGAAACAAACTAAAAATAGTTTTTTTGTTGTTTTGCATTTGCGTTCCAACAAAGTGTAACATCACTACAATTTGGGAAATTAACTGGGAGGTGAGGATGATTAGGAGATGATTAAAACATCAGCCTTTCCCCCTAGCTTTTGATGAAAGGGCCTGATGCAAGACTTTTGGTGTTTGAAAAGGTAATAGGTTTACAATGAGAATCTGCAGTCTGGACAATGTTTTCTGCCTTGAAATGTGAGTGAATACTCAGAATAATGAATGTGTATCTTAGATTAGATTTCAGCCTCAGTAGGTTTCAGATTTTGCAATTTATTTTGTAGACTTTGTACATAATACATATTTATCTTGAGATTCCACATAAAGAGTTGTGGGATTTTCCCTCCTCAGATGAGCATTAAAGACTGGATGAAAACACCATGGAAACAGATAAATGTTGAACAAATGGATGTGGAACTCCGAAGATTTTCTAAGGTGACCCTCCTTCCCTTATGAGGAACCATTGTATATGCAATCCAGATTGTGTGTGTCAAACTGTCAAACCAGTTTGGCTAATCAATTTTTTCCTACTCTCTGACAATGGCTTCTGAAAATCAAGTGAAACCCAAAGCCCACAGCTGGCAAAGCCTTTGCTGAGACCCACTAAAATCCCAACATAACATGCAAGCATTTGAGTTCTTCGTTATGCTACATAGTAAAAAATGGGTTGGGAGGGTGAGGAATGTAGAATTCCTAACATTTGTCTACGAGATATGTTAAGATATATATCGAGCTCTTAATGCTTGTTTGGTTGCTTTGTTTTTGGAACCAAAGTGGCATCCAGTACTTGGCAACAAGAATAGAGAAATGGCTCCTTGAACAATAAGAACTGTTCGGGAACTTTCAAACATTCTCTTCTTTAAGCGCTGCCATTTCTGATGTTTGCTTTGTGTCTGTCTACTGTCTGTGTAAGGTTTGGCCTATTTGGCTGACAAAATATGACATATACCCTGTAAGATGTGCAATTAAATGAATCCGTCATGCACCTGTATGTACAGGAAATTCTGGAAAAAACATTTATATACTGAGTGAAGGCACTGTAAGGCCTCAGAATAGAAGGGAACCATGTTGCACAGCATCAATGTCTATGATGGACAAGTGGTATGAAGCTTCAGTATGCCCTAGATTTTCTTTAAATATAACAAGGATTGTCCTGGACTTGTTCAAAGAAGGATTCTTTCCACTTGTACTTCAAGAATAAACTCCACCTTCTTCAACTAAAACCTCTTTCCCTCTGATCTGATCTTTTTTCATCACCTGGATTTGTTCTCTGAATTAAGCATGGTGGTATATAAACCCAAAAATAAAGAAATAAAATAAAGAAATATATTCAACAATAACTGCTCACAGTTCTGGCAACCACAAGGATCTATGTTGTTTAATACAATTCAAGGGCCATCCAATCCAACCCCCTCTCATGCAGGAACCCACATCAAAGTACTCCTGACAGATGGCCATTCAGCCTCTGCTTAAAAACCTTCAAAGAAGGAGACTCCACCACCACTGTTCCCTCTTCTATATGACATCCTTTCAAATATTTAAACATAGCTATCACATCCCCTCTCAGCCTTGGTTTTTTTTAAGGCTAAATATTCCCAGCTCCCTAAGCCGTTCCTCGTACATTTCTTCCAGACCTTCAACCATCCTGGTCACTCTCCTCTGTATCTGTTCGAGGTTGTGAACATCCTTTTAAAATTGAGATGCACAAAACTGGACACAGTACTCAAAGTGTAGTCTGGCCAGAGCAGAATAGAGTGGTATTATCACTTCCCTTGATCTAGACACTATGCTTCTGTTGATGCAACCAAGAATCACATTGGCTTTCCTGGCCACCACATCACACTGCTGGCTCATGTTCAATTTGTGGTCCACCAAGACTTCCAGATCCCTTCTACAGGTACTATTTTCCAGCCAGGTATCTCCCATCCTATATCTGTTCAATTCATTATTTTTACCTAGATGCAGCACCCTACATTTTCCTCTGTTGAAACCCATTCCGTTTGCTTTGGCCCAGCACTCTAATCTGTTAAGATCATTTTGGATTTTCATCCTATCTTTTAGGGAATTAGCAACCCCTCCCAATTTGATATTATCTGCAGATTTAATTAGCATACTCTCTATTCCTTCCTCCAAGTCATTAATAAAAATATTGAACTGCGTTGGACCCAGAACAGAACCCTGGGGCACCCCATTGGTCATGTCTCTCCAAGCTGAAGAGAGGCCATTTATGATCACCCTTTGGGTGCAATCAGTCAACCAATTGCAAATCCACCTAACAGTAGCACTATCTATCCCACTTTCTCCTAATTGTTTTGCAAGAATACCGTGGGGAACCTTATCAAAAGCAATATCCACAGCATTCCCCTCATCCACCTGGCCTGTAATTCTATCAAAGAAAGAGATCAAATTAGTTTGACATGACTTGTTTTAAAGAAACCCATGTTGACTTCTTGTAATGACAGCATTGTTTGTTAAATAATTAGACTGCCTGTATAATAATCTGCTCTAGGATCTCTCCAGGAATTGAAGTCAAGCTGACTGGGTGGTAATTATTTTGGTCCTCCCCCTTTTTTTTTTTTTTTGAAGAGGGGGACAATATTAGCCCTCCTCCAATCTATGGGGACTTTCCTTTTCCTCCAGGACTTCTCAAAGACAACCATTATTGCCAATGGTTCTGAAATTACTTCTGCTAGTTCTTTAATATCCTTGGGTGTAATTCATTTGGCCCAGGATACTTACATTCATTTAATGTTTCCAGGTGTTTCTGTACTACTTCCCTACCTATTCTATGTTGCAATTCCCGTCCTACCTCATCTACTCTTTGTCCCAGCAGATCTCTTTTTTCCTTTTTGGAGAAAACTGAGGCAAAGAAGGTGTTGAGTAGTTCTGCCTTTTCTTTGTCTCCTGTTAGTAACTGGTTATCATCACCACACAGAGAACCTATCCTTTCCTTATTTTTCCTTTTGCTGCAGACATAAATAAAGAAACCCTTTTTACTATCTTTAGTCTCTCTGGCAAGTCTAAGTTCATTTTGCACTTTAGCTTTTTTACCATCCCCCTGCATATATTAGCTGTCTGCTTATATTCCTCTATGGTGCATTCCCAATTTTCCATTTCTTGTACTTGTTTTTCTTTATGGTTAGCTGAGTTGAAAGTTTTTTAGTAAACCATTGTGGTTTCTTTAGACATCTCCCATTTTTTCTTCTTGTTGGAACAGTTTTAGATTGTGCCTTTAATATCTCACTTTTAAGGAACTCCCATCCATCTTGGACCCCCTTCACTTTCTGTGTTTCGATCCATGGAATCACAGCCATTAATTCCCTAAATTTACAAAAAATGGCTTTCTTAAAGTCCAGGATTCTTGTCTGACTATGCTTAGCTTCACCTTCCAACTGTACAACAAATTCCAAGAGGGCATGGTCACTTTTATCTAAAGATCCTACCACTTCGACACCATTTATAAAGTCCTACTTTATTGGTTAAGACCAGATCTAAAATGGTTGTGGCTTTTGTTGCCTCCTCTACTTTCTGGACCATGAAATTGTCTGCAAGGACAGTAAGGAATTTGTTAGACCTTGCATTCTTAGCTGAGTTGGACTGCCAATATATATCAGGATAGTTAAAATCTCCCATTAATACTACATCTCCCCCTTTTGATTGTGTGGCCACAGAAGGCATCATCCCACTCCTCCAGCTGGCTTGGGGGTCTATAATATACCCCCACAGTGACATCCCTCCCAGTTTTCTCACCCCTGATTTTCACCCAAATACTCTCAACATCCTTTCCCTGCTGTTTATCTTGTATTTCTTCAGCAGTATATATGTCCTTAATATATAAAGCTACACCTCCTCCTTTATTACTAGGTCTGTTCCTTTGAAGCAGGTTATACCCTCCAATAACTACATTCCAATCATACCGTCTCATCCCACCAAGTTTCAGTGATGCCAATTATGTCATATTTATTTTGCTGTATTAGGAGTTCCAGCTTTTCTTGTTTGTCCCCCATGCTCTGTTAGAAACATTTGCAGCTGCATGTGCTTCTTACATGTCCTTTGCTTAATATGTTTTTCCTTGCACTGATGGTCTGCACTACTCCTTGTCCTGCTCCTATTGCATCATTTGGGCTAATCTCCACAACCCCTTCTGGAGCTCTACTGTTAAGAAAATTTCCTTGCTCCCCCTGCAAACTCAGTTTAAAGCTCTCCTTATTAAATCTGCAAGCCTCTTGGCAAAAAGATTCCTACCAGCAGTAGTGAGGTGCACCTCACCCTCTCCCAATATCCCATCTGAATGTAATAGCAAACCATGGTCTAAGAATCCAAATCGTTCCTGCCAGCACCATCTCCGAAGCCAATTGTTCTTTCCCACTATTGTTCTTTCCCTTCGTGGGCCACATCCTTCTACAGGGAGGAAATATGAGATTACCACCTGGCCACCCAGGTCCTTCATCTTCCTACCCATGTCTTTGTATGCTTTCGTGATATCCTGAAAGCTGTGTTTTGAAGTATCGTTAATTCCTACATGGACCAAGAGAAAGGGTTAGGGTTAGGGTTAGGGTTAGGGTTAGGGTTAGGGTTAGGGTTAGGGTTAGGGTTAGAATCAGTGGGCTTGATGAGTCTCGTCAGTCTCTCCATTACATCCTGAATCTTGGCTCCAGGGAGACAACAGACATCTCAGTTCATTTTGTCAGGCCTACAGATGACCACTTCTGCTCCTCTAAGCAAGGAATCCCCAACCACCACCACTCGCCTCCTCTGAGGCTTGAAAGATGCCCCTTGGTGTGCTGTTGGATTCGGATACCTTCTAAAATGGAATTTGAAATTGAGTTGGCTAGGGAGCTCAGTAGTTTAGACATCTGACAGTAGAGGCAGAGGTTGGGAGTTCAGTTCCTCAATGTGCCTCCTGTGATCGAGAGCCAGCCTTTGTGGCCTTGGGCAAGATGCACAACCAGGACATTCCCCAAAGAAGGATGTGGTAAACCATTTCTGAGTACAGTGGTACCCTGACTTACAAGATTAATCCATTCCGAGCCAATGCTCATTAAGTCAGTTATCGCGAGGGGGGAGAAGCTGTGCATGCGATTTGAAATGCCTTCCAGTCACAGAGGCAGCACTTGCCTCCGTGACTGGAAGGGATTTAAAAGTGGTGTGCCGCTTATCTGGAGCCTGGGGTGGGGTGGGGAGAGAGAAGCGGTGCACCACTTCGGTGACTGCAAGGAAATTCAAATTCCAACACCCACCCACCCACTAAGACGGGAAATCCCGATCTTGCCTGTAAGCAGCCCGGGGGGGGAGTGCTGAAGAGCACTCATAAGTCAGGATTTTCGTATGTCGGATGCCTCGTAAGTCAAGGTACCACTGTATTCTCTATCTGGGAAACCCTAAAAAAGTTTGCCATAGTTCAGAGTTGACTTGGCTGCTTATGATAATCATTACTAAAATGAAGTTTTTAACCATGACATATAGATAACACTGATTTATGAGATCTGTTAAAGTGAGTGTTATGTATGTGAAGATTCTCAGTCACCTGAGTGAGGATATCTGGAAGTTGAGTCATGGCAACTGGACTTCTCCAAAGACTGACAAAGCTACTTGAATGAGTAGTGAAACTTTTCAATCTCAAAATAAAAGAAGTCTAGCTGTCATGATTTAACATCCAGATCAAGGTAGTGCTGTGCCTACACATTGATTCTTCTTATTTCTTCTTGGTGTTTTTTTCTACCTAGGACATGAAGACTCTGGACAAAGAAGTACGGGCTTGGGATGTGTATTTGGGATTGGAATCAACAGTTAAGAATGTGCTGATCTCCTTAAGAGCTGTCAACGAACTTCAGAATATCGCCATCCGGGAAAGACACTGGCAGCAACTGATGATTGCGACAGGGGTATAGCTTTTTGGTTTTCCACACAAGGGCTTTACATGGGGAGATCAGTCATGCGCCACATCTTCTTCCCAAGTGAAAAGGCATTTGCTTTCTTTCCATCACCAGGTATGCTTTGTTATGAATGAAGACACCACGTTAGGGGATCTTTTTGCTCTTCAGCTCCACAGGGTGGAAGATGAAGTTCAAAACATTGTGGATAAAGCTGTGAAGGAAATGGCAATAGAAAAGGTAACGGCTGCTTCAAATAGGAAATAGTCTGCATCCATGATGGCATTAATGTCAATAGAACAGTTGGCTTTATGGGAAGACGAGCAATGCTAGACCTGCAGAAGGACGACAGGATTCTGTTCTGTTTTCTATCGTCACCATATTTTTACAAATGACGTCACAGTCATGACAACACTCATTCCCCTCATCCCCCCCATAGGCACTCATGGAAATCAGTCAGACATGGGGAATTATGGATTTCTCATATGAACCACATTTCAGCACAGGCACACCGTTGTTGAAATCTGATGAAAACCTCATAGAAACGCTAGAAGACAATCAGGTAATGACTCATGTTCAAGATTTTTTTCCCCCTCAAGATATTATGTCTGAAATCTTGTTACAGCACTTGGTGTAAGCCAGATGGTCACTTTCAGTCTGTTCATTCCTGCAAAACCCAGCCTCCCTGCCATGATCCTCAGGGCACGAGCATCCACATTCCAAGCTGGCATGTACACATCCCCTCACCACCACGAATCGTACAGCAATGATTCAATTACCATGAAGAAATAGACAGAATGTTACAATTTGGCTGATGCCTCACAAATGCAACAATCCAGTGTGTTTGGCCTATGTCTGTTTGCTGAGTAATCAGACCTTCATCCAAGCAATTTCAAGTGTTTTTGGAGGTATCACCTTTTGTCTTTAGAGGTGGATTGTTGTTAACTACATTGTGTATTTTCTCTTGCAAGTGGTGCTCATTTTTAAGCAGGCACTATTTCCTGCCCTCACCCCATTTACTGAAATGTGTAGCAAAGATGTACAGGTCTCTGGAAATGTCTAGATCTCTGAGGCAAGGAGGGGTTTGTCCTCTTGGTGGTCTCAGGAGCTATGGAAATGTGTCTTTCCCTTGGGCAATGTGAATTTGTTTTCCATTCCTCTGCTTCAGAGAGTCCTCTAACCTTGGAGCTTTTATGATGCCACAGCCAACTGCAGTGAAACGGGGAATGTGGGGGAGATGCTATTCCATAAGCAGAACTGCATGGGTATCTCTTGGGGTTCTTGGCCCTTGTATCATGTAAACACGTCCACTGTTTATGTTGAATTGAAAACACAGATTCTGTTAAAGTTTCGGCTGAGAAGCATCTTATTTTAAATGAACAAGATTTTCTTTTCACAGTGTACTATTCTCCTTGGTATATAAAAATAATAATAGTTAAGTTATAAGAGTGAAGTATATCAACATGATTGCAAATCTCTGGAAGGTTTTCTTGGAAGTTTATTTTAGTGAGGGCAATTCTTTCTAAAATTTCCATATACAGTGCTTTTTAGCATATGTGCAGAAGAATGTCAATAGTTCCATTTAATTAAATATCAATTTGTTTTAATCCACATTGCAACCTTCCCAATATCCAGGCTTAAACCACAGCTCCAAATGTTCCCCAAGTAAACAAAAACATATATGAAAAATATTTGTTGGATTTTTAAAATGCAAATTGTCTTCAAGAGACCGTGATACCACTATCTTTAAATATACTTCTCAGTTCTATTACAGAATTTGGATGCAATAATGTTTATTATGGCCAGGCATTCAAGACCCATTACACTGATGCCATATCAGTTACATTGGCTGTCTGGTCATTTCAGTCCTTGGTTGAAAGCCCAGAATAGTCTGGGACCAGCTTACCTGAGTAGCCACCTGGTGGGCCAGGGGACCCCATCCTTATAAACCTGTCTAGGCTCTAAGATGAACTTCAAAGACCAGTTGTTCACAGGCTAGCTATAAAGATCTTTTATCCTGGCTGATGGTCCAACCCTTCCTCCCATTGAATAGTAGTCAATGATAAGAAGATGGTGCAGATCACATGTAAAATGGCTCATGACCATTCGGTGTGTTTCTGTTTCATCTCAGTTGTAGAGTGAGACAAAAGAGCAATGCCAATTCATTATAAGGCACCATTCAGGATCCAACCAGCCATTCCCTTTCTGGATATTTCACTCTATTCCAAACCTATTTCTCAGTTTTCTCTCCAGAGCAGTATTCCTTAGCTCGCTTTTCATTTATTATTAATTAATTTAGTTACTTAATTCATATCCTGCCTTTCTTCCATTAAAGAGATTCAAGGCTAGATACAACTTTTTAAAAACCTGCATGCATTGCATATATTTGAAAATCCAATAAATCAAGCCAATAATGTTGAAATCTGATGAAACCCAGAGAGGGTTTAAAATCATTAGTCAAAACATATTTTAAATACCTGGCAAATATATGCCAATAAAATTCTCATTGGATTCCTAGAGTGGGGTTGCCCACTTGAACCTTTTCCTGAGGTTCCTCCTTCCTGAATGGCATCCTACCTAAGAATTCACTCTTGAAGAATGAGCTTGTTAATAGTCTATGCGAGGGTAGGCTGGTTTATGGCCTAGTTGCCTCTACTAGCACTCCCTTTGGGAGATACAGAATATGAAACCAAACCCAAATTAAACTGATATTCAAATTACAATTAAGATGTCAATCATATCATAAAATTGGAGGTTAGAAAAGTTAATTCTTTGGACCACAGCTCTTCAAATCCTCCTGCTGTATTGGCCAATGGCTCTGCTGGATGGGGAATTATATGAGTTGTTATTTTCCAATCCCCTGAATAAAATACAGCCAAGGGAGTTTTTTTTAAAAAAACAAAAGGATGAGGTAAGATAAAAGTTTTCTCTTCTTTCATCTTGAACATTCCAATCTCACTATAACTCTGGCCACTGCTTCCCAATCGTAGGTCCCCAGAAGTACTTGGAGTACAACTTCCAGAAGCCTTCACCACTAACTGTGCTGGCCAGGATTTCTGGGAGTTGTGGTCCAAGAATACCTGGGTTATCCAAGGTTGTAAAACATTGTCCTAGACCACTGGTGGCGACCCTTTGGCACTCCAGATGTTTTGGGCCACAACTCCTACAGTCCTTTGTCATTGGCAATGCAGTCTTGGAATTCTGGGAGTTGTGGTCCAAAACATCTGGAGTGCCGAAGGTTCACCACCACTGTCCGAGACCATCTCTACTTGCTGAAGGCAGTGGTTGTACATAGAAAGAATCCAGCAGTTGTTTGTGTATGGTCCTACCTGGGTGGTGTATGTCACTTATAGATGCTGTGGCTCTTATGATTACTGGGGACAAGAAGATATTTTTAATTGAACAAATTGATGCAAATTGCATCCTGAGACTTTTTGTACAAAAACATTATACCACAGGATGGGAATACTGGCACTGATTTAATCTCAAGTCAAGATTTCTCTGTGGAAAATTATTGCCAAGCTTTGTTCACTGCAAACAGTTGTCTTAATGTATTGGTCAAACAGAGCATATGTTCCACACATATGCTTCAAATCCAATAACATATGGATATCATTCTCTCTATTTGTGATATTCACACCTGCACACTGAGCCTTGTGTAGTTACTAATACTACCCATACACGAGAAAGAGGTGCCAGTAGGTTTCATAAAGCCTTCAGTGTGTTGTTTGTTTTAAAAATAAAAATATTCAGAACAGAAACTAAGGAGAGGAACATCTCCCCTAAAAGAGCTGAATGACAAGTGAATATACTCATCTGGTTGATTATTAAGAAGGAGATTAAAACCAAGTGTGAGCGGAATGGAGAGTTTTGGAGGAAGGCATGACTTAACTGACTGGAACAGTGAAAAGGTCCTTGTGCTACTGCTCCCTTTCATTAATAATCATAAAATGTTCAAATGCCAATAAATGAAATTAACTGATGGCTTTATTACAATATTGTTTGCAGGTACAGCTTCAAAACATCCTAATGAGTAAATATGTGGAATATTTTCTGGTGGAGGTCAGCAGCTGGCAAAAAAAGCTAGTGGCAGCAGATATGGTGATTTCGCTCTGGCTGGAAGTGCAGCAAACCTGGGCCCACCTCCAGAGTATTTTCACCAATTCTGAGGACATCCGGAATCAGCTTCCAGAAGACACCAGGCGATTTGAGGGAATTGATCAGGACTTTAAGGTAAGAGCAGGACTACCCATGTTTCATATTTAGTATTATGTCCCATTCTGGACCCCACACTTCAAGAACGATGGTGACAAACTGTAACAAGTTCAGAGGAGAACAACAAGGATGATCGGGGGCTGGAAACCAAGCAGCCCTATGAAGAAAAACTAAAGCAACTGGGTATGTTAAGCCTTTAGAAAAGAAGACTGAGGGGCGATATAATACCACATTTCAAATTGTTGTTGTTCAGTCATGTCCGACTCTTCCTGGACCCATGGACCAGAGCTCGCCAGGCCTTCCTATCTTTACTGCCTCCCGGAGTTTGGTCCAATCCATATTGGTTGCATCGAGGACACCATCCAACTTTTCAAATACTGTACTGGAAAAGCTGAGGGCAGGATCTGTTCTTGATCATCTCAGAGTGTAGGACAGACAACTATAGGCTCAAGGTACAGGGGCCTAGATCTCCATTGATTATTGGGAAAAACGTCCTGTTAGAGCAGTATGGCAATGGAACCAATTACTTCAAGAGGTGGGGAGTGCACCAACACTGGAGGCATTCAAGAGAGTCCCCTCTTCCAGCCCATGCAAGTCAGTGCCATGGCAGATGTATTTGTCTTTCTGGTGCCACAAGAAGTTGCTGTGTAAACAACAATGAGGCTTTAATATCTCTGAAATATAAACTTCCATACAACTGCTGTAATTTATTACCTCTAGCCAAAATCCTGATAAGCCTGAGTAAATCAAAAGTTGTACTAGCAACTGCAAAACACGTTGCACAATTCATTGTCTAATCAACTGCAAAATTGGGCAGACAATCCAGCTGCTTGGGTGTAACTCCTCAAACTTCTGCATACTTGACACTATGCAAGAGGATTTCGGTCGATATATTATCAGGAAAGGTAGCAAGGCTATAAGATAAAGATAATAAATGGGATAATAATAATAATAGTAGTGGGATTTACTTCTGAGTGACCCTACACAACATTTTACTGCTGACCTACTTGGGTTGGATCCAGAGTATACTAGTTGAAAGTCCCATAAAATCAATGGAAAAAAGGAATCTGAAGTTGTCCCACTGATTTTAGTGTGAAGAAAGGGCAAAGCCATCCTAGTGTGGATCCATTCCTTTACCTAAGATTTCTCCCATTAGCCACATGAAGGAGACAGTTACTACAAATATATTTTCTGAGGATATCTTGCCCAAATATTGCCCTGTGTTTCATTCCATGCTGGGACATATTCAGATCTCTCCAATATCCACAACACTCCATCTACACTGGCTATTTTTTAAAAATCTCTCTCTCTCTCTCTCTCTCTCTCTCTCTCTCTCTCTCTCTCTCTCTCTCTCTCTCTCTCTCTCTCTCTCTCTGTGTGTGTGTGTGTGTGTGTGTGTGTGTGTGTGTGTGTGTGTGTGTGTTGTTTTATTTTAGTTTTAATTATTTTTATCCATCCCTCTTTTCCTGCTTGTTTGTTCAGGGACTTATGGCTGTGGTGGTGAAGACAAGAAAAGTGATAGAAGTTACAAATCAGATGGGATTGCTTGAAAAACTGGAAGTCCTGCAACACAGGTTTGACCTGAATTTATCTAACACCCTGCATTTAAATACTGTTGCCAATGTAATTGATCCTGCTTGAACTTCAGTGTTTGTAGATGCTGATACACAAAGCTGAAGTGACTAACATTCAGCAACTCTCAGACTTACTTCTGTCAGAGGAAGCTGGTGGCTCTGATGCTACTGCTAGGTGGATTTGTAATTGGTTGACTGATCACATCCAAAGGGTGATCATTAATGGCTTCTCTGCAGCTTGGAGAGATGTGACCAGTGGGGTGCCCCAGGGTTCTGTTCTGGGTCCGGTGCTGTTTAATATCTTAATTAATGACTTGGAGGAAGGAATAGAGAGTAGGCTGATTAAATTTGCAGATGATACCAAATTGGGAGGGGTTGCTAACTCCCTGGAAGATAGGATGAAAATCCAAAATGACCTTGACAGACTACTAGAGTGCTGGGTCAAAGCTAACAGAATGGGTTTTAACAGAGAGAAATGTAGGGTGCTGCATCTAGGTAAAAAAAAAATGAATTGCACAGATATAGGATGGGAGACACCTGGTTGGAGAATAGTACCTATGAAAGGGATCTGGGAGTCTTGGTGGACCACAAATTGAACATGAGTCAGCAGTGTGATGCGGTGGCCAGGAAAGGCAATGTGATTCTTGCTTACATCAACAGAACCATAGTGTCTAGATCAAGGGAAGTGATAGTACCATTCTATTCTGCTCTTGTCAGACCCCATCTGGAGTACTGTGTCCAGTTTTGTGCACCTCAATTTTAAAAGGATGTTCACAACCTCGAGCAGATACAGAGGAGGGTGACCAGGATGGTTAAAGGTCTGGAAGAAATGTCTTACGAGGAATGGCTTAGGGAGCTGGGAATGTTTAGCCTTAAAAAAAGAGAGGGGATACGATAGCCATGTTTAAATATTTGAAAGGATGTCATATTGAAGAGGGGACTGGTTTGTTTTCCTGGCTTCAGAGACTAGGACTTGGGGCAATGGTCTCAAACTACAGGAAAAGAGAATCCATCTGGACATTAGGAAGAACTGTGGAATATGCTGCCACGGAGGGTGGTGGAGTCTCCTTCTTTGGAGGTTTTTAAGCAGAGGCTGGATAGCCATCTGTTGGGAGTACTGTGATGGGGTTTCCTGAATGGCTGGGGTTGGACTGGATGGCCCTCAAGGTATCTTCCAACTCTTTGGTTCTATGATTCTTTGATCATCCAAGTAGTTAACTGCTCAGGCTAACTGGAATTGTTCTGTTCATTTCTTCAGTACCCTGAAAGAGATAGTTTTACCCACACCAGTAAACCATGGATTGCTAGCTTATAACAGGCTAGGATTCTACAAAAGAGGTGGCATGCCATTATATTTGAAGTGCCTCAGCAGCTGACATCTGTAATTGCTGTTTCCCAGGCACATGCCACAGAGTTACAGGCACAAGGCAATAAACTTGCCTCAAATGTTGTCATATACGTGTTGTGTACACTCCTAAATTTCATGAAGCAGACGTGTGGCTGCCTGTTACCTGGCTCAGCTGGGCAATTTATATACTCTCAGAAAGCACCTTCAGTTGCTTCTGTTTTAGTTCTTGCCTGCCAAACATGAGATATCATATTTCCCTGAGATGCTGAAGCAAAATCTTTTCCCAGTGCCATTGATATGTGAAGTAAGTCAATAGGACTTCCTTCCTTCCTTCCTTCCTTCCTTCCTTCCTTCCTTCCTTCCTTACTTACTTACTTACTTACTTACTTACTTACTTACTTACTTACTTACTTACTTACTTACTTCCAAGGACAGCACTTCTAATGCAGGGCTAGAGACTCTGTGGCCCTCCAGATATTGATGGGCTTTCAGCAGTCTTCTCAGACAACCGTGCATTTGAGGTGGGAAGAAGGAAAGAGTTAAGGACAATTCTAGCTTGACATTTAGTGTGTTTTAATGTATTGTATGACTTGTCTAAATTGAGAACAGATAGGGGCACTAGGAGAACCACTTTTCACTGACACAGAAATGACCATGTCCACCATGTCTCTGTCTTCTTGGTGATGGTATCAGTATTTTCCCCACCCATTCAAAGGCTTGTCTCAGTAACAACAGTGATCTAATCCCTCCTTTCATGATTATTTCTCCTTCCTAAAGGAATGCTCCAAAGGTGGAGTTTTTGCACGCTGGTGCTTCTTATGCAGTTGATTATCTCCATCTTTTCAAGTAGCTTCTGACTGGTAAAGAAACAAACAAGCAGAAGTAAGAAGAGAAACTCTAGCAGAGAAATTGATTTCCCGCTTAATTATTAAAGAATTCCTTAGGACATACTGAAGGGAAATGGCTTATTGAAAAATAGCTTTTAAATCCAGGTTTGGATGTAGATCCTGGTATAGTCTGCACTTCTTCCCAATGAACAGGGATTAGCAAAAGAAAAGGGGCTAGATGTGTAGCTCCATCTGGCTGAGTCCCATAGGACTTTACTTTACTTTTTGTTGTAGCCATTCCAATTCTGCATTAGAAATACTGTTCCTGGCAAGAAAACTCCATGGACATGGGGTCACGGAGAGTTGGTCATGGCTGTAACGACACAACACACACACACACACACACACACACACACACACACACACACACACACACACACGGATTTACGGAAGTGTCTTTGTTCTTGTTCTAAACTATTTCTTATTCTTTACTCTCCAAAATTCAGACAGCTTCCCTCGTTATATATGACACACATAATGTGGAACGGCTATTTCCACTGAGTCAACACACTTTTTTAAGCTGGTTTATTCTCTTTGTGCCTTGGAGAAATGAGCGGGGGGTGGGGGGTGACAGAGGCAAATAGACTTTGGGTTGTACTCTTCCAGTTTAACCTTTCACGTTGTGGGTTCTTTTTGTCCACAGGCTCACTCTTTGTGAGAAATCCTTAGCTGACTATTTAGATGCCAAGAGACTCACTTTCCCAAGATTCTATTTTGTTTCCGCTGTGGATTTGTTAGAAATCATATCCAAAGGAACTCATCCAAAGCAGGTAAACTCTTCTTGCTTCCAGCTGCTGGCCTGCGTCGCTTGACTCCAGCTGGCAGTGAACTAAAGCGCGTGATCACTCGTTTTGTCATGCTTTTCAACAGATCACCAAGCACCTGATGAAACTCTTCGACAACGTGGCAGATCTTAAATTTGAGGAGGACGAAAATGCAGAAATACAAACAGCCATAGGGATGTACAGCAGAGAGGGAGAGTTTGTCATGTTTTCAGAGCACTGTTCCTGTGAAGGACAGGTAAATCCAGCCATCTCTTGTGGCCAAACCTGGAAAGCGCCACACCTCATGAATGGAGAGTCTGATCCTTCATCCCTGATCTCTGATGGCCAATTGGCTGTGGAGGCAGCCTAAGAGAGGGAGAAGCCATCAACATAAAATGCACGTTAGAAAAAAAAAACCCAAGCAGGTGTGAAGCCTCACAGAATCTATCCACAAACTATTTAACACCAGACTTAATTATTAAAGAATTCCTTAGGATATGCTGAAGAGAAATGGATGTTGTCTTGGATCCAGCATTGTCTCTGGAATCCCAGGTGGCAGCCATTTCCAAGTCAGCCTTTTATCAATTTAGGCTTATCGCCCAGATTCCCCCATACCTCAATGGTGACTTCCTGCGGACAGTTGTGCAAGCACTGGTCATCTAAAGGATAAATTATTGTAATATTCTCTACATGGTGATTGCAGCTGGTGCAGAATGTGGCAGCCAGAATGGTGGTTGATGCAGAATGTTTTGACCGTATCACCCCAATACTGGTCTGCCTGCACCGGCTATCAGTTGCTTCCCGGATAGGGTTCAAGGTATTGGTTTTGGTTAACCAAACCCTCCATGGCTTGGGACCTGAGTATCTGGCAGAGCGGATATCCCAAAGGCTAGTGTTGGCCCGGCCTACCAGGTCATTGTTGGTACTCTTGCTTCAGGTGGCCACTTCCCGGGAGGCCTGTAAGGTATATACTCATAATCAGGCCTTCTCGGTGGCTGGCCCGGTTATATGGAACAAACTGCCTTGCGATATTTGCCACATTGAGCCTCTTAACAACCTTTTAAAAAACTTTAAAAACCTGGCTTTTCAAGGAAGCATATGGCGATCTGTAATGTAATGTTTTGTTGCTCCCTCAGTGTTGTTGTATTTCTTTCTTTTTTTTTCCCTGCTACCCTTAGGTTTCGCCCTCTTGCTGCGTGTTTGCTTTTTGCTTCCCTTGGTTTATCTGTTGTTTTTGGTTGGTTTATTGATTTTAATTCTTTATTTATTTGGCTTTTGTGTAAACCACCCAGAGTCCCATTGGGAAACTGAAGCGGTCTAGAAATGCAAAAATAAATAAAATAAATAAAGACTATACAGCTGTGGAAAACAGTGTGCTGCAAATCTGTGATGTGCAAATGTTCACACAATCAAAGCCTGAGTTTCATTTCAGTTGTTCTACACTCACTCGCTGCCTCATAGCGAGTGCAAGGGCTAATGGAATTTATGGTGTAGTGTTCACTTGAGGTGAAAGTTAGGGCACAAAATGGTCTGTCACTATACCCATGTTTTGAGTGATGGGGTTGATCAAGGGTCCAAATATCTCTACCTTTCATCGTATAGCTCCAACCATAAAAGATGGGAGCAGGTACTTCCCTGGTGCATCCTCCCCCAAGTTCAGAGGTCATGAAATGGCAATGACCGTATGGTTGGGCTGGCAGGAAGACTTCTAGTGCCTGCCTACAGGAAGGGTTGCACTGGCATGCTGGTATCACCCAGCATGACCTGGGGAACAGCAAGCACAGGGCAACAGACCAAAAGAGACAGGGCTTCACACCAGTCCATCAATGGCAAACAAAAGAGGAAGTTGGGGGCCCTCAGAGCCCCACTTCTTCCATGATGCTTCCGCTCTGGCCCACCCTTGTTGGTTATGCTGTTTGCACTTTTGTACAAAAGTCCCATGTCCACATTGTTCTGTGTTGGTCTGTGCTTTCTTTCTTGTGGGGGTGGCTGTTTGGGGCATTGGGATAGATCACAACAGGCAGGTGAGGAAGGCTGCAGGTCATGATCAGTATGGAATCTTCAAATGTGAATTGGTGTAGGTGGGTGTGGGGGGGAACAGGTTGCCCCAGCTTGGGTGGGACAGTTTGCCCATGTTCCTGGATGGTGGGGAGCCATGGTGTTGCATGCATCTGTGTGGCTCCAGGAAATTTGCCATTTCAAGCAGTCTCACAGAAGGGCCCTGTGGAGATGTTGGGTCATGGGGTGGCATTTGGGACCCCATTTGGGACATCTTTAATTAATAAAGTTGTGGCTGTTCAGACTTCAGTTATGGAGTTTATGAGTGTGTGTGAATGTGGTATTTTACTGGAGGAGGGAGGGGAACCAGGGCCTACTCAGGGGTAGGCCAACAATTTTTTTGCATTCAAGTGTTGAGGATTTTTCTTTGGAAATTGTAGGAAATCTCCATAGGGGGTCTTGGTGTGCAAGACCTGGACGTTTGTCAAGAATAAGAAATGTTGTGATTACTTGACACACCCCTAAAGAGTTCTCTCTATTGCAGAGCAAAGAAAAGTGAATTGTGCCAAGTGTACAGTTTTTAATTAAGATTAGGATATAGCTCCATGAGTGAATCATTGGTTTGAGCAGATTGACTGTGCAGTTTGAATGAGAGGTAGGCATAGTACTACAAACAAAGCTGCATTCATCCCGTTGCTGCAGTCATAGCATCATAAAGTTGGAAGGAGCCTACAAGGCCACGGAGTCCAACCCCCTGCTCAATGCAGGAATACGAATCAAAGGAGATCTGCCTTAGCCATCTAAATTTGTTTTGAATGCCTCCAGCTTTGCAGCACTCACCACCTCTTCAGGCAATTGGTTCCATTACTGTACTGCTTTAACAGTTAGGAAGTTTTTCCTGATCTTCAAACAAAATCTGGCTTCCTCTAACTTGAACCCACTGTTGCATGTCCTGCACGCAGGGATGTCTTGCATTTGGCTTATCATATTTGAGTGTCTTATCTTCTGTCTACATCCTTCAGGCAGAATGCTGGTTAAATCACTTAGAAGAAACCATGCACACGACTGTAAAGCGGAAAATCATGGAGGCTGTAGTAGCCTATGAGGATAAGCCGCGGGATCAGTGGCTGTTTGACTACCCTGCCCAGGTGGCTTTGACCAGCAGTCAAATCTGGTGGGTGGCCAATGTCCGGATTGCTTTTGGCCGTCTTGAAGAAGGGTTCGAAACAGCTCTGAAGGACTACAACCGAAAACAGGCAAGTGAAACAGGCTTTGGAAAAGACAAGAGTGAAGCCACTATCAGGAATGGAATACTAGCATTTTAACTTGATGACCATTTAGATTTAAGGGGTGATTTCTTTTTAATGTGCACTTATTTCCAGAAGGACCAGGCCAAGACATCTGGCTACCTGTGTCAACCCCTTTGTCACCTGATGTGCTAAGGAGAACTGGAGTAGCAAGTACATTTTAATCCAGCACCAGGGGCCCTTTGTACATGACCCCTAAACTCCACCGCAAAGGGCTCCCAGCTCCGGAGCTTAAAATTGTTTCCCCACCAGCTCCAGAGTTTACAGATAATTAAGTGCGACCACGCCCACCTAAGCGCGTCCCAGCGCACTTTTCAGGTCCCTGCTCTCTGGAGGTGAAAATTCCTGATGCGGATATAACGTAGTGACTGCCCGGCTCTCCTTGCTTCTGTTTGTTCTTTTTTTGCCCCCCGCCCCTTAAAGATATCTGAATGCAGTGCAGAACGGAGGTGAGCGGCATTCTTTTCTTCCTTTTTTTCTCCCTCCCCTCCCGCAGCCAGCAGCCAGGAGTGTGGAGAGGGTGGGAACGCAGGAACAGCGACAAACCCCTAATATCTTTGGTCCGAATTTAAGTGGCCAGTGGATCTTAGGGGTCGTGTGAAAAGGCCCAGGGTTAGGATGGTTAGCTCCACCAGTACTGAAGGTAGCCAGTTAGTTTGTATAGGACAGGCTGTTTGGTGTACACAGCTCTGTGCTCCCAAAATAGCTGGCAGGCTCAGAAGAAATGGCTGCCACCACTGCTTTCAATATTTATATCTAAGGCATTTGCCTCATGCTCTCTAGCAACAGGGCTAGCCACTGATTCCACTAGAATTCTTTAATGCATCCCAGTGATACCTGTGATATGTGGTGAAGGTGATGAGTCTACAGGCACATTCAGCTGCCTGCTTCCCTGGTAAAATCACACTCAGCGTCAAGTCCTTGAATGTTGAGCCACTGTAGTGCCTGGCTGGCCAGGTTTTACCTAGGTTTTAGAAACGCCACTTGGAGCCCATTGGACTATTAATTAGCAGGTGAAGCCATCTACAATGTGAGAGAATTTCATAAGGACTGAATGAATTAAAAATTCTGCATAAACATTGCAACTGGGCTAACACTCAGGGATTCACTGGTGTGTGAACAGCTGAAATCACTTCACAGTGTTTATTGTGTATTGTATGAACAGTTGTTTATTGTTTATTTATTTGAAATTTGCATATGCCACCTTTCTCCTAAATGAAGTAATGAAGCCATGTAAATTAATGCTGGATGGGAACTTATGGAAGCTGCAACCCAAAAAAAGAATTCTCCCAGCCCCAGATATTATGTCTCTTGCTGGACTTCCTGCTCCGCTAGAGGGTTAACCTGGTGTCTCTATAGGCCCCTTAAAGCCCCACAATTCTGTAAATCTATGATTCTGTAGATTTCCAGAAAAACTGAGATCTATTTTATCTTCCAGAGCCTTCTGGGAGCTTAGCTAACTATGGGACTGTGTGTGTGTGTGTGTGTGTGTGTGTGTGTGTGTGTGTGTGTGTGTGTGTGTGTGTGTGTGTGTGTGTGTGTGTGTGTGTGTGTGTGTGTGTTGTGTCGTTACAGTTGTGACTGACCCTTCGTGACCCCATGTCCATGAAATTTTCTTGGCAGGAATACTGGAGCGGCTTGCCAATTCGTACTCCAGGCGTAGGAGTGTGTAGCCTGCATCATGAAATTATAACACCAGTTAGAAAGTGCTTTAAAAACTATGGCACAGTATATAAGCAGCACACTTTGCTTTATATAGCATGGCTACTTTACATAGTTTCCCTCAGCCCATTTCACCCCAAAATCAACCCTGTAAGGTAGGCTTGATCAACTGATATTGATTGGACCATGGAAGATCACAAGTAGCTTTGCAACTAAGCAGGAGTTTTAACTTGAGTCTCCCTGTCCAAAGTACCATGCTGTATCCATTGCACTATGCTACCTCTCTTAGATCTACGGTGGTACCAAGCAATCAATGGTACCAAGGCTGAAACATACTGGTAGAAAAAATGCAGGAGTTAATGTGCTTAATTTGCAAACAGGCAAAAGAAAAAGAGAGCAAAATAATTTTGTAAAATGTACAAACCCAATATTTTATTGCCTGCCTTAAAGCCATTTGGTCAAGTCTTCCTCCAAATTTCAAGTTTCTTTAACTTGACAGCAACCTCAGTGACCATCTACAGTACTTCTATTTGGACTCTGTACTGGTTATATAGGTGTTTTGGATTCAGGTTTGCCTTGTTTGAATCTGCTTTTCTTGTCTTGGCAAAATCTAGATGTAATGCAGCAAAATAGCGAAAAATAATTGCTCACCTCACCTTTTTGATAAAAGAGTTTTAATTACAAAGCACCACTTTTTGGCTATTACGTGACTCTTGATGTTCTCTATATTATATATATATTCCATTTGAAATTTGTAATAATCCCATCACTTTAAACACTCAAGCAAATGCCATACAAATGAACCTGCACATGAGCATCTAATTCATGCTGAAATAAAAGTAATGACCATTTGCTGAAAAGTGTATCTGCGTTATTAAGGAAGCAAATTGCAATTATGAGAAAACAATACTGTTATTAGTTTGCAAAAGTTGTTTGCGTTGATTAAAAGCTCCAATAAGTATGTCTTGCTTACCAGAACCGCTCCATTTAGCACTTGACAAATAATCAGGTTTTTCCTCCGCAGTGTAATATCTCCATTGAAATATAATTATTTTGTAGATTGCTCAACTGAATGCCCTTATAAACATGCTGTTAGGGGAACTCACCCCTGGAGATCGTCAGAAGATCATGACAATCTGCACAATTGATGTGCATGCGAGAGATGTTGTAGCCAAGCTTATAGCACAGAAGGTAATTTGTTGCAAAGCAATTACCCTAATGCATTTTTAAAAGCATAAAATAAAGAATAATTTCATTTGTTGAAAAGATATTGGGATTGCTTATCTATAATGATGACAGAACATTTTGATTCAGTCAATTTCCGTCTTTTCTCTCTCTTTAGTTTCAAACCACTGCTAATTACATTTACCAGTTGGGGGAAAAGTGCTATTTATACATATAGATGGATATATTTGTGTGCGTGTTTTTCCAAATGTTTAAAGTGTCTATTAAAACTGTATGCGATAAAATGACAGCGGGTTCTCAATGATCTGTCCCAGGCCTGCTTACTGTTACCATGAAAGTGTGCATTTATTACAACTGGTTTTGCAATTTATAAATGTTCAAAGTACTATAATTGTATAGCAATTTGGGAGTGACTTGTCCATGTTTTCTGAGGATATTAATGGTTTCTGATTTTGTCTGGGAAGGAATTAATGATAACTTGGTAGCTTCAAGTCCTTGTCCTGAACGTGTTGTCTTGCTCTAGAAATCAAACAACCAGATTCATTGCTTATGAAATGCTTTATATGGGCTTTCTTAAACCACCTCTGCCCCTGTTATCACTTGGGGTTTTTCTCCCATTGAGCCCAATCCACATACTTAGAAGGAAGAAGCAGGTCAAGTAGAATAGTCTCCTTATCTCTCTCTTGCAGTTATCATGGTTTATCTCAGTGGTTCCTAATTTTTTTCTATTGGAAGCTCCTTTGACTTACTGGTCACTGGCCACAACCCCCCTATATGATACTTTGGGGTGGGGCTGGGAGAGAAGGGAGGTAGAAGCATGGTCTGAGTAGTAGGTTTGCAGAATATGTGGAAGTACAACTCAAGTTGAGCTTCCCCACTCCCTTCTCCATCCCACCCAACCAAATATTGAATTGAGAGCTATGGTCAATGGCCAGTAAGTCAAAGGAGCCTTTCAGAAGTACTTCTGAGGAGAACTGCTGGATAACTCAGTGGTTTAGGGATTTGGCTCCAGAGCCAGTTCCCCACTGTGTTTCCCTGGCAGGAGATAGACTCAATGATCCATAGGGTCACTTTCAAGTCTGCCGTTCCAAAATGATTATGGTGATGACTTTGTGGTGCCCCTAGCTGGGTGTGACAGTGCCACCAGGGTGCCACAACACACAATCTGGGAACCACAGGGTTACCTGTGTGGAGAAGGCAAAACAGCAGGGCTGACCCAAGACATTTTGGTGTTTGAGGTAGAGTAAAATGTTACCCCTACATTCCAACCACCCATGTCTAAGAACATAGTTTCCCTATGGGAAACACCACACAGTGCAAATGTTTATTAAAGAAAGTACTGATAATTCTGTAGCATTGACATGTAAATGCCAGAAGACCAGTAAATCAAAATATCAAAAAAGTTTTATTTACGATATTTAAAAAAAGGGTTAAGACAGCAAGACAAATTCAGAATTTGTCACAGAACAAGACCATGAAGTAACAGTTGCCATGAGACAAGTTATCATGACCGTGAGAAAATGGAAAAGAGGACTAAACAGGGACAAAACCACGTGATCATGATCAATGCTTTCATGGTATAAAACAAGTTGCGGAACAAGGAAGGGTGTGAAGTAACTGCCTAAATTGATGTAAAAATTTGTTCGGCTAAATACTGAAGGTCGTCTTCTACATAAATATACACCAAGGAGAGAACCATGTGGTGTTGAAACTGTAATTTTGGGTTGGAAAAGTGAAGATCGGCTTATATAAGGGAGTGCCTTATAGGTAGGAAAATATGGTATGTCTTTTTGACATGTGAGGCAAAAATCCTGTGAGCATCTCTTCCTGTTTCCGAGGGGGGGGGGAATACAACATACTAAATTATTATTATTAAAAGCTAATTATTTGTTGCCCTTTGACAGCATTCACCAGTCTGCCTAATAGTAGGGTTCATCCTGGTGAAGATGCAACCACAGCAAGAAAGAGAAGCAACATTCCCATAGAGAGCACCAGTCAATCTTCTCTGGTGTGGCTATTGACAATTGCCCAATCATTTCAACTCCTCATACCAAACTTAACGGAAGGACCTCCTCGGTTCAACCCCAGGCCTCTCTAGTTATGATGAGACTGATTGGAAGATTGAGAATATTTTGGGAGAGAAACCATAGAGATTTGCTCCCAGTCAAAAGAGTCAAGGATTCACTCAACATAAAGCAAATTTGCTTGGAAAAGTGCTTAATTTTGTGTCTAGACTATTATCATGAAGTTGAGCCATATCTGTGGACAACATGGAAGAACTGCTTTGAAAAAGGACCTATAAGATCAGAACTAAACATGATGTATGAATATAATAACTTTGGATTATAGGTGGGAGATTAAATATTTGGGTATTTCTCATTGGTTCAAAGGTTATTATTGTTGTTAAATAATTGCCAAAGGGACATTCCATGTCAAATCAACTAATGTATGGAACCTTGATATCATGGATTTGGTTCATTTTTGGTACATTTCTACCTTACCATTTGTACCTTACCTTTTTTAAAAAAAAATCACAATTTTTGGTCCACAGGTTTCTGAGATACTGCATTTTCAAAATTGCAAAAAAAGCCAAAAATCACTACTCATCATAATTTCAAATGTCATTTATTAGATACCTGTGATAGCTACAGACCTGGAACTGATGTCATTTTCAAGCTTATGAACAGGGCTTTCATTTGATATACAACGTGATGCAATTGTACACTTTCAACAAAAAACAACAACACTGAAAATAAATTGAAGTTTTTATAATTTTCAAAAAATTCACACTTAAAGATACAGTACATATCTTGTAGCCAATCACTCTGCATTTCAGGCTCATATCTCAATTGTATCATATCAAACTTAAATATTCTTGTTAGTGACAAGGAATTAAATTGATTTAGTCCTGAAAATAGACCAACATTTCTATGATTAAGAACTTTTTTTCTTGGCTAGCATGTTGGATGCTTTTCTCATCTCCTGTGAGGTTAGCTAGTATGTTCTCACAGACACACACACACACACACACACACACACACACACACACACACACACACACACACACACACACAGAGAGAGAGAGAGAGAGAGAGAGAGAGAGTTAAATAATATTAATTACTTGATTGAACTAGAAATGAAAACAATACTACAATGGTCAAGAACAATATATACAGTAATATACAGAAATAAGCCCTATGATTTATTAACTCCTGTTATAAACAAATTATATTTGGATTTACAGTATATACCACCAAGCTTAATTCAGAGAACAACTCCAGGTGGTTATGTTTAAATATAAATGTAATCAGATAAATAGATTTGGTTATAGTTAGATCAAATAATTTGTATCAGCCAATATAAGTGTTCATAAAGGACTACTTAATTTAACTTGAATCCAGTATAAAAAGAGAGAGAGAAAATAAAAATAAAATAGAATTACAGTGGTACCTTCTATAAAGGAATTAATTTGTTCCAAATGAAATTATGTTAAGCAAATTTTCCTTTATACAAATTCCCATATGAATGCATTGAAAATGGAGTGATCCCATTTTTATGTTGTACGGATTTTCCCCATAGGCGATTATGTTAAGCAAATTTCCCCTATCTCCGGAATTTTTATGTTGTACAAATTTTATGTTATACAAGCTTTGTTATACAAGGGTCCACTGTATAATTAAAATATCAGTAGATAAGCCTCCTTCCCCCCAAAAACATAGGAATACTCAGGCTGAAATTAAAAGTTGGGACTCAAGTGTTAATTAAGATGTTAAACATTAATTAAGTTGCTCTTGTGGTTATTAACCCAACCATATACAGTATATTGGTTAAACTTTTGTTTTTCAGTTGCATGCATAACATTCACACCTTAAAAACCTCAGGATTTCCACTCACTACTGTCTTAGAAGTGCTGCTGTTTTCCTTGACATTTAAAAAAAAAGGAAGAAGGCGGCTGTGTGTGAAATGAGAGGAACATAGAGCTATGAAAGACAGAGAAGAGCTCCTCCTCTTGGTGCTTTTTGAACAGGACCCAGAAGTGGAAGGGGTGTGCCTTCCTCTTCCGTTTTGCAGACGGAGGCCCTGGGAGAGAAGCGCTTCCTGGAAAAAACCCTGAAAGGAAGGGGGAGCTGGAGGATCAATCAGATCCTGGGAAGGAGAAAGAAGCAAGGAAGGGAGATGTGGGATGGGGGGTGTTTCTCTGCGCAGCACCATCATGGAGGGGGAAAAACAAAAGTCTCCCTGTTCATGTGTGCCGCTACTGAGGGGGAACCCTAGACAAATAACCCCATTTTCTCTTTGAATAAAGTTCCTGTGGGCGCCAGTGCTGGATTTACCATGGTGCAAATGGTGCACCCTCTTTAAGAGTGCACACCCACACCTCCCCTCCCTCACCCTTGGCTCCCTCCCTCCCTCCCTCCTAACTCAACAAAGCCACTTCCCTGCCTAAAATATTTGAGTATGAACCAGGAAACACTAAAAAGTAGAGATGGGCACGAAATAAACAATTTTTCATTTCTGTTTTCATTTTTTCGTTTCGTTACACAATGAAATGACAAATGAATTTTGTCTCCAAAATGAAACGAAACAAACAGAAACACCAGAAATTTTGCCGTGCGTTTCGTTTTCGTTACTGCAATACAGTGAACTGCTCTAAATGCTAAAAAAAATTGAAATAAATGGTAATGAAACTGTAATGAAATGAACAAAAATGAAAACAATTTTTTTGCAAAAATTTGCGAAAAATTGAAATGAACCGAAACGGACCCTCCAAACGACAAACGACAAACGAAACATCATTTTTTTGATTCGTGCCCATCTCTACTAAAAAGTATACAGCTTTACCAAGCAAGGAAATCCCATGTTCTGAGTGAAATGATCAGTCATCAACATGGTCATCACTTGGTGTTTTGTTTGTTTTGCTTTGACTTCTGTGTTTCAGGAGGTGAGGATAAAGACAGAGAGCTGCTGGTCTTTGGGCTCCTTGGCCCCTCCGCTATCTGTGGAAGCCAAAGAACAGCTACTATTAAAATGCCCCCAGAGGGGTTTTAAGTTCTTGTTTGAGCTTTACAGTTTACAGATTCTGAAAAAATCTGTCTATGTTAAAGTGTGGAAGTGCAAGATTTGGCCATGTATGACTTGGTATATGACACATGGCTCTTTTTTGCCATATGCAATGCAATTTAATTACTATATTTCCATGCATAAAATGGCAGGCTTATAAAGATTTTTTTCCCCAAGCCGTGGGACCTGCCGTGTGTTATATGCATAGGGGCATCATAATCTTTTCAGCTCTTCGGCCTCTGAAGATCTTAACCTACCCCATAACAATTCTTCAAAGGTAGAAGAGGGGACTATCCCATTGCCAGTTCAGGGACCAATTTGGTCAATTTTTCCACATGGGCTGTTACTTCACGTCCTTCTTTGTTCTGCAACTAGTTTTGTACTGTGACAGCGTTGATCGCGATAATGTGGTTTTGTCCCCATTTCAGTGTCCCCGTGGTTGTGATAACTTGTCTTGTGACAAGTGTTACCTCACGTTCTTGTACTGTGACAAACACTGAATTTACCTAGCTTCCTTTTTCCTTTTTTGGGGGGGCTTAAAATTCTTTTTCAATACAGTGGTACCTTGTATAAAGGAATTAATTCGTTCCAAATGAAATTATGTTAAGCAAATTTTCCTTTATACAAATTCCCATAGGAATGCATTGGAAACGGAGTGATCCCATTTTTATGTTGTACGGATTCTCCCCATAGGCGATTATGTTAAGCAAATTTCCCCTATCTCCGGAATTTTTATGTTGTACAAATTTTATGTTATACAAGCTGTTTGTTATACGAGGGTCCACTGTATTTCGCTTCTGAAAAGTAAACAAAAAACTAAACAACAACCCGGACACAGTATTCTGAGAGAAACAAATGTTTTGTTGCATGACAGTCGTTACTACACAGTGTCTTGTGTCGGAACAGAAAGCAGGAACAAAGAGTGATAAGGGAAAACCCTATCCCAGCACCAGGTTTGTATTGTTGCGTTTAGCACCCGTTCTGGGGGCACAGTCAAGACAAATTTCAGTAGTTGCACAACGGACGTGAAGTAACATTTTTATGTACTGCTCCTAAGTGCAACACTAACAAAGACAAAACGGATGTGAAGTAACCGCCCATGGAGTCTGATGGGGAGAGGTGCATTTTGCCTCTCCAAAAATGTTTTGGGTCAGCACTGGTCTTTCAGTTCTTCTCTTGTTTTTATACAGGCCCTCCTATATGCTTTGGAAATTTAAGAAAGGTCCTCAGGGGAATTATGAAAAGCAGATTGTGCCCAGATATTGCAAGAGCAATGGCCTGATCTAGATGGCTTCACTCCTAGGATTTCCTGGACAACCTGCTGCTCTTCACATTTGATTTTCTTTTCTTTTGTTACCCTTGAGGTTGCTAATGGACAGGCGTTCACCTGGCTGTCGCAGTTACGTCACCGATGGGATGAGGAGCAAAGCGAGTGTTTTGTCAACATTTGTGACGCTCAGTTTCCGTACGCTTATGAATATCTTGGGAACAGTCCAAGGCTTGTGATCACACCTCTTACTGACAGGTGAGCATCACACTGAAGATGGCTGCGGAGTGGGCATGAAATGATATGACCTTGCAATTCATCCATTCAAAGATTCTTCTTGGTTATTCCATGTCATGTGATTTATCCATAAAAATAATGTGCATTTCAATATGCAACTAAAATAGTGAGTTTCAGAAATATGGTAAAGAGCCTGAATATTTGAATAAACAAAGAAAACATTGAATCTAAACAACAACAGCTAAGACCCTGTTTTAAAATAGAATCTTTTCTAATGTTTGGCCTGCAGACTTGTTTTATTTATAAAGGAGAACAAAATATCATCCCTTAGTCTTCCATCTTGTCCTGTTTTACCCAAGAATGCATCCCAGTGAACTAAATGGAGCTTTCATCTGAGCGCCTACGTTTGAGATTATGCTATTAACAATTTGTGCATGTAAGGAAGGCACTTTTAGCTTTATTAACTGGCATTCTATAAGAAAGAAGAAGAAGCAACAGTGTAGAACTCTGAACAGTTGCTATTTAAAAAAAATCTTCCACGCAACATAATCATGTTGTTGTGGTGCAATACATAATAGCAGTTGGAAAGGGAAATTTGCAGCAATTTCAAAATATTCTTTTTGCTGAAATTGTTTATCCACATTGCAAAAGCCTTTAAGGAAGTTCTGGTGTTTTTCCACATTGTTGGGAGCAGCTGTCTCCATCTCCTGTGGCTGTCTGACTACTAACTAGGCAGATGGCAGACAGTAGCTGAGGTGTGTCGGCTGCTCTGTGCAGGATGAGCTTCTCTGGCTTGCAGGAGGCACAGCTGCCGCACTATTATGATGATGGTGATGATGACCCTTCCATATTTGAGACTTGTTAAGCCTCATGTGGAACCATGTGTCATGAAAGGGTGATTAGCCTCTCTCTCTCTCTCTCTCTCTCTCTCTCTCTGTGTGTGTGTGTGTGTGTGTGTGTGTGTGTGTGTGTGTGTGTGTGTGTGTGTGTGTGTGTGTGTGTGTGTGTGTGTGTGTTGTCTAAATGCACCATCTAAACACCTGAATAACCGCACCAGTGTGCTTCATGGAAATATGGAATGCCTATTAATTACCCACTTGGGGACAAAGTCTGGCAGGGAAGATGCTTCTAAAAAAGACGTGTGTTACAAGGTATTTGCCACATATATGAAGGTCTTTCGCGCAACGAGGGAATAAGAGGTGGGCAAGGCCAAGAAGCTGTGAAGAGGATGCCTGGTGACCAACCCAGCAGCGGTCTCTCTTCCTGCATCTTTGTGCAGATACGGCAGGGAAGCCGGGAGTAATGAGACCGGAATGCACCAATTAGCCCTAGGAGGGCTTTTGAAAAAGCCCACAGGTCAGGTGGAGGACTGCGAAGAGGATTTCGTGAAATTGCCAGGAGAAAAAAAATGCAGGCTGCTTTCAAATCTGTGGCATTTATAAGATTTACCAGCTGAAGAACTGATTCATGCCGTCTTACTGAGGGGTTACTGAGCTCAAGAAAGAGCAGGCAGGCTTCTGAATTGTGGGTATTATTCTTAGCAATGGCTTTGTTGGTGACAGGTATATAACACTGCAGCCTGGCAAGAGGGAGGCCACTATCTTGCCATCAGAGTATGACCAGAAGCTGGTTTGACTGACTCTCAACTCTCTTTTGCATCCAGAACATTTGGCTCATATCTGTATTCTTATCTGGATTTTGCTCTAATGAAGGAGCACAGCTGGGTTCCCAGAGGTTGAATCTTCCTAGTGTTGACTTCAGATCTGCTCACTGACCACTGAGCCAGCCCTGCTGTTGCTCATCATGTCATTTCACAGCATTAATCCTCGTTATATAGATTGATCCCTTGAAACAAGTTACTTTTATGATCCATAGCTCCCCATAACACATTACCCAGTTGGGGGATTCCAAAGTTGTAATTTTAAAAAAGCCTGTTTCCAAGCTCTGCTTTAGGCCCTCCCAACCACTCTCAGGTTTTTGTTGATTATATAGCAGGAATTGCATAGTTCTGTTGGAAAGAGCAGTTCTGTTCTGGGAAGGTGGGTAGAAGAGCAGTTTCCCTTGCCAATCCCATCAGCCTGAAAAACATATTCCGTAGCCCAGACTAAGATATCCAGCACATATTTAGAGCAACCCCACATGAAACAAGGGTTGGTGGATTGCATTGCCCACCTAGCTGACAATGCGGGTGTCTAGTAGGTCTGTATGGATCTCATTGGAGAAGTTGCAGTTTGTTGCATCACGTGATGTTTGAGCCACAGGAGTCTTTGAGTTGCTGAGCTCCTGGCTATAGCAGGACTTGGTCTGTTTATTTATTTATTTTATTTATTTTAGAGTATTTTTACCCTACCTTTCTCCTTGGAAAAGGACTACACAACAGCAGGACACAGCCTAATCTGATTTGGCAGTGTTGGTACTGGCTGCCTTGCTTGCTGTTGGTATAATTTCTTCCCAGTAGGTTCCTGCTTGCCTTCACTAGACAGGTCATTCTTCTACAAAATTAGCTAGAGAGGCAATCGACACCTGTGAAATGTTTGGCCCTACAGATGTTGCTGAACGGCAACTTGCATCATCCTTCACTGTTGGTTGTAATAGGAAGGACTGATGAAAGTGGGCACCCAACAACACCTGGTGAGCGGAGTCTTTCTCATCTCCATATCAGCTTTTTCAGACTCTCAAAACAACTTCTGCAGAGTGCATGTCTAAAATGTATAGCGTCACATGATGCTTCCTAGGTTTTCCTACCTGGCACGGATAGATTCCTTGACAATGTTATAGTACTGTCTCAGAGGAGCTAGGAGCTGTTCCATAGGCTATGGAAGAATGAATGGGTGCACCTCTTTATACATCATACTTAAATCCCACTAAATATGGTGCTTGCTTCTCTTTCTGGTGTCTGTGACAAATGAATTAGGTCCGCATGGCACCATGCCAGGGTGCTTGCTCTCAGAAACCTAAGCAAACAATCAGAAGGAATCCTAGAAGCTGTGATCTGCCAAGGTTTCTCAGACAAGTCAATGAAGTAAATAATTAACACAGTCTAAAAGTGAATGTTGAGAAGACCAAACTCACAGTAAAAGCAAAGCAAAGTGTTCTGCTTATATCCCTCCCCATACCACTTCAAATAGTCTCTGGGCGGTTTACAGTTTAATTACAGTATTCAGGCTACACATTCGCCCCCCCCCCCAGCAAGCTGGGTACTCATTTTACCGACCTCAGTAGAATGGCAAGCTGAGTGAACTATGAGCCTGCTACCTGGGATTGAACCCCAGGATGTGAGCACAGTTTTCAGTACAGGCATTTAACCGCTGTGCCACGGGTTAAATGCATGTACTGCATTTCCATAAAAAGAAAAGAGCCCAAGAATGCAGTAAAAAATCCAAGATGACAAATGTAGAATGTGTTGGCAAATGTGGATGTCTTGAAATTTGACTGGAGGAACGGCGAGAGCATAGCCATGCAGTAACACTGACAACAGAGATCGTGCAGAGCAGCTCTCTTAAAATAAAGAATGTAACGAAAATGGATACCTGACAATAGAAAACATGTTGCATGGAGCTGTGTAGTTTCAGTTCTACTGTAGAACCTGAAGGCATGGATTTTAAAAAAGCTTACTATAAAAGGGAATAGCAATGCCTGAAGTCACAGGATGCTAAGAATGTCTTGGATGGAGAGTCTGACCAATGCAGGAGTACCAAGAACAGTGTATAAAGACCAAGTAATCCTAAAACCCATAACAGCTTTGGTTATATAATGAAAAACAGTACAGATTTAGTTGATAATCTGAGGTGAATTCAATGGGAGAACGAAGTGCAGGAAAACAAGAAGGATATCTAGGTTTGATGCAATTAAAACACTGTTGTTTAACGCTACATCCAAACCCAGAATGCTCATGATGGTCTCCATCATGATACGAGAGAAACAACAAGACGAAACAAGGACAGTAATAATATATTTGGAGAAAAAAATATTCTTCATCACACAGATATTTTAACTTCGGCACTTCTGTCTCAGGGACCTCATCTAACAGACGTATATGAAAGAAGTTGGCCTGGAAGATATCTCAGTTCAGTCTGAACTAACATGCTGAATTTAGAAGAATTTAAAAGGAGAATTTTGTGACAGACCTCATCTTCAGTGTAGATAAGGGGCTGAGCTCCTAAGAAGCTGAATGCATGTTGTTAGCCATTATGCTGTTCTGCATATCAAGCACAAGTATGCAGTGTGATTGTGGCTTTTATAAAAATTGCAGATGTAAATTTGAAGTGTGGCTCTTTAGGCTGAGGAAGGAAGGAAGGAAGGAAGGAAGGAAGGAAAAGAAAGAACATTTCAAAGTGAATTACAGAGCTTGACCATCATGATCAAGCTTTCATGTAAGGGTACCATATCTTTTAGTACGCTAAACAAAGATGTCATGGTACTGATTTAAAATAAATGGAAGTTGCTGTCTTGGCATCATTGACATCAGTGACCATATCTTCTGAGACCAGACTTCACCTACACATTAATTTTTCTGCTGAAAACTATAAATCACCCTTCAAGTCTCATTTACTTTATTCTTAAGGCTGAACCACTTTCTTTAATGACCTTTGATGCAGAGGAATGTGTTGGGTTATGAGGTGATGCTATTAAGAGCAACATTTCCTTGCTCACATATGCTTGAAAATATTATCCTCTGGGTAATCCTGACATGTCTCCTTCTCATGCCCTTCGCTTCACAGAGTCCCTATTTTGATACATATTCAGAGATGAAAGCACGTCAGCAACAAGAAGGCACTTTATTAATCATCAACATTAACACAACAGATTTTGTGTGATCTCCAGGGTCAACCTCATACTGTTCTTGAGTAAAAGCCATACAATGTAGTTATATTTCCATAACTGCGAAAAAAGGGGTATGGGGGGGAAGAAGACTTTATCTCCCCTTCCCACAGTAAAGTGCATAAAAGAAATACTATCCCATCATGCTTTTTTCAAAGTTCTGGATTAGAGAAAACTTTTTCTCCCCTCCTTTTATAACATGTTGGGGCATTTCCTGTGACCTTCAAGAGAAAGGTGCTAGGGACATTTTTTCTTTTAACGATGAATCAGTCCGCATAAGTTGTAAAACCGAGCCCCCCCCCCCCAGGTATCCTTCCCCATGCCTTTTTGTGTGTGCAACTTTAGAAGTTTTGAAAAGAACAATAACATCTTGTACATGATAGAAACAGCTGGTTTAAAAAAAAAGGTAGGAAAGGCCGGCCACTTAGATTTTGCCAAATGGGTAGAGAGTGACATGATCAATTATATCTTAGTAAAGCTGTAGGATCAATGTGCCGGAGGAGGGCCTGCAAGAACAAACGAAGGAGGACACCTTGTGGAGTTTAAGGAAAAAGAGGTAGAGATTCGTGATCAGGAAAAGGACAAAGGAAATAGCCCACTCCTTCAGAAGCCAATGGAGGCAGCCCTACCAGCAAAGTACAAGGAGAGCAGGTATACAGTAATAATAATAAGTACCGTAGGGTTAGAGGATCATGTGGAGATGGTCACGGAAGAAAGCCAAAGTACTGTAGCGCTAAGGGAAAAAGGTTTTCTGGAAGTCAGAGATATGAGAGAGCACACAAAAAGACAATCACAAAGGTGAAGGAGATGAAGATCAAGGGTGGAGAAGAAGACTAATGAGGAAGAGGAGGGTTTAGAGAAAGCTGGAGGACCTAGTGAGGGCCCGCAGCACAAGAGATGAAAAACCTCAATGGGCTGAAGAAATTTCTTCAAGTTGACGAACAATGCCAGTGGCAAGAAGCTTAGAAAGCTTTCTCGTCGAAGGCCGAGGAGATAGGGCAGAGGTGGGGACATGGAAAAAAAATGTCCCCAGAGGTTGAATGTGGCTCTTTTACTTTGGAAAAAGAAATGGGGGAGGGACTCCAAAAACATCACTCTCATCGGTGTTGAACATTCTACTTGTACAAAGAGTTGAATTAGTCCAACGAGGAATTTCCTAGGCTTTCCCACATGTGCAAAGAGTTCCACAAGAAAGAATTTACAAACCAGTGTGCATCTGCCATTTCTATAAACTATATTAGTTCTTTGCCAGCCGTGCTTATGTTGATGGACTCAAACTACCTGTTTTGGCCGGTAGCTGTTATGGTTAGTCTATTTCTCTGTGTGTGCAGTGTGGCTGAAAACATTCAAAATTGTTGAGTGAGAGTTGATTAAGAGCAGGCTTTCAAAAATATTTTCTATGGCCATTAATATAAGAAATCGGTCATAGGTCATTTCTTACCAATGGAATAGAGTGCTACCAGCTGAGAGAATTCCCAAGGAAAAATCCAACTCCATGCTTCTCTTGATAGTTGTTATGATCAGCATGCAGTGGCTGTACAGGTCACATCTATCTAAGTCACCTCCCTGATGCTCGAGAAACCTTCAGTATTTGGGAGCATGTAGCCCTTCAAATATACCTACTGCAAATATATGCCTGTGAAACATGGAAAAGCGCAACCAAAATGGCTAAAGAGGTAATTTTTCCCCAACATTACCTTGGAAAAAATCCTTCACCTCTCATATTGTGATTATATCACATTTGGAGAAATACTACAAAGATTAGATTTAAAATACCCATCTGCAACTGTGGTGGAAAATGTCAAATGCAGTTTGTTGGCCACATCCTACATGTGCCCAAAGATTAGCATCTGAAAACTGCACTACAGCGGATACTTTCTGGAGAAGAGAGGAAATGAAGCCAGCTAAGAGAGAGATATCTATATATCTATATCTATATCTATATCTATATCTATATCTATATCTATATCTATATATACATACATACAGTGGTACCTTGTATAAAGGAATTAATTCATTCCAGATGAAATTATGTTAAGCAAATTTTCCTTTATACAAACTTCCCATAGGAATGCACTGAAAACTGAGTAATCCCTAATTGCGACCATTTTTATGTTGTACGGATTCACCCCCAAAAGCGATTCTGTTAAGCAAATTTCCCCTATCTCCAGAGCTTTTTATGTTGTACAGATTTTATGTTACATAAACTGTTTGTTATCTGAGGGTCGACTGAAGTGCCACTGAATGAAGAAATGATAAAACTGGTCTACCCATTTGTAATTCCATTTCCCTTCCCATCCTTCCTTTTTTCCCTTTCCCTTTCCTTTTTTAGTTTTGTCTTTACCTTGCTGGAAACACAATAAAATTTGTAAAAAGTAAAAACAAAACCATACTTGGCAACAGACTCTCAAGGAAGATCTCAAAACCACCAATGTTCCTTGGGATGATGCTGAAGGTGTTGCAAACCATCACGTCCATTGGAAAACACTTGCTGCCTAATGTGCTCTGTGCAGGACCTAATGATGATGATAATGACCCTTCAAATGTTGTTGGATTGCAACTCACCGTTGGCTGTACTGACCATGAAAGATGGAACTGCAGCCCAATAATATACGGAGGTCCTTGCATTCCATTCCTCTAGATCAGTAGTTCCCAACTTTGAGAAACCCAGGTGTTCTTGGATTGCAACTCCCAGAATCCTTCACCAGCAGCTGTGTTGACTGGAGTTTCTGGACTATATAGTCCCAAAATATCTGGGGACTCAAAGTTCAAAACCTCTGCTCTGGATTTAAATGCATCACAGACATTAATAAGATGGATGGTAATAAAATATTTGCATTTTTGCAAATGTCTGGGGTGGGGGAACTGCACCTGACACCTGGAGTTTGTCTCCCACACTGTGTTCTACAAAAGAATCATAGCAGGAATCTTTTAAAAGCAAACATTTTGACCAGAATCTCATCCCTACTCAATACTACACAGTAGGAAATCTGCCTAGTGACCGTGGCTTGACCACCCTTCACTTGTACTTATTTTATCTGTATTTATTTATCTGATTTTTATACCACAGCCATCTAGCTCAAGGGCTAGTCTGGGCAGTTTAAAACATATGGAAATGCATTTATACAGTTATATAACTAAATAAACAAAGCCTGACACAAATATGAATGATATAATAAAACAAGTATACACAATAAAACATCAAATTAAAGGCAATATACTATGTTTTGTTTTGTTTTTGTTTTATTGGCTAAAACAGGCCCTACAGATAAATGTAGAACAATTATTAACACAGCTTTCATATCTGCATGATAAAACCCTTTTCTGGATCAACTATCCCATGACTTTCTGTGGGGTTATATTTTATTATTCTGAAACATATAGGAAACAAGATGTTATTTGAGTAGGTCTGAGAATGGTACATACTGTACAGCAGTTGCTCTACCAGTTCATTAAATAGTCACATACACCTAAAATATAAATTGGGGGTGGGGAGTCAAATGCAAAAATATTCTTGCTTATTTGCATAAAACAATAGCTGGATTGCAGTATATTCATTCTGTTGCACTCCCAGAAATACAAGTACTGCATGTATTTCTCTTCCTACAGATGTTACATTACATTGACACAGTCTCTTCACTTGACTATGAGCGGTGCGTTATCAGGCCCTGCGGGAACAGGAAAAACAGAAACCACCAAGGATTTAGGCCGCTCTCTGGGCATGATGGTCTATGTCTTCAACTGCTCAGAACAGATGGATTACAAGGTACAGTCTTTGTTCAAATATTCTTCAAAAGAGAAATAGCCTAGAAATTCATTAATATAGATCAGCAAACAGACAAAGGCTAGCATCTGTGAATTCCTGCAAAAATTGGAAATCATGAGAAGTAAAGGAGCAGAGATGAAAATGATGATTAGTGGCAGCAGTGGGAACTAGGGAATTTCAAGATCTTTGTTTCCAAAACAAAGCTATTATAGCATAATTTTGAGCAACTCTAGACAAATATTGACTAAGGCAGAGTAAGAGCTCAGATGACATCTCTACCTCCATTTCCATATTGGTACTAGGGATGAACTCGGCTGGTCAGGGACCACAAAAATTGCTTGCATAGGCCGAAGGAACTGTCACAACGTAGAGCTTACAGAACAGTGAAATTTCAGGCTACTTCCCTGATTCACAAAGAGTACAGTTGTTCAAAAGAACAACCAGGCATATCACCAAGTGAGCCAAGACATCCCGTCTAGGTGCAGCTTCTGTTACCATTCAAAGAGCAACTCAGTGCAAAAGGAAAAATCACAATTGGCCAGATACTGGATAGTGACAAGGGTTTCCAATGTATTATTTT
The DNA here is from genome assembly GCA_029282475.1 of Phrynocephalus forsythii. Taxonomy (NCBI): domain Eukaryota; kingdom Metazoa; phylum Chordata; class Lepidosauria; order Squamata; family Agamidae; genus Phrynocephalus; species Phrynocephalus forsythii. The sequence continues at coordinate 40,755,140 of JAPFRF010000001.1, forward strand.
GTAACAATACCGATGAAAATTAAGTGGTTGTTAAGATTCTTTTGACCCCAGATCCTTAATCTGAACATTTCAGTCTGTTTGCATCTGGAAGAAAATTGATCAAATTTGCATTTCCCCCCAAATTAACATACAACATAGACCAGTCATCTCTTGTTATTTGTTCTCATCAAAATTTTATGATCCAGTGTTCAGAACAAATGAAGACAAAATGTCTATGGCTAAGAGAATGTGCATAGAATTAGTATGTTAGAACACAAGTACAAAAATGCAAATATCAGGTAAAAATCAGTCTCACACAAAGAAAAAATATCTGTTTACAAAAATCAGCATGTGGTGTATTTTGGGTCTTTTTAATGAGAAAGGTGGGGTAAAATATTTTAAATAATAATAATATGTTAAGAAAAATGTGCACACTAATACTTTTGTTTTCAAGTTGCAAACAGATAAAGAGCAAACTTAATGAGAAAAATTGGAAAAGGAGTGGGGGAAATCTGATATCCCCCCCCCATAAAGTTATTTGTTGTGCTGGGATTTGGGAGGCCCATTTCAAGTCCCAGCTGAGGCCCAAAATTCATTGGATAACCTGATAACTAGTCACTGGCTGAAATTCTGTTGCTTAAGTCATGTGTAGGGGAGGCCAATTGCCTAAGAGTCAGTCACTTATACCAGGCAGGTAATGAGTTGACACTGGCTGAGTGCACACTCAGGAAACTCAGCAAGGGCACGTTAAATGCCAGCTGAAAATGGACGAATGTTACTCCCCCCCTCCCGCTTCCACATGCATAATTAAGAAACAGGATTCCTGGAACTCTTTCTCAGCCTACCTCACAGGGAGACTAAAAGTGGGAAGTAGAGATGGGCACGACTCAAAAAAATGGTGTTTCGTTTGTCGTTTGTCGTTTAGGTCCGTTTCGGTTCGTTTTCATTTCTCATGAATTTTTGCAAAACATTTCGTTTTTGTTTCATTATGTAACGAAAAATGAAAACGAAAACAAAAAATTGCTGTTTTGTTAGCATTCATTACAGTTCAATGTATTTGCCGCAACGAAAACGAAATGCACGACAAAAATTCTGTTTCGTTTCGTTTCGTTTCATTTTGGAGACAAAATTCATTTTTCATTTCGTTACGTAACGAAACGAAAAAATGAAAACGAAAATGAAAAATTGCTCGTTTCGTGCCCATCTCTAGTGGGAAGGATAAGCATCAGGTAGAGTGTGCTGAGGTCATCAGAGGAAAATTAGGATCTGAATGTAACTAATGGATAGCTGGTAATAACAAATAAATCCCCAACTCACATATTGATCTGGATGCTTGAGTCATCTCAAAGTAAGGCACCACTGCAAGGCACCATTTACTCGCCATCTAATTCATTCTTTTGCCCCCCACCCAAAAAAGGTCTGAGATCAGTCCTTCCCACATTTGCCATGGCTGGAACACAGCCTTGAATTCATGTGGGATAGGACTAAGTGGAAGTTTGCTCCCAACTAAAGCACACTATTTGAAATCAGTAGAAATTCAATTTGTGTTAACTAATGAGTCTCGTGGATTTCAGTGGGTCTTCTTGAACTAGGAATTAAAATTGGGTTTTGCCTGAGGTTTTGGGGTGATGTAGTTTATCCAGGATTAAACTTGTTCTGCTATCTCAGAATGGGCCATCAATGATAAAGTATGTATTTTTGTGATAGTCCAGCATTTGTGAGTTTTGCTAGTTCATTTGTCCAGTTGATGAAACATATTCAATTGTATAACTGTATGAAATAATACTTTTAAGAATTGTTGCTGGAATAATATTCCTAAGAGTATTCAAATGGTAGAATAATGGTATTAAAGATATTTAAACAGCCTTTTAAATAATAATAAATTGCTATAATTTCATATACAAAATAATTCAGCTAAGCAACCTTGCACATAGAAGTGATATACAGATACATACATTAAAATGGTTTGAATACTCTGATAATGGAGACCATATGAGTATGGAAATTTAAATAGGTAGACCCAGGTTCTTGTTAATTGAATTATGTTAATTAATTCCAAAAATTTACAAAGCATGAAAACATTTGCATCTACTTTTCTGAATACAAAGGTGAGGTGTACTTGAAGATGGAGGAAAGTTACTTTCCTTCAAAGAAATCTGAGGTCTCTGGAAAGGCAGGGTCCACATAAATCAGTTATAAATAAATTCAATTCTTAAAAAAAAAAAAACTTTCATTTATGAATATGGGATATTTAAATGTAGGATATTTTAAAATCCAGGAAGTGATCCCCCATTGCTGCACAATATTGTGCTCAGATTGCCAGCAGAAAAAAAGGATGCTAAGCTTTACACAGCAAAGGGCAGCCGAATGTTGACAACACCAATGGCCGCAGTCAAGATGGTCTATAGAAACTTTGGCCCTCCTGATGTTTTGGACCATGACTCTCAGAATTCCGAGCCTGTATTTCCAATGGCAAAGGACTGTGGGAATTGTGGTCCAAAATATCTGGAGGGCCGAAGTTTGGATATGCCTGGTCTACACGATACCCTCTTGTGCTCACTACCATTCACACCATTCACACTTTCTGAAAAACAGCCCTGACAGTTTATCACTGTGTTTGAGTGAGAAGTGGTTAACAGATGGGGAAAAAAGAAGGCAGCCAAATTTGGTGCTGATATGAGGTCCAGTTTCATAGTTATAATTTTTGTTTGGTGTATCTGTATTTTTGAGTCAGCTTATGGGATGCTGTGCGATGCTGGCAACACAATATATGGCTGTATACCCTTAAAACCCAGCACCACGTCTAGAAACCTTTCTGAAATATTTCCGTAGGGCCAGAAAACATTTGTAATTGCATTGTCTATGCCGTATTGACATCTGTTTTTGCCCCTACGTATGGTGACTGGATTAAAGAGAGGAGAGGGCTCCTATAACTTTAACATTTGCTTGGAAGGGACCGTTCAGACAATGCTGCTTTCAACTCAGTCTGCAACCATCTAAAGTGTCACCCTTCACATAGCTTTTAAAGGTAGAGGAGCATTGTCCTCTTTTTTTTTTTTGGATGCCCCAACCCGCCATATTTACCAAAGCAAAACCTGACTTTTGTCAGGTGACTCTGATTATAATGAGGCAAGTTCCATTGAAAGGCAAACTAACCTCACTGGCTCTACCACCAGAGTGCTCTGGGGAAGAACCCATTTCTGATCTGCCTCTTTCTTCAGTTGCACTTTGGACCCCTCATGGTATTCTTCCGCCACTGCAGCTCAGGGAAGAAATTGTCACGCCATCATTTCCACTTCTTTCCACAGCCAGCCTTCCCTTTAAGCACAGTGGTGGGCAGCAACGGCCAACCCCTCATAAATTCTTGGGGCGTTTATACACGACCCCTAAACTCCAGGGCAAATGGCTCCCAGCTCCAGAAATTAAAAATGTTTACCCACCAGCTCTGGAGTTAACAGGAAATTAAGTGCGACCCCGTCCACTTTAGCGCGACCCAGCGCAGCTTTCAGGTACCTGCTTTTTGGATGTGAAAAATATTTGATCCGGTGTAAGGATAGTGAGTGCGGGGCTCTCCTGGCTTCTGTTTGTTGTTTTTCTGCCCCCCGCCGCTTTAAGAGATCTGAATGCTGCCGGGAACAGAAGGAGGTAAGCCGGCATTCTTTTCTTTCTTTTTTCCCTCCCTCACGGAGCCAGCAACCAGGAAGTGCGGAGGGGGTGGGGACAGAGGAAGAGCGATGAACCCCTAAGATCTCTGGTCCGAATTTAAGTGGCCAGCGGATCTTAGGGGTCGTGTAAAAAGGCCCTTGGACAACTTGCTCTCTCTTGGGCGGCAGATGTAGCCATGTCACATACCTTATCCTGGGGCCTGCCTCAGGGGTGGTGGGCGTTGCTGCCATCCCACCGGCAGTGCTGGGGAAAGAGCCAAATGTTTGCCCTGTCTGCCTCTGAACCTGGACTGCAGAGAGGGGGCCATTTTGCCCCTGGCCCCAGGCACTAACATTTCTTAGAACAGCCCCACTCCTCTGACCGCTTATACAGTATTTGCTGAACCATTAGCTTTCTGACTGTCTCATAAGTAACTCAGTGATGGAACCAAAATATCTCATTGTCGCCGAGGTCAGGTTATATTTGTTTATCAGTACTGAAATCTTCCCTTGGCTACATCCCCCCTACTTCCTACCAGCAGCATGTGGTTCTTCTACGCCAGTGGTGGTGAATGTTTTGGACCACAACTTCCAGAATTTCGAGCCTAAGGTGGCAATGACAAAGGACCGTGGGAGTTGTGGTCCAAAACCTCTGGAGGGCCAAAGGTTCGCCACCACTGAGCTAGGCTCTTTGTGAAGTCTCATCCTACCTTTCCCCAATTTCTTTGCCTCTCTGCTCTTTTGGCAATTAGCCTTAACTACTGAAGACTACCTCTTCCCGTTACTCACTGTGCGTCTTGAGCAGAAGCATATATGCCACCCTTTTCCAATCCACAATATTTAGTAGAGGAGCCAGTCTTGTTGCCGGAATAGATATCATGCAGGGATGAATGATCCCAGTGACTGCAGAGTAGGGATGGGCGTGGAACAGGAAAATAGTGTTTTGTTTCATTTCTAGAGTAGTTTCATTTTGTTTTATTTCATTACAAAACAAATTTTAAAGTAGTTTTGTTACAAAACGAAATGAAATGAAACACTATGTTCCCCTGGGTCCTTTCACCCCCAAAGTGGCAGGGTTACCTTCCTCTAGTGATTTTAAGGAACCCCTTGAAATTTGGAAAGGTTTGGGAGATCGCAGAGGTGAATTATTAAGCTCCAAAGGGGGTGCCCCTTTCTAATTGGACTCAATGGGAAGCAGTGGCAGCGCTATTGCTCACCCTATCAGCTTCCGATACCAATTAGAAAGGTTTTTTTCCCTAGGGGCATCCCCTTTGGAGCTTCACAACTCAGCTCTGTGACCCCCAAACCTTTCCAAATTTCTTAGGGCTTGCAGGGAAGAGCTTGAGATAGCTCCCCTGCCATTTCCTCTAGAACTTTGTTCTAGAGGGGGAAATGGTGTTTTGTTGCTAGCTGCCATTTCTTTTCATTTCAAAACGATTTGAAACCTTACGACATGACGAAACGGCATGTCGTTTTTTTGTATGGTGCCCATCCCTAATGCACAGCTTTAATACAAAGAATGAAAGAAATGTGTTGAAGTCTTGCCAGTTGGTTGGTGCTCCACTGGCTTAGGTTGTCTCTAGCCAATCCACTCTTGCCTGCCATTTTACTAGAGGTGGAGAGCCTGGGCTGTGCCTTGGCTTAACCTTCTGCTGTGTGCCTCTGTGAAGGCTTCCTAGCTTGCATGCTTGTCTGCATGTGTCATGGTGTCTGAATACCCACTTTTATATCTGGCTCTGCCAGCTTATGCCATGCTTCCTTCCTCCCAGTGACCACAATGGCACCTCATGCTACTGCTGAAACCAGGGGGAGGATGGGGACTGATCCCAGTGGTGTAATAGTCAAGTTAACTGAGAGCATTGAAAGGGCGTCAGTGGGAGTGGGGGAAGGGGGGAATAGGCTGCCACAAGCAGTCCTAGTGGCTTCTTTGCCAGCTTTTTAAAAATTAAAGCACAGTACCTGGCAGGGGTACTGAATCAGTTCCTCATAGAATCCAGTAACATTTATTTGTTTTATTATTTAGAAAACAGCATACAATCCAGAGGAATCGCAGAGATAAGACATTTAGATGCAGGCAGAGGCAACCAAACCAGGCCTTGTCGATGCCTAGTGCACTTTGGCAAATTTAAAATTAGCATGGCCATGCTTGAGAGGTTCAGGTGCTCTGCTTACAGCAATAACTTGGTTTACGAGTGTAATTTGTTCTGGAAACATGCTTGTAAACCAAACACACTTATATCAAAGCATATTTTCCTGTAAGAAATAATGGACACTCAGATAATTCATTCTGGGGGCTCAAATACACACAAAATGCCAAAACTCACAAAAGAAGTTGGCTAGAAGTCCACGTACACACCATGGTTTAGATACCTAGCTGCAGAATCTGTTCTACTTGAGATAAACAACTGGATTTTACTTTGTCTTTTTAATGGGACAATAGTAAAGATGCAAGATGACCTCCTCCGGGGGGCCGACAGGGGGTGTTCTTCCCTGTTGGTCCTCCTGGATTTGTCAGCGGCCTTTGATACCGTCGACCACGGTATACTGCTGGACCGGCTTTCTGAGGTTGGGATCGGGGGCACTGTTTACAGTTGGCTTTGGTCCTTCCTCGGGGGCCGTCCCCAGCAGGTTCAGCATGGGGGGGGGAGTTGTCTGCCCCTTGGATACTCCCTTGTGGGGTCCCACAGGGGTCGTCCCTCTCTCCCATGCTGTTCAACATCTATATTAGGCCGCTGGCTGAGGTCATTAGGAGACATGGAGTCTGCTGCCATCAGTACGCTGATGACATGCAGCTCTATGTCTCCTTTTCCACCGCTGCAGATGAGGCTGTCTGGACCCTCAATCAGTGCCTGGGCGCGGTCATGGAATGGACCAGGGCTAACAGGCTCAAACTCAACCCTGACAAGACCGAGGTTATGTTCTTTGGGGCTTCCCCATCTGGCTATGCAGGCCCTTATCCCACCTTGGAGGGCCTTTCCCTCCGGCCTTCGGACTCTGTCCGGAATCTGGGCGTAGTCCTGGACCTGGCGCTCACCATGGAGGCCCGGGTGTCCGCTGTGTCCAGGGCTGCCTTTTTTCATCTCCATCGAATTGCCGAGATTCGTCCATACCTAGATGGGGACTCCCTCAGAACTGTGGTGCAAGCGCTAGTGATCTCGAGACTGGGCTATTGTAACGCGCTCTACATGGGGTTGCCCTTGACTCTCCTTTGGCGACTGCAGCGGGTCCAGAATGCGGCGGCCAGACTGGTGGCGGGTGTGCGTCGGTTCAACCACATCACCCCAGTAATTGCACCCCAATGCCCGCCTGCATTGGTTGCCCGTTGTGGCCCGAATCAGATTCAAGGTCCTGGTTTTGGTTTACAAAACCCTCCATGGCCTAGGACCTGACTACCTGACAGAGCGGATCGACCAGCGGTCAACATCGGCCCGTCCGACTAGGTTGTCGCGGGCGCACATGCTGCGTGTGGCCACGCCCAGGGAGGCTCGGAGAACATCCACCCATACCCAAGCCTTCTCTGTGGCTGGCCCCACCATGTGGAACCACCTCCCAGCAGAAGTGCGCCTAGCAGAGTCCCTGCCAGCCTTCCGGAAGGCATTAAAAACTCTTCTTTTCCGGGAGGCGTTTGGTGACTGAAGTTTGTTTTTCCCCCCGCCATCTGCAAAGTCGTTTTTATCGCTTAGTCTGGTTACTCGTGTTGATTTGTTTAAACTGTTTAATTGTTTTATCTCAATTGCTGTTATTAGTATTCTCTTATGTTGTAAACCGCCCGGAGTTCCCTCGGGAAGACGGGCGGTATATAAGCCTAATAAATAAATAAATAAATAAATAAAAAAGCAATTTGTAGCCCTATACACACTTGACTGGATTCCCCATGACTAGAAATGGTTTGAAAAATAAGAAAAGATATTGAAAACAAGTTAAAGAAAATATAAAGAAAAATAAAACAAATTCCGTAACCTGCACTCCCCTTTGAAAACATTCCTGGCTGGTGCAAAGAAAATTTCTGTTCCTCTCTCCTCCCTCTGCTTTGGAGGCTGCCTGAGATGGAACGTTCCAGACCATCACCTGCAATCCAGCAGGGGTGAGAGAGAGCTACCATTGGCCCACTTGTGATCATGCAACCTGCTCCAGTTACTTGTGTTGCAAGACATTGCTTGTTGATCAAAGCAAAATTTAGAAGAAATGTTTGCTTGTCTTGCAAAACGCTCTTAAACCAAGTTACTCTTAAACCAGGTATTACTGTATATATACCTCCCCATAGTGCTTAAAGAGATTAAGAATTGTATGGAAGACAGAATTCTTGTAGTGAGACTTTTCCAGAACAGTGTAGGGACAGCAGAGCTACAGAGAAACAGTGTAATTTTTTAAAAAATCATTTTAGCCTGCCTTGTAAATCAGATCATGTTTTAGAAATATGGTATGGCTGCTGTATAGTTTACCGTAATTTAAAGATTTCCTGACACTCACTGTTAGGGAACCAGACTAATGAACTTGATAGCATGAACATAATGTTTTTGTAGCTTTTTAAAAAACCACGTTCCTGTTTTTTATGCTTTAGCCATTCAAGGTATAGTATATTGCCTTAGGTTCTCTTTAAAAAAAAAAAGCCATTTGTTTAGCTGTTGCTCCAAGGGTAACCCTCCAGATATTATTAAATAGGGGTGCCCATAATCTCTTACTTAAGTGGTATGTGTTGCTTAAGCCTAACTGGAATTGTAGGCCAAAACCATCTGGAAGGCAGCAGTTGTCCACCCTGGCTTGACTGCATCAGTTTACCTTCAAAAATTTGAGAAAAGGTTTGTGAGGCTTTTTTTTAAACTCACTATTCCCAGATTCTTGGTAGTTATAGTACTAAAATTAGCTTTTTCCAACCTCTACTCTACATCTGTCTCTCTGGTGATATAGCACAGGACTTCAGTGTCTTCCCTTCTTTTGTTCCTTCCTTCCTTAGTCAATTGGGAATATCTACAAAGGCCTGTGCCAGACGGGCGTGTGGGGATGTTTTGATGAGTTCAACCGCATTTCTGTGGAAGTGCTCTCTGTTGTTGCCGTCCAGGTTAAAACTATTCAGGATGCTATTCGTCACAAGAAGAAAAGGTAGGCCGAAACAATACAGTTTCTCCCCATGCCCAACTGTTTCTTCCCCCACCCCTCCATTCATTATTAACATTTTCCTTCACCATGGCCTCACTCACCCTTTCCCACAGGTTTAATTTTTTAGGTGAGATGATTGAACTGAAAGCTACCGTGGGGATCTTCATAACTCTGAACCCAGGTTATGCAGGAAGAGCAGAACTTCCAGAAAATCTTAAAGCTCTTTTTCGGTAGGTATAAAAACCTTCAAGAATATAAAACTTAAAACACACACATACACAGAGCAGAAAGGAAACAGCACATGAGAGGTACCAAAACTGTTTTATTGTGCCAGAACTCATTACTTTGTGGAAAGGAGGGCTTCAGGATCCGACTTGTCACTTTTAGATCTTTTATTCCTGGCTTGTAATAATTGTTTATAATTAGATTTGAATTGAGTGAATTGGGCTTTTTCTAGTCCATGCCAGATTCACATTTGTTCACTGTACAACTCTATATTTTTTATCTCGTTTCTACATTTGTCTGATTTTTTTCATAAACAATAAGGTGAATGTCAGAAGGCCAGCTGCACCCTACGAAACATTTCATCTGAATCTTGCCAGAAGACAGAGATGTGCACTCTGAGCAGCCTGCCCTGCAACTGTTACACTAGCTTGCTGCCACCTTGTGGGGCGGAGGACCTTGTGCCGTCATACTTTTTAAAAAAAACTTCAACCAAAGCAGAACTTTAAAACCAACTGCCCATCTTGTAGATTCTTGTACACTGGATGAGACATGTGAGATTATATTCTTTACTACTGGCAAAAAATGTTTCAGGACAGCTCTGAAAAGTTCTTTGCATAGGGAAAAAAGTAACCCAGATTTAATAGTGTATTTTCCAGTATGATCTCACAAAACCACTGGCATGGCAGACTCTGCTTCCATTGACTTTACTCACAGATGTCTTTCCAGAAGCATTCAGGCTTGATTGTAGTAGAAATCCATGAGGGCAGACTTCCCATTCGTCTCCTCTGTGTATAGCACTAATGTCAAGAAAGCAGTATGCACAGTTTGACTTGACAACTGGGAAAAGTTGAAAAGGCAGGTGATCTGATTCTTAGGGGTGGCTTCATTTTAATACATCATGTCAATTTGACAGACCTTGTGCAATGGTGATTCCAGACTTTGAGCTTATTTGTGAAATCATGCTGGTGGCAGAAGGATTTGTGGATGCCCGGTTGCTTTCTAGAAAGTTTATCTGCCTCTACAAGCTTTGCCGTGAACTCCTATCCAAACAGGTACCTGCAGATTCATGTTGTGGTTTGGTTTATATTCCTCCTGTCATCCAAGGAGTGATTGCCAATACTATTCAAAAAATAAGACAGTGGCCAGACCCCCAGGGAATATTTGCAGTTGCGTAAGTTGACATAAAGAGTACACAGCAGGCACCAGTAATTAGGAAGTTTTGGCCACTGTAAACATGCGAACACATTTACAAAAATATAAACGTTCAGTTAGATTCTGGTTTCTCTCTCTCTCTCTCTCTCTCTCTCTCTCTCTCTCTCTCTCTCTCTCTCTCTCTCTCTGTGGGTGGGTGGGTGGGTGGGTATGTGAAAGATCTGGGTAAATAGAATTGTTCAGCCAATACCTGGCCTTCTATAATGTATGGGGATATTTTTTCTTTGCTGATTTTTCAATTTTTTATTAATATTTGGTCAGATATGATAATTGCTACACTGTGAGTTAGACCTTTCAAACAGATAGATTGATTCCAGTTTTATATGATTTGGTGTAGTGCAGTGCATCTTCCTAGCTCTTAAACTCTTCTGCCAGTTGCACAAGAGTAAAAAATAACCCTGAATGATTTATTCGTAGTGTAATTAACTCTGGTCGGAAGCTATGCTCAGATGCTGGGAGCCAGGTTAAACATTTTAAGGGCAGCAGGCTATTTTATACTTTTTAAATTTTTATTGTAGTTTTGCACCCTCTGAGAAGCTCTCAAGAGCTTTTAAACACAAAAACAATTAAACATTATGAGAATTTTATTCAAGTCCATTGAGTGAAAAATGGTTGAGTAAACCCAACAGCACTGCTCACCACTGGAAGTGATTAAAGTGAACGGAGTGGAATAGGAAGGAAGGGAGGTCATTATTTCGGTCACTGACCAGACAAAATACAAAATACATTCCACATAAAACCAAAATAAAAGCATATAAAAACAATAAAAGCATGCACACAAGAACAAGCATAACACAATATAGCATAACCTTAAACACAAAAGGCAGAGCAGGTACAATCTTCCCAGCCCAGTAGGCCCAATAACAGAGTAGTCAACTCAATAGGTCTAGAATCTGAGCATTTAATCATTGTCTCCAGCCTGGGACCATGCTTGTGCTCTAGACCAGTGGTCCCCAACCCCCGGGCCGCGGACCGGTGCCGGTCCGTGGACCGGTTGGCACCGGGCCGCCTGGGGAGGCCGGGGAGGCTCCTCCCCTTTTCCTCTGCCGCCCTCCTCCTCCTCCTCTTCTCTCCCGCGGGCAGCCGGAGGAGGAGTCGCCGCCGCCGCCAGGCACGGCGCACGGGCGGGTGGGGGGGAGCCCGGGGCTCCTGGGCGGGTGGGCCCCGCCTTTCCTGTCGGCGGCCGCGGTGGCCATCATTGTCTCTGCAGCCTGGGACCCCGGTGGCGCCCTCGGGCCGGAGACGCCACCCCCACTGGCCTCCCTCCCCTCCCCCCTCCCGCTCTCCCGCCCGAGGCCGCAGCCGGAGGCAAGCGGCGGCGCAGAGGTGCCCCCACCGAGGCGGGCGCCCCGCCGCCCGGCCGCGGAGCCACAGCCGAACCCGGGCGGCTGCCGCGCCACGGCACATCCCGCCTCGGTTGGGGCACCTCTGCGCGCCGCTTGCCTCCGGCCGCCGACTGGAGGAGGAGGCGGGGGCCCGCCCACCCAGGAGCCCCGGGCTCCCCCCGCCCGTGCGCAATACCGCCATGGCTCCGCACACCCCAAGCCCCCCGCACCTCCCCTCCCCTCCTCCCTCCCCCTCCCCGCCCCCCACACCCTCCCCTGCCCCCCACACCCCATCTCCCCCTCCCCACCTAATAAAATAAATACCGGTCCCTGGAAACAAAAAGGTTGGGGAGCACTGCTCTAGACCACCACCAACCCACATCATAAGAAGAGGTAAGGATAAATACACTATGGCCATTGCCAATCATCTGACCCCACCACCTGAAGTGGGCAGGGAAGAGCAATGCCTCATTGCTGCAGCACAGAATTTAGCTACATCCAGCTTTTTATCTGCAAGCAGGTGTAAACACAAAACTCCCTTGGCCTTCCCTGAGTTTGCTGCAAGATAGACTGAAGAAGAGTCCTCTGGATATCCCGATAAAGGGAACACTCCAAGAGGACATGATCAATAGTTTCAATAGTGTCCTCGTCACAAGGGCAGACATGTCTATCTCCAGAAATCTGGGGAATCCCTTTCTCCTCAGCCCTTCATCTCATTAATCAGGATATCCAGACCCTTTGTTCAGGATTCTGGGTGTTGAATGGGGGTTGTTGCAGATCATAGAATCATAGAATCATAGAGTTGGAAGAGACCTCAAGGGCCATCTAGTCCAACCCCCTGCCATGCAGGAACCCCATCACAATATTTTCGACAGATGGCCATCCAGCCTCTGCTTAAAAGGCTCCAAAGAAGGAGACTCCACCATACTATTTCAGCTTAAATATGGATCTAACCCAACATTTCAAAGTCTGGAATCCAGTCATTATTACTTTTTGAATAATTTAGTTAAATGAATGTCCTATCTTAGTTTTAGTTATATTTATTTGTTGATAGCTTGTTGACACACTGAAAATATAAATGCCCAATGAAATCATCTGGATTTCCTTCTCTGTATATTTTTATAGGATGGATGTGCCATGCACAAATTATTAACAAGTACTATCCGAGCTTTTCTTAAATCATTCTTTTAAAAAAACAAGGTGAATGTGCCTTTTTAACACAGTTTTCCCTCATAGGATCACTATGACTGGGGCCTTAGAGCAATCAAATCTGTTCTAGTTGTGGCTGGATCTCTGAAACGAGAAGACCGAAGCAAACCTGAAGATCAGGTTACGTTTCTAAAATGCCTTCATTCTTTTGACATGGATTAAAGAACGTTGGCTATCCGAAGAACTGTCAGTCTCATCAGTAGCCTTTGAGTTTTGATCTGATGATGATTGGCCCCCTCAACTCTGTTTCTATCTATAGCTTCCCACCCTCACTTCCTCCTCCTCCTCCTCCCATTTATCTCCCCAATCCCGTCGCCATAATTATTTCTCCCTCCTGTTGCTCAGAACACATGACTTCCTCAATCCTTATTAGGTCCTCCATCAGTGTCCCATTCTCTTCCATGTCCAGTTGGGGAAATGTTGTCCTGTCATCTTTTGGGCTTGCCGCAGCCTTGTTTGCTGTATCCTTCAACTCCTCATTAACTGTATTCTTGAATACTTTCACGGCCTGGATCTGATGGTTGTTGTGAGTTTTTCGGGCTTTTTGGCCATGTTCTGGAAGTTTTTCTTGGAAAAACACAGCCAAACAGCCCGAAAAACTCACAACAACTCATTAACTCTTTCTCCCCTGCACTCACAGTGTTTGCTCCTCTGCCTCAGCTGCCTTCCGTGGCTTGAAGACGTGTAACTTCTCCACACCTCTGCCCTTTCTTCACTGAATGGACAGAATGCTCCCAATGCATGCCTTTCTTTTCTTCCTATCCTTCCACAAAAAGCTCTTTTTGAATGGGCTCTTTTCTTCTGAACCCTCATTCTCAACAGCAACCAAATTTAAGAGTAACTGCAGCCACACTGGCAACAAGAACTGCCTTTAAGCGCCATTTAAGTGGATATAGATTTCATCATTCACGTGAAGGGTGAAGTTGATTGGTTATTTTTGATGGTGGTGGTGGGGAATGGTTGCTGCTGATGCTGCTGTCACTGCGACTCATCTTTTCTCTCGTTTTTATTTTTATTTCACTTTTCCATTATGCTAAACACGCTTTTGGGGTGGATTTGTTTTTTGCCACATCATTTTTAGGTGATATTTTAAATAAATGGAAATCTTCTCTGTACATTCTAGTTTTCAAACAACCCAGAAAAAATTGGTGGTCATTCCCGTGTTTTACCCCAGTGTTTTTCAACCACTGTTCCCAGGCACACTAGTGTGCCGCGAGATGTTGCCTGGTGTAATATAATTTTTCATATTTCTGTTTACTATTTCATAATAAAGTAATTATAAAATTCTTTATTTGTGTTTATTTGATTCCTATTCAAGAGAATTTTTATATATAGTCAATATAGGCACAGAGTTAAATTTTTTTAACATTTTCTAATGGTGGTGTGCCTCATTTTGCCCAAAAAAAGGTTGAAAAACACTGTTTTACCCAACTCACAGTTTTGTAAGAGAGAAATCCTCCCCTCCCTGCTATGGCTTTAAGGTCTCCTTTTTCTCATTCACAAAAATAAGCAGTTCCCCTGAGATGAGGGCTGGGAGGGCTGTTGCAGCTTTGCCTTTACAGGATCCAGTCAAGTCAATGTCACTGCAGGTAGCAGATTGAGTTTAACAAGCCATATGGGTTGTAATTGTTTAAGTATGATTAATTCATTATGTTTGTTAATTTTATGCCTTATATTATAGTTTGTTATTATTTCAGTTAATTACAGTCTGATGTTGGTCTTTCTGAAGGTTTTGATGAGAGCCCTCAGGGATTTTAATCTACCCAAGTTAGTCGCTAATGACGTCCCCATATTTCTGGGCCTGATCAATGATTTGTTCCCATTCCTGGAAGTTCCACGGAAAAGGGATCTGAAGTTGGAACAGCTGGTGCGCCAGTCCATTGCAGAGCTCCACTTGCAGCCTGAGGAAAACTTTATACTCAAGGTAGAAATAATGGCTTTCTGCTTAGCTTGTTGAAAATTCTAAATGGGGTGACTGAATGCTATAATGATCGCTTTTGTTTGATGTCAGTAGGTTTCAACATCTGGCTTCAGCCATTACAAGGTTCTGCATTAAGCAGAAGTGGGACAGTGTGGACGCTTCCTGTTTCCTTGTTACAAGCAGCCAATGTATTTAATGTCTCTATTTTCATATCAAGTAATAATTCCAGTTCCAGGGGATTAATAATTTAAAGACATGAGATGAAAAGCGATAACTGCCCATCTAAGCTCTTACATTCTGCTTTTGATGACCTGGATTTTTATTAAATCTTAGCCTGAAGGTTTTTAAAATGATTTTAGTCTTTTATTAGCATCTCCTAGACATCAATCCCAATCATAAACACACACACACACACACACACACACACACACACACACACACACACACACACACACACACACACACACACACACACACACACACACACACACACACACACACACACGTTTAAATTAGCTCTAAGTGGGCTTTTGTCCTAAGAAAAGTTCAAGAAGGAACGACTAAGGAGACTAGCTTTTCTGCTCTTGGGAGGAGAAGCAGAACTGGTTGGGTTGCTGGGGTTACAGAGGAGGGAGGTGACAAGTGCATGTTCATTACGCTTCTCTTGTCATTGCCTGCCCTTTCCGCAAATGACATACTTGAGTCACCAGAGTGAGTGCCCTGTTCCATGCCATTATCGCTCTGCTATAATTTGGTTTTAAGGGGAGCCTTTTCCACAGAAACCTCACTGAAGAAAACAGACAAGTCTTGTTTCTTTTCTTTGTTCTTTTTAGTAGCTGAGAAACATTTGTAAGAGAGACTTGAGAGACTTGTTTGTTGGTGTCAACACACACACACACACACACACACACACACACCATAAAAAATTCCAGAGATAGGGGAAATTTGCTTAACAGAATTGTCTATGGGGCAAATCCGTACAACATAAAAATGGTCACAATAAGGATTACTCCGTTTTCAATGCATTCCTATGGGAAATTTGTATAAAGGAAAAGTTGCTTAACAATTTCATTTGGAGCAAAGTAATTCCTTTATACAAGGTACCACTGTACCTCAACCTGCAGCTGCAGGATAAAGCACCTCCCGCTGTTCAAACCCTGGACCAGCTCTGACTCTCTTTTTACTCTGAACCGCATCATGTTCAACAGAATTCATGCCATAATAAGGTGTGTTTAGGACTGCAGCTTTAATGCAACAGTGAACTGAAGCAACTCACAGGAACCATGTCCCATAAGCCTAGCACCCACCTGTTAATATTCTGAAACCAGATTTTGTTAAATTGCAAAATTAGTAATAGATCACAGAAATTTCTAGGGGCTCTATCACACGTTGAAAATGCTGATTAAATTTCAATATAAAGCATTTCCAAAAATCTTGTCCCCATGGCCGCCAGGCTTTTAAAAAAAAACTGGTTATTCCCCTTTAGCGAGGTTTCCAAGACCTACCAGAGAAGTTGGGAATTTTTTGCTCCAGTGAAAAATGTGAGCCAGAAGTCTGTGGGAGCTTGCATATGACCCAGTTTTCTGCTCCCCCCCCAGCCCCGACCAGCTCATACTGGGGCTCGTCGGCGCTTTTTTATTTTAATTTTTTTCATTTTCCATCCCCCCCCCAGCACTGATCAGCTGGCCTTTGGGCTGTCAGTGCTGATTTTTTATTTTTTATTTTTTCTAGCACCACCTGCTGACCCTGGGGCTGGTCTGTGCTTTTGTTTTTTAAAATCCTTGTACGTGGGAACGGAGATCCCACATCTTCAGTCACGTGACCATCAAAGAAGAAAAGCCGGACTTTCACAATATCTTCCCCCAGGTGATATAGCGGCCTAGCTCAGAGTTCACATATTCCCTAAAATAGATTTGGCAAAGTTTGCCCTTTCAGTCCTTTATTGAATAGTGTCAATACAGGTGGCATCTGCAGAACTGTGTTTTGATGTACTTTTACTTTACTGAAAATAGTGGATGAAAAAGAAAATCTAAATACAGACTTTCACTTAATTTTACATGTTATCTTGTAAGTTATCTCAAATTGTATTCAGCATCCTCAACCAGTCATCTACATTATCTTCATAATATGTAAGTGTCTCTCTATTTAATTCATTAATACCAACACAGTACAACACAGCTGATGAAATAAATATTTTTTACTGGTTGACCTATTAAACATTGGGTCTTAACATGCCCAGTATCAAAATGTGGAGGGGGAGGAACACTTTGTACAAAAGAAATCATCATCTCAATGCTAGGTTTTCCAACCAGGGGGGTTAGGAGACACTTCTGCCAGTGCTACTTGTTTCTGGCCAGCCTTCCGCCCTCTCTTGTCTCTCGTACAACTGCCAGCAAATTAAAAGCTCTACTGTAATGTAGAGGGGCAACCACATTTTCAAACCTTGTTACCTTTCAGCTAAATGTTGTTAGTTTTATGAATTCAAAATGGCTGCATGACTCCTTTCTCCTTTCTTAGCCAGCATGAGAAGTACAAGCTAGATCATGGGCTCATCCAATCTTCTCTTGTCTCCTCCTCCTATATAACTGGGAAGAATACTGAAGCATCTTCTTTTGGTTAATTTAGGGATGGGACTTTTATGGGCGGGGGAAATGCTACAAATCCCATAATTCTCTGTTCTGGGAGCTCTACCTGACAGACAGACACCTTGCAAGATCTAAATGTGGGTGATATGGACGAAAGTCTTAAAATGGTAGATTTTTGAAGACTAGTTCAACCTAGCTCCATCTAGCTTTCTGTACAGTGGAGGTAGGCCTACAGTAGCTAAGCCTCCAAGCTTTCCAATTTAGGCCTTTCCCTTCCGGTCAGCCATGTTAAGGTACATGAAAAATGTCTATCTGTTGGGCAGAACTCCCAAATTTGAACATTATTGGATTTGTCCTTTGATAAATCTGAAGATGCCGTCTTTACTGAAGCAGAAGCAAAGTGTGCTGCTTATATACTGCCCTATAGTGCTAAAGTACTCTCTGGGGAGTTTAAAATTTAATTATGCAGGTACTCCCCCCCTGCCCCGGTGAGCTGGGTACTTATTTCACCAACCTCGGAAGGATGGAAGGATGAGTCATCCATGAGCCAGGTACCTGGGGTGGAACCCCAGGTTGTGAGCACCATTTTAACTGCAGTACACCAGTTTAACCACTGTTCCATGAGGCTCCTGGACCTGTTATTTGGATTAGGAAATATAGTTAACAGTATTTATGTTTAATTTCAACAAACAAATCCATAAACCAGAAGCTGAAGTTGTTTGCTTGAAATAGGTAAAGGCCCTTAGCACTATTGAAAAAGTCTAGTGTTGAAATAACAAATGAACTAATTTATATTTGTAAAGAAGTGGCATAAGGAGTGATCCATAGACTGATTGGAAGGTGCCTTCCCAATACCAATTATGACATATTATATGCCATTACATTATAGCCATAGTAACAACTGTGATCACACTGAATAGGCCACTTCTACTGATATAAAAACTGACTTACGGCTTAAAGTCTGAGTATAATATTACCAAAAAATTGCTAGGGAATACCGTAGAATACAATGAGCCATGTTTTTTTTTAAAAATGACATGATAAAATAAGATAGGGTCAATGTTTATTGAAACAGGGGAGAAAAGTGTTATTTGATCTTTTATCTTGATTCTAGCATTTTCTTAATGGCTAGCAATGACTGTAAAATCTGTTTCCCATTATATCCCTTTCCCTCCCTCATCTTCTGGAATGACTTTTAGGTTATGCAGCTACAAGAATTACTGGCCGTCAGACACTCAGTCTTTGTGGCTGGAAATGCTGGGACAGGGAAAAGCCAGGTAAATGGACACACTCATTCAAATAAAATAAAATAAAATAAATGTTTATCTGCAACTGATAGTGGGCCATCCCTACCATTGGGCAGAATGAGATGGTGCTTAGTTTAATTATTCTTGCCCATATCAATTTTTGTTTATTGACAAACATAGCTATGTTTACCACCTGTTACCGGCTGGCAGCTATCTTGGATTTTCACATTATTCTCACACCCGGCCAACAGGCAGGATATTTATCATTTCTTAAATCCTCTCAAAAACATAGAGCCTTTTCATTGGCTAGATTTAATGTTATGCCTTCAGCACCTTTGTTCAGCAGATTTAATGGTATCCCTGATGACAAGAGGTGCTGCTCTTGCAAACTGGCCAGTGTGGAAACTCTTGCCCATGTGGTTCTGTATTGTCCCTTACATAAGGAGCTACAAAAAAAAAAAACACCTCTTGATCCAGTTTTATTAAAGTTAAATGGAAAATCAGATTTGGATAAAGTTCGATGTATACTCTCTTCTACATCGTATGATGCAATTGAAAGAGTAGCAGCCTTTTTATGTGTGATTGTCAAGAAGTGAGTCTCTGATTTGCATTAACCTTATTTACAAGGCACACCTGTGTTTTGACTATTATGCCAATAAAGGCTATCTTACTTATCTAACACCTGTATTTTACAACTGTCCTACTCTTCTAAATTAGTCTACCACCACCACCACCCAGTGGTGAACAATGCTGCCTTATTTAGTTAGTTAGTTAGTTAGTTAGTTAGTTAGTTAGTTAGTTAGTTAGTTCCTGCCTTTCTCCTTTAAAAGAACCCAAGGCTGCTTGAAGAAAAAATTATCTGGGAGTCCAGTAAGGTTTTCCCTGTGAAGTGAGGGAGCAGGTACTGACTTGTCTTTTACCTCAGATTCCAAAATGTCTTTGGCTTTGCCGTTAAGGTACATTTTAGCGGTAAAGCCAGGTTTACTTTTGTGCTGTACGTGAAACACGGATCAAGAAAATAAAATAGTACTGAGGCATGCACTGTTAGTGGTGCTCCTGCTTAATTGTAAAATTGGCATGACCCTCTGTTCTAACTTCAGATATTAAAGACACTTCATTTGACGTACTCCAACATGAAGCTGAGGCCAGTATGGCATGACATTAATCCGAAAGCTGTTACCACAGATGAACTTTTTGGGTTTCTTCATCCATCAACGAGGGAGTGGAAAGATGGTATTTCCAAACATAACACTTAATAAAAGTGCATATATTGACACATAGAAAACATGATGTTGACATAATAAAACGTATGCTTACTGTTGTTAAACCAAAGGCTTGTTTTCATCCACGATGAGAGAATTGGCTAGCATTGCCCATGATGGCCCTAAATGGATTGTGCTGGATGGGGACATTGATCCTATGTGGATAGAGTCGCTCAACACTGTGATGGATGACAATAAGGTTTGTGAAAATCATATTGTTAATACAAATGGCATTCTTTGACATTAACTATATGAGTGTGTTATCATGCCTGTATGCCCCCTGTTTCCTCATTTACGTATTCCATTTATGGTGCATATTTAAGACATCCTTTCAGCATGCTTATAGCCTAAGATGAAAGAGGCATTACAGTCTGATGTTACCCATTTTTCACAAGCACCAGTATTGGGTTACTCCAGTGCATTTCCACCTGGGGCTACCCCAAGAAAGACAATGAGAAACTTTGGCTGGTGCACAATATGGCAGCTAAGCCCTGCTGTTTAGAACTGTGCCAAAAAGAAAATGCACATGTATAGCTAGCATTAAAACAACCCCACTGGCTTTTATTTTGTTTTTGCATGCAGCATCAAGTGTTCATTTCAACCTTCACAACCTAAAGTGCTTAGAAACAGTTTCTCTGAGGAGCCTTATTTTCCTATATAAAACTTCCTGTTCCTGCTAAGGCTCTGTTTTGAATATCCTGGGTCTCTCTGATTCAATGAATATCTAGTTCCTATTTATGAGGACAGTCATTTGGTGCTGATTCTTATCCTCTTAAATTGTCCAAATAAGTCAGTCTTACTCTCCCTTCCCTCCAATGGTGACAGTTTCTTAATCTGGATTTGGTTTGCTTGATTTGATCATTGGCACTTCTGTTTGGGAGGTTTAAAACTGCTTTTTTATTTGGACAAAGTGCAAAGGTGGAATACCAATATTTTAGGTGAACACAAAGGCGTCACATTCTTAAGTGTACACACATGCTGTTTTAAAAACATTTTACTATTCATTTTGTGAGTTTGGTGAGTTTTCAGAACAAGACAAACCTCTGCCTAAAGATGATAGTTGGGTAAATGTACACATTATAGACAGCTGCCTAGATGCCCTAAGCACATCCGATCTCACCTGATTTCAGAAGGTAAGCAGAGTCGGATGTGCTTAGTACTTGGATGGGAGGCCACCAGGGAATACCAGGTGCTGTGGGCGCCTGGTGTAGGAAATGGCAAACCACTCCAGTATTCCTGCCAAGAAAACAAGTTGCTGCCCACCACCTGTGCTCACGACCTGGGGTTCAATCTCAGGTAGCAGGCTCAAGGTTCACTCAACCTTCCATCCTTCCGAGGTCTGTAAAATGAGTACCCAGCTTGCTGGGTCGGGGGGGGGCAATGTGTAGCCTGCAGACTGTAATTAAAACTATAAACCACCCAGAGACTACTTGAAGTGGTATGGGGCGGTATATAAGCAGATGGACATGTGGTCACGAAGAGTCGGTCATGACTGTAATGAGACAACACACACACACACACACATTATAGATAAGGATAACTCTAGTATTCCTCTTTCAATGCTCGAAGGAGCTCCTGTTATGCTTTTGTGGCAGGGCCAGTCCTGTGAAATTTGTTTCCTGAGGCAAAGCATCAAATGAGAACCCCAGATACTGAGACAGGTGCAGAATACCCACCCAGTCAGCAAACGATTTTGGCACCTGAGACCCACAAGCACCTCTCCCCATCCCCTTGCAGTAAATAACAAGTTGCTGCCTACCACCTCAATCAAATCTGCTGCCTGAGGTAGCCATCTCATTTCCCCTGATGGTAGGCTGGGCCTCACTTTCTTGATTTACTAGGCAAAATTTGTGACCATTCATTGTGGGTGGCAGTGACCAAGGGTCCTTCTGACAAAAGAGAGAATATGAAGAACAGCGGACACAAAGGGTTACCCTTGGCCAACTCACAATGAGCAGGCCATGACATAATTAGGGTTTAAAGACAATACTAAATCCCAGATAGAATAATTGAATTTTTAAAAGATTGTATGTCTGGTATATACCAGAATGACCCAGTCTTACTCTCAATGCCCATTTAAGTTATTACTACTCCCTCCCCCACCCCCTCCCCCACCCCGTAAAGCAAATGTCTCTTTAACTAAATGAAATGAAGAGTAAAAGTGGAAAGGTCATGGTTCAGTGTTGGAAGTGGGAGGAGCAGATACCTGAATCATTTTGTATTTTGTGTGTGCATGTGTATTAATCTTCATTGATTAAAATGTCACCTTTCTTCAGTATAGTGTCTCAGTCTTTCTTTACCACAGATGCAACAGCAGGAGAGCAAACTGTTAAGAACTGAGATACTTTGTGCAAATTGAAAAGGGATCTTCTTTTTTTTGCCCTAATTTCGCACAATGGTAGAAACCTCCTTTAAATCCCATTTTCCTAACCAGCTCCTAGAATAGCTCTTGTTGTCAGATTCTAAGGACTCTATTGTAGCTTTTAAGCTAAAGCGCTCAGTAGGGGGTGTGTGGAGTTGCCCTGCCCCCTTGGAACACCAGAAGAATGGTGCCTGATGGCAAGTGCAGTCGTAGAAGATAAAAATGGATCAGACTTGAGCAGGTTACCCAGGCCTACTGTGCGCCAACGCTCAGTTGTATCACATTGGATCTGCACAACATATTTTGTACGGCCTCTTTTCCAAGTTTTGAATGTTGCCTTTACCTATTCCCCGATCTCACCACCAAAATACTGTGCCTTTTTACAACATTTTTGTTTATCTTGAAATAGCAGTGTTCTTTTGGGAAGTTCATATCTGGAATCCTTTCATTAGAATTTCTGGTCTAGATTAGAAAAGGAACTCATACCTGTTTACCTGGGAGGAGGTGCCATGGAGCTCAATGCTATTTATAGCGGAGGACCCTCAGATACAAAATTGCACCATTGCACTTCTCTTGGATAATTGTTAAACCAGGTAGTCCACAGGTGATTCCTCTTTGTCACAGTTACCCCTTTCTTCCTAATTGAACACTGGAGAGTAAAAAGAAAAGTCCTGTGACTTTCTCAGTTCCATTAAATTTTCTTTGATATCATTTAAAAAAAAACACCTACAGTTTGATTGTATTTAAGAGATTTAATTGACTGCTTGCTCTTGGTTTGATTTCATGAGCATTTAATCACATGTACTGCACTCTTTTGCAGTTAATGCCATTGAATATATTTCCTTTGCATCAGTTTTAGTTTGGTTTTCTTCATTTGTGACTACAGAAAACCTTGCCCGCATGATGTTATTCTAATATAATCTGCATTTCTTTCATTAGTAGCAAAGACTCGCCAACAAATGTTGGGCTTTCAGATTTAAGATGACCACTAAGCAAGCTGCTAGGGAATTATTTTCTCTTTAACACAATACTCAGTGGTACTGGTCTCTCTGGACAAATAAAGAATTAAGGTAAACATTTAACAACTAAGGAATTCCCTTTGGCACTTGCTTTTGTGGACTCCTTAGCTGCTACGTCACATTAAACACGCTATACCCAAAAGCTCAAACTGGATAGTTCCATGGTTTAGGCATCTGATTACAGAGCCAGAGATTGGGAGTTTGATTCCAGACTGTGCCTCTGTGAGGGTTCTTGCTTATCCCAGGCAACCCGCCCTTCAGGATCCAATAAAGACGCATTTTTAAAAGAATAAACAGGTGTTTTTCGCGATAACAGTTCCAACATCTTTAACATCAACATTAAAGGGATTGTTCTTAGATTCATAAGATGGAGTAAACACAGAAAAGACCAGACCCCATCCTACTCTTGGAGAGATCTGGTTCCACCACTTTCCTTCCCCTCCTTCTTGAAGAGGTTCGGTTCCCCCACTTGCGCCCCAACCTCCAAAGTGAGGTTGGATCCAGGATGCTTCTGGTGCCGGGATTTGAAGGGATAGTCGTCTCTCAAAGTCAGACCCCTCCCAGTACACAACTTCCCGGTTCTTTCCTCCTCCTCCTTCAGCTTGGCCAGCCATTGCTCCCAGGCCAGTTCCCGCCTGATTTCCTTTCTCTTACGGTTGTACTCACGGGCCTCCCATTCACCCCAATAGGAACAACCTTGGCGATGGGCACATCTTCTATAGCTTTCAGCCTCGGGCTTTGGCATAATCATTTGTTCCCAGTCGCCCGTCCATGGGTTTTCCATCCAAACCCAGTCCAAGTCTGGGGGCAAGACACGTGGCGTTCCCTTTTTACCCTTTTCTGGCTCCTTCTCTGACTTAACAGGGGACTTAGCCCTTCTCTCCTCCTTCTCTTGTAGTGCAGGTGTCACTCTCCTGCTCACAGCCCCTTCAGGGTGGCTTCCCTCACAGCCTCCTTGACAGGGCCTATGATAATCAATAGGTTCCCTTCCCATTCTGTAGTTCTAAGACAAAGACAACGACAGCGATGGTGATGGTGATGATGATATGGACTCACAAAGCTCTGTTGTTTTTGCTGCAACAGTCCGCTAGGGCTGTTCTAGAAGGCATCAGGGGGACTGTCCAGTAGGATAGGTCTTTTGCCAAAACATCACTGAAACAAATGGCCCTGCACAGCAGTAGAACAATATTACTCCCATTAATTTTAAAACATCTAATGCAGGAGACCTTCCTATTTGATTGGGTGCTAATTCATCTTTCTCCTGCTCTCCTGAATGTCATCATGGATACCCATAATGATAAAGGATATTATTTAAACTGACAAGTAGCTACAGCGCTATCTGCAAGAAAAATCATATTCCTGTGTATTAGCCATAGATAAAAATTTGTTCCGTGATTATTTTCCAAAACAGAGCCTTAAGGACTTAATTTGAAAAGCAAATCACTGTTGAAGTGAATATGTGTCATGGGTCTTTGTTTAGGTTCTGACTCTAGCGAGTAACGAACGGATTTCATTAACACTCTCCATGCGCCTTGTGTTTGAAATCAGCCACCTCCGGGCAGCAACTCCAGCCACTGTATCAAGAGCTGGCATCCTCTATGTGAATACACAAGACCTGGGCTGGAATCCGTAAGTACAAAAAAAGAATGACAGTTCAATCCATCTTGAGGTGAGCAGTCCTGTTTGGATCCTCTTCTGCCCCACTACACTCTTGATAAATAGATTCTTCCTGCTCATCTGCACCCTTGATTGATGGCATTAAATGATCCGCTGTTTCCTTATCAGAAACCAGCACAGTAGAAGAGACCTCACCAATACGGTCCCATCTGTGGATGTCGTTAGTACCATAGAGGAAGCCTGTGAGAACAATGGGGAAATCTTCTATTTAGAAATGCATGCCAAAAATCAAGACAGATGATGCTGAGTTAAGATGAATGGATTATTTTAGTCTGGCCTCCTTTGTGCCTGAATTGTAAGAACATCCATTCTGTGAGACTCACGGGCGAGGTCTGTGTGGAGCTGGTCAAGATAACCAGGGAGCAAGATGAACGCTGAAGTGAAATCCTGTTTCTATGTGTAGGGATTGTGGGGTGGTGGCAAACAAACAGAAGGACTGGGTTAGCAGAGTGGTTCCCAACTTGTGGGTCCCCAGATGTTCCTGGACTGAGACTCCCAGAAGTCTTCATCACTAGCTGAGCTGGCCAGGATTTCTGGGAGTTGCAGTCCAGGAACATCTGGGGACCCACAGGTGGAGAACCACTGATGTTAGCATGTGAGGAGAGCCCACACAAATAACAATTCCTCTTATTCATGTTTCTGGGGGAAATTGCATTTGTGAAATTGGCTAGACATAATAAAATACTCACTTTATGCCCACAGTGATACCTGGCCAAAGTGAGAGTCTTCTGCATGGGGCATTTGTTCTACAAAATATTCCTGGTTGGTCTCTGGATGATGTAAAGCTTAAATCAGTATGACCAGAGACAAATAATGACAGGAGCCAAGTCTCTTTGCAGCAAAATGTTCTTCATGCAAGTCATAGTTCTGTTTTATCCTGCCTTATTTAGGAAGGAGAGTTTAGCCCTAGGGTAGCTTCCTATAAAGAGGGTTCAATATTTTTCTCCCCAAACAAACAAACAAACAAACAAACAAAATCCAAACAGACCACTCCAATGCAGATATCTCACTGGGGAGTTATATTTCCTCCACATACTGCATTTAAAAAAAAAAGAGTTCCAAGATATTGAGCTAGACCGCGGTCATACCTGTGTTTTCTGCGTAGTTTCCCGTCGACGATCTACGCAGTAAAAGATCGCGTGCTAACTGGGCAGAGAAGCAAATTTTGCTCCCGGCCGACCACGCCCCCTCAAACAACAGTTTCAGCAAAGTTTCCTAAACCACCGCCAGGGGCTGGATTTAGAAAATGCTTACTTGTTTGCTTCTGTTGCAACGACAGGACACTGAAAATATGCAGTAAATTCCATTTCTCCCCCTACCCGACTTAAAAGACAGAGCCTTGGAAACTGGAGCCGGAAAGTAGGACAAAATGCGTAGTACACAGGTTAGGACAGAACCAGAATAGGAAGGTACAACGCAGAGGAGTGGACACCAACTGCTTATTAAAAACCACATGACCTCTCCCCCCCCAAAAAAAATGCACAGGAAATTTAAATACAAAGGAAACCCAGGTATGACCGTGGTCATAATCAGTTTGATGGGGGTGGGAAGTTTTGGTCAACTTCCAATTAAGTACAAAATGAGCAACAACAGTAAAAGCACCAGGAGGCAAGCACCAATGGGAAGCTGGTTTGCTGTATTGTTTTAAAATTATTTTGAAAGTATCGCAAGGTTTTCTTGGGGAAGAAGCTGTTTCCTGAAAAATGTATTTTCAAACTGCAGGCTGACTGAATGTTACAAAGCCCTGTGGCCCTCCACAATTAACTATAAGATGGAGGAAATTTTGCCGCACGCCCCTTAGTTAGAAGAGGGGCAATTCAATAAGTAAAGGGGACAACCTGAAAGTTCTATGCACCCTTCCAGAACAATTGTCTAATCCCCCAATAATCTTTCTTTCTTGCCACTTTCTCAATGAAATAATTAAGTAAAGAATAAACCAAACAGAACCCTTAAAGTGTCTGGTTTTTTTTTTTTTAACAGATATGTAACTAGCTGGATTGAAACTCGCAAAGCACAGTCTGAAAGAGCAAACCTAACCATCCTCTTTGACAAATACGTTCCTTATTGCTTGGAGCAAGTCCGATGCAACTTAAAAACCATCACTCCGGTTCCGGAGAGCAGCATGGTACAGGTAACAAGAACGGTGGTACGGTCTTCAGATTGCTGCTCTTCCTGAGATAAGATTTTGAGAGTATTCAAGTGTGCAGAACTGGGGGTGAAGGAATTTCATTATAATCACAGCATGGCTTTTCATGTATCTTTTTTAATGATTCGGGTAATAAAACAAACAGAGATGAAGCCTGGGTTAGGTATGGTGCTGTCCTCTAAATTAATTTCACTGATTTTAAAAAAGAGAGGTTATAGTCAAGTTGTTGGTGGCGGTTGAATAAAGAAGTTATTTTCCTACACTCTGACCATTCCCGAGCCCCCAGGCACCTAAAAATATTGTTTCTTAGTCACGATTTCTACTATGTGCCCTTTCTGCATCCTTTTTCTTCTTGATTGAGAGCCGCAGCTTTGCAGCTTTTCCCACTGCGATTCACATTTTATCTGCCAGACTGATATGAATTAACATACAATGATCAATGAGCAACTCGGCAAACACAGTGGGAGTAGGTGTCACCTCCTTAGCTGCTCACAGACATGGAGGTCCACAGGGCTTCCATTCAAAATACTCACATCACTGATCACCACATGTTGGATTTACAATGGAAGAAGTCAAGACCAAGTTTTTTTAAAGGGGTGACTGCTGTTCTTCCACCAGCACTAAAAAGTCTGATGGGTTATTAGGAATTGTGTGTGTGTATGTATAAAAATTCTGAAGATATTGGCAGTTAAGCCAACTTTACAGAATGTGATTCTCTTTACTAATCTCTTGGAAGACTACTCTTCCCAGTCACGGATAAACTACCGGTGTACACTGGTGTTGATGTGCATATCAAGAAAATTTAAGTTTTCATTAAGAATCAGAGACCTGGTTGATGCTTCTTATGTTCAATGACAGTATATCAGGTGATGTACATATTTGTGCATCTGAACAGATGCGTGCATGATGTGAAGATACTCCAGCAAATAACTGTAATTATTATGGAGAGTTTATGGCACAGATGGTGATTCGTGTAAACCCCTCCTTCGTTATATTATTTTAACAATGCCATATGCACTTCTGGATGAATGCGGTAGTTATGCAATTTAAAATGCTTTTTAGATGAAGTTTGGTGTTTTATTTATTTACATATGTATCTTAAAGCTTTCTGGATCAAATGGTTTTCCTATACGAGAAAAACAAAGCCAGAAAAATAACCCAGAAATGAAAATAAAATTGTGGTGATGCATAAAAGAGAGACAGTACAAACTGCCAATCTTAGATGTGGGTCTTTTGAACAGCACAGCAACATCGGGTTTGCATATCTTTTTTTAAAATCATTTGCATGCTTAAAGCAGCTGCACTCCAATAGTGGTAAAGAATCTTTGGAGCTTTTTTTTTTCATTTATAAAATTCTTTAGAAACATCTTCATTTAATAATAAAACTCGCCATTATAGATTTTGTCCAAGAAGAAGGAAGAGTGTTCAAGAGTGCTGGCTCAGTGAAGTTATATCTTTTCAGAACATCGTTCAGTAACACATTCTTCTTGCCAGCCGGTGCAGACCTGTAGCTTAACCCTAGTCCACCAAGGACTTCCTTATGCTTCTCTGATGCACACTTAGTGTAGGTAGAAGTAAGCTGTCCTAGGAGTCTGCCGTAAGCTTGCTTAGGAGTATCTATCTAAATCCACAGAGGAATAAGTTAGAAATATGATTCCTGAAGCCAGGCTTAATATGGGAGAGCATATTTATTTATTTATTTATTTATTTATTTATTTATTTATTTATTTATTTGACTTTTATACCACCCATCTAGCCCTAGGGCTACTCTGGGCGGTTTACAGCATGAAATTGCATGACAGGTTAACAAAGGAATACATTTAAGAAACCAAAATACAAGGAGCATAATAAAACAAAATATACATAAATCAGCAACAATAGACTGAAATTAACCTAAAATGAGAGTAAAAATAGCAGGAGATTGATAAAACGTGGGGGGGGGGGGAGAGAGAGAGAAGATAAGCGGTAAAAAGAATAATGTCTTACTTTATGTTTGAGAAATCAGGAAAGGCCACTCTATACAACCAGGTCTTCGATACGCCTTTACCAGCCTTTACCATCCCTTTGGCTGGGAGGCATGGAAGGAATCTCTCCAAAGAAGGTGAGGCATGTGAACACATTCAACTGTCCCCTGAACAATGAGGGCATCATGTTGACTGAGCCATTCCAGAACCACCAATGTAACGTGACTCTTGATTGTGTCTTCCATTTTATGTTTAAATTTTAGTAACAATTCTTTTGTTGACTTTGGAAATCCTCAAAATCTCAGGAAGCCATGAGTGGGTCACAGATTCAAATTCCTTTTGGTAACCGTTATAAGCAACTGATAAATTTCTGGAGTTCTTGGGAGCCCGATTCAGTAAGAAGACATCAATACTGAGGAATTGCTTGCAGCCATAAGGAGTTTTCATGCAGCTCTTCTGTTGGTCTATTTGGATACAGTTGCATTTGGGGGAAACACACCCTATAAATATTTTGAGAAACAATTGATGTAAACAACTTATAAACTGTGGATAAACAAGTAAGGTAAAGGTAAAGGTTCCCCCCGCATATGCGTGCTAGTCGTGTCCGACTGTAGGGGTGGTGCTCATCTCCGTATTCAAGCCGGAAGAGCCAGTTTTGTGCAAGTCCATGGCCATGTGGCCGGCGTGGCTACAAGGAAACACTGTTTTTACCTTCCTGCCTTTTACGGCGGTACCTATTTATCTACTTGCATTTTACATGCTTTCGAACTGCTAGGTTGGCAGGAGCTAGGGTGAACAGCGGGAGCTCGCTCCACTGCGTGGCACCCGGGATTCGAACTGCCAAGCTGCTGACTTTGAAGTCAACAGTTTTCGGAGCCTTAGTCCACTGAACAACCACGCCCCTTGATGGATAAACAAGTAACTGGATGGTAATGTTTCGAATCAGAACAATCACCAGTTTTATAAAAGGAGATGGTCTGCTCCTTGTGAATTCTGGGATAAGGTCTGGATTGCCAAGGAGCCCAGCTCAGGATTTAGACAGGTGTGAGTGGATGAAGGTGAAGAAGCTGAAATTTAATTAAGGATGAAGAACTTTAATCAAGAGGTGTTCCTGGTCATTCAAAAGGCAGATCATGGAATAGAGATCCATACTGTGCTGGATAGGGTTACGCTTCCACTGAAAACACATGTACACAGCTTGGGTTTCCTCTTATAATCATCCATGAGCCTGGGATGCCTAGGTTCTGGTGGTGGCCAAGAGTGCATTTACACAGTTAAAACTGGTGTCCCAGCTGTGCCCGTTCCTGGAGATGTCTAATCTCACAGGTGCTTTTGGCGGGGTCTTTTTCGTTGACTCTAGAACTTTCTCTCACAGGAGGCCAGGCTGGCCCCCATCTTTGCTTTCCTTCTGCAAACAAAAAGCCTTTTCTCCAGACTGGCTTTTTTAGTGATTGACTGTCTACTCTAAGAGAAGGGAAGGTTTAAAATGAGAATGTTTTGCTTTTAAAAATGCTTTTAAATGTGTTTTAGTACTGTTCTAACTCTGAATGTTTAATATATTTTTTAAAATTCTTTTTAAAATACTTTAACTTGCCTTCAGGAAAAAAATATTTGCCGGTAAACAGACAAAAAAAAACAAAGTCAAGAAAGTACTTTAAGCAGGTTTCAGATTTTGAGCATTCTTCAGCTGTGGACATTCCAACTATTGTCATTATGAATACATTATGTAGCTGTGGTATGGACTTTATTCAAATCTATTCTTTCTTTGTGTTCCCCCCTTCCTTTTTTTTCTTTATTCTTTTTCTTCTTTTTAACTGGAGACTCTCTGTTCATTGCTGGATTGCCTCCTGACCACAGAGAACACACCACCAGACTCTCCCCGAGAGCTCTACGAAATCTATTTCGCATTTGCAAGTGTGTGGGCTTTTGGTGGTGCTTTGTTACAAGATCAGGTGAGGCCTTTTGCTTTGAGAAGAGTCTTGTAGCATCTAAAAGGTGAGCATGTTTGGCATAAGCTTTCCTGGACGGAAGCTTACCTCTTCAGGTACTTTCATTAAGCAAATGCCTTGACCTTTAAGGCGGCAAAATACTGGGTTGACTTTGAGGAAACCTACAACATTTTGGTATTTTCTCCAAATTTGATAGAAAGATATCTGGAATGTTATTGACAAGGAAAAAAAGGGTGAAGGAAAATGACTGTAATAATGTCCTTATCTTTAATCATAACATAGTGATATCTTTTTTCTCAAATATAAATAAAAATGTTAAAAGATTGTTCTAGGGTGGATCCAAATGCTAAACAATCAACATACCGCAAAAAGTGGCAATCTAAAGGATTCATTTTTGGTGGATATTTTATGTATAATGTTAGAAAATGAAGAGATAATCATACACAGCACTCCTCTTTGTACCTCTCATGTTGGCGTTTCCCCACAGAATTCTCTTTGCAAAGCATGTAAGATGGGCCACTTGCTCAAGGCACCTAGTATCTGGAAACAGCAACATTGGTGATCCCGTAGACCAGCCATTCTCGATCTGTTTTTGGCCACAAGCAAGAAGAAAATATGAAAGAAATGTCAGCCAAATCAGGATTTTAGAAGTTGCATAATGGACCTTATGAGGTGGTGTCTAAACAATTGTTTCCAGTCTGTGGCCTCCGTCAAATGTGCCAGAGCCCACTAGGGAGCCATACGGCCCCATTGAGAATGGGTGCCATAGACCATCTCCTCACAGAATTCACTGACTCCAAAGTGGCCAAACACCACCCATTCTGCATGTTGGTCTAGAAGTTGTGGATTAGGGTGAACTCACTTTGATCCCTGGGTTGAGTGAATGAATGTATTATGCTGGGATAGATGGAGAATATTCCACTAGAATGACACTTCATGTCAACTGAGCGGCATTTTTACATCATTAGTTGGAAAAGAACATTATATGGCCACTTTCCTTTGGTGGTGATGCATCTCCAGGCTCTCTGGTGTCACTTGCATCAAATTATTACAAAAGCATTTTGTGGTTTTAATATTTCCATTCTCAAAGAAATGAGGTTTTCAAGCTTTAATAGGTTTCTTAAGCTGTTGCTCAAAGCTTAAATTGGTTTTGGTAAACCCTCAAATACTCAAATACTCCAGTTTCTAAATCATGAGCTAAGCTTGCCATTTCCACATAAATGTTTAGAGTGAGGCTAATGCTTCTTTCCATTGTTTAATTTTTGGCTTCATTTTGTTCTGTTTCCCAGCTAATTGACTATCGCATGGAGTTTAGTAGATGGTGGATCAAAGAAATGCGAACAGTAAAATTTCCTTCCCAAGGGACGGTTTTTGATTATTTCATTGACCCTGAAACAAAAAAATTTACTTTGTGGAGTGAAAAAATCCCAAGCCTAGAAATGGAACCAGATGTCCCTCTCCAGGTAGGCCAAATTGACTACAATTAGTAATAGGAGAAGCTAACGTTTCTGGATAATTATGGCTGGATTACAGAAAAATTGCAGAAAACATAAAGTGCACAAGCTGAAGTTCAAGTGTTGCTAATTATCCAAACAGTGTCACAACACAAAGAAGAGCAATGCGCGAGTTGGAATTGCAGTGCTGTTATGAAACAATTTGCCCAAGCAAATTCCCTTTATTTGGCTTTTGGGTTTTGCATGCACCGGCATTTAAAAGAACAACAGCAACACAAAGAAAATCTTCATAAGCACAGCATTGTATTTGTATGTATTCTTATACAGGTACAAGTTATGGTCCCTAGGAAATATATCTTGTCGTTATGGGCAGGCTGTTTTGACATTGCCCCTGTAAGGTGGAACATCCCGTTTATACCACTCCCCTAAAGCCTTGCAGTCTCATCTGTTGCCCCAAAGCTGGGTCTGATAGTTAGCAGAGCTTGAAAGGTTTAGGCTTCCACTGTTTTTGAAGGTGGCTTATTTTTTTAAGGGTATCTCTTCTCATCTCTGGGACACAGAGATAGGATGTGGTGCAAAAGACTAGTGTGGATGGGTGGGGTGAGCAGAAATTGGTTACCACGCCTTGTGATACTTTCCACGTGGAATTAGGGTGAGAATTCCAGTGGGTTTGCTTCCTGCGAAGAGCCTTCCAAAATTCAGTCTTCTCCATAAACAAAATGCTAAGACTTTGGGATGTTAAAGTTTCTGATGTCAGAGACACTGAAACTGACAGGTTTGTTGTGCTGAACAGAGCTTATGGCCTCTTTTATATTGGCAAGTTCCCATCTTTAATAGCTACACAGGAGACATATCATGTAGGTGTGTGAAGATTCTCAGTCATCCAGGTGAGTTTATCTGGAAGTTGAGTCATGGCAACTGGACTTCCTTTTCTTGAGAGATTGAAACATTTTGCTGCTCATCCAAACAGCTTTGTCAGTCTGAGGAAAGCTAATTGCGAGTCCTCCATTTTGTAGTTCACATTGACCTCATGTCACCCTGGTCTGAAATAGGGTCATAAGATGGACAATGGCCTGAATAGGCTCGCTAGGTAGACAGTAGTCTCAATAGGCTCATTAGGTGGACAGTGGCTTAATGTGTGTGTAAGCCCCACTTTTACAACCTTCCTAATACCAATAAAGTTTGAGTCGTTAGCCATGGCCTTGCTGGTGGAGGTGTGAAGTATTTTTTATTTGTCTGGGGATTGTTGAAATCACTGCCTGATAAGTAGCAGATAGACTGTGACTGAGCACACACACACCTGACTCTGTTGAAAGAGCGGTTTTCAATACTCACATGAATGGCTTCCCTGACGCCTCTCTCAAACCACCTGTCTTCTCTGTTCATCCTCATCTTTGAATGAGTGCCCTTTGTCCTTCAATTGGAGGTGTACTGCTGATTCTGGTCCTGAGCTGTTACCCCCTCCTATGTTGGGCCATCTTTCTGTTTAATGGCTGTTTAGTTTCTCCAATGTAGAGGTCTGAACACTCCTCACTGCATTGGACCACATATACTATATTGCTCCTTTTGTGTTTTTGTATTGGGTCCTTTGGGTGATGAGTCTCTGCCTTAATGTGTAAACAAGGATGTGGTGTTTGCCAAAAATCCTTTTAAGCTTCTCGGACACTCCAGCCATGTAGGGAATGACCAGGTTCTTCCGTCAGGTCTGGGTCTCAGGCTGATCCCTTGTTTTTCTGGGTTGGCACACTGCTTTGTTGAAGGCCCACTTTGGATATCCACCGGCCTTAAGTGCTGTCTTCAGCTGCCCATCTTCCTTCAGCTTACTTTAGCCCATTTTCACTTAATGAGCCTGAGACCATTGTCCACCTAACAAGGCAATGCAGGCCATTGTTCATATCATGTAGGTGTTTGCTCAGTGGGAATCACTTCATCAGTTTCAGATTTGGCCAAGGCAGGAGGTAGAGAATTGTGTTAGATTTGGTTTTTTTAAATATAACAAATGATCAAAATTGCTGATTAAATTGACAGAAACTGTGAGTTCAAATATTGGGAAGTGAGAGAAGTAAAACTGACAGAAAATTGCTTCTCATGTCTGGGAGCTGGGTATAGATGGGGTTGTGCACCCCTTAAAAAGATCACATCAGCAGTTTGAGGGTGGTTCTTAATCCAGCAATGTCATCTGAGTGTCAGGGAACATAAGGAATTAGGAGTCCCTTTTCTGCATATAGGCTGTCTGGCTGGGCATGATGGTGCCTGTACAGTATAAGGGAATCTGTCCACAGTAGTTCATATTTTGGTTGAGCTCTCAATTGGATTACTGTGATGACATAAACATGGGGCTGCCCTTGAAACAGACCTAGCACAAAACATGGTGACTGGAATGCCAATTTATACAACCAGGCAGAATATTTTTAGGTTGGTTTTGAAGGAGCTGTAGCGCGGGCCACGTGGTCGGCAGTAAAAAAACAAAAACACAATAAAAATAAAATTAAAATAAATCAAAAAATAATTTAAAAAGGAGTGCCAACCCGGCCCCAGCGGTGGCCGGGTTAGTGCCCTAAAATCAAGAAAAACATATAAAAAATAAAAGAAGTGCCAACCCAGACCCAGGGGCCACACAGTCGGCGCTTGAAAAAAAATCAAAATTATAATAATAAAAAACCCAATCTGATGCGTGGGCATGGTACCAGCCTGTGGGCTGCCAAACTGGTGTGTGGCTGGCAAAAACCCAACAAAACAAACAAACAAAAACCCCTGATCCAGTGCGCGGGCCCAGTACCAGCCTGTGAGCACCAGGCCTGGCCTGCGGGCCACAGAATGGGCCCATGGCCAGCAAAAGAAAAGAAAAAAGCTGACTGGCCCATGCTACAGCTGTAGCACGGGCTACATGATTGGCACTTTAAAAAAACTCCAATACAAATAAAATAAAACAAATGTGGGGGAAAGGGAGCACCGACCCAGCCCCAGGGATGGCCAGGTTGTTGCTCTAATATCAAGAAAAAAATATAAAAAATAAAACCAACACCGACCTGGCCCCAGGGGCCGCGGTGGGTGCTTGGGGGAAAAAAAGAGGCGCTGGCCCCAAGCCAGTGCTTCTCATCTGAGAGGCACTGCCCCAAGCCAGCGCCTCAACATGCCCCTTCCACACAGGCCAGGACTGCCCACTGCTGCTGCTGCCACTGCCACTACCTGATAAGGATGATGTGTTGATTGTTGAAGATAATGATGAGGATGTGGATGAGGATGAGGATGCTGCCAGTCCAGTGTGTGCAGTAGTTGTCAACGTCTTTTTTAAAAAAATAATGTTTCCCCCCGCTCACGCACTGTCAAATGGATTAAATCACGCAAAGTGGGAAAAACAAATAACGAATCAACGAACCAATGAAATGAGATTTTCAAAAAAATTTGTTAAAAACAATCTGAACCGAACCAAACCCTACAATGAACTGAACCAAAACAAATCACAATTTTTCAGTTCGTGCCCATCTCTAATTGGGAGTAAGCTTCAAGTGTTTGCTGTCATAGCCATTGGCAGGAACAAGAAAAGCTTATAGTAAAATTGGCAGACTTGGTGGTAAAACACTATTGTCTCTTGTAAACTTGCCTGCCTGATTATAGTTTCTGCCTAATTCAAGTTTTTTTTTTTAAAAAGTAGGATTTGAGTAAGTATTTCTCTTTTGTTCAGTATAACAACCCATGTTCCACATAGTATCAAGAATAAGAGCTAGGGAATAACTGCTTAAAAATAAGAAATGGAATTTTGTTAAAATGTGGCACTAGAGCCCAGTACTCCTTTCCCCTGGAGTAACATTTGTTGAGGATTGCAGCAGCCTGAATTGGCTCAGTTTTCATCTGAATCCAATGTCCTTCCTTAGTCGGAAGTCTAGAGATATGAACCAAGATGTATACGTTGAATGTTAGTTACAGTGCATAGTAAAGGTAAAGGTTCCCTCTGCACATGTGTGCTAGTTGTGTCTGACTCTAGAGGCAGTGCTCATCTCCGTTTTCAAGCCAAAGAGCCAGTGTTGTGCATTTCTGTGGTTGGCATGGCTGAACATATTTCCGCGCACAGAACACTGCTTACCTTCCCACTTTTTACGGTGATACCTATTTATCTATCTCGCCATGATTTAGAGAAAACGTGCTTCTGAATTCTTGCAGTGTGGCCTTACTCCTACAGAAGACATTCGGTGAGAAGACTCCATTTGCTCTGGAGTCACTTCTCATCTGATGTTCCTATGTTTTATAATCTGGTTAAAAGGAAACCCTCAAGGTTGATGTGGACTGGGATTGACAGAACAATGGTTCTCGGAAGTCCCTGCTGTCCATTTAAATTTTAATGTTTCTATCATTTGTTCCTCTGTGTAAATTAACAGCCATGGCTGTGTGTTGGGTTTCTTTTCTGAAGTCAAGACTTTAAATTTAATTCAATAGCCTAGATTTACAGCTATTCTATATTTCACAAGGCAGAATCAATAATGTGACTGAAGTGAAGAAGATAAAAATTTATGGTATCTTGCAATTTAATGGTTGAAAAGATGCAATTGGAGAGATCATAAATTGTGAAGGAGTTTATGCTTCATTGCTCCTGATTCAGGGCTTGCTGTTAGGACTTGATTTGTGACTATTCACAAGGTGTGATTAATGGTGTGATCGATGCTTGCTTCAGTGCAGTAAAGCAGTTGTAATGCTCTTCATTAGAATAAATAAAATAAATTGACTGAAGCTTTATAAAAACTGTGTAACATTTAAAAACCTAAAATGTCATTTTTTTCTCCCCTCTTACAATTTAGGTTTCTTCAAGGCAGTTTCCACCTACAACACATAATTCATTGTCATTCTTTTTTTCCCTCCCTCTTCAGTATTATAGAAATCCAGGTCGGTTTGGGTTAGCTTTATGCAAAGCTTACTGAAGAGGAAAGTGTGTGTGTGTGTGTGTGTGTGTGTGTGTGTGTGTGTGTGTGTGTGTGTGTGTGTGTGTGTGTGTGTGTGTGTGTGTGTGTGTGTGTGTGTGTGTGTGTGGGTGTGTGGGATAGGGCAGGAAGGAACTTGAACCTAGAAAATTGTGGTGACTATTTTCCCTCTTCCTAATGTGTGTTCCATCCTCTAACATCGGAATGTGGGATGTAACCAAGGCAGAAAACATTATATCCTAAAGATACTTCTCCTGAAAAATAGACACAATTATTATTTCCATTTTGAAATGGAATGGCAGCGTAATTGTCCCCCAAGGCGAAGCAATGGAAATGTATGGGACATTTAAAGAGAATTCAGTTGGCTTGCATAATTTGGTGTTGATCTTTGCCATCCTGTTCAAAGATAAGTATAAAAAAATTAACTTGGAAAAAAATGGAAAAGGAGTGTTTTGATTTAGTTGTTTCAAAACATGAGGGGCCTCCAGTTAATGCAGACAAGGTCTTAAACTTCCTGTAAAGTCTGTTCTTAAAATCTTTTGAAATTAACATTTTTTTCTGGATTGGGACCACATGGACATGTGGAGGCAGAAATAACTCTACCACAGACACAAAATGTTTTAATAGAAACCCATAATATTGACCCTAGGGAATCTTGGGAAATGGAGTTCACAGATGGTGGTGGATGGAACAAGTTGCAACATTCACCAGACAACAATTTGCAAGATCCTTTGAGGGAGTCCAGGGCCATTAAACTGATATAAAAAACAATATGTAGTGTAGGTTATGCAGACAGAAATCTATAAAATCCACATTCAAGGGCCTTTTCTTTCCCAGCTTCATGTCTAGTTCCACCATTTTCCCTTCCTGAAATAAGGCTCAATCCATCCTTTTTTGTTGTTCTCTTTTTTTTAATGACCAGCTTTCAAGGGTTTGAAAAGTGTGATTATACATCCCCCTCAGTATTTTTTCTCTCAAGCCTAAACATGCCCAGTTTGTTCAGTCTTTCCTTATCGGGCTTGATTTCCTATCCTCTCAACTAGTTCCAGTTTGTCAGCATCCTTCTTAAAGTGCATTGCCCAGAACTGGGCATCGTACTCTAGACCAGTGCTCCCCAACCTTTTTTTCGCCGCGGACCGGTAAAGTTTTGATAATTTTTCCGTGGCCCGGGGGTGGGGCATGTATTCTTCTACGGCCGTCCTTCTCCAGCTCTAAAACTACTTGGGGGGGGAGGAGGAGAGAAAAAAGAAAGCAAGGAGAGAGGGGGGGAGGAAAGCCCAGACGGAACACACCCACCTGTTTGCACGCGCATGCACACACACACACACACACACACACACACACACACACACACACACACACACACACACACACACACACACACACACACACACACACACACACACACTTCCCCCTTCTCTTGCAACTGTTTATTTTACAGGGCTCTTGGCCCGATTTTCTCTTGTCCCGTAATTTTTTTAAAAAAAGGGGGGATGTATTCTTCTACGCCAGTCCTTCTCCAGCTCTAAAACTACTTGCGAAGGAGGAGGAGAGAAAAAAGAAAGCAAGGAGAGAGAGGAGGCGGAGGAAGGGAGGCGAGCCCAGACAGATCACACCCACCCGCTTGCAATTGGTTTCGCCTTATCGCGACTTCCAGCAGTCAGAAAACTCTCCGGATTGCATTCATGCAGCAGTCGAGCTGGCAAGAGAAAAAAAGCAAGTTGCACCTCTCCGCAGCCTTTGGAAGAGCAAGTCTCCCGCTTGAACTGTGTGAAAACCTTTCTCTCTCTCTCTCTCTTCTCTCTCTCTCTCCTGCTCTCTTCCTCCACCCCCTTCCTCCTCCCTTGTCTTGGCTGAGACTTTGGCAGCGCTGGAAACCGTGGGTTACCCTGCTAATCTGCCCATCACACTCAGTACTAAGTAAACAATGCAGAACCCAAAACAAAACAAAAGATTTCCACTTCAACTCACTCCCTGCAGAAGCAAAGAGAGGGAGATGTTTTATTTCTGCAAAAAGAAAGAAAAGGGGAGGGCTGGGTGGATGAAATAGGAGGGCATCAACTTATTATGATTTTCTTCCCCTTCTCCCCGGCGCTCGCCCAATCTTTTCGCCTCTCAAAAGCAACAACAAAAATTTGTTCTTAAGACTTTTTTTCGGCTGCTCCACTTCGGTTCTATCTGTCCCATCTTGGTTCTCCCCCAGTGCAATCTTAAAAGCACGCCACAATTTATCAAGGATGGAAAATGTCCATAACAATCGAAAGGGAGAGGGTGGGACATAACTCAATGCGGGCACTTGCACAACCCCAGATCGCAACGTATTTTTGATACACACACACACACACACACACACACACACACACACACACACACACACACACACACACACACACACACACACACACCCCTTTCCCCTTCTCTTGCAACTGTTTATTTTACAGGGCTCTTGGCGCGAGATTGCTTTCTCTTGGCCCGTAATTTTTTAAAAAAAAGGGGGGGATGTATTCTTCTACGCCCGTCCTTCTCCAGCTCTAAAACTACTTGGGAAGGAGGAGAAGAGAAAAAAGAAAGCAAGGAGAGAGGGGGGAGGAAAGCCCAGACGGAACACACCCACCTGTTTGCACGCGGGTGTGTGTGCGCGCGCGCACACACACACACACACACACACACACACACACACACACACACACACACACACACACACACACTTCCCCCTTCTCTTGCAACTGTTTATTTTACAGGGCTCTTGGCGCGAGATTGCTTTCTCTTGGCCCGTAATTTTTTTAAAAAAGGGGGGGATGTATTCTTCTACGCCCGTCCTTCTCCAGCTCTAAAACTACTTGGGAGGGATTAGGAAAGAAAAAGAAAGCAAGGAGAGAGAGGAGGCAGAGGAAGGGAGGCGAGCCCAGACGGATCACACACACCCCGTTTGCCCGTTTAAAAAATATTCTTTAACGCAACATCGTGGGGCGGGAGTTGGATGGCAGGGACCCTCCAGAAAAAAAAAAAATCAAGCCGGCTGGAGTGGAAATGGAGAACGAAAAGACGACCAAAGATGTCCTCATGTTTCAAGCTTTCCCTTGTCCTTCCTCTCTCTCTTCCGCCGCCGCTGCCACCGCCAGCAGCACCACAACCCCCTTTGGCTTTTCTGGATGGCACAGTGAGAAACATGGAAATAAAACATTAAGGACTGCAGGTAAGGCTCTCCAAAGGAATGGGAGAGCAGCTGCCGACAAGACCAAGCCTCGGAAAATCAGCCTCGATTTTCTCTCCCTTCCCTTCCCCGCCTGCCCGTTCCCCCGCCTTACCTCCTCCTCCTCCTCGTCGCTCGCTTAATGTCCAAAGGGAGCAGCCCCTCCCCGCGCTTTTGGCTAAGGCCGGAAACTCGCCCCCCCCTTTTTTTCTTATTGGGCAAAAAACCAATGACACAAACCCACACGGACCAGCCTCGCCCCCTACAGATACTCTTCACTGCAAATAGGCTTTCTCGGGGAATTAGTGTATTTTGAAGTTCCTCGGGCGGCCCGGTGCCGATTGGTCCACGGACCGGCACCGGGCCGCGGCCCGGGGGTTGGGGACCACCGCTCTAGACGAGTGCTGAATAGAGATGGGCTTGAAACAGAAAATTTTCCCTTCATTTTGTTTCCTTTCCTTCACTGTTTCATTTCATTTCATTATTAAAATTCATAATAAACAAAACAGTACAAAATGATTCATACTATATTTGGCTGCTCCCTTGGGTCTCAGGCCGCTATCTCACCTGGAGGAAGATTCGGATCGGATATTGTGAAAGTCCGGCTTTTCTTCTTTCTTGGTCACATGACTGAAGATGTAGGATCTCTGTTCCCACAGAGAAGCCCCGGGGCCAGCAGGTGGCGCGAGGAAAAGAAATAAAAAAAAAACAGTGCTGACAGCCCGAAGGCCAGCTGATCAGCGCCGAGGGGGAGAGAGAGAGAAAATTAAAAAAATACTTTTAAAAAGCGCCAACGAGCCCTAGGACGAGCTGGTTG
This sequence comes from Phrynocephalus forsythii, assembly GCA_029282475.1. Taxonomy (NCBI): domain Eukaryota; kingdom Metazoa; phylum Chordata; class Lepidosauria; order Squamata; family Agamidae; genus Phrynocephalus; species Phrynocephalus forsythii. Next base: position 40,796,340 of record JAPFRF010000001.1, read on the forward strand.
GCGCTAGAAAATAAATAAATTAATAAAAACAGCGCTGACAGCCCGAAGGCCAGCTGATCAGCACTGGCGGGAAGGGAAATTTAAAAAAAAATTAAAAGCGCCAACAAGCCTGAGGACGAGGTGGTCGGGGCTGGGGAATAAAAAGCCGAAAACCAGATCATATGCGAGCTCCCATGGACTTCTGGCTTGCATTTTTTTTACCAGAGCTAAAAATTCCCAACTTCTCCAGTAGGTCTTGGAAAACTCGCTAAAGGGGCCATAACCAGGTTTTTTTTTTTAAAAGCCCAGTGGCCGTGGGGACAAGATTTTTGGAAACGCTTTATCTTGAAATTTAATCAGCATTTTAAAGGATGTGTGATAGAGCCCATAGAGGCACCCAATTTTTGTGGGTAGTTCAAGAGTCAAGACAACAGGCTGGAAATTGCAATCTGTGTGAAGATTGGTGGCATCTAAGATATAGTGATCTGTTTGGGAAGAGATAGGCTGTCAGATATATCAGTGTGGAAGATGATTTTATGGTGATTGGGAAAGATATCTACACACAGATTGCAATTTCCAGCCTGCTGTCCTAATTCCCTAGGATGGTATTGGTATGTTCTAACAAGGGAAGATGAAACATTTCATTCCCAAAACAGAAAATGGTGTTTTGTTTCATTACTTGAGGGAATGCTTGCTTGTGTTTTGTTTTATGTTTCATAACCTTATGAAATGATGAAAACAGCATGTTTTTTTTTTCATTTTGTGCCTATCCCTAGCGCTGAATAAAAGGGGAGTAATACCTCACAGAATTTGTGGACTATACATTTGCCTTTTTTGCAGCCACATTACTACATTTGGTTCATATTCAGCTTTTGATCTAGAACAATTCCAAGATCCTGCTCACTTGTAGTATCACTGAACGCAGTATCCCCCCCATCTTGTAACTGCATTTGGTTCCCACCTGCCCCCCAAGGAATTAGATGTTGCCACCAGTAGCTAAAAATAATTTGTTCATTGTATTCTCGAAGGCTTTCATAGCCAGGATCATTGCAAGCATCTTCAGAGGGCAGGGAGTGCGGGGAACTAGGAGTTCTCTCTATGCTCTGGGGCTACAGAAGATGCAGCCACAGAGTCTGGTGAAACATCAGGAAGAAAAGCTTCCAGAACACGGCCAAACAGCCTGAAAAACTCACAACAGCTACCAACAGTTCATTGTTTCCTATTGTTTATTAAAAACAGGTAGCAAAAGATGGTCCCCCAGGCTGGCTTCCTCCAGAGGTGTTAGACTTTGATGTGCCCAGGTTATAATGCTATCTCTGGTCCTACTCTCTTGCAGAAGGATATACTCAATTAAAAGATATGGGGTTCTGGTGAAATTAGCAGGAAGCACTGGTGTACAGTAACTAATCTGCATGGCTAGTTAAGGCCAAGATCATACAGTCGGAGTAAAAAACAAGCAAAGATTTTTACTCCGCCTTTAGTAGAAGCAAAATTAAGTTTTTTCCTCCTCACAGGTACCTTACATTCATAGAAATGCATGTCAGTTCAAGTTATTAGGTGAAAACAAAATAAAAAGTAAGAAAATACAGTGGTGGCACCTTAAAAACTTTTATGCTATTTGATGTGAACTTTTGTGGACAAGTTCACTTCATCAAGTTAAGTTCAAGAAATTAACTCAGCTTTCTTCTTTGGAGGCATCCTTTCAGTACAAACAACCTCCAGTAGCTCAAATGCGAGGCTCCTTGCAGAATTCAAGGAAGGGAGAAGAGAGAGAGGACAAAGGAGCTAGCAGGACCATTACTCTTCATAAAGCAAGGTTATGGAATATCTGAGAGAACACAGAAGCCCACATGCATAGGATCAAATCTAATGATCTACAGTATATGTCTACCTTTCTAATATAAAGCATAGTCTTGGGGGTCTATATAAACAACTTCATCACCATTAATCATATGCTGTTCCAGAGGTCAAGCACACTGAATGTGTAGGGCAACCAGCAGCACCCTATTTTCTGGTAGCCATAATAAGAATAAGAATAAGAATATCTAAAAGAGTATCTGCACCAGCTTTCTTACCTCCTGACTTCAGAAGGTACAGTAACTGCATCAACAGTAGGACAGGCTTTTTGTTTTCAAAAGTAAATATGAAATCATCTCTACTCCAGGCATGATACCATAGACTGAAGGATGCCAATGATGAATAAGCTTTATAAGGTTTGGGGTGTGTGGAATCAAAGAGCAATGGTTAAATGCCTGTACTGCATGTAAAATTGTGCTCACGACCAGGGTTCAATCCCAGGTAGCCGGCTCATGGTTAACTCAGCCTTCCATCCCCCCAAGATTGGTAAATTGAGTACCCAGCCTGCTGGGGGGCAGTGTGTAGCCTGCATAATTAAATTGTAAACCGCCCAGAGAGCGCTTGAAGTGCTATGGGGCAGTATATAAACAGAACAAAATGTTGGGTGAGGTCAAAATTCAATAAAAAGCAAGGTGTTTTTGCTTTTTAAATGCATATGCTAATTTAAGTTAAACTATGCAAATACATCATAATTAGGCATATTTTCTATAATGTAAGTAGTGTTTTAAAATATAATTGTATATTATCATAGAGCAGAAAACTGGCCAGGTGACCATTTGGCGTCCCAGTACTAGGAGAAAGTTGAATACAAATTAAATCCATAAAGCATAGTGCTTGACAACCTTTTGTTCTTTTTCTCTGCAGTTCACTAGATATGAATATACCTGGAAAATAATATCCATTTTATCTTTAATATTTTGATTTCAGTACAAAAGATAATATTAATGCATATAAACCCACCACTCCCCATTCAGAATTAATTGTTATTTACAAAAATATTTTTAGTCACTCATTAAGCAGTATTCCTCAAATCAAATCCCTCACAAAAGAAATTAAATGAAGTGAAATGGATTAGACAAACTTCATTCATTCATTCATTCATTCAACTCAGCTGTTGAATTCATGGACATTTACTTAAGATACTTCTGATTAAAATTGGTAGCCCAAAGCAATTCCTCTGCTAATTTCTGTTCAGTTTTTTTAAATTGTCATTTTCACTATTTTTATTGTCAATTTTTTTACACCTCTTGCCTAATATCTCCTCTCATTGATGTATATGTTTTTAACTTGTTTTATGTGAACCGCCCAGAGTTCCCTCAGGGAAATGGGAGCAGTATAAAAATGTAAAAAATGAATGAATGAATAAATAAATAAATAACAAGAAGTAAGGTGCTACCCTCTACTGCTGGGGTATTTCCCCCTGCCCAAACATCACCACCTATTTACTGAACTGATTTTATAAAACTGCAAGCCTCCTGCCCTCAAGAGAGAAAGAAATAGAAAGAGCTGCACTCTTTGTGTCAGGAGCTGCCCTTCTTTTCCTGGATGCTGTTTCCGAGGGTTGAACTGAGGCATGATGGGAAGTGGTTTCAGGGACACAGGTGACATCATAGAGGATTCTACCCAACATATCTTAGTACTGCAGCCTTCCCTAGACATCCGGAAGCCTCCAAACCAATAGGAGGACAGGGCTTTAGAAAGAGAGCAGCCTGGCCAAAATTCAGACGGATGACTGTACTAACAGCATCGTCCCAAGTCTGAAAATATTATATTGTTGTCAGATGATCAGATTACGTTTTTCATGATAACACATCTTGTTACTTGTAACACACCTCTACATGGTTACAAATGAATCTTGCTGAGGAGCTGGTCTGTATATTCAGCACCTGCCTGTGTATGACCCGTCCAGATCTATAACAAGACCAAGTACATGGGGGAATAGAGGTTATCACCGCTCAAAACCTGTAGCATAAATGTGTGCTGGGTAAGGCAAAATATATCATCAGCTATGACAGTTTGGGGGATATTGAAAGTTTCGTATTCCCACCTCACCCCTGCTCCAGGGTTCTGAGGCTGTCTTGGAAGCCTCCATTTTCTTCATGGGGAGGCCCTTGGGGCATGTGGGGAACTTTTTCAATCTCTGAAAATTGCCACCAGAGGGATGATTTTACCAGTGGCAATGATTTACTGTATCTGTCAGAACGGCTCCTTCCCCAGAATACTGCCCATGTCACTCGCTCGTTGCAAGCAGGTCATCTGAGGGTGCCAACACTGAGGGAGGCGCGCAAGACAACAACAAGGAACGGGGCCTTCTCTGTGGCAGCTTCCCTTAGAGATCTGCCAGGCCCTTCTGCCGGTTTTCAAAAAATGATTGAAGACCTGGTTATTTAAATCGACTTTCCCTGTGTACTAACTGTTTCACTGATCCATTGCCTCTGCGATTTTGTTTTTGCCTGCCTTTGTTGTTTTATTATTATTTTTATTACTGTACATTGTATACGGTTTGTTTTATGCTGTAAACTGCCCAGAATGGTTTTGTGTCAGATAGGTGGTATATAGCTCAAAGAAAGAAAGAAAGAAAGAAAGAAAGAAAGAAAGAAAGAAAGAAAGAAAGAAAGAAAGAAAGAAAGAAAGCCATGCAGGCTAGACACAGTGAGGAACTCCTAATCTCAGGCACCACAGCCAGATAACTAACACCAATGAGCTATCCAGCAAGCATAAGAGCAGTAGGAGCAGAACAGAAAGAAATAATAACAAACTAACTGACAGTTTTCAGCCCTTTCCCAATACCAAAGACACCTGTTTCACCCTGCCTAAAGGTAGGGCAAGTCTTCTGGAATTCCTCCCACACACTGCATCCAGCAAATCTTTCATTCCTACAGTACCCATTTTCAATCATATCCATCCCCAAATTATATGTCTTTTAACCTACGTTGTGATCTCCCTGGCTCTTTATTGCTAAAACAGCTTAGGGGTGTGTTAGACCATAAAGAACATGACATAGCAAACTACTGTATTTTGCCTCTGTGTGCCTCTCCACCATCTTCCTTCTAGATCCCTCACAGTTCATTAGGAGGTTGCTCGATTTATTAGGAACCAATCATGCATTCATACCTGCTTCCATCTGAAGTGCACTTTTAAATGTTAGGCTATACACTAATCAAGTTGAACATGATAATGAGAGCACGTTCCCATTGTTAAGGTAAATGATCCAATGCACTCATAGTGAAGACATATTTGAGCTACAATTGGAGCTTTTCATTGCAATATTGAATATTCAGGGGAACTTGGAGTGTGTTGTTTGGTGGCTGACTTTCAAATGTCTGATTATCATCATTACTCTGCTGGCGGTAGGCTGGGGGTTTCATCGCTGCTTCCCATTGCTTTTCTAGGAGCCATTATGATTTTATGGGAAATTACTGTTGGGCATTGGATTTCTAGATGGCACGAATATCAATATTCTTTCTGAGATAGACACAAGCACAGACACTTATTTACATATTTGCAAGTTTACTTCTTTATCTACAGTGGAATTCTATCTACATAGGATGATGCATGCCACTCAACAGAGAGACTTTGAGCACACCAAAGGCAGATATGTTGACCTGACTGCACCTGTTTATATGTAATAATGCCTGGCAATTGGTGGAAGATAAATAGTGCTGCCACTGTCCTGTACCTTCCATGTATTCTTCAGGATTTAGCTGCTTATGGCAACCTATCCGCCATTTTCTTTCTGCATTATTTTGGCTTTCCATCCAACCTCTCTCCCATATATAATTCTCTCAAGACCACTGTGATTCGGGGTTCCATTCATGGATTTCAGAGCAGCAAAACCTTTGCCTAGACTGAAAACAGCTGCAGAGTCAGTCTGTGTGCTCTGCTTCCAAGCCTACCCTATCGAGTGAAAGGGCTGTGGGAGAAAAGTGGGGTGGAAAGCTGTACCCATAGAGACTGCTGTTAGGGAAGATGCTTTGAGAACAGTGTTGAGTGTAGCCATGTTGTCAGATATCTTAAATACAATGTTCCCTTTGTGAAGCCACACAGGCTCGGACTTCCCTAGCAATAGGAAAGTTTGTTAGTCTCCTCCCGCCTCACACTGAGCATGTGCGAGAGGCTATACTATACTATACTGTACTATACTATAAAGCCAAAGGCCATTATCCACCTAACAAACCTATTCAGACCAGAGTGATGTGAAATCAGGGTGAACTTTAAATTGGAGGACTCACCACTAACTTTCCTCAGACTGACAAAGCTACTTGCATGAGTAGCAAAACATTTTGATTTCCAAGAAAACAAGTCTAGTTGCCATGACTCATTTTACAGATAAACTCACCTGGATGACTGACAATCATCACAGACATATAAAGCCAAAGGTTGGGTCATCGATTCTCCATTGTGTCTCCAGAGAGGAGATCCAGTCTGTATGGGCTTGGGCAAACTGGACAGTGCTGGGACACCTCCAGAAGAAAGAAATGGTAAACTACCTCAGAAACACTGGAAAGGCTCAGATTTGAGTGGACATCACATTGTTGTTGTTATCCACTTAACTCAAAAGCATGATGATAGCACTAACCAATATATTTCCCTTTAAAGAATGTGTACTCTCCTATTATTCTGAAAATTCAGTATGTTCCAGTTGCATCATTATTCTAAAATGACACAGTTTTTTTACTGTAGCTCAGAGGTAGGGTTTTTTTCTTTCTTTCTAACAAGTCTCTGGCACAACAGAGCACAATGGGTGTATATTTCCCTTCTTAAGTGGAATGTTCCTTCATATTTGCAATTCTTGAACAATTGAGATTCCAACCAAACACAGCATATACAGTACTTCATTGACATTGAAGGCAGCCATATCAAAAGGCTACCCTTGTGTCACAATGAAATATTTTGCCCCCAAGTGGAACTTACCCCTGAGGCTTCCAAAATTCGAGCCCTAATCACGACTCAACAAATCCCTATGATACAATTAAGTAATAATATGTCCATTTTCCAGTTGACTAAACTAAGCACAGATAAGTTAATTAACTTACCCAAGACTACACAATATCAATTAATCATGAATGTAGAAACTGAACCTGGAATCACAATTAATTAGAGCTCTCATGTGACTCTTAGACTTTCATTGTTATAGTGCGCACTTCCTCATCAAGCCAATAGGAGTGTATTTGCCCATGTTCACAAGGACAGATGAAATATAAAAAGCTTTGAGAGTAATTCAGTTTGCAGTAGGATGCACATTTTTCTATCTGCCTTCTTGGAGTCTTTGCAGATTTCTACAAATGACAATCCATTACCAGCCTGCACTTTATTTTTCATTTGGAACCTTGTAGAGAGAGCTGATCAGATTCTAATATTATCCTAGTTGGCTTCCTACAACATTTCTGCCATTGATATACCTATTTTCTGCAGTTTGAATGAACTGCCTGGGGTGATATATATTAAGGTATATCTACAGTTTCATTTTCAAAAGACATCAGGTCTTTTTATTCTGTAAATAAAACTATCACTGCCATATTTATTTGGTTCCCTAATTTTAATTCTGATCTCCTTGGGTAGACTTTTCAGTCCATCATATGGGCAAAGGCAATTTGAGATCATATTTCTTCATTTATGTCCATGTTATATTATTTCAGCATAATCATATGGTAGCACTATGACTTATGTTTATAGTATGTCATTTATATTTGAAAATGTGAATATAGACATTGCAATAATTCTCATATTATGTTTCGCTGTATTTTAAATGACAGCAAAATGCAGTATTCCACCACATTGAGTTACAGATGCTATATAATGTAATCTTGCTAAAACAGCTATTTAGCTTCTGATCTTTGCAGTGTCAAAAATCATTCATTGTTATTGCAAAATTAAGATTATGACAAGTATCAAGTCTGAGTAACTGTTATATATTTCCACTTGTTTAATCTTAATATATAAATTCACTTTTCTGTCACCTAAATTGAAATATAAAAACAATTACATTGATTTACATTATGAAAGAACACTCTTAACTGCATAACATATATCTTTTCCCCTGTCTCTGAAATGCATATTCCTCTGTGCCTTGTCCGTGAGAACAGACAGTTTTGATTCATACATCCGAAACCATCCGCTTGAGATATTTTGTGGATTTGCTGTTGGAGAAGGGTCAGCCGATCATGCTGGTAGGAAACGCTGGAGTGGGGAAAACAGTCCTCATGACCGACACGTTTACCAAGCTATCTGAAGAGTACATGGTGACCAAAGTTCCTTTCAATTATTACACAACATCTGCTATGCTTCAGCGTACGTAGTTACCATCATATTACCAATTCTCAAATAATTCTTTTTTGTCTTGTTCAGTGATGGATACTCCACGTCACCACAAAACTGTGAACTCGGTGTCAAGATTACCACACACGTTTTGTCAGAAAAAGCAGTGGAAGAATAGGGGGAAGATCAATCACAGATCTCTTGGCTTTAAATGGGTGGTCTTATCTTCACAGTTTAAGGTCTTTGTGGTGCATGATATATATGTCAAGGCAATCTGTTTGGTAAATGAATGGACAACTATTGAACATTTCCCTTCATTCTAGTTCCAGATGCTAGTCCCACTAGACTAGAACTACTGAACTGATAGGTCCTATAGCAGTACTTTCCAAGGCTCATTCATTCAATAGCCTGGAAATAGTTGGGACTATTGATTTAGCCCTGTGTATATCTTAGGTTGGATTCAGACTGAGTCATACTTCAGATGGACTCTTGGAAATGCATGAAACTTGGGTCAGCGTGATTGATTTAAGGTTGATTAATTTCTTTAAATCTACTTTAGTACAACTATGTCTGGATGCATATCCTTATAATTTCTGAGTGGCCAGTACTTAACTGAGCATCTGCTGAGTGGAAACTCGCACTTTTGTAAGTAAGTTGGACTCATGCTTCTCACATAAGGATTTCCATCAAACACACAGGGACTTCCACAGAGAAAACCCTCCTTTTGTTAGTGCAACAGCCATGTTTGTACATGCAGCACCATCCTGTATGGCTGCACTGGACTTTCCATTCAACAGAAGGTCAACAGGATGTTGACTGTAATCTGCTATGTTAATAAAGTTGTTTCTATGGCATAGTATTTATTTATTTAAGACCCTCCTCTTAAAGCAAAAAGCCTTGACAAAGGAGCCAATGATATTAAATTTAATAATGTAAAGATAGTAATAAGTGATGAACATTCAATTCAGCAAACAATTCAGAGTCACATTGACTCTGTAGGTCTAGGGCACAGGTCCTTGCCGCTACCTGGGACCTAATCCCTTTAGCAGGGATGAATGAAAAGTGTGAACTGCGGCCTCTCCCTTGTAAAATGTGTCTTCCCAAATGGCAATCACCAGTGAATATCAACAAACGTCAACTAAACAAAGACTGCAAAACAAATACTGCAAAAATAATTATTGGAGGGACTAATGAACAACAAATGCCAATAACAAGTAAAGCCAATCAACACCAATTAAAGGAACTTCCCACAGTGCTGAAATTACACCAGGTTTAGCTGAGACTCCTGGTAAAGCAGTGGTTCCTAGCCTTGGCTCACCCACATGTTCTTGGACTGCAACTCCCAGAAACCCCACCAGAACAATTGGTTGGGAAGGCTTTCAAAAACTGCAGACCAAGAACACCCAGGTGACTCAAGGTTGGGAACCACGGGAGAGTATCTTCCATTTAGGATGCCAGAACTGAGATGGATGCCTCCCCTTGCCATCCTCCAAACTGCAGGAGGAGGAAGGAGACGGAGCAGAGCCTTTGGTCTTCCTTTTAGGGATCCATGTTAGAGTTTGTAAAAATAAGATAAAATCAATGGAGCTGACAAATTGTGCTTTCAAAAATCTTGGATAACATTGTCTCCCCTGGTTTCTTCTTCTTCTTCTCATTATTATAGAAACACACAGTAACTATAAGGCAGTCATTAGCCTTAAAAAATCTGTCAGTCCTTTATATTCTGGTTGCCCCCGACGAAAATGTCATAGAATACTTCCAGATTCTTATCCCTTTAGAGATCTGACACTGACATGAGGAAGCATAAATAGTGAAGCTTGATATAATAGCCATGCTTTATTTGAGCTTTGCAGCAATTTGACCTGCATGCCTTTTCTTAATACTGAACCTCAGTGATAGTTCACATGCATCTTCTATGCTTTTGGCAGGTGTTCTTGAAAGATCCTTGGAAAAGAAAGCTGGCAGAAATTATGCTCCTCCAGGCATGAAAAAATTAATTTACTTCATTGATGATCTTAATATGCCTGAGGTTGATGCCTTTGGAACTGTCCAGCCTCATACCTTAATTAGACAGCACCTTGACTATAACCACTGGTAAATGTTTTTTTGATGTTTTGGACTTTGTCAGGTAAAATAATCCACCAGACTTTGTTCAACTTGAAAAAGACAAATAGGAATATATGTGCTAAGATAACATAGTATGCATTTATGGTTATGAACCACCTGTGTGTTTATCTATTGACGTGGGAGGTTTAATATTTGTGATTTTACATATTCTAGCCCTGTGATTCCCAAACCTGGGTCACCAGAAGTTCTTGGACTACAACACCCAGAAAACCTGACCAGCGCAACTAGTCATGAAGGCTTCTGGGGATTTTAATCCAAGAACATCTGGGCACCCAAGGTTGGGAAACTTTGTTCTATATGTAGAACCGAGCTAGTCAGCATTCAGCCAATTGGCCCAATGCTGATCTCTAAGATGTCACCACCACCATCTAAACCACCACCACACTGCCAAAATTTGTTGATTCATCATTGGTTGGAAAGCCGTATTTTTGTGATTCATCAATGGCTATACAGTGTCATTCTCCCAAGACCAGGGCATGTTCACAGTGCATACTTTGTTTCAGCATGGAACTCTGAACACAGAATCTTGATTCTGTTCTAAAGAAAGTTGCATGCTCCCATGCATGTTATTATTAAATGTTTTTTCCACCTGCCAGTACTGTTGCACCATAGAATTTCAGCAGCATGATAGCAGTTCTTAAGCAAAAGTGATGGGTTTATATTGCCATAATTTAATAGCAAAGATGTTGATGGGGAGGGATAAGGCCCACTGCACTCACCCACGCCCATATCCAAGAAGTTGCCCAGCCCTTCCTTGCAAAAGAAGATAGCAAGGTGGTATTTGTAGTGTTTTGTCATCTTGGATTATGTGCTTCATTATGTCCCCTCTTAAACTTCTCGTTATTCAAGCTAAATCTGTTTATCTCTTTCAAATGGTTGTTACAAGAACCCAATTGCCAGACGTGCAGATATAACAGATAGTCTAGAGAAGAGTAACCATCACTCTGCCCAGAAAACAGTCCTGAACCTCTTTTCAACATATACTGTACTTCTTGTTAGTTATCTTCTTAAAAAATGGCCCCTGGAAGTGGGCACTGCTCCAGAGGTGTGGTCTCATTGGCATAAAACAGGATGCCTGCCTCTCTTCAGGTATTCATCCTGAACATGCTATCCTCAAGGAGTAAATTGGTGCAGGACTTCTCACTCTGGTTCTGTTTTCTGTAACTCACTACCTGTTGACACCATCCTCTTTGATCCAACTTGGTCACAGTGAGGCTGGAGGACTCTCTGAAGACCAAGCTGTCGGACTGACATCAAGCCAGAGCCTTCCCTCTCTCAGTCGCCAGTGGCTCTTTGAGGTATCCACCAGAGGCTGTTTTGCATTGCTTGGTAGATGACTCTGTCATGCACAAAGGCATTGCTGGTATCCCCAAATCTCTATCTCTCCATGTGTGTCGCAGCCTGTTTCCTGGTGCTGATCACAACTTGCTGCTCCTGTTAAAATTGGTCACGTCTCTCAGTGGCCTTGTTTAAGAGAAGCCAGCAGTGGAAATTCTCTCCTTGCACGGTGGATGCTTGAACGCTACTGTCATAATTTGACAAGAGGAGGCCAAATTGAGGTTCTGTCAGTCTTCAAAGTTGCTGAAGAGACAGAGAATTATAGAAATCTCATGTAAGAGAACAGGTACAAAAGAAAGGTTTTCAGGTCTTTTAACAGAGGCCTCCATAATCAGACTTTCTTACGGCAGCCTTCACTGTGAAGATCTGTCAATAGGGATCTCAAACTGTGAATATACAATTGAGTTTTATTATCCCTTTGTTATTTTGTAACTACATAGGTATGACAGACAGAAACTGATTTTGAAAGAAATTCGCAATTGTCAGTACATCACGTGCATGAATCCCACGGCTGGAAGTTTCTCAGTAAATCAGCGTCTTCAGGTGGGCTTGCCGTACGTGCCAAATGTGAACAAGCTGTTCTTCCTCCTAATAATGTTAAAGCTATTTTAATTCCAGCAAGTAGAAATGTGTTGACATTCTTTTGCCCTCTCACATTTACCATTCTGGAGAATTTTAGTGTGGTGGTTGATTTTAAATACATAAAGGAAGACATTGCCTCACTTGTTTGTTTACATATTTTAAACGGACTATGTAAGTTTTAAAAAGACCCAAGTCATTGGATTTCATATAAAACTGAAGTGCAAGAGCAAACCCATCTGTATCCACTTTGCCATGTCTCAGTTCTCCATACACACATCATACCCTGTCAGAAATAACAACTTTATCCACTAAAGTGTTCTCTGAATAGGCAATTCCGTCAGACAGGCAATGTATCACATGATATGGAATTCAAACACAATAGGATTTCTCATCAGTCTGATATGGGAAACTGGGGCTGATATTTATTTATTTATTTATTTATTTATTTATTTATTTATTTATTTATTTATTTATTTATTTATAATATTTTAAACCATCTTTCTCTGTGGAAAAGGACCCAAGGTGGCTTACAATAACAAGGGACAATATACAGTCCAGAATAGAGATTTCCTTTTTGTTTTTCGTTTTATTTCATAACAAAATGAAAAATGAATTGGGCTTTAAAATAATAGTTGCTGAAGAGCAAAAGCACGGACAGTTTCTCCATTCACACTTCCCTGTCGCCTCCTGATGAATCTTGTGGGACAGTACTCAATGGCCTAATAATCTGCTTCTGCAGGGTGTCTTACTGTAGGATTTTTAAACATCTGCCCACCAAAGTCATTCCAGTTCTTATATCTGCCTTCAAAGTTTCAAAGAGAGTAATTAAAAGTGTGTCGTGGATTATGTGTCTTTGGTATGGTTCCCATCCACCTCTCCTTTTTTTTCCCCTTCCAGAGACACTTCTCTGTGTTTGCTATGCACTTCCCAGGAACTGATGCTTTAGCCACTATCTATGGCAAGATCTTAAATATGCATTTCCAGCAAGGGGGCTTCTGCTACAGCATAGTTAAGATGGTTGACACCGTTATACAAGCTGCAATTTCTCTACACCAGAAAATGGCCCAGAATTTTCTGCCTACAGCCATTCGATTTCATTATATATTCAATTTAAGAGATCTCACGCGCATATTCCAGGTAGCAGAACTTATTTTATTTTATTTTATTGATTTGCTACTCTGGGCAAAGCTTACTCTACTTGTTCTTACTTTTTACAGTGTCCATGTGTATTGTGCTTTCCTGACTAAAATTGTCTGATCTATGTTCAGGTAGCTGGGTCAGAGGGTCTGTGTTAATGAAGATGACATTCAGAATCCAGCTCATTTTAGACATTTTGCTTCATTCTCTTTCCTCAGCCGCTCTTGGGTCTGTGGGAGCTCTTTTTCAAAACTGGAAGTGACTGGAAGCCCATGAGGTGTTCGAGCATAGTGTTTATAGTGAGAGACTGAGACCTGTAACTGGAAGTGACTGTTCATTCAATCCTTGCCAGTTTTGAAAAGGGGAGGGGGCAAGAAAGAAAGAAAGAAAGAAAGAAAGAAAGAAAGAAAGAAAGAAAGAAAGAAAGAAAGAAAGAAAGAAAGAAAGAAAGAAAGAAAGAAAGAAAGAAAGAAAGAAAAGGTGGGGATAAGCATGTAAGTTGCACCACCACCCCAAGTCTGTGACTGACAATTTGGTAGCCCTTGGGTAGCCATTTTGTTTCAAGGTTGGAAGGGCAGGGCAGCCCTCCCAAATTGGAGGGTGAGGTGAATACGGCCCTCCCCTCTCCCTAGCAGCACTGAACAAGACTTTCTGAATTCATGAGATAACATCAATAGGGAGGCTGGAAGGAAACTTTGCTCCTCACACTTGCCGTTCAAAACATCAGGAGGGTGGAAGATCACAGCAGGTGTTTTTCAAGTTTAGATGGAATCCAGAGAAAAATATCAGGGGAAGAAGATAAGACACAAAATCATAAACTCATGGTTGAGTCTGCCAAAGTGGGATGAAAACTAAACAGAGCAAAGCAGATGAGACAAATAAAAGAGAGAGATAATTTTCCACACAAATAAAATTTATAGAAAGTAAGTGAGGGAGGAAAAGGAATCAATGTTCCTGAGGCAAACCACTGTACGTCATGATAAGCAATGTGTTGCATTTAAACTGTAAGCCATTAATTGGTTATCAAATATATGCACAGAGAGAGGATAACAGATGCATATATTTTTGATGGTGCTGGGGTACATTTAATTGAATGACATGTTTTGGTTAATAGAGCCCTATGGTCAAGAAAGATAACGTGCACATAAACATTTCAACCTTCCTTGCAGGGAATGTTTTTTGCAACATCAGAGTGTGTGCGGCTCCCTATTGACTTGGTTTACTTGTGGATTCATGAATCATCCCGAGTCTACTCAGATAAACTTATGGATGAAAAGGATATTGAACATTTTAACAAAGTGCTCATTGATACAGCAAAAAGATATTTTGAGGTATGTCTTGGGTGTGGCTTACACCATAAAATATTCCTCTCAGCCCATTCATCATCTCCAGAATAATCATTAATGCAGGTCAAACTATACCTTGGTTTTAATTCATATCATGCAGCTATATCTGCAGATTTTTAATTGCCCAAAACTAAGTGAATTTGGGACTGCAGTGTATAGGAAGGGGAGTAGTGGAAAATTTTGATGAGCAGGAATTATGCCATCCTCTCCCACCCATTTCAGGTTTCTCTGTGACCTGAGCTACCATCCTGACAGTAATGGGCAGAGGGGGCATTTCCCAGCCATCCCATAATGTTGTGAGCAAATCTTATTGTATTGCAAACTAACCTGGACTCAGTGCCTTTGCTGAGGGAGGTGCCCTATGGTCTCACTCAGGGGCAGAGTAGCGCAGTAGAATGGGAGTTCACTGGTCAGAGTGCTCTCGAATGGGCAATTGTGATCCGTTACCTTTACCAAAGGCCAACTTATGGTACTTATAAAAACAACTGGAACTGGTCTTTTGATTTTAAAATAAAGCATTTCTCCTTGATCCTCGGAGAAGAAAATAGTGAGTTTGCAAGACTGTCAACTCACTATTTTCTCCTCCCAGGATCAAGGAGAAATGGTTTGTCACAAACAAACAGACAAGCAAGCAAAAAGTTCCAGCAGTTTTCATCACTACTAAAAGCGGGTCTTTTGTAAAATTAAGGATTTGATGGTCTCATACCATTGGTGAACATGATTTTCCTTTTTTGTTCAAACATCCACTTGCTCATGTAGTCAATATCCAGCTAACCAATTCACTACCCTTTGCTAGTTGACTATCCTATGGTAATCAACTGATCTAAATAAATTGGATGCTATGCTTACACAGGAGTATATGCATGTGCATTTCTGTATGTGCATACTCATGCAGACATACAGTAGGACCCCTGTATCCATGGGGGTTTGATTTTGCCCCACCCCGCAGATACTGAAATCTGCGGATAATAGCAAATGCTAAATCTACAGTATAGCAAGGGGGGCAGTTTTTTTAGCATGCATTACCAGAACTGGCCAAATACCAAGCTGTGTATAATATTTTCAGACTGCGGGCAAGCGAAACTGTGGATCCTGGATCTAATGTATATAGTACAGGCATGCTCACATACCAACAGGTGGCTATGGATGACACAACAGCCTGCAATGCCTCTCCATGGATATACGGCTTGTTAGCCTTTTTGCCACTGCATAATAGTGGGTGGTTTTACAGCAGCCCAAACTGCAACCCCTTTGCATGACTCCTTCGGCCCAGCTCCTGCCACAATTAGAGGGCTATTTCTGATTAAAGGTGGATGGGACCCGGCTACAAGACGAATCTTTTTAGGTTGTGGCGCAGGACTCGCTGGAGAATGGTGTTCGACTAACACATGAAAAGAAAGTTTTAATTCAGCCTCTCAGGTTGTTTCATTTCCAAGTGCCTAACTATCTGTTTAGAAGTTAGACTTTAGAGAACCAGTTGAGCCAAAGGGTTAATGAGCAGGTTGAATGCGTGTTTATATCTCTGACTTGTTACCACCAGGGTGTTGATGAGCACATGTTTATCCACAAGCCGTTAATTTACTGCCACTTTGCAAACGGCGTTGGAGAACCTCATTACTTTCCAGTCTCTGATTGGAAGAAGCTGACCAGAATTTTAACAGAGGCCTTAGAGCGCTACAACGAGCTCCATGCGGCCATGAACCTTGTTCTCTTTGAGGATGCCATACAGCATGTGTAAGTTCTCTCAATGTGAGCATAATGGGAAGGCTTGCCAGTGCCTATCATAACTGAAACGGGAAACCTGTGAAAATATTCAAGAAGGGCCTTGTGCAAAGTTTTAGAAGAGGGCAGGGATCACTCTGTAATGGGGAAGGGAGAGATGGTTTTAAAGGTCATGGTAGACATCGCATTGGGAGTGGTGGGGAGGAATGCCATTTTGCTTCCTTGGGTCCTATGGCATTTCTGATTAGAAGCATTGAAGTGGTTGATTCAATGATAAGAATAATCAAAAAGATAATTTTATTTTACAAACAAAAATGTATCTTTATGAAGCTATTTAAAATCTCAGCTCCAGAGCTATCTATTTGCATTAGTATTGCAAATTCTCTCTCCTTTCTTATTCAATGTTTTGTTCTTATGGTAGCTTTCATATTGTCGGTATATTGCTGGGTGGGCAAACTCCCCCTCCACAGGCTGTTTTTGTGGCCTTCCCCTGGTAGCTGATGCAGCGTGTGGAGGACTCTTTTAGGAATGGCCCTTGCCACAGCTGAGAAGGCCTTTAAGATACCACCTGTTTGTTTGTTTGTTTGTTTGTTTGTTTGTTTGTTTGTTTGTTTGTTTCTGGGTATTTTACCCCACTTTTCTCCTTGGAAAAAGACCCAAAGTAATTGGCTTACAGTAATGAGGGATAATACACAGTCCAGTACAATTAAGGCGTGTTCAAGTATTGAGAACGGGGAATTGAGGGACATCTTACAGCATTAAAAGACAACATTGCATTAAAGCTACAAGAGAACACAAGCAGTTAAAAAGAGAGTAAAATTCCATGTAAAAGTTATGAGTAATGGAAACTAACATTGAAAACATAGTGCCAATGCAATCACACAAGGTTATAAGTGGTTATAAACACAAAGTCTATGTGATCCTATAGATTCATATAAAAGACACATAATAGGTAGTTCATCATTCAGGGAAAGCTTGCCTGAAGAGAAAGGTCTTTGCCTGTTTCCAGAAAGACATCAGAGATGGGGCAGTCCTGGTCACTAGTGGGAGTGAGTTCCAGAGTCTGGGCCAGATGCCATCACCACATCCTGTGTCAGGGAGTTTTCACAGACTAACAACACGCTGGGTAAAAAAATATTTTCTTTTGTCTGTTCTCACTCTCCCAACCCAAATGCAGGGGAGTGGTATGGAGAGACAGATATCTTGTCTCATGCGCTCCCGGACACCTTTGGTGGGGCCAATGTAAGATACAGGAAGCTGGGCTAGATGGGCCTTTGGCCTGATCCAGCATGGCTCTTCTTATGTTCTTATGTTCTTATATTAACCTTCAGTTTCAGTGGATGTCCCCTAGTTCTGATATTTTGTGAGAGGAAGAAAAGTGTCCCTCTATCCACTTTACTCATGCTTTGCAAAGAGTGAAGCAACTTCTCATTAATTTAAATGACAACAGTGTTAGGCTTTAAACTCACCGATATTACGAGTTATGAGTTCTAGGGTAGAGTGGCATTTATAAAATGTATTTATAAAATAGCAATGCTGCATTTCCTTTGTCCATAATCGGCGGTGCTTTCAGTACAATTTTAAAACAGCTGTAGGTATATCTTAGTGGATTGGACCCCCTGGCTGTATAATCTGGACTTGGAAGTTTCAACATCCACTGTACCTTCTTGCAAAGGTGCCGTCTGAGATCACCAGTCATATATGAGGCTGATGGGGTGGATAAGCCAGAAGGAATCTTCCAGTTGGTGGGACTGGTATGCCACTTCTGGGGACTGGTAAATCACTTCTAAATACTTGATACCTAGAAACTCCTGGAAGGACCATTGTAAGGAGGAAATAGACTTGCAAGGAGAGTTGATGTTATGCATTTTTGTAGTGTCTTGAAGCAATGTTCAAGAATGGCACTTGGCTGATGCCAGCTCTGCCCAGTCTGAGTCTGCCTAATCTGTATGGCAGATGTATGATTGTTTCCCAGAGAGTTTGTAAAGGCTCTTCCACTGGGATTGGCAATAGAAAGCAAATTGACTTTTTTGAAAATCTTGTTTGTTTCCTTGTTAATCAAGAAAAATGTACTTAATTATTCTGGCGGGAAGTCATGCATGTAGAGCCTGAGCTCAGCCTGAGGCCAGTCTGAGCGTGAATATATTCTTGAGGAAGCTTCAGTCCCAGCAGAGAAGAAGCTAATCAATAAAAGAATCATATCCCACTGGAAGCACGAGCCTATTTGAGAAACCTTAACGCACGGAGCTATCCAACCTGGCACTGATTGTCATCTTCCTGCTCTGCATGCTGATGGCAAAGGGTGGCACTAATCATGCTTGAGGAATGCCATCATCCACAGACACTCACCGGTTTGTACAGCCAACAAAGTAGGGTGCTGATCTTTGCCTGCTCAACAAGTGGTTATGGTTGGAAGCACTGATTACCACTTAGGAAAGGGCTCGGTTTCTCCTGCATCACTTTCTTCTCCATTTCATCCATCAACTCTGGCCAACTTCATGAGGTCGGGCTATTCCCAGAGCAGAGAGGATCCCACCTTACCTGTATGACACCCCTAGGGTAGGGATGCAAACCATCTCAGAGAAATGAGCTGGAGTTGTAATTCAGCATTAGAGATGGGCATGACCCTCAGTTTGGAGGTTCGTGATGGTTCGTACACATGGCATCCGAGGTGTTGCATGTTTCCTTCTTCTGCCTGCCCAGCTGGATTCCCCCACTCACCATCTGGTGCGCTCTCCTCTCTTCCTCCTCTTTGGCTGTTCAGCCAATCTCTGCCAGGATCCCAGGATCCGCTATACTGCCCCATTTGCTGATTGCCCACTCAGACAAAAAGGTGGGAAACGCAAGCCCGTACTTCTGCCAAGGGCTGGTCGAACAGCCAAAGAGGAGGAGGAGAGGAGTACGCTGTGACTGGTGAGTGGGTCATTGGCTGGGGGGAGGGAAAATGTGGCACCACATGTACAAACAGGCACAAACCTTCAAATTGAGTTCCATGCCCATCTCTATTCAACATTAACTAGAGTCCTACTATTTTATTATTAAAACAGGTATAGTTTCTTGGCATAGAGGGAATGCTCCATGCCTGTTTCCAATGCTACCACTCTCTGGCACACGGGGGTGGGGAGTTGACAGGTCTGAATAGAAGACCTGCTGCCTTGGAGGATCTCTCAATGGGAATCCAGACTGTCTTAGTTCTATTCATCTTGAAAGCCCCTACAGAGTATGGAGGTTACTGTTTTCAGACTCATTTTGTGCCATATGCGAGGGAACAATGGTACTGTACTTGAAAGAGAGGCAGCAGGGATACAGCACTCCCCTACATGAAAGTAACAGAATGGCATTCAAGCTGTAAAAGGGAGGGGGACTGCTAATGTAACATCTTTTTCTGAACATTTCAGTTTTCTTCCCCAAGTTTCAAAATTCCAGAAATTTTACATCTGTACCTATACATACTTGACTAGCTGCCCAATGACTACAAATGGTTTGAAAAAAAAATAAGAAAGAATGTTGAAAACAAATTAAATAAAACTATAAACATAAAGAAAATGAAATCCTAACCCTTTGAAAACGTTCCAGGCTGCTACAAGGGAGACCTTTATTTCTCTCTCCTCCCTCTCCTTTGGAAGCTGCCAGAGATGGAACGTTCCAGACAGTCTCCCACAATCCAGCAGGGGAAGGGAGGGGGAGAGAGCCACCATTGGTTCACTTGTGATCATGTGGCCTTCTCTAGTGCTTGTATATCAAGAAGTTACTTGTTGATCAAGGCAAAATTTAGAAGAAATGTTTGCTTATCTTACAAAATGATCTTAAACCAAGGCATTACTGTAAACGCACTAGAGTACCACTTCATTGTACTCCCCTTTCCTAACAAATATCATTTTCCCCACGGCTGCCACATATCAGATTGTCATTTTATTTAGTATGACTGCAAAACTTTGCTTCAATCCTCAGCCTTTCAAAAATTTCATTGCACTGTCAAATCCCAACACATCAACCTTAGTCTGCCCAGGATGGATTACTATACCCAGAATCCTCCTGTTTATGTAAGGTTTGTGTAATTTCCTACAGCTAGTTATTTAGGTGCTGTGGCACGTATTGGTCACGTGTCCTCTCATGCACTTGGTTGCACTACTATTCATACCCTCAACAATTAGTTATAGAAAATCTTATACAAACACCAAGAGGATTCTGGCTGATATACTTAGGCAACAATAATTTATTGTTATGAGCTATCCCTGGTTAATGCATTTTAGACTGGCTTGGCCTTTAATGGACAAATAAGATCCATTTGCTATAAAAATGTACTGGTCCTAATTGAAATGAAAACTACTGGAACTGGTTTATTTATATAATCAACAGTTACCAACATGTTGAAAGCCCTCCTTGCTTGCATGTCTATAAGGACTGACAATGCTGTTTAACATTTAACCTGCCCTTTAACATGATATTTGCTTTAACATTTAACTCTATATTACTGTTTGATATTAAGAGCATTTGTTTCCATCCAGAGTTGTGGATTTGTTTGCCTACACAACAGTTTTTGTTCATTAATTCCAAAGTCATCATTACCATTTTGATATAAACTGCAGGTAAAAATGTACAGCTGTTACAGAGGTTCTTTCAAGCACACTCTGTCAAATTCAAAGGGGCAGACAGCTCAAAATAAAGAAAGTTCTTAAAATCACAAGTTGTATTTTTCTAGTCCATGGTTCCAAATAGGTTGATTGTAGGGCTACCAACTTTTAATTAGTTTAATAGGTAGATTAATTAGGGAAAGCTTTAATAGCAGGTTAGATTTTTCCCTTCATTAATTGATGTAGGGTCATTGAAGGGCAAATTACTTTGCCGACAGCACAGATGGATAAGTTCTCTTCTGACTATACCGCATCCGATGACCTTTCCTTCCTACAGTCTCAGTATAAAATCTGCAACATTGTAATTTGAGAGAGAGAGAGAGAGAGAGAGAGAGAGAGAGAGAGAGAGAGAATCCTTCCTTTCATAATCTTGAAAAGGTATCTATGCCAATTCTTTGTGTTTTATAAAAGTATTAAAATATAATCAATTTATTAACCAATTGTTAATGGACTTAAGATATACAGGGAGCTGATACAGATTCAGCATAGCCTTTTGAATATTTCCATGGGAGTAAGTCTCGCTGTGTTGACTTCCTCATGCCAAAGACAACTTTAATCACCACAGACTATTGGTGTTAAAAAACAGTAGGAACGCAGTCTAATCTTTTGTTGCCTTACAGCTGTCGCATCAACCGCATTCTTGAGGCCCCCTATGGAAATGCCCTTTTGATTGGAGTCGGAGGAAGTGGAAAGCAAAGTCTGTGCCGTTTAGCAGCCTTCCTTAGCTCCCTGGAAGTCATGCAAATAGCCGTTCGCAAAAGCTATGGCATCCATGATCTCCGGGTAAGTTCAGGGAAAGCTTTTTGGGCACTAGATCACCATGTGTCATTGGTGGCCTTGTAACCATGATAGGTTGTGCAAGATGTTTTTCTCACTCTGAAATTGCATGAGTGACAATCAAATATCTTCCATATTCTTGCATCATGAATATCTTCCCCTTTCAAAATGGCGTCTTCATCCAGAACAGGTAGCACGGCGTGGCCCTCCATGTTGAGTTCAACTATTGATCCCATCAGCCCTAGCCACCATAGCCATTGGTGTGGGATAGTGGAAGGTCTAGTCAAACAATGTCTGGAGTACCCCAATTTGTCCACCCCTGGTTGAGAATACTGGTTCCCAGGCGTCCTTAGACTACAACATCCAGAAGCCCCAGCCAGCACAGTCAATAAAGTTTCTGGGTATTGACCTCAAGTATGGGAATAGGTGTCAGGTACACTTCCTTCCCTGTGCAATAGACCCTCCTTCCATCCAATGGGTCTGGGATTGTAATTGTAAACAATTAGTTAATGTACTATCAAGTCAGAATCAACTTATGATGACCCTAATAGGGCTTTTTAAAGTATATGAGCTATAAAAGGAGAGACTTCTACCTGTTCCTCATCCTTAGTGAGTTTATATGGATGAGTGGGGATTTGAACCCTAGTCTTCAGAGTCTTAGCCCATTGCTCTGTCTGTTGCAACACACTGGGTGCCGCTTGGTTTAATTAGTTTTTTAAGTGACTTTCCAATCTCATTTCACTACAAGTGTGGCCAGTTGGCAGAGTATGGTTTGAATATGTCCTTCAATCCTACTCCTACTTGGGGGCTTGCAGCCTTACCGAAATCTAGTTAAAATACTAGAAAATGTTTTATTCCTAAGAAGTTTTGGTTTTCTCAAAATGTTTGCTCATGACATATCTTACACTTTGGCTGGTATTTACCTCTGAAGTTTCTACAGTACTGCCCTAAACACAATAATCTTTTTTATTTCAGAAGCAAGGCAGGTTTGTACCTAGTTACAGTAGTATTTAGGGAATACCTGGGACCTCCAGGTAGTGATAGGATCCTCTGTAAACTCTTGAAGAGTGACTCCCAGTCAATTGGCATTACTGAGCTAGATGGAACAATGGTCCAAATCATTACAGAATCTCACAGAACCATAGAGTTGGAAAGGCCTTATAAGGCCATGGGCCATGGAGTCCCAACTCCTAGCTCAGTGCAGAAATCCAGTTCAAAGCAGATCTGACAGATGGTTGTCCAATTGTCTCTTGAATGCCTCCAGGGTTGGAGCACTAAACCACCTACCAAGCAATGGTTTCATTGGTGTACTGCTCTAACATCTAGGAAGGACAGGTTTTCCTTATATTCAGCCTAAATCTGGCTTCCTCTACCCTGAGCTCATTGTTGTATGTCCTGCACTCTGGGCTGATTCAGAACAGCTCCGGCTCCTCCTCTCTATGACAGCCTTGCAAGTGTTTGAAAGTGTTATCTTCTTTTTTCAAGTCAACATGCCAAGTCAGTCTTGGCCCATAGGTCTTGGTTTCCAGTTCCTGGATCATCCTTATTATTACCTTCCTCTGAACTTGCTCCACTTTGTTAGGAATCTTCTTAATGTCAAGTGTCCAGTTCTTAAAGCAGCTTGGCAAGTCCCTATGTTCTCCAGCAATTGTAAAATTTCAAATATCATGCTAGATATGTGAAGATTATTAATTATAATCTCATTTATGGCCAAGGGAGGCTATATTCACAGGATAAAATAACCTCTTGAGGAATCCTAAACCCCCTTCCTCCTATGCAGGAGCAAGACCCAAAACATCTTTGACTCCCAAATCAATTTTATTTAGCATAACAAAAAAACTGGAGTGTTGATTTTTAAAGATGCATGCCCTCATACAGAATAACAGAAATTGGGGATGGGCACAAAACGGAAAAATAATGTTTCATTTTGTTTCATTTCGTGCTCAGCCCCGTTTTGTTTTGTTTCTTACGATTTTTTTTAAAAATTGTATGAAATGAAATGAAATGAAATGATTCCCCTGGGTCCTAGAGGCATCAAATTTGGTGCAGAGGACTCCGGCAGCCATTTTTAAAGGGCTCCTGCCAAGCTGTCAATGGCTGGAGCCCTTTAAACCTGGCCCATTTGGCACTAGGGGATGCCCCTGGAAGCAAAACCCCCTTTCACTACCAGGAGACGGAGCAGAACCCAGCCAACCCACCCTATGTAAATAGAGGATAGGAAAACAATGTGTTAGTTATATAATTATATAATTGTTTGCATGAATGTCACAACTCATGAGTGTTGGCAGTTTTGCAGGCATTGGGATGGATCCAAGCAATTAAAGTAGCAGCATAGAACCTGCACCACGAAAAACAGCTGGCAAGGTCACATAAAACAGAAAAAGGACCATGGGCTGAATCATGAGGGGACAGCTGAAGGCCTCTGGAAGGATTCAGTGACACAGGCCAGTGTTGGGGCCTACGCCCCTCAGGGGTCCTGTCTACGAAATAATGGACATGGGTTACCGTTGGGGTGGACACCCCAGGGGAACTCACAGTTAAAACCAGCCAAGGTGTTTCCAAAACGTTGGCAGGGGATGCGGCATCATCAAGGGGCAGGCAGGCTCCTTGATGTGTTGGATCCAACCCAATGATTCAGCCAGAGTACTGCTTGCGTGTAACCAATAAAGTTGTGGCCAAAATATTTTCCCAAAAAGAATTAAGGGTCATGTCTGGTTATTGCTTACACAAATTGGAGAGGTCAGCTTTAGGCAACAAGTTGCTGCTATAGAACTGATAATGTCTATGATGATTTCTCAGTTTGGAACAACTACCCCAAATTATGCCATTTGTGCAATGTCAACGTAACTAGTAAGATCTGAGCCATTGTATTATATACAATGGTGTTTACATCATGGGGTTCCGCAGGGCTCAATACTGTCTCCCATGCTGTTTAACATCTACATGGAACCACTGGGAGAGGTCAGCAGGAGGTTTGGGCTGAGAAGTCAGCAATATGCTGACGATACTCAGCTCTACTTCTCATTTTCCACCAATTCAGGTGAGGCTGTTTCTGTGCTAAACTCGGATACTGGACTGGAAGAGGGTTAATAAATTGAAACTCAATCCAGACAAGATGGAAGTACTGTTAGTGGGTGCTATGCCAGACAGGATAGAAGGCCATCTCCCTGTCCTGGATGGGGTTGCACTCCCCCTAAGGGACAGGGTCTGCAGCTTGGGGGTGCTCCTGGACCCTGGTCTTGCTCTGGAAGCCCAGGTGGACTCGGTGGCCAGGGGTGTCTTTCTTCAGCTGCGGAATATACCAGCTGTGCCCCTACCTGGATGAGCAGAGGCTCATGACAGTTACACATGCACTGGTAACATTCCATATTGATTACTGCAATGCATTTTTACGTGGGGCAGCCTTTGAAGACGATCGGCAATTGCAACTGGTTCAGAATTGTGTAGCGCATCTGGTTAGTGGAGGGGCTGCCAGGAATCACATCACACAGATTCTGTGCAACCTGCATTGGTTACCATTTGTTGCCTGAGACCAATTCAAAGTGCTTGTTTTGACATATAAAGCCCTAAACAGCTTAAGACCTAGATACCGTACCTGAAGGACTGCCTCCTTCCATATGAACGTACCCGGCAATTAAGATCCAGCCAGGCTCAGGACTGCCAATGGCAGTCTAGAGGGGGATTTGGTATTTTTAAAGTTTCCTCTCCCTACCTGAGGCTCCCAAAGGCTGCCTAAGATCAAAGGGGAGCCCTAGGGAGCCTTGGGACCTGAAAAGGTGTTTTTTGTTTTTTGTTTTTTTGCAGTTTTCAATCAATTTTTAAATTAAATATTACCATTGTGGGATTCTGGCATTTTTGATAATGCAACCATGACCACCCTCAAAGTAAACCTGTAAGCCACCCATAGGTTGCCATATTGTGCAAATACGTAAGATTCTTCTTCAACTCATTTGAATTTTAAAAGCCGAGTCTTTAAACTTTCCTTTCAGGAGGTTGCTTTGTTGCACAATATTGTTCTGTCTGCATATTTTAGTAATGATCTAAACCTCCCTTTCTTCTACAGAGTGATATTGCTGCACTTTATTTTAAAGTCGGCGTGAAGAACATTGGTACAGTGTTTCTTCATACGGATGCTCAGATCCCTGATGAGCATTTCCTCGTATTAATTAATGACATGCTGGCATCAGGTAAGCAAAAACTTGCAAATTAAAAAAAGAGAGAGAGAGAGAGAGTCTGAAAGCCTCTTTCTTTTGTACTTTATTTAAATTTCATCTTTTAAAGTGATCACTGAAATCTTCTTGGACTTGAGGGGGGAAGAAAAATCCCCACTTGGATAAATATATTCATGATCAAAACAGTTGAAAAATAGAGAAGACCCTGAAGTGAGCAAAAGGCCACCAGGTTTTGAATAGGCTTCATCAGTGAGAGGGGAAAGGTCAGCGGTTGAGATGAGTTGTAGGAAGCTATTAGGTCACCTTTGTGACACCAGCGGCACAAGCTGCATAACATAATCAGCTGCAATCAAGCAAAGGGGGAGGGGAAGCTGTTTATTATAAAATGCTTCCACTATTTTAATATTTGATAGTGTTGGATAAAATGGCACAATGTAAGTCCACACATATTTTGCCAGTGTAAATTGTAAGTGGCAATAAATCTGCGGTGCATCTTTCAGAGTCAGAAATTGGGCAGGTATTATGGGCCTCATTTTCATGGATGAGAGTGGAATGATTCTTGGCTGTTCATGTGTAGTCGCAGATGCTAGCAGAGCAAAGGTGTTCAGAAAATCCTCTATCCAGAATCTTTCTGTTTTCATTTTACATTTGATTTACCTTGGATGCGTGTCATTCCTGACAGCCTTAAAAAAAGTTTCTAAACTTCATTCTGGCAAGTTTTTATGATAGAAAGGCATTTTCTGACAGAATATTAGAGATGAGCACGAAACGAGTGATTTTTCATTTTCGTTTTTGTTTTTTTGTTTCGTTACGCAATGAAAATGAAACAAAAATGTTTTTAAAACAAAACAAAAATGAAAACAAAATGACCAAATTTGCCGTGTTTTTCGTTTTTGTTGCAGCAGATGCATTGAACTAAAAAGAATGCTAACGAAACAGCAATTTTTTGTTTTATTTTCGTTTTTTCGTTTCGTTACCTAACTAAACGAAAATGAATTTTTTTGCAAAAAAGTCACGAAAACAAAAACGAACCGAAACGGACCCTAAATGACCAAATGACAAACGAAACACCATTTTTTTGAGTCGTGCCCATCTCTACAGAATATATTTCTCCAAGACCACATAGGTAGGGATCATTGTCTATGCTCAGAGATTGCCGATACTTTTATTAGCATATTATTAAACCATGTGCTGTCCATTAGACATGATTACAGCAAAAACTTCTGTGTATCTTTCATTTGGGGGCTTCTTTTTCAGATGCTTCATTCATTTTCAAGTTTATAGCATGCCAGGCCTTTTGTTCAATACAAAAGGAAAGCCGCTTTGTGGCACACTACTTAAACCGCTGTACTGCAGCCAAAGCTGTGCTCACTCTCTGTCAGCTGAAGCTAGCTGGGGGTGGGGGTGGGGCATGAGTAGCCTGCTTAATTAAATTGTAAACCGCCCAGAAATTGCTTTAAGCACAATGAGGTGGCATATAAGCAGCACAATTCTTTTTGCTTTCAGATTCTTCCCATTCATGTTTCATCCCTTTAGCTGAAATTAAGTCTGACAGAACCCTTGAAAACTATTGGAAGAAAAACAGAGGGGCAAGGCAACAGAGAATCAATCCACTCTAAAAGCAAGCAACAGTATATTGTTGGGGAGGGGGATCAAAACCAACCCTCTCCAAATTGTAAACTGTAGTAAATTAACCAAGTAAAAATGTTACAAAAGCAGACTAACAGGGGAAAGCCAACACATAAACTCATGTGTGAAGGGGAAAATATCAGAATGAGACACATAAATAAAGCCTTTTCTACCAAAAACCAAAGAAAGCAAGCAAACAAATAAAGGCAGCAGATGAAATCAAAGCCCTTTTTGAAAAGAAGACATTATGTGGTAGAAGGGAACAAATTGCTCTCATTCTCTCTCCTACCACTTAATGCTTTCTCTTCAGAGTCCAGGAGGCAGGCTGGGCAGGCAGCACAATACCAGACAGAGGGCATCTGGAGGTGGCACACAGATTCCCACAAGAACAACTGAGGCATAGCACTCCTCTCAGTCAGTTCCAGACAATCCAGGCCCTTTTACAAGTTCAACATTCCCGCCTCTCCATCCTGGACATCTTGACTCACTCCTAACAGCCCTTGCAATGCTATTAGATCAAAACTTTTGCGGGCTGTTTGACAAAGGGTGAAAGAAAGGTTAAACAGAAGAGGGAAACAGGCAAGGGCATGAGACATTTGAGTATCCCTCTTACATTTAAATGAATCATTTGTAGTTTTAGGACACACATATCTGAGCCTTTTGTGATTTCCACCTCCTATGTTTATATGAAAGGCCTAACTTTAATCTCAGTGGCATTGTTATTGTCTTTAAAGATCTGAAGCAAGCTATGCCTTTATGCCTAATTTTTTGCCAGTGTCGTACACTCTGAGGATGTTACTGGCCAATGAATAATCAGTAACTGACAACAATAAGCAGACACACCTAGAGATGAGCATGAAACAGAAAAATAGCATTTCATTTTGTTTCCTTTCCATTATTGATGATTTTTTTAAAAAATATAATAAAACAAAAAAAATCATTATACTATATGAATCTGCTTGCCTGGTTAACTCAAGAGCTAGGGTACCAGGTTAAAAATTATAATCCGTGTGCAGAGGGGTGGGACCTAGAAATGGATGATGTGCCAGTAAGATATAGGGGTCCATCTGAGAAGAGATGGGCTGTCAGATATATCAGTGTGGATAATGATTTTATGGCGATTGGGAAAGATCCCATGCAAAAATCCTATGAAATCAAGAGGATATGGTAAGGTCTGGCTTCTTTTGCCCATAAACCTATTTTATTTAAATTTAAATAGAGAGGATTGGGTGCTCTCTTTATATTAAATAAAAAAGGTTTATGGGTAAAAGAAGCTGGAATGCTGGACTGGATGGGCTGTGGCCTGTTCCAGCAAGGCTGTTCTTATGTTCTTATGTTATGTTCTCTACACACAACACTTATTCTGAACATTTCCTTCAGAAAAACATTGCTCCAGTGCAGAGTACAACACTCAATTTGTATAAAAGAGGTTATGTAAATCTTTACCTATTCCATTCTTGGAAGAGATAAAGAAAAAGTTCAGAAATTTATTCTAGAAAGTGTGGGTGTGGGTGTGGGTGGTTTTTGTATGTTGGAATGGGTGCGGGTTTTTTGTTTTGTTTTGTCTTGTCTTGTCTTCCTGGACTTTTTCTGTAAAACATTTACAGAAGTACTAATCTTCAAAATCAAACCCGTGTGTTTTATGCAGAATACCACGCTTGTGCAAAATACAAAGTCTGCTATGTAAAAAGAAGCCAGTTTTTGCACAAAACATATTTTTGTCTGGTTGGTTGGTTTATTTATATTTATTTATTTATATTTATATCCCGAAGGAACTCAAGGAGCTTAACCCATTTAAAAGTTCCATAATACAAAGTACGGGAGGAAAAAACAATAATCTGTTCCAGAGATGGACATAAAAGTAATAAGCAAATCAACAACGGAACCCAATATTAAAAAAAGAAAGCTAACAAAAATCAAAATAATGATACTAATAATGATACTAATGTAAGATGGCGAAGAAAAGTAGGCGGACATAACTCAAATCCCTGCTCAAGAATAAATTAACTCCTGTGGTCACTGAATGCAACAGTAAAGAGCCAAGTTTTTCATAGCTTCTTGAATGCTGGGAGGGATTCCGCAGTCCTAATATTGCTCGGAAGACGGTTCCACAGAGTGGGACCAGCCACTGAGAAGGCGCGGTTCGTGGTGGAAGTTTTGCGCACCTCCTGGGGGTGGCAATCCGAAGGGCAAAGGACTGGGATGTTCTAGTGGGTCGGGCCAATGTTAATCTTTGGATGATATACTCTGTCAGGTATTCTGGTCCCAAGCCATGGAGGGTTTTGTAGATCAAAACCAATACCTTGAACCTTATTCGGGAGGCAATGGGTAGCCAGTGCAAACAAGCCAGAATGGGGGTGATGTGATCGAATCGACCAGCACAAACCACAGTCGCTGAACAAGAGTCAAGGGAAGCCCCATGTAAAGAGTGTTACAATAGTCTGTCCTCGAGATGACCAGTGCCTGCACAACCGTTCTCAGTGAGTCCTAGTCAAGGTAAGGATGGATCTGGGCTATTAGCCTGAGTTGGTAAAAAGCTACCCTGGACACGGCAGCCACCTGAGACTCCAGGGACAATGCTGGGTCCAGGACAACGCCCAGATTCCTCACTCTCTCCGCCAGCTGCAGAGAAATCCCATCCAAACTGGAGAGAGGGCCACTATATATATCGGAACCTCAGTCTTCTCGGGGTTGAGTTTGAGCCTGTTAGTCCTGGTCCATTCCAAGACAGCATCCAGGCATCGATCAAGGGTCCTGACAGCCTCCATTGCAGAGGTGGAAAAGAAGAGATAGAGCTGCATATCATCAGCTTACTGATGACAGCAGACTCCAAATCTCCGAATGACCTCAGCCAGCGGCCTCATATAGGGCGCTTTTACATGACCCCTAAGATCCGCTGGCAACTTAAATTTGGACCAGAGATCTTTGGGGTTTGTCGCTCTTCCTGTGTTCCCACTCCTTGGCACTCCCTTGCTCCTGTCTGCGTGAGGGGAGGGAGAAAAAAAGGGAGAAAAAATGCAGGCTCACCTCCGCTCTGCCATCCGGAGCTGCCCCGGGAAGCATTCCAATCTCTTCCAGTCTCTTAAAGGGGCAGGGGGGGGCAAAAAACAAACACAAGGCGAGGAGAGCCCGGCACTCACTGCTTTACATCCCATCAGAAATTTTTCACCTTCGGAGACCAGGGACGCGCTTAGGTGGGCGTGGTCGTACTTAATTTTTTTTTAAATCCGGAGCTGGTAGGAAAACAATTTTAAGCTCCAGATCTGGGAGCCCTTTGCCTCGGATTTTAGGAGTCGTGTAAAAGTGCCCATAGATGTTAAAGAAAGAGCATGGGTGAGAGTGACAACCCCTGTGGTACCCCACAAGTGAGAGACTAAGGAGCCGACAGCTCCCCTCCCAGGCTGACTTACTGGGCATGGCCCTGGAGGAAGGAATGGAGCCAGATCAAGGCTGAACCCCCAATCCCCACCTCCAAAAGCCTACCCAGGAGGATACCATGGTCGACAGTATCAAAGGCCGCCGACAGGTCGAGGAGGACCAACAGGGTAGAGCAACCCCTGTCGGGCCCCCTCAACAGGTCATCTTGCAACGCAACCAGGGCTGATTCGGTGCCATGATGCAGCCTGAACCCAGATTGGAATGGATCCAGGACATGATCTTATTCCAGGAACGTCTGGAGCCACACGGCAGAAATCTGTTCGACCACCTTACCCAGGAATAATATTGGCTATTGGACGATAGTTATTCATATTGTCCACAGCCAAGCCAGGTTTTTTGAGGACAGGCTTTACCACCATCTCCTTGAGGCGACCAGGATAAACCCCGTCCCTGAAGGAGGCAGAGGCAATAAGCGATGTCCACTCTGCATACTCCCTCCTGAGATCTTAATTAATCAAGATGGGCAGGGGTTGAAGGAAGAAGCTGCTGGGCGGTAATGGGCCAGAGCTCTGGAAGTCTCAACAGGAGATACAGGCCCAAACTTGGTTGGTTGCTAATGTCATTACTACCAAAAAGGGGTGCCGGTCTTCTGGCTCTTTTGAAAGATCTTTGAAGTTGATAATCTTTTCCAAATAATAATAATAATAATAATAATAATAATAATAATAATAATAATAATAATAATAATAATAATAATAATAACAACAACAACAACAACAACAACAACTTTATTTTTATGCCACCTTTCTCCCCAATCTTGATTTGTTAGCATACTCTTTCTGTCTAGGGCAAGAAAATGTATATTTGCTATGTCTTTCTTAGTACAGATGAAGCACAGAAGGGGCACCAAGTCAATTTTCCACAGCATATTGGAAAAATCACCGAATAATACATAGATTAGCTGACTTCAATCAGCTAGCATGTTATTCAGAGTCCTGTAAAGAAAATAAACTTGCTTGCTTGCTTAAAATATTTTGTACCCCACCTTTCTCAAAAGCAGCCCCCTTCCATTGTTTTATACAAAGGGGAAGAGATTCAGATTTAGATTAGATTTAGCTGTGGTCCTAAATTCTTATTCTTAGTCCTGAAGTTATAGACCAAGCTTTATGCTCAGAAAAAACAGCATTGCACGTACAGTGCAATTGAACACGTGGTTCACGTCACGTCTCTTACGTGGCACACATGGGGAAGTGCTTTGTGAGTAGCACACCTGCTCTGTCACCATTTCCCTACCACTTCTTCAGCTTTGTGTTGCACACAGAGGGCTGTGTAACAAGATTTCAATCTGAGACTAAAAATTTTATTTAGGTACATGAATTGGATTCAGACTCAGTTTTGCTGTTATTTAATTCCTATTACTTCCAAAGAATAGCAAGGAGAGACAGGGCAGCCTTTTTGAATGAACAGTGCAAAGAAATAGAGGAAAACAACAGAAAAGGAAAAACCAGAGATCTATTCAAGAAAATTGGAGATATTAAAGGGGCATTTTGTGCAAAGATGGATATGATAAAGGACAAAAATGATAGGGACCTAACTGAAGCAGAAGAGAGCAAGAAGAGATGGCAAGAATATACAGAAGAATTATATCAGAAAGATTTGGATGTCCCTGATAACCAAGATAGCGTAGTTGCTGACCTGGAGCCAGACATCCTGGAAAGTGAAGTCAAGTGGGCCTTAGAAAGCATTGCAAACAAGGCCAGTGGAGGTGATGGCATTCCAATTGAACTCTTTAAAATCTTAAAATAGGATGCTGTAAAGGTGCTGCATATGATATGCCAGCAAATTTGGAAAACCCAGCAGTGGCAGAGGACTGGAAAAGATCGGTCTACATCCCAATCCCAAAGAAAGGAAACGCCAAAGAATGCTCCAACTATCGCACAATTGCACTCATTTCACACGCTAGCAAGGTTATGCTCAAAATTCTACAAGGCAGGCTTCAGCAGTATGTGGAAAGAGAACTTCCAGAAGTACAAGCTGGATTTCGAAGGGGCAGAGGAACTAGAGATCAAATCGCCAACATGAGCAGGATTATGGAGAAAGCCAGAGAGTTGCAGAAAAACATCTACTTCTGCTTCATTGACTATGCCAAAGCCTTCGACTGTGTAGACCACAACAAACTATGGCAAGTTCTTAAAGGAATGGGAGTGCCTGACCACCTTATCTGTCTCCTAAGAAATCTATATGTGGGACATGCAGCAACCGTGAGAACTGGATATGGAACAACTGACTGGTTTAGAATTGGGAAAGGAGTACGACAAGGCCTATTTAACTTATATGCAGAGTACATCATGAGAAAGGCAGGTCTGGATGAATCACAAACCGGAATTAAGATTGCTGGAAGAAATATCAACAATCTCAGATACGCAGATGATACTACTCTAATAGCAGAGGGTGAGGAGGAATTAAAGAATCTCTTAATGAGGGTGAAAGAGGAGAGTGAAAAAAATGGGCTGAAGCTCAACATCAAAAAAAACTAAGATCATGGCCACCGGTCCCATCACCTCCTGGCAAATAGAAGGGGAAGAAATGGAGGCAATGACAGAGTTTATTTTCTTGGGCTCCTTGATCACTGCAGATGGCGACTGCAGCAACGAAATAAAAAGATGCCTGCTTCTTAGGAGGAAAGCAATGGCAAACCTAGGCAGCATCTTAAAGAGCAGAGACATCACTTTGCCAACTAAGGTCAGGATAGTCAAAGCTATGGTTTTTCCAGTAGTGATGTATGGAAGTGAAAGCTGGACTATAAAGAAGGCTGATCGCCACAGAATTGATGCATTTGAGCTGTGGTGCTGGAGGAGAGTCTTGAGAGTCCCCTGGACAGCAAGGAGATCAAACCTATCCATCCTGAAAGAAATCAACCCCGAATGTTCACTGGAAGGACAGATTTTGAAGCTGAGGCTCCAGTACTTTGGCCACCTCATGAGAAGAGAGGACTCCTTGGAAAAGTCCCTGATGTTGGGAAAGATTGAAGGCAAAAGGAAAAGAGGACGGCAGAGAATGAGATGGTTGGACGGTGTCATTGATGCAACCAATATGAATTTGACAAGGCTCCGGGAGGCAGTGGAGGATAGGAAGGCCTGGCGAGCTCTGGTCCATGGGGTCATGAAGAGTCGGACATGACTGAACGACTGAACAACAACAACAACAACAACAACAACAACAACAAAATTCCTATTAAAATTAATAGGACTTCTGTTGAGCTGATGATTGATGCTTTATACTGATAACAAAACCAAACCCACAAAAAAGTATGGAGGCACCATTATGCCAAACAGATCTGCTTCAGTATGAGCACCCTGGATCCCACCCTAAGCAAGCTGAAAAAGATTTTTAAAAATAATTTCTCCAGTTAAGTAAGAGTAGCAAGAGAAAACAGTGTGGCAGTACTGTAGCTTTCTCTGAAGCTATGGTAAAACATATTGGTTTTGTGTTTATAACTGAGATGAACAGATGGCAAAGATTTCATTTAAAGTACTACTGTATCCCCATTAAAATAATCTCTGCTGACAGTGTTTCTTCACTAATTGCATTTACAGCACAGTCACAGAGAAGGGAGATTGTGAGCCTTTTCAGCCCTTTACTATTTTAGGACAATAGTATGATCTTGTCTGAAAAGGATCATTTCCCTCCTCCTCTCCCACCCCCTTCCTTGGGATAATAGATGCAATTCTGCTCTCCTTACCAAGAGACACATCAAAAGTCTCATGGGGTGAAGTGTGAGAGAGAAACAGAAACCTTTTTTGTCACTTTGGAAGGAAGAGAGATGATACTTGAAAAATCAGGGGGAAAGCCCCCAAATTGCCCTGAATCAAGTTCTAAATCAGGGTAAACATTTTGCAGAGTTATGCAACCCTTTATGATGGTGATAAATGTGAGCACATGATTTTTCTTTTATGCCCTATATCTTACCTTGTAAGCGCTTGGTCTCATTACTGATACAGTATTTGTATATTTCTTGGTCAGCATTTTAGGGGCTTTTCTTCTTTTTGTTCATACAATGAGCAACCCAGTGATGCTCCTGGCAGGGGTAGGGGGAGAAGGATCAACCAATAGGGCACTGTCTCTCTCCTGGGATGCCAAAATGTGTTCACAGTTCTCACATTCTTTGGGGAGACTCTTTTCCCCATCCCCCAGCATTTGGGGTAAAAGGCAGGATTAAATGTCTTATAAATGAACAATGTGAAGTGGCTAGAATCCTATTGGAGTGTGCATAAGGTTAGCTTAGTTTGTTTCAGCCTTGGCAGCTAGCAGAGGCACAACTGAGTGGAGGACCAGATTCCCGGCCGAGACCCACCACAGCACCTCATCAGGCATCCACAGCAAGTTGTGGAAAAACTTAAACAAACACCAATGACATTCTGGCCATACATTAGTGTGCCATACATTAGTGCAGTGGTGGCCAAACTTCAGCAGTCCAAAATGTTTTGGACCACAACTCCAAGAATTCCAAGCCTGTATTGGCATTGACAAAGGACTGTGGGAGTTGTGGTCCAAAACATCTGGAGGGCCAAAGTTTAGCCACCACTGCAATAGTGTGTCCTTCAGTACTGTAAGCCTCCTTGGGTCCATTTCCAAGGAGAAAGAAAGAAAGAAAGAAAGAAAGAAAGAAAGAAAGAAAGAAAGAACCAGTTTTTCCCTGTTAATTTTCTCCATTGTCTTGCTTCTAGGTCCATACTGTACATAGTAATTGGGATGTTATCAGCATTGGTCTCCATTGACCCATTCTTACAGTAAAGGGATTTTTCTGATTTCTTCATATAGCTGCATTTCCAAGTCTCAGTTTTTAAATGGTGGATTTAGGGCCCAATCGGTTTCAGAACCTTTATTGACATAAAAACAATGCAAAGGGCAAATGAACATATAGCAGTAAAGATACATTGGAGGATAGCCAGGGGACATTGTTAGATCTCAGTAGTGCACGGCAATCTAATGTGACGCCTCTGGATGATGAGATGGATGTATCTGGCAATTATTGCAGTAAGTTCCTTATTAGTGCCCCCCAGCAGGTGCTGTGTTTTGCCCAGATTGTCACAACCAGGGTGGGAAAAAAGAAAAGGGGTTAAGTATTGCCAGCAGATATCCTGGTGCTGGGTGCAATGAAACATCATATGTTGCAACAATGATTTGACCTGTCCCTGGCCACAGGGGTGCACTCTCAGTTCTGTGGGCAATCCCCTGAATCTACCCTGCAACAAAATGGAAGATGCAATGTTATACCTGGCAAGGGTGAATGCCCAGCGATCCTGGGGATGCTCCAGGAAATGAAGGTAATGAGGTCTCTTACCATGGGAGGATGGCAGATGGAAATATAGAGGGGAGCCAACCTTGGATGCAGCACTAGGCAGGACTTGCCCCCTCAATGTCCAAAACTCAAGTTTTAATTCATGAGAAAGGGCCTAATCAGATGGGGGGGGAGCTTGTATTTTGGACCTTCTAGTGGCATGGTCCAGTGTGAGCTGTCTGCTGACAATCGCACCATGAGAGTCAGACCCAGCCCATTCCTAATCTGGGCCCAAGGTGATTTATGTGCAGGCAGAATTACTCTTCTTTATCTGAAGTCCTTCCTCCAGAGATGGAAGAAGAGATCGCTCCCAGCAAAGTGACCCTTTCCAGTACAATCAGACATTGTGCTTTTTTGTTCTCTGATCATATTCTTACTTTGCCAAGGGCCATATTTGTTTCACTGGGATCTCTACTCTTTAGCATTTTGCTAATCCACGAAACATGCAAGACAGAAAAACCCTGACAGGTTGGCAACACTAAAGGAGAACTATCTAAAAATAAACAGAATAAATACAAGAGCTTAGAGTAGAAGAAAGGCACGCTGAGAACCAAAGGACATCACAAGGTAACCAGGTTTTAGCCAACATTCATTTGGCCTTTTGTGTCACATGTATTAGAGAAAGCAGGGTTTGATTTGAAGACAGACTTGTAATTATTACATTTGTAGTATAGAGCAAGAACTTATTCCTGAGAATATATGTAGGGAATATTTTATTGTGAGCACAATAATGCACAAGTCACATGAAACACAGCAGAAAATACCAGCACACTAATGTATACTGAAAGGATTTTAAAATAATAATGAACCCAGTCTTGGAAATGTTCCAGAAAAACAGGGAATTGGTAAAAGAGCCAGGGAATCGTTTTTCAAAATATAGAAAGTTATGGGGGAGAGATGTGTGGCTGCACATGCTTTTGCCTGGATATAATCCTTTAACTATAATATTTGATTCAAGATAAATTTCAAATTTCCCTTGCCATGAGGGTTGGGATTTGTTAAAATTCCCTTTCATGTCATGTCTAGTGCAGTCTTCAGCTCAACCAAAGCTTGAAACGTTGTTGTGGGCTAACGCTGAGCTTGGGTTCTGCAGTAATATAAAAACACACTGGCTCATTAGCTCCTGGAGAGATGTAACGGCCACAGCTTTATTGACATCAGATGACAAGGAAGAAACTGCAGTACTCTGGACAGGCATTGGGCCGGATCCGTTCCATCGGGGACCCGCCTGCCCCCCGATGCGCCCGAAAACACCACAGGGTGGCAGCATCCTTCAACCCAGCTTCAGGAAAACCCCCGTGGGTGTACACTCCTACGGGATTTCCTCTGCTAAGCTGAGCGGAGGAACCGCCTGCTGTCCCACCCCAGCTGGGACCATCCGTGCTCCCTCCTGGGTCCACCATTGCCACCTGTTGCTTCCCAGCTGCGCAGGCTCCGTCCTGCAGCCACATCAGCCTGGATCCGGGCCCAATGCCTCCAAACCGCCACCAGAGACCAGTTAGGCTCACCTCTCGCCAGAATACTGCAGCTCTAAACATTTGCCAACTGCGGCCTTGATGCTCAGGAGCCAACGCTCAGTGCCGGCGTCTGACAGGTGCACACCGTCTGGCCGGAAAAGGTCCACATTCCTGTAAGAGATGTCGTGATGAGAGATTATTCTCCCCCCAATTGCAAAACTAGATTTCCTATGGCTGTGGTAACTTTCTTGCGGGTCCCTCCACCCCCCCTTTGGGATTTGGCACCCCTCCATGACCTCCTTTGTAGTAATTCTGACCACATGATGTCCATATCTGGGAAGGAGTCTTGTAGGAATTCCATGTGGCCTTCAAGCTAAGGATGAGGTCTACTCCTTTCTGCTCGGTGAGGTCATTCTCACCCAACTGCAATATTAGAGCGTCAGGGGGGCCTTGTTCACTGATGTGCCTCCAGATGGTTGGCAGCATCTGGTTCCACCTCATACCCCTTTTACCCAGCCAAGAAATCTTTGCGGCTTGATCGAGGCCCAGGTGTTCCCCAGCCGGGGATCTGGCCGCCCATTTCCCGGCCCAGTGTACTATGCTGTGCCCGACGATCCATATGTGTTTCACCGGACCTGTGGGGGGAACTAGAACAAGAATGATGTCAAGGCAGGCTTCCCTACTTCGCAAATGTACCCCTGGTAAGCGTTTGACTTCCATCTGCCTATTTCCTTGATTTTTTGAGGTGAGACCCCCACTGCTGCGGCTTGGGATGCTATGCCGATGCACAAGAAATGCGTGCCAAAGTCAGCAGGGCAGAACCCGGCCCTCCCCAAGGCCCTCTGGAGCACCCCAGCAAATTGGTATCTTGTCAAGGGTTGACCATCTTTATGGATTAGCAATGCGCCCTTTTTGGCCAGCCTCACTTCCAGGAACGCCCTCAAAGCCCGTATCGGGCATGGGGCGTGACCGGTCTGCTCGCGCAGCCTGATGGTCGTACCTGTGCTGGCCTGGTCTGTTTTTGAAGACCTAAGGAACAAGTACACTTGATCCCCTTCTAAGTTGACATCAGAAATTTGTATGGCTCTTGCTGTTCGTGTCCCCAGAAGAGTCTGCCACTAGTTCGCCCACTCTAAAGGCACCGTAAAATGCCAAGTTGAAAGCGGCCTGAAATAGTGTGGCCTCATAATTGGACCAGCATACCGTTTTTAATTCCCTTAGTACCATTTTTAGTATGTCTAGAGTCAGGGGCCTCCTTCTGTCGGGAGCTCTGGGGGCCTGCCTCTCCCATCCCTTTAGTGCCCGCCTCACTATTGGGCTCTTCCCGGGTCCCAGCTGCCACTAAATGAGTTAAAGAATGATAATGCAGCCAGGTGTATCCTTAGGGGTCTAACGGAGTTTCCCTCCCTGCGTAAGGCATGTAGGTATCTCAGGATTGTCGGTTCATTGGGTGGGTTATTGGGTGGAGTGCCCTGATGGGAGATGAAGTCCTGGAATGACTCCCATGCCCTGGTGTATGCCTTTAGAGTGGCAGGTGCAATGGAATTGAGGTCTCCTTGGATGATGTCATGCTCCCAAGGCTCCCAAGGTCGTTGGGGAATGGGTCTGGTTCGGAGTTTGCCTGCGGGGCCAAGTGCCGGAACCTGTCAAGCTGGAAGCGAGATAATGCGTCCGCAATCCCGTTATCCAGCCCAGGGACGAATTTTGCTGAGAAGTGGATGTTGGCTTGTAGGCATAGCAATACTTATGAGTGCACCAACCCCATGACCCGCTCTGACCTGGAGGACTGACGGTTGATAATGGCGACTACCACTTGGTTGTCGCACCAGAATCGGACCCTTTTATTTCGGAGTTGGTTCTGCCAAATGGTGACTGCCACTACTGTGGGGAATAACTCAAGGAATGTCATGTCCCTGAGGATATCCTTGCCCTGCCAGTGCTTGGGCCATTTGCTAACCACCAGTGGCCATTAAAATAAACTCCAAAACCCATGGCCCTGACCGTGTCGGAGTGTACCTGAAACGGGACGCCCAGGTGGCAAGGTTGCCGCCATATAACTGTGCCATTGAAATCTTCCAAGAATTTTTGCCATACCCTGAGATCTTGCTTTAGGCCTTTTGTAAGTCTCAGGAGGGGGTGGGGGGCAGATATACCTGATGTGGCCTGGGCTAACCTAGCATAGAATGCTCTGCCTGGGGCCATCACACGACAAGCAAAGTTGAGGTGGCCCAGAAGGGACTGGGTCTCCCTAAGTATGGCTTTTGATTTTTGCAGTGTGCTAGCAATGTGGTTCTTAATGGCTGCCAGCTTATCCTGAGGGAGATGGGACACAACCACCACTGTATCGATTTCAATCCCCAGGTATGTGATTTTTGTTGTGGGACCCTCAGTTTTTTCCTTTGCTAATGGGACCCCGAGTTCACCTGCCAGGTTTTGAAATGTGAGGAGCAGGTCTGCACATTCCTG
Source organism: Phrynocephalus forsythii (assembly GCA_029282475.1). Taxonomy (NCBI): domain Eukaryota; kingdom Metazoa; phylum Chordata; class Lepidosauria; order Squamata; family Agamidae; genus Phrynocephalus; species Phrynocephalus forsythii. Next base: position 40,836,540 of record JAPFRF010000001.1, read on the forward strand.
TGTGCCACCTCTGCCAATCAATAGGTAATCATCTAAATAGTGCGTGATGGCACCAGCCTGAACTCATTGATGGGCTGCCCACTCAATAAAAGAGCTAAAGGTTTCAAATGCAGCACAAGCAATGGAGCAACCAAAGGGCATTGCCTTGTCTACATACCATTTGCTCTCAAACTTGCTGCCCAGGAGGGCAAAATCATCTGGGTGAACAGGCAGCAAGCGAAAGGCGGATTGATTGTCGCACTTTGCTAGCTGCGCTCCTCTGCCATGGAGCCTGACCAAGTTAATGGCCTGGTCAAAGCTGGTGTATCTCACTGATGAGAGGTCTGGGGGAATTGCATTGTTTACCGATACTCCCTTTGGGTATGATAAATGGTGGATTAAGCGGTATTCCCCCGGTGTCATTTTGGGGACTATTCCCAGTGGCGATACTCTAAAATCCAGTAGCGGGAGGGGGCAGTTAAAAGGCCCTGCCATCCTCCCTGCATTAATTTCCTTATTAATTTTTTGCCTAACTATGTCCGGGTTGTCTTTAGCTGATTTTAGGTTGGGTGCGTCAACTGGCGCACACTGGCCTTTGTATGATATCCTAAACCCTTTATTGAAGCATTCCCACAGGTATAGTGCCTCCTTCCTCTTAGGGTAGGCTAACAGCCATGATGCCAGTGCTGTTGTTTTAATGAGGGTGCTGGCCAGCTCCCTGAGGCAGACTGGAGGGTCCGCGTTACTTTCGGCCTGAGGAGGATGTCTGGGCTGAGGCAGTGGCTGTGAGATCAGTGGAGATATTTGGTTTTGATGGGGGTCTAGCCCCTGAAAGGGCTGCTGGGTGTTCTTTTGCTTATGGCATGCCACCCTGGGGTGCGAGCCCGCACAGATATCACATTCGTGATCAAATTTACATTTTGCCATGGCACATTTTCCTACTTGGAACTCCCAGCATGTCCTTTTTGAGGGCTCCCTCCTAAACCAACGGGAGGTTTTGCTGCCCTCCTGTCTGCCTTTCATGTGGGGCCCGACTTCCCACATCCAAGTTTTACTATGTACCAAATCCCATCTGGTACTGGAGCTTTTGGATGCTCTTTTTCTGAATTTCTCATCATCTGCCAAAGCAGCGGCATCCCCCGCCTGTCTCCGGGCACATAATACATTTTTATAGTGATTGTTTAAATGCCATGCCCTCTCAGGGTAGGCCGCGTGTACAATGCTTGTATATTCAGCAAAGCCCTCTAGCCAATTGTCAAAGGTGCTGCCCCAATGGGTCCGCCCCCTTTTGAACATTGCGCCCAGGCGAACCCGGGTGGATGCGCAGGCAGGCTGGACCCAGATGCCTGCCCGTGCCACGTGAGGGGGTGGATGCCCGGGATTGGCCGGGGCGACCTGCGGGACCTGGATGTGGCCTCCCGGGCGACACATGGCTGGTGCCATCTTCCTTCGCCGCTCCCGCCCACAACACTAGTCCCAGTGAGTTGGGACCATTTACTTTTTTTAGAAGGATCCATTGTTTTTAAAAAGGATTCTACTCGGACAACCAGTTGGCCATGTCATTATCTTTGCTGCATTCTTTAAAGGAACTCGCATTGTATGTTATCTCCAGGTTAAAAAACTGAATGGAGCTTAGCTAAACTCAGCTCAATTCAAGGAATACTCTCCAGTCACTTGTAGTGGCCATCAATGTAGCAGTGGCACTTTTCAGTGATTACCTGCCTGAAATGCTAATCCGTTTTCATAGTCAATAATAGAAAACTTTAAATGTATTATGAAACTGAGAGACCAAAATATATCTCTCTTTTTTTAAAAGAGCCAACTAATTATTAGTACCAGATATATTGATATATTTGAAAAATGATAGAACCTAGATGAATAGATAAAATATAAAGGGTTGGTGATGTTTATTATTTACTTAACTCTATAGGTTAGATAGGGGATCTTAAGTCAAGCTTATTATTCTCATCCTTTGTACTAGAAGAAAACAGATATAAATGTAAGACTATCATATAGGGAGTTAGAGAAATAGATTTTAAAATGCTTAGTATAATGAATAATTAAGACTAAATAGGCTAATTTGATACTGCACTTTGTTATTTTTACTTTATATATTAGATGAAAATGGAGATAAGTAATGATAAACACAATGATAGAAAAGAAACATATAAATGTGGAATACTTAAGCATTTGGGCTGAAATATTGGGGAAATATTTGTATGGAAACTATGTAACACGGCAACATATAAGCAATTTATCTGTTTTAACTTGGTATGTTTAGAAAATTCAATTATATATATATATCAAATATTTCCTCCTGTATCCAGTGGTCTCTCTCTCTCGGCTCCAAACCAACCTAAAGGTTTCCTTATGACAAAATAGATCCTGAGGGAGTCTCAGGCCTTTTGGGGTTAGGAATGAGAAACATATAATACCTGAAAATAGCCACGGATGTTGACGTCATCAGCTTTATGGACTGTCAAGTGGTGGAACAGGATTTTGGCCAGTGGCTGAAATCCAGTAATAAGTCACAACTAGAGCAGTCCCACCAAATCAGTGAGGATTTGGCGAGTCAGCCTCTCCATAAATTCCTTGCCTTCATTGGGCTTCCTCCTGTTGAAGCTTACTACTGGATTTCAATCATTTTGAAACGTACTTTCACACTAATTACATTCTGAGCAATTAGATACAGTACTTGATACCCACTTTAAGCAACAGCCAGAAGAATGATAATATAGATGTGAGAAAGGTATAATACAGAAAGATGAATCTGGATTAAAGGTATACAATTCTTGACTGGATTTTAGAAATAAAACTGTGTAAATTTTCCTCTTTTTAAAGGTGATATTCCTGATTTATTTAATGAAGATGAGGTGGAAAACATTATTTCTTCTATAAGAATGGAGTTACGGGGGCTTGGTCAAGCTGATTCAAAAGAGAACTGCTGGCAATTTTTTATTGAACGTATTCGTCGGCAACTAAAGGTAAAAATGGAAGATATATTCAACATAAAGTAGGATCTGGTTACCTTAAGGACCGCCTTCTTCCATATGGGCCTGCCTGTACCTTAAGATATGGCTAGGAGGACCTGTTGAAGGTGCCATCCCTCAAAGAGGTGAGGGGGTGGCATGCCGAAACAGGGCCTTCTTGGCAGTACCCCCCCCCCGCCCAACTTTGTAATGCCCTCCCAACAGAGATCTGCCTGGCAATGATGCTTTTGGCTTTTCAATGTCAGGCAAACACCTTCCTGTTCAGCCAGCATTTTAATTAGATAGTGGTTTTTAGCTGGGCTCATGAGCAGCAGGATTTTATTATTTGTATTGTATAATGATTGTTTTAAATTGTCTTGTATTTTATGATTTTAATAATTATGTTGTTTTATAATTTTAATATGTTGTTTTATGCTGCCCAGAGACCATTTAGTAGTGGGACGGCTAGCATTTTTTTGTAAATAAATACATTAATAAATTAAGTAACTGCTCTACTATAGTGCATAAATAATGAATTCTTACAGTAAACAAAGAGTTTGGGGGGCAAATTATCTTTGTTGGTAAGGATTCTTAAAACCAATATATTGATTTCTGTTTAATGTATGTAAGTTATTAGATATCTGAAGAATATGCTGCCCTTTTAATCTTTACATTAATTGCAAAATATCAAGAGAATTATGGAAGTTCAATTTGCATCAAAGTGTTACTGATGAAGGAGTCTGGGCATCAGAGAAGACAAAGTAATAATTATCATTGATTTTTAAAGAAAAAATTAATAACTCCTGGCGTGAAATGTGTATCATTTAAGAAAGTTGTATGAGCAATCACTGGGCTTAGAGCATGAAATATATGTAATTTTCCTGTGCTAATAGGTTTGTGAAGATTCCCATTCATCCAGGTGAGTTTATGTGGAAGTTGAGTCATGGCAACTGGACTTCTTTTCTTAAGAGATTGAACTGTTTTGTTGCTCATCCAAACGGGTTCGTCAGTCTGAGGAAAGCTAATTGCAAGTCCTCCATTTTATAGTTCACTTTGACCTCATGTCACCCTGGTCTGAAATAGGCTCATAAGATGAACAATGGCCTGAAGAGGCTCATTAGGTAGACAACATCAATAGGCCTTTAGGTGAACAATGGTCTAAGGTGCTGAAACCCATAAAGTATGGGTTGTTAGCAATTGTCTTGGTGGTGGTGGCGGCATGAAGTATTTTTGATTAGTCTGGGTATTGGTGAAATCACTGCCTAATAAGTGGCAGATAGACTATGCCTGAGCCCCCGACCTCTGTTGAGAGAGGGGTTTTCAATGCTCACATTAATGGCTTTCCTGATCCCTCTCTCAAACTACCTATCTTCTCTGTCTAATATGTGTACATCTTCATCTTTCAATGAATGCCCTTTGTCCTGTTTTCCCTATCGCACAACACTAGAACTAAGGGGCACTCCATGAAACTTTTGGGTACTAGATCTCAAACAAATAAGAGAAAGTACTTTTTCACCCAGAGGATTGCTGGTCTATGGAACTCCCTGCCAGAAGAAGTAGTGACAGCTGTCAGCCTTGATAGCTTTAAGAAAGGATTGGACAAGTTCATGGAGAACAGAAGTATCAATGGCTACTATTATGGATGCCTAAGGACAACCTCCAAGTTGGAGAGATAGGCAGGATATCTCTCAATGCCATTTGCAGGGAATCATAAGCAAATGAAGACATCTGCTTGGGAATATCCTGAAGCAAATGGTGAGCCAGTGTGTGAGACAGAATGCTGGACTGGATGAGCGGTGGCCTTTTCCAGCAAGGCTGTTCTTATGTTCTTATGACACTCCAGCCACGTAGGGAATCACCAGGTTCTTCCGTTGGCTCTGGATCTCAGTCTGATTTCAAACCCACAAACCCAGCTCACGACCTGGGGCTCAGTTCCAGATTGCCGGCTCAAGGTTCACAGAGTCTTCCAGTAAAATGAGTGCCCATATTGCTTAGGGGGCAATGTATAGCCTGCACAATTAAAATTGTAAACCACCCAGAGAGTGCTTTAAGCACTATGGAGCGGTATATAAGCAGAACACTTTGTGGATATCAAATGCATCATCTTGTGTTCTTTGTCATTCTCTTTCCCAACCACAAACGCAGCAGCAGCAGCACCTCTGCTCAAACTGACTTGGGTAGTCAGAGTGCTGATGCCATCCTTGTCTTTCTCTGGCACATCAGCTCTTTAGGGAAAGTCCCTTTCTTGTCCTTTTTTTTCTTTGCCCTGGCCGGTTTGCACAAAGACATCACTGGAATGTGTCTGAGATTCACTTAAAACCAGTCCTATCTTGAACCAGAGACTTTTTTTCCACCTCCTTTGCAGAGATGCTCAAACCTTGTACTACTATCCATTGCTGTTTCCCAGTATCAGTGCTGAATAAGGCAGCTGGGAAACATTTTGTTTGGGGGATTCATAACAGCAGTTGCAGTGGGTTTTTCCTTTCCCACTCTTCTTAGTAGAAGCTGCTGCAATGGATGCAGGCAGCCTTCCTGCAGCCTTCCTCAAGTCCTTGTATCACACCCACATTTCATACTGCCTGCTGACTTTACCAAAAGAAGAGCAGTATCTGATTCTGTTACAGCAGAACACAAGCCCTTCTGAGAACACACAGAGACACAAAATCTATTTACTTAAATAGCTTTCTATATATAACAAACTCTTATTCTCCTGCCTGATAGACCCCAATGGGGCCTAAAACTAATGGAATATATTCCTATTGTTTGAAAATGTATTTATTTGTGAGTTCAGTGATCCTAAATCTTATTCCCAACTGTATGAAGTAATCAATATAGATAGGGATGTAGAGAATATGAGTGCAAGTTGATGGTTCAGAAAATAACACAGAGAAAACTGCTGCAGAATTGTTTTGGAAACAACTTGTCAGCAAACACCATCCTTTGTCTTCTCAGTAGATTTTAGTGTATAACACCTGGTTTGTATGTTAATTGTTAAGTTTTCTTTTTCTAGACTACGTGGCATGTCAATTCCTTCTGATAACATTTCTGACGCTGTTGAAAAAAATATAGAGAAGAGACTAATAATAGGTACATATTTTTGTCTTGTCCCTTGACCATTTCGGTAATGGTCTCTTTGGATTATCACAGAAATCTACATCTTTACATTAATAATCTTCACTTCCTTTCTTCCTCCTTTGCTGCCATCAACCTTTATCTGTCCTTTGGTCAATGCATTTGCCCCTTCACTCAGGTGCTTATTATAACACCCTGTAGATCGCTGCCCCCAAGGTATTCAGCTCATCACCACTCAGCTAGAACTAAAAAGGTTCTATTAAAATAACAGTGTCAAAAGAAGGTTGTTTATTCTTAGGCTTTACTTTTATTCAGCACAATTCTTCATTCTTTCTCTCATCTCTCCTTCTAAAACCAGTCTTTTGGAACACAGACTGCAAAAAATAAATAAAAATAAACCAACCCTCTCTCCAATTTCTCTATGCCAGACTGGCTCACAAACTCCCCTTACTTATGGGTTTTCTCTCCTGGCCAACATTTTTATCAACATCCCATGCTCCTCACCTTCTTAGTCCCATCTTACACAGTAGGACACACATGTCCGCAGGAGATTGGTTCCACAGTCTACCATGGATGCCTGAAACTATAGATACAACAAAACTCTATATACACCGCACAAGGGGGTGGAACAAAACCCATAAAGTGATGGGACAAAGGCCACAACGGGGTGCTTATATTGTAGGTCATATATAGGACTGTGGCAAACCATTGGTAAGTGAAACCTCAGATACGGATATTACCAGAACAGTCCATTGCAAGCAATACATTTATTATCTCTTTGCAGGTAAATATAACCAGCCATCACAAAGCTCTTTTGATTTTAAAGTTCAAATCCACACAATGATGATTGAGTGGGCCAGCTGGCATGTGAAAGGTTTTTAAACTCCTTCACTCCAGCAAATTGGAAACCTCTCGTGTTACATCTTTTTGCATTCTCAATGTGGGGACCTGTAACTGTTGGTGGTGGCGGCATGATGGTTTGGGTTCCGGTGGGAAAGGGTTTTTCTGTGACTTCACCCAGATTCTAGGGGATCACCTTTCCTAGGTTCACTTGATCTTCTTCTCTCTTGAACATTTTAGGACTTTGCAATTGTTGTGGTTCTGCCGGGCATTTCAGTAATTTTAATATGCTGAATCCATGTACCATATATACTCGAGTATAAGCCGACCCGAGTATAAACCGAGGCCCCTAATTTAACCCCCAAAACTGGGGAAACATTGACTTGAGTATAAGCCGGTACCCCTCCACCGCCCTCCCCAAGCCTGCCAAGTGCTTGGGAGGCAGGCAGAACTTGCCCTCCACCGCCCTCCCCAAGTCAGCCGAGCCCTCTCCAAGCCCTCCCCAAGCTGGCTGCATGTCGCCTCCCCCCATCCCCGACCTCTCCTGCTTCGCTGCTGCTGCCACCATCGGGCACCTCCATGGTGAACGAAGTGGGGTGAAGCCGCATGCCACCGGCACTGCCTCCACCCCCCCACCCCCCAGCTCCCACCTCTCTTCCTTTACCATAAGTTTATATTGACTCAGGTATAAGCCAAGGGCCGTTTTTTCCAGCCAAAAATAAGGGTTAAAAAACCAAGCTTATACTCGAGTATATACATTCAATTTTTTAAAATATCTAATGCTTCAATCTCTGTTATTGTAAGTATTTATGTTATTATTCGGGGATTGTAGCATGTTGTAGTGGATGTTTCCTCATTTTTATGAGGACACCCAATGTTGCGATGACAACAAAGTGAAGGGTACATTTTATCATAATGAAAAGAAATTAATTACATTTCAAATAATAGAGGGAAAGATAATCTAATAAAATGTACGTGCCTGGAAGTACCACGTGCATCACTTTTTTTTGCCACTAGTGGTCCATCACACAAATCTTGTATCAACACTGTGACCTTGCTAGTTCCTTTCAGACTTTCTTTGGAGGTCTGATCAATAGCTGCTGCTTCTCCATTCTTCAGATGATGGATAGCTTTGGTAACTCTTTAATCTTTATTGGTCTTCAATCAAATCCTTCACAGTGACCTTCGAATTTGGTTTCCTCCTTGGTTACTCAGGAAAGGTGCCTGTTTAAGAGATAGAGAGAGACCATCTAAAGCAAGTATCTTCAGTACTTTAGAATTCTTCCATATTTTGGATTGTCAAAGGATCCTTTGGTTTTACGTCCATCAGCACGAAGGATCTTTTGGTTTTATATCTATCAGCACTAACATGATGGTTGTCAAGGTAATTTGTTTTAAAATTTAATGTTCTTGGTTGTCTAGACCCGTCTTTCCATGTCTTGTGTTGCATTGAGCCCTTGTAGTTACATTCACAAGAAAGTACTGTAATTTATAGAATTGATGCTTTGGGTCAAATTGACAGTGTTTTGATTCTTATATGTTGGAAGGTGTAGCATCCTGTACTATGTGAATAAAAGAGAAAATAAATTACTCAGAAAACAGTTCAATAATATGCTAAATAATCTTTGGGCATTACCTTTGTTTGGCAGCATTCGGTGTGAGACAAAGTTTCATAACAAAGGCAGGACAGTGGGCCTTTCACGTTTTGAACTGGCCTCCTTAGCTACTGTATTCAAGGCCAGATTAGAGTTAGAGCCATAGAACAGAATCATAGAATCATGGACATGGAAGAGATTGATTGGACTCAAGTCACTAAGTCCGATCCCCAGCTCACTGCAGGAATCTAAAACAAAGCCTATCTGAAAAATGGTTCTGTTAATTTCTCTTGAAAGTGTCAAGCATTGTGCCACTTACTGCCTTTCAAACTACGGAACAGCTTCCATTGTTTTATTGCTCTAAAAGTTGGGAGGATATTCATCTAGCCTCTTCCCTGGCTTTATTTAAAAGAGCCTTGAAAACCTGGCTCTTTCTCAAGAGGCCTTCCCAAGCTTTTAGGTATACCACCTTAGTTATGGCCTTGCCACCTCAATTTTTACTCTTTTTTTGGTTTTGTTTCTTCAACTGTTAAATTAGCTTATTGCCTTTTAATCTTATGTAAAGACTTATTTAATTTATTTACTGGTTTCATTTGATTTTCAGATTTGTTGTTGCCATTGTGGCTTTACTGTATTAATTTGACTTTATTTATATTTAACTGTATTTTGTATAGTACTGTAAGATGCCCAGAATGGCCAGGTGGCTAGATGGGTGGGGTATAAATAAATAAATAAATAAATAAATAAATAAATAAATAAATAAATAAATAAATAAATCCTGCACTTCCTCTGTCTATCTTTCAAGTATTTGAAAAATGCTCTGATACATCCCTTCAATCTTCTTTTCTCGGAGCTAAACATGTCCAGTTGTTTCTGTCTTTCCTCGTCAAACTTGGTATCCAGTTCCCTGGCCATCCTTGTTGCTCTCCTCTGAACTTGTTCCAGTTTGCTGACATCATTTTTAAAATGTGGTGTCCAGGAATTGACATGGCACTTAAGATGAGGCCTAACTAGTTCCAAAGAGAAAAGAGCTAGTTCTTCACAGGATTTGGAGATTATACTTCTGATAATGCAACCTAAAATAGCATTTGCCTTTTCGGCAGCCACTTCAGACTGTCTGGTCATTTTCAGCTTGTGATCTACCACAATTCCAAGATCCTACTCGCATGTAGCATTATTGAGTCAGGCATCTCCCATCTTGTAACTGTGTGCTTGGTTTCTTTTTCCTAGGTACAGAACTTTGTACTTGCCATTTCAAATTTCATTCTGTTGTTTTCCACCCAATGCACAAGCCTATTGAGAGATCTTTGAATTTTGTTTCTGTCTTCCAGGGCATTCCCTATTCCACACACTTTTTTGTCATCCAAAAATTTGATAACCATCCCCTGCATGCTCCATCCAAGACATTAACAAAAATACTGAGGCACCCAAGGCCTAAGACCCAGTCCTGTGGTACATTGTTTGTTACCTTTTCCCAGTTTGAGAAAGAACAATATACGGAAGTAGCTGACAATGAAGAATTTCTTCCCAGTGCAATTATCAGTTTTGGAGGAACAGGTTTTAGTCATGACAACAGTAAAAGAGTAGAAATCAGTTCACCTTCCCATCTGGATCCCAGTAATCATCATAGACCCATGCACCCCAGTGACTGCTATTTGCAGGTTTTTAAAAATGTGAATGTTAAACATAAATATGTATTGAGCATCACATAACAGTATGAGGAGAATTCTCCCTAGGGTTGTTGGGATTGATGAAGGGATTCCCCCATTTTTTCTCTACAGTTCATGCATTCTGGCAAAGTATGGGGAATATAGGCAATACTGAAGTAGGAGGAAAGACTGAGGTAACCTTTAGCGCTTTCTTAAGAAGCCACCTAAAACTGCCTTGGTTCTTGGATTCTTCATCAAGCCATAAAGCAATGCTCTTGCTTTCTAGTCCAGGGTGGGGAATAATATCAGGCAGCCACTTTTGTCAGTACTAGTTATTTTCTGTTCTGTGTAGCACTGAAGAATCTTGCAGTTCATCAGCATTTGGAGGTCTATGCATTTCTTACTCCTTTTTAGCCAAGCTTATACCATATTAATTCCCATTGATTTCAATAGGATAATTATAATCATGTAAGTTTTAATCAAAATTGTATTTTTTGTAACTGTAATTGTATAGTACGTGTATAATGGATTCAAGTGCTCAAATCAGCTTTTAAATGTTTCATTGGAGATCATAAATCACAACAATTATCCAGTGTCAAGTCAATTCACACCCGTCTTGGCATTTCTAAGTATAGAGGAAACATTTCCTTCTTCAGGGTGCTCCCTGAGACTCTGCAGCTTGCCCAAGGCCACACAGGCTGGCTCGTCTCCTAAGAGGTACAGTGAGAAGTCAGACTCCTAGCTTCTGGATCCACAGTCAGATGCCTAACTCACTTGCTATACAGCCAGCTCAAAGATTTGTAAGTACACCTGTCCTAGAAGTTGAGTACATATTACTATCCCTCATATTGCTGTAGTAATATTGGTACGATGCATAATGATTCCTGGAGATGACTTCTGATTCCTTGTATCAAGATGTGTTTTCACTAGATGGAAGTTCCCTTGAGGAAGTAGTCGTGAAAGGAGTATCTATTTCAAAGAGAGAAGGCAGGCAGGCTGCAATAGACTCTATACCTCTGATCTGTAGATACATAAAGCTAAGTGGCCAGGAAGCAAGCCTCAGTATACAAGTGAAGAGTAAAACACACCTTAATAGGAGACGTTGAAAGGTGAAAATGCTTTTTAGGGCCTTTGCACACGACCCCTAAGATCCGCTGGTCCCTTAAATTCGGACCAGAGATCTTGGGGGTTCGTTTCAGTTCCTGCGTCCCCACCCCTCAGCACTTCCTGCTCCTGTCGGCGTGAGGGGGGGAGGGAAAAAAAGGACAAAAGAAGCCTTTACTAACCTGCCGGTGCCGGTCGAAGGTGCCGCGAGCCCCGTTACTTCCTGGTTCCTTCTCAAGGGGCTCTTAAAGGGGCGGGAGGCAAAAAAACAACAGACAAGCCAGGAGAGCCGGGCACTCTTATCCGCATCAAATTTTTTTCACCTCCAAAGAGAAGGTACAAGAAAAGTGTGCTGGGTCACGCTAAAGTGGGCAGGGTCGCACTTAATTGTCTGCAAACTCCGGAGCTGGTGGGGAAACATTTCTAAGCTCCGGAGCTGGGAGCCATTTGCAGCACAGCTTAGGGGTCGTGTATAAACGCCCTTAGCTGTGCCTGGTAGTTTGATAAAACTTTGGGAACTTCAGAAATGGAACTTAGAGCATGGTTACACTGATGATTTGTAACGATTTTGGCACTAGTTTTTTGGAATTGAATGAAAGTTGCATGGTTTTTATATTGTTGTACACGTTCACTTTTGAAATTTCTTACTCTGATGTTAAACTGGGATTTAAACCAGGGAATTGCACATCTGATTTCAAATCATTTGCAAAAGTGTTTAGGATTTTTTAGGTTTCTTTTGGACTGGTTGCATTTCTTCTGATTGAATCCCTTGTTGGTAGAAGTATTTATTTTTTTAAAAAATAAATTTTAAGTGGTGTACCACTAAATAGGCACTAATAATAATAATTGTAAAAAGAGAAATCACATAGAAATAGCAGAACAGGGGTGCAGGAAGCAGCGAGGCCATGTAGTTGTGGCTGAGCAGGCATTGCACCATCAGCTGATGAGCAGTGAAGCTGAGCTACTGTGCGCTAGAACATGGTGCCACTCCTCCAGGCTGGCTCCTAGGGCCTTATCACAGACGATCCATTGGATCTGCAGCTGGTCTCTTCCAGTGCCACTTACAAGCTGATTCAAAGCACCATCTCCTCCTCGCTGGTCTCTTTTCGCATTAGTTACAGTGACAAGAACAGTCATACACACCAAAGTGATTCATAATAAATCAATTTCACAGGCACATTAAAAGAAAAAGTCTCTGCCTGCCTACTTCCCGCCCTCCACACACAAAAATTGGGGGGAAATGGAGATTTTATTTATTTTTTTATTTTGGCCTGTAAGTTGCTTTTTGGGGAACTCAGGTCCTAATTCTTGTGCCTAGTCAATTTGAACAGGGCCAGAATTGAGTTCTGAGAGTACTGTATGTTAAGAGTTTCCTATGCTCTGGTGAAGGGCAAATTGGAACCTAGGAGAGTGAAGCTCAGTTTCTTGCAGTTTCTTAGGAAATTCCTCCCCCCCCCCTGCCTCAAGAAAAGGCTCTGGAATATGTGGAATCTCAGAGGATGTTCCCATCACAACTACAAATGGGTAAGGATTGACCCTTAAAGAGAGCGGCTTATCTAATCTGCCAGCTTGGGTGGATTTCTTGATTGCCGTATCTACTTTGGCTGTTACTTCACGAACCGCTCGCTTCACGGCAAGCCCTCATTTCTGTGCGAATCGATCGTTTTAGTCCGCACGCTCCTCCTTTTTGGCTGCGATGCCACCCCGACCACGCCCCTTTACCGTGCTCCAAGTGGGGTGAGTGGTTCCCCTGCCGGGAATCTTTTCGCTTCGCATCTCACTTCGCTCCCAACGTCACGTGTGGACTTGTGTTTTTTTATATATAGTTACTTTTGCGCCGAAATATCGATGCATCGATATTTCAGTTAATTGATGCATCGATACGCCGAGTTAATATTTTTTTTTAAATAAAAGGAGGGTGGAACTGGACGTTGCAAAGCAGTTTTCTAATGCGAAGAGAGCACGTGAGGTAGTAATCGATTCGGTCCTAGAAATGCTCCGCGTGAGTACTGAGAAACAGGGGTGGGATCGAAGGGAGAGCACGTGACCGCCACCGATTTCAAAGCGAAGGCAATGCCGCTGCGAAGCAATGAACTTCGTGAAGTAACAGCCTTTGTCGGTACTAGAACACCGAAGCCCACAAATATTTGCATAGTGGTTCAGTGGGGAGCAGATCTACAGTTAGACAGGGTAATTCTGAACATATCCTCAGCCTAAGAATTCGTTGCCAGTACCAGAACTGACCTCACCATCCTTTGTGTGCAAAAACTGACTCCTAGTTCTACTACTCCTGCTTCCACATATGTATCTCCTTTGAGAGAACTGGTGGTGGTGATGATGATGACTACAGCAACTACAGCCACCAGCAAATGTGCATAAAAAGGACATGATAAAAAGGACATAATAATAATAACCACAACCAATTCTGATTTAAGGTAACTCTTATCCAGGGTTTTCCAGATAGAGAACACTAAGAAGTAGTTTCCCAATTCCTTCTTTTGAGGGGGGGGGGTCAATCCTGGGACTCTGCAGTTTACCCAAGGGTCCACAGCCAGACACTTATACCAATAAGCCACCCTGCCAGCTTATAAAAAGAACAGGTGCTCCAGATTAAAATGAATGGTCTTATTCATTTTATTATAATTCTGAGGTGGTTCATTTTGCCCTTGTGACTGAAGTTGATGTCTCATGTTCAAATGTTTCACTGTGGCTATCTTTCCCCCGACATGCATGACAAAGAAAATTGCACAGTCAGGAGATAAGAGGGCAGGTCCTCTTATGGATTGAAAACTGGTTGCGATCCAGGAAACAAAGAGTAGGTGTCAATGGGAAATTTTCACAATGGAGAGAGGTGAACAGCGGTGTGCCCCAGGGATCTGTCCTGGGACCGGTGCTTTTCAATCTGTTCATAAATGACCTGGAGACAGGGATAAGCAGTGAGGTGGCCAAGTTTGCAGATGACACAAAACTTTTTTGTGTGGTAAAAACCAGAGAAGTTTGTGAAGAGCTCCAGAAGGATCTCTCCAAAATGGGGGAATGGGCTGCCAAATGGCAAATGTATTTCATTGTAGCCAAATGTAAAGTAATGCATATTGGGGCAAAAATTTCCAAACTTTATCTATCAACTCCTGGGCTCTGAACTTTCCGTCACAGATCAGGAAAGAGATCTTACTGTGTTGGTGGACAGCTCCATGAAGGTGTCTACCCAATGTGTGGCAGCGGTGAAGAAGGCCCATTCCATGCTAGGGATAATCAAAAAGGGGATTGAAAATAAAACAGCCAACATTATAATGCCATTATACAAAATGATAGTAAGGCCCCACCTGGAGTATTGTGTACAATTCTGGTCTCCGCATCTCAAAAAAGACATAGTGGAACTGGAAAAGGTGCAAAAGAGAGCAACTAAAATGATTGCTGGACTGGAGGACCTCCCTTATGAGGAAAGGCTACAGCATTTGGGGCTCTTTAGTCTGGAAAAAAAGGCGCCTGAGGGGGGGGGATATGATTGAGACATACAAAATAATGCATGGCATGAATCAAGTGGATAGAGGGTAGCAAAATGCCAGAACTACGGGACATACACTCAAATGGAGGGCTGGGAGAGTAAGAAAAGACAAAAGAAAATATTTTTTCACCCAGCGCGTTGTTAGTCTGTGGAACTCCCTGCCACAGGATGTGGTGATGTCATCTGGCCTGGATGCCTTCAAAAGGGGATTGGACAGATTCCTGGAGGAAAAGTCCATCACAGGTTACAAACCATGATGGAGATGTGTAATCTCCAGGCTTAAAACCAGGGTACCTCAAGGACCAGATGAAGGGAGTGGTATCAGGAGACAGATATCGAGTCTCAGGCGCTCTCAGGCGCATCTGGTGGGGCCACTGTGAGATACAGGAAGCTGGACTTTAGATGGGCCTTTGGCCTGATCCAGCATGGCTCTTCTTATGTTCTTATGTTGTTCTTATATTCACCACATTAAATTTCATGCCCATTATTTGCTGGTTGCAGTCTGTTGTTTCACTGCATTACCAGAGCGTCCATTTATTAATCCTTGTTGCTGTGAGGTCAGAAAGCTTTGCCAGATGCACTAAAGGTATCCGTAGGCCTGTCTGAAGATCCCAGTGTACCTTTTGCTGCTCTCTACATAATGAGCTCATGCCTGAGGCAAGCTTTAAATTGACTCTGTGTTTCAGCTGCTATACCAGCTCTTTGCTGGAGGTGATTGGGTGCCACTCATCTCATAATGAAGAAGATTAATGTTTCTGCTTAGGGAGAAGGAAAGAAAGAGAAAAAGATAAAGACTTCCTGGGGTCTCCCAGGCCCTTCTTTACCAGTTCTGGCTTATGATGACTTTCTTTTAACCTAGACCAGGGTGGGGAACCTTCAGCCTTCTAAATGTTTTGGACCACAACTCCCACAGTTCTTTATCATTGGCAGTATAGGCTCTGAATTCTGAGAGTTGCTGTCTACAACATCTGGCAGGCCAAAACTTCCCCACCCCCTGACCAAGGTGGATGCTCCTAGAGTTGTTGATGTCACTTCCTTCCTTCCCATATTCACCTCTTGGTCCTCTCCGGGAGAAGAAAGAGTGGGTGCCTTGCCTTTGTTCTTGAGAGATGAGTGAGCAGCTCCAGCATCCTCCATCTCTATCTCATTTAGCTAGAATTTGGACACCTCTTATCTTTTTTCTATCTCTAAGGAATCTCATTCCTATTTTCTTAGAATAAAAACTATAGATGAGATTCCTGCCCAAAGAAGGATGGATTCTGCATTAGAACTTCCAGTGTCCAGCGGATGAATCTACATGTTAACTTGGAAGCTCCTTATTGCTGCTTGCTCTGCTAACACGCTCTCCTGGAATCATTAGGGCTAGAAATCACTTAACTTTTCTCTGGATAAAAACTGAAACTGCTATAACACTAGGAGGTCAAAAAGAGTTTCTGCTGGCTGTACCTCAGAGTGGAGCCGGAGCATATAGAATAGCTGCTTAAGTGCACAGTGGGGAACGAGAAAGCGTTGAGCCGTCTGATTTACGGAAGCATGTTTTAAAGTTTTACTCGGAGTACTCAACTAATTAATTACACCAACGATGCCATCCATCTTCTGGCATTAATTTGAAGCCTAGTTCATTATGGAAAACTCTCTCACATGGGGACCGTTTTTGCTTTCCAGGTGGTGTTATGCTTCTCCCCAGTGGGCTTCACCCTGAGAGCGAGAGCAAGGAAGTTTCCAGCTCTGGTGAACAGCACCGCTATCAACTGGTTCCATGCCTGGCCACTGGCCGCTCTCCAGTCCGTGAGCACCAGCTTCGTTGACAAGATGGATTTACTTGACGTAAGTTCGATGTCCTTTGCTGTTGACACCCCTTGTGTTTTGAAACATTCCCCCCCCCAAAAGCATTCACCTTCCTTTCATGAGGAATGCACCTATAGATCCTTCCTCCACAGAAAGACATGAGTTGCTGCTCCCAGTTAAGAGGCACAAATAAATGTGCTTGCTATTGCATCTCTGTCGCTGTTTGGAACTCCCTGCCACAGGAAACCTGGCTACCCCATCTTTGCTTCCCTTCTGCAGCCTTTCTCCTCAGGCAAGCTTTCACTCAGCAGCTGACTGCCTGAGTGGGGATTCTGAACAGATTACTGGGCCTTACTGCGTTGTATGTGGTTTTTGCTTTGTTTACCATTCTTAGTATAGTTTTTGTTTGATCTTTTTTTCTATACTTACTCTTTTTAGCCCTAAATACTGCCTCTTAGTGATGTTAGCTGTCTTTGGTCCTTTTCAAGGTTAAAGGCAGAATAGAAATATTTTATTTTTTAAAATCACTAGACGCAAATATATGTATCATTATCAAAGCAGAACCCTCTCCAAAAATCTTTTCTATAACAGGTTCTCTTGGCATCCAATATAAAGTTAATTTAAAATAATGCAGCAAAACCACAGGCATTAAAAGAAAAATGGTAACAGCAGCACTGGGTCTCACAGGCTGAGTCTGGGCCAATGTGCCTCTTCTGGATATCCTGGATATGTCTTCTTCTAAGAAAGAACTAAAGATAAAGTGCACAATTGCTACTCTATCTGTCAGCCTCTTATAAAAATATACTGGCAGTATCCTATTGCCTAAGTGAGGAGCAGAAGGTCAGTCATGTAAGCATCCATCCACAACATTATAGGCCTATGGGCAAAGCAGTTCATTGAGCCCTCCCTACAGAACCACTGACAGGAATAAAACTGTAAGTGATCAATAAAATTAATCTATATTTAGTGGTACCCCGTAGATGAGCATAGGGCCCTTAGGCTCATGCCCCTGCCGGCCGCTGGCCAGCATGCCCATGCGTTAAGACGGCAAGACTGGTAGGCTTCCAGTAGCATGCCTGTTCTCATAAAGGTTGTAATGTTGGTCACATGACAGGAGCCCTGTTGGAATTGGGGAGACATCCATACAACTAGCCTACCAAAGGATCAGGCAATAGAAAATTGACTTATTCATGATTAATTTTCCCCAAGACAGAGAGAAGCCTGAATTATCCAGATGGATTCCATGTTCCTGAAATTTCCCAGCTTCTTGACAAGGAGCTCTTCAACTAACTAAGGGCTCTCTCATAAGAACTTAAGAAGGGCCATGCTGGATCAGGCCAAAGGCCCATCTAGTCCAGCTTCCTGTATCTCACAGTAGCCTGCCAAATGCGTCTGGGAGTACACAAGACTAGTTATCTGTCTCCTGATACCACTCTCCTGCATCTGGCCTTTGAAGTACCCTGGTTTTAAGCCTGGAGGTTACACCGCCATCATGGTTTGTAACCTGTGATGTACTTTTCCTCCAGAAATCTGTCCCATCCCCTTTTGAATCCCCCTTTGAATCACATGGTCTTTAAAAGCCGAATCTAATTTTCTGATAAACCAGCTCCAAAAAATGTGCCCCCATGGTCAGCGGGCTTTTAAAAACACACGGTAAAGCCCACTTAATCAGGTTTCAGCGAGTTTTTGGGCTGCCAAATGGCAAATGTATTTCAGTGTAGCCAAATGTAAAGTAATGCATATTGGGGCAAAAATTTCCAAACTTTATCTGGTTTGAAATATCTGTGACGGATCAGGAAAGAGATCTTACTGTGTTGGTGGACAGCTCCATGAAGGTGTCTACCCAATGTGTGGCAGCGGTGAAGAAGGCCCGTTCCATGCTAGGGATTATCAAAAAGGGGATTGAAAATAAAATAGCCAACATTATAATACCATTATACAAAATGATAGTAAGGCAGCACTTTGTGGGCAATTCTGGTCACCACATCTCAAAAAGACATAGTGGAACTGGAAAGGTCAGAAGAGATGTCTGATTACTGGGCTGTTTCCCTTATGAGAAAGGCTAAAACATTTGGGGCTCTTTAGTCTGGAAAAAAAGGCCCTGAGGGGGAATTTTGCTCAAAATAATGCATGGCATGAATCAAGTGGATAGAGGGAAGCTCTTCTCCCTCTCACAAAATCAGCCCTCTCCCTCTCAGCCCTCGAGGGCTGTCAATGAGGAGGAGGAGGAGGAGGAGGAGGTTCACTTACGGGACAAGGATGTAAAGGACAAGTAGCAGCAGCCAGGGCTCCCAGCAAGGGCGTGGGTTGGCCCCTGTGGCAGGCCTCCCTTTCCAAAGGCACCTTGGCAAAATCCTAACCAGCCAGGGACTCCGTGACCGTGCCAGGGGAGGGAGACGGGTGCACGCAGGGGGGGGGTGGAATCCGGCTGGGACGGAAAAAGTGGGAACTCCTTTCTTGGCGAAGGAGCAAAACGGATTCCTGAGGCTGGTGAGCAAGCAAGCGAGCGAACGACTGACAGGCAGCCTGGAGTGGCAAAAGCCAGGCATTGGCGGGCTTTCCCTCGAGGGCTGTCAATGAGGAAGCCCCTTGTTGGTGCCTGCCTCAGATGAGGCTGAGGAGGGCTCAGCGGCGGTGGTACCAGGTCAAGAGCTTGCACGGAAGCGAAGGGCAGGGCAGCGGGCATGGCTCCTGCCAGCCCTGGCATATCTTTATTCTCTCTCTCTCTCTCTCTCTCTCTCTCTCTCTCTCTCTCTCTCTCTCTCACACACACACACACACACACACACACACACACACACACACACACACACACACACACACACACACACACACATTCATGCCTGCCTGGCCAGCTTGTTTCTTGACATCAGCAGCCTTGCTCTCTCACCTCATATTGACATTGCGGCCTCAATCTTAATTCCGTTGCTGCCCCACTGCAGTTTGAGCTCCCGTAGCACCGGAGCTTCTAAGCTCCGCACTGCCGGAAGTCCCCCTCAGAAGTCTCCCTTGGAGTTTATATGTCCCCCACATCATTAACAGGGTTAATGAGTGGGGACATGTAAAATGTGGTTACTTAAACCATGTCCATGGGAACACGGCAACCGCATTTTCAGTCATGTGACCACTTCAGAAAGAAACACGGCTTTTATTAATTAACTTTCACCCATGTGATAGGGCCACTTGGCTCCAAAGATTACAGTTAAAGCAGCCCTAGGTGGAGGTAGCAAGGCTTATAATCCCAATATCAGGTCACCGTCCTGGTGGCGGCTGAATCTGCATCCCTGCATCTGTCAACTCCTAGTGGAAAAGACCCAGGATGAAGTTCTAGTGTTTTCAGAAATCAAGAGAAGTAGTAAAGAACTGGACTTGGGTGTTCAGGAATCTCTGTCTGGATTGTGGTAATAGAATGTTACCATTAGGGATGCTTATGGAGGGGAAACCTAGTTTGGGCCTCTGAACATTCTCAGGCATAGAATGATCTCGAACTACAGTCACTTTGTCATTACCTTGTAGGTAAGGATAAAGCAGACTGTTGCGACAACATAAAGCTACATCAATCTTCCATTCTACCCAAGCCTAATGAATTTCCCTCAAACCTAAAAGCAAAATAAATGGCAGTTTTCCTCCATTAAAAGCCATTCCTCATCGCTCAGGGAAAAGTTTACTTACTTAAAGTTCGATATTTTTCAGAAGCATTAACATCATGAAAATTGAGCAATTACTCTTAAATTATAGAGCTAAATATTGTGTCACAGCTATGAAGAAAACGACATTGTTCCATACTAGGCAAGGTGTTGTTTTTTTCCTCCTCCATTTCCACATTTTCTGTCTCAGCAAGGTTTCTTTTGTCAACAAGCTACCATTTCAGTTAAATTAAGTAATAGTCTTCCTGCTGTATTTTGGGGAGAGAGAGAGAGAGATTGTGCATAGGTAATATATAATCCTTCAGGAAGATTTTTTTTTTTTAAAAAAAAGAAATTTAGAACAGGCTTCCATATTTGCATGAGAATTCAATATGAACAGTGACAAACAACAGTATAATGATCTCTTATTTAATGACTTCTTATTTTGCTTTTAATTTGTGGCTCTTTAATTCAATTGATACCATTCTCTAGTAACACCATTTGCAAATCTCCACCACCAACACCACCAATTCACTTGTTTATCAAAACTGAGAGAATATTGTACATGGTCTGGAAAGCTGATATTTTATAAATTACTATTTACTAGTCCACGGAAACCTTATTACTGGAGCAGCATGAATGAGTATCCAAGAATGATTAAATTACTTTGACATTACAGGCAGGAATGCTATTTTTAACCTAGGTCATCTATATCCATTTTAACCTGGCTTCAGGTCTGGTTAGGGGACAGAGACTGCTTTGCCAGCCTTGGTGGATGACCTAGGCCAGGAACTGGACACAGTCAGCGTGTATCCCTGTTGATTCTGGTGGACCTCTCAGTGGCTTTTGATACCATCAAACATGGTATCTTTTGGAGTCGTCTCTTTGAGCTGGGACAGAGGCACTGTTCTACAGTGGCACTCATCCTTCCTGGCAGGGAGAAACCTGTGGGAGGTGCTTGGGTTTTGCTTTGTCCCCTATGCTATTTAACCTCTATGTGAAACTGCTGGAGGAGTTGTCCGGAGTCGGTGTCACTGGTGTGCATCCTTTCTTTGCCTAGTGCTTCAGAATGTAGACGACAACATGATGACAATGGCATCAAATTTTTTTTATTTTTTATTTTTTATTTTTTTTTGAGAGAGAGAGAGAGAGAGATTGCAACTCCAAAGGGCGGGAGGGGGGAGCTGCAGCTGAGTACCTATTGTTTTGTTACAGACCAAGACAGAATGCTGCACTGGAGAAAAAAGGGTCAAGAGATATTCTCCAAGACTGGGCCTGTTACCTGGACAGAGAAGGAAACTTCCTCTGGCTTCTTCAACTTTCTCATTATCTACACAATCAAAGTCTTTGCTGTAGTCAATAAAGAATAGACTGATCTTCTTTTTAAATTCTTTCGTGCTCCCCAGTAGCCAATAGATAGTTGTAATCTGATCTTGCAGGCATCTTCCTTTTCAGAATCCATCTTGAACATCCAGATTTTCCTGCTCCATATAAGATTAAAATACTTTGTTGCAACACCTTGAAATTGAAGTAATGGTGCTATAGTTGCTGCTCTCCTTGGCATCTTGTTTCTTGGAGACTGGAATGCATATTGAGTGTTTCCAGGGTGTGGGCCATTGTTTTATTTTACCACACATATTGGCACATTCCTGTTAGGATTTGGACAGAATAAGATTCTGAGACTTGAAACAGTTCTATTAATATTACACTGACCCCCAGTGATTTATTTTTTACCTAGTGCTTTCATAGCAGCTTTCACTTTGCTTTCTAGAACTGCAGGTTCTTCACCAGGTTTTCCTCTTCAAAGGAATCTGTCATCCCTCTATTCCTTCTGTATACATCTTCAGCATACCGTTTCAACCTTCTCTTTATTTTCTCCTGGTCAGATAGTATGACTCCCTCTTGGTCATTCGTCCTTCCTAGTCTAGGCTTGAATTTCCCTTTGATTTCTTGGATCTTCTGGAAGAGAATTCCCCTTTTGTTGTTCTCTATTTCTTTGCAAGGAAAAGGTAGAGGAGGGGGGAACAGAATAGATTTGTGAAAGTGTAGACCTCTGTAAATTGAAGAAAATCCTTGCCTTGCTTTGTGTTATGGATGTGCTTTCTTTCTGATTCAACATCAGAAGGGAAAGACTTTGGGCGTTTATACATGACCCCTAAGCTCCGCTGCAAATGGCTCCCAGCTCCGGAGCTTAAAAATGTTTCCCCACCAGCTCCAGAGCTAACAGAAAATTAAGTGCGACCCCGCCCACCTAAGCGCGACCCAGCGCACCTTTCAAGTACCTGCTCTGGAAGAGTGAAAATTTTTGATGTGGAGACTGCCGGGCTCTCCTGGCTTCTTTTTGTTGTTGTTTTTGCCTCCCGCCCCTTTAAGAGGAACCAGGAAGTGACGGGGGGTCGGAGCAACTTCCACCGGCACTCCGGAGGTAAGAGCGCATTATTTTCTCCCTTTTTTCTCCCTCCCCTCATGCAGACAGAACAAGGAAGTGCGGAGGGGGTGGGAATGCAGGGAGAGCGACAAACCCTCAAGATCTCTGGTCCGAATTTAAGGGACCAGCGGATTTTAGGGGTCGTGTAAAAAGGCCCTTTGAGGGGGCTTAAAACTGCCCCGTATAGTTGATTGGTCTCTTCATACCATAGGCAAAACAAGGAAGCTGCCTCAGCTGAAAGAAGCTAGGTGGTCTGTTAATTATCTTGGTCATTTCTTCTGTTGAAATATGGAGAGTCTCTGCACCTCTGAGCGATTCTGCTGCCCTCAAGTGTATGAAGGAGGCCATGTTCCTTTCATATTTGTCAAAGTAACTGTCAGTTACCAGTTCGGTTGGTATCTATGGGAGGCTGGGAAGCAAGCTACCTGGTTATTTCTGATCAAGTCACAGTGATTATTTCTAAAGATGAATTATGACATATATATCAACCTATGCAAATTTTATACAAATCTGTCTCCTCCATTTTGATGAAGCATTTTCTCTTTTCTGGTGATACACCCTAGTTCGGCAGGGGCAGGAATAAAGTGGGTTTTTAAAAGTTTTTGTACTGTTTATATTTTTAAAAGACAAATTTTGAAATAAGGTAAGTAAATAAATATTTCCCTCAGGCCCAAAAGCTTTAATCCTTTTATATCAGCTAAGATCACCAATGTCTCCCCAACTATAAAAATAACTACAATAAATATTAATCATACATCCTACCAGATTTAACAATAATAAATCTAGTTCCCATGATTTTGTATGAGTTCTTGCTTTAACTGGGCAGCACTGTATTAGAACACAAATCCTATAGAAGCCCCACTGACTGTCTGCCTAGCAAATGTGAATTGCTTGTAACTTTAAATAGAAGAATGTAGGACACTTTTATTTTTGTACTGATATTCTGCCTCAGCAATCCCAGTTCTGTTTGAAGCTGTGTTGAGAGTTCTACTCAGGACATAGTTAATTTGCAGTTAAAACACCGGGAATTTTTAAAAACGCTTTAACTTATCCTTGAGCAGAACCCATTAACTTCGCAGTGATCGGTTACCAATGGAAATAAATAATTCATGATGAAAGGAATTAGTCTAATTAGCAGGCAGTTTTAGTCCTTTGATAAAACCCAGATCCAATTCCGTGAAGGACAGGAAGTGCTGTCATCAGTCAGCCCTGAAAAGATTAGCATCTATTATGAATGAGGTTAGACACCCTCGTGAAGTCATGTGTGTCCCGGAGACAAACTTAATATGTTCCAGAATAGGACACAGTTTGTCTCACCAACACATCACGCATCCTACTGGGCTATTGTATGTAATAACAAGTAAAAGATCAGTGCACTCTCCTATCATTCTCCCCCTGTCCATCAACGTGACAACTGTGCAAATAGATTTTCCATGCAAAGCAGGAAATGTGCTCAGAATGCTTGTAAAGGTTGCAGGAGGTGTCAGAGAAAATGTGTTACTGAATTTCAAGAACTAAAAGACAAGCACACATTAGCGCATGGAAAGATCACTTGTTGGAGGCTGAGGATTTCAAAGTGCAGCTGACTGGTGTGTTAGATGGATGGATGGATGTTATAATGTTTATCATATTTCTATTATATGTACCAAAAGTCCATCACCACCCTTTTTCTAAAAAGATTGTGTATAATTTGTTTTCTCCCTTCATCCTCATGCAGTCCTATCAAGAAAACTGACACCTTCAGAATTATACATCCTCTCTATATATCTGGCCATCCTCAAACATCTTGGCAATGGCCAGGTTGGTGAGAACAATCAGAACTTTTGTCAGATTTCTCTGGAGGGCACTGGACTGTGAACGGCATAATGGCTGAAATCCTGTTCGCCCTGGTATGCCGCGTAATGCTGACAATGTCATCAGCTAATGTGATTTTTTGAGAAATAAAACATTTCTCTTTTTTTCATTTTTTTTATTTTAGAGTATTTTTGCCCCACTTTAAAGTCCTGAACCATTGAACCTTTATCATGGGGAAAACATTGACTGCTGTGGGAACATAGATGACTTGACCTGTGGGTGTGATTTTTGGAAATTAAAAACATGCCTTCCATATAATGGTCTACAATAGCTTCCACATAATAAAAGTGATTCTGCTGAAGCCTTTGAAGTGAACAAGAAAATGTTCATTTCTGAAAAAATTGCCACAGTGACGTCATCAGCCTTATTTCCAGTGCTATGTGATATTAGATGTATGGAACAGCATATAAATTATTTCTTTTCCCCTAATTTAATGATTTGGAGGTTTTACAGAATATAAGCCCACTAGGGTAGAATGTTATGCTACTGGAATTATAAATACTTTACTAATGAAAATATATGGTTATCCATGACTCTTATACTATATTTTATAGTTTTTTCTCACTAATGTTATAGTGATCTGCATTTTTAAAAAATAGTTTAATATGAAGTAAATTAGTCCAAGTCAGAGGAAACATTTATTTGGAGTGCTAACTATCTTCATTAAAAACAATGGGTGTTTTGTCAATGTTTTTGAAGGCTATAACTTAAGCTTATTTAGATTCCTGCATATGAAAAGTTTGCTCAGAATTCAGAAAAGCAGAAGCCTCAAATCTGTGATGTTCTTGCTGATGATGCAACATCAGCTGTGTTTCTATTTTTACTTCTGAGGGTGGTTTTTGTTTAATTACATGTTTCTGTCTTGCAATTTGATACACTAATGAAAAAAAAGTCCACTCTTTTGAGTTATTGTATTGGTTGTCTTTGTTGAAAGAAGTGTACGTATTTCTTCTTTTAGTTATGCAAATTTTGAGGAGACAATAAATGCTTTTTTTGTTATTCCATCTTCCCTTTCTGCCTCTGAAATAATTAACATACTAGAAATGTGCTGGGCATCATAGATAGCTGGGTAGAAGATTATATTCAGAGGTTTGAAAAGAACTTAGCAGGTGGACAATTATTACCAAAAAAATCCTGCTATTTAAAAGTAGATTTTTAAAGTGGCAACAAAAAAAGTTGCTAATAATATTTTGGGTGATGTGCAGTGATTTAAAGCATTAAAGTGGATGAGAGTAGCATAGTCAAGTTAATAACTGATAAGAAGAGAAGCAGAGCAATCTAGAATAAGCAAACACAGCAGCCTCTGGAGGAATTGTGTTTTTCAATACAGTACTGAGTACAGATGTTACAGTTATTTGAGGGAGCAAGCATGCATACACAGACGCCATTACCCAAATGGCCATTCACCAGATGTAGGTGAATGCAGCCCATACTCACAGTCTGCTGGAAGGAAGATTGTTTTCAAGCAGACTGTTCAAATTGACTTGGCTTCCCTCTTCTGCTGACTGAAGATAAATTGCCTGAAACTGGATTGTAATTTAAAAGAATGTGTTATGTTAGTCATTTCTTTGAGGCATCCAAAATAATTATTAGCATTATCCTTGCTCAGTTTAAAAAAGTAACTAGTCGCCATATTGTGGTTTCTTAAGATTTTCCAGAGGGTCAAATAAAATAAAAGTAAAGGACAATATAGCTGCCTAGATGCCCTAAGCACATCTGATCTCGCCTGATTTCGGAAGCTAAGCAGGGTCAGCCCTGGTTAGTACTTGGATGGGAGTCCTCCAAGGAATACCAGGTGCTGTAGGTGCCTGGAGTAGGAACTGGCAAACCACTCCAGTATTCCTGCCAAGAAAACTCCATGGATATGGAGTCACAAAGAGTCGGTAACGACTGAAACAACACAACACACACAAAGGACAATATACACTTGTGTCCTCAAGTGGCCAATTCTGATATTGCAGACTGGAAATTAAGGAGAACCTTCCTCAGTTTGCTGCTTGGAGAAGGGCATGAAAAACATGTGTCAAAATGTCTCTGAAATTGCACTTTAAAGGTAATGCTTGAAAATAGCCCAAATATTAGAAAAATAACTTTGTAACTATAAATTACATTGCTTTTCAGATGTCACTCAGTTGCAGTCTCATTACATCCAAAAATTAACTATGGTTGTTATAACTATGTTACTTTAAATTGGTTACTTCCCAGCTCTGTTGCAGCCAGTGGAAAAGGCAAAGAACATGGCATTAACATGGGTTCTAAGACTGCATTAGGATTTCTTTCCATGTTCTTAAAATAATGCTGTCTCTCCGGGTGGATGATGCTTTAGAGTTTTTTCTCTCATGCAAGAAAGCCTTTGGGATTTTTCTTGCTCTTGTGGATGCTGGAATGTGTAGTGCTTATCAGCCAGCAGATTCCATTGCGACCTCTGTCTTTCACTTTGTGCACCCTAAACCTGTCAGTTGACTTCCAGGCCAATGAAAAAACTGAACCAGGTCCTTAGTCTACGGGAAGAGAGGCAACATCTCAGTCCTGGGGGCCACATGGGACACCATTAAACCAAGTAGGAACTGCACCTCATTTTATGCTACTGTCCTGTAGGAGCTCCAATTGCCACCAAAAATTGCTCTGAAATTCATTGTCCATTTACAATACTGATGTAATTTAGGCTGATATCCTGTTGCTTAGCATAGTCAGTCATGACTGGAGTTGGCTTACTGAATCAATGGGGCTTTCCAAAGAGCTGACTTACCAACTCCTAACTGGTTCAATGGGCCAACTCTGACTGTGACTTACAATGACAAGCAACAGTTTTTCAGCCTCCAAAAGACATATAGCATTATTTGTAGTTTGCATGCATGGAAAGAAACTGTATACAGTATGTCTCTTATTTAACCACCCCACTGGACAATATGAAGCATGGCTCATCTTGCATGTGGGCCTCACATTTAATTTTAATGAATTTATGTGAAGGGTTACATAAATATATATGTCCTCTGCAGAGAGAGAGAGAGAGAGAGAGAGAGAGAGAGATGCATCTGCAGCAGTTTAACTTTCCATATTCTGGATACTCTGTAAAATGTGAATGAGCTTCTTTAGATAAAATTAGTAGTGTGGAAACAATATAACCCTCAGTATACGTTTCTGAACGGTGAATAAATGCCCTACGTAGAGCGAGCAGCCCACTTCTGGTTAGAGCAGCATTTGATTTTGACTGAGTAATTACAGTCACACAGTGACCTTCCCTTGTGCTGTAATCTGTATGAATGCAAATTGTATTTCATTAATGCGCTAATATTTTGAAGCTGAAAAACCTCCTTCCTCCTAGCGATGCACGGTGTTTCCTGCTCCATGACAGAACTGAAACCCTTTTCCTGGACAGGTCTGCTAAATGACAGCACCTTTTGAGTAATTTCACCTTCAAATTAGTACCTTGCTTTGATGTATTACAGTGATAGAGTGAAGTGTTCATGCAATACATCACCACAGTCAGCGGCTGCTTGACTGCAAGGATTGAGAGACTGAGCCAGCTTTTTCCCTCATGCAGAGCTGTTAGGTATCAGCGGAGCGTAATCACAAACAAAGCCAAATTAGAGGAAAGTCAGAGAGGGCGTTGTGAGAAATATATTTTATTCTGTTCTGTCCCAGATAATTTCTACCCTACATACAAAAGTGCTCCTGGGGGGAACTTCCAGTTAAATATGTGAGTACCAAGTGTAGTATAGTGGACAAAGTGGTGGATTAGGCCTCTGGAGACCAGGCTTTGAATCTCCACTTGGGGTGTGGTACTGATAAAACCACTCCTTAAATGTCTCACATACCTTGAAAGGTCTATTAGGGTAACTATAAATCATTTTGGTTTGGACTTTGGGAGCCCTAGAATGCCCTCCTCAGACAGCTCGAGACACCAAAATTGCAGCAATGCTTCTCCTAACTTTCCTCTACAGCCCTTCCAGATTTGGCGAAGTTTGGATTTTGGATGTACATGTTCTACTAAACCCCCAAAGCAGTTTTCCCCATGGGAGACTGAAATACCCGTGAGCAGCTGGCTTGGAGGAAATTTCGACAGTCGTTCATGCCAGGGTGTTGCTCATCAGGGGGTGGAATGGAGAGAGGCAGTACCCTTTCCCCAAACCTGAAAGACAGGGCCACACTGAGATCTGAGGTACACAGGTTAGATTGTTGTGTGGTCAGCAGGAGTGTCTCTGAGGTGAAAATGGCTCCTGTGACTTGGTCTTATAAATAAGGGTAAGCAACTACCCCAAGAGTCCTTTGAGCCCCATATCTGGCTGCCTCACCTACCAATCTAGTGGCCTCAAGGCCCTTCCCAGATTTGCCTAGTGCTTCTGATTGACAGGGACAAGCTGTTGGGAGCAAGAGAGGAGAAAATGGCCCAACAAGCCAAGCATCACTTAAAAGATTTGTCAGTTTACTTTGTTTTGGTTTATCACTTTTGACAAACCCAAATCAGGGTTCAGGTCCATGTTTAGTTACGATCTTGGATGTACAATAATGAACTCAGAAAATGCATTCAACTGAAAAGAATGCTAACGAGACAGCAATTTTTCATTTTTGTTTTCGTTTTTTCGTTTCGTTATGCAACGAAAACTGAAACGAAAAAATTGGAAAAACCCACCGAAAAACGAAAACAAACCGAAACGGACCCCTAAACGACCAAACGACAAACGACAAACCTTTTTTTTTGTCGTGCCCATCTCTACTCAGAATCCATAACTGAATACTTGGTGCTGTCTGTCTTTAGTTTATTACAACTGCATCTAGAAGTAATTCTTAGCATAGCTTGAAAAGTAGTATTGTGTACGTCAAGAATCTCTCAGCTAACACGCGGCCACTGGTTGTAGAAAATGATTCTGGAATATGGCTTTCAGCCTTCAGATTATTCAGTGGGCCTTGTTCTTTGGAAGGTCACTGGAGCTTATTCCAAGTAAGCATATTTAAAGTTTCAGGAAGCAGTACTGAGAATAATAGAATTTCCTTCTGAGTCAACAAATTGGACTTAATGAGACTTTCTTCTAAGTGCTGAGGATTGTGCTGTTAAGATATAGAATGTTAAATGCTCCATACAAGTTTTTCAGACAGCCATTCTTAACTTTTTTATTTAATTGTACAAGAAACCATGCAAGGTGGTATGTGAAGATTTGTTTCCAGTCTGTGGCCCTCTTCAAATGTGTCAAGCCCCCAGCCCCACTCCAGGGATGATACGACCCCCTGCTGAGAATAGCCTGACATGCTGTCAAGTACAGTACGACTTACTTTATATTTGTATTTCAGCCTCTCATGAAGCCTTCCATCAGCCATTTCATCGCTTTTGCACACACAAGTGTTAATGAAGTGAGTATCAAGTACCAGCAGAATGAGAAGCATTATAACTACACCACACCAAAGAGTTTTCTGGAACTAATTAAACTTTACCACAACCTGCTGACAAAGAAGAGAAAAGAGTTGGTTCAAAAGATGGAAAGACTGGGAAATGGTTTACAAAAACTGCAGAGTACAGCTTCCCAGGTGAGTTTAAAAAATAATCTGCTGGGAATGAAGGGTTAAATTGCAGTATGGTGACCTAGATTGGCTCTACCTTCTCCATTGCAAAATGGTATTAAGGAGGACCATTAAGGTATTCTGCCAATGGGACCTGTTCCTGGAGATGTTGGTCTGGACTTGATTATTCATGCCTGAGTTGCGTCTTGTTTAGATAAGTGTAATGCACTTTCTTTGAAAAATATTTGGGCAGTTTCAGCTGATTTAGAATGTTGTCCAATTCCCAAATGTTTTTCACAGCCAGTCCTGAGCCTTTTGGTAGTATGCTCATCAGATGGCTGGCATTTTTGCCAACAATTGTCACTGAAGGCCAAGAAGCTGAATCTGAGCCAACAGTGTGATGCTGCAGGTGTGAATGCCATCACAAAATTTGTACAACTAGGAAAAAATTGCAAATAAGAAATACAGTGGACCCTCATATACCAAATGGTTTGTATAACATAAAATCTGTACAACATAAAAATTCCAGAGATAGGGGAAATTTGCTTAACAAAATTGCCTATGGGGTGAATCTGTACAACATAAAATAGTTGTCATTAGGAATTACCCTGTTTTCAATGCATTCCTATAGGAAATTTGTATAAAGGAAAATTTCATTTGGAATGAATTAATTCCTTTAACTGTAGAATTTCATTTATATTTCAATCCAAAAACACAGGCACCATCCAGATTTATTTATTTATTTATTTATTTATTTATTTATTTATTTATTTATTTATTTATTTTTGTAGTTATTGACTGCCCGATTTTCCCATAGGGAACTCTGGGCGGTGTACAACACATCACCAAACAGCAACTGCTGTGATTGGTAATACAAAATCCCGTGTAGATAGCTGTGTGGTTAATTAAATAATAATAATAATAATAATAATAATAATAATAATAATAATAATAATAATAATAATAATAATAATAATAATAATAATAATAATAAAATAATAAAAGTAAGGGAGTTTATCTCTACAATACAAAAGCTATGAAATGTAAAATATATAAAAGTAAAAAATGCTTTTCTTAGCCACCAAGCATAATATTAGACATGCAGAGAAAAGTACAGTACAGTATTAGCAATGTTGTCACCCAGCCAAGCCAGTCATGCTCCACTTTGCATCTGTGGAGAAAAATGCATGATTCAACATGGGCACAGAGCACTTAATCACACTTCATCAAAATTTGCAAAGCAGGTTCTCTCCCCACCACTCCCAGCTGCCTAACCCACTCACAAGCTTCTGTGCACTGCCAGGGTCCTCCTTCTCTGGTGGCACTCCAGTCTAGGCAAGGACTCAGGTTCCCCTTCTCCACCAGCAGCTGACCACTCAACAGCTGCCCTGGAAGAATCCCCACCTTGCTTCCTTGCCTGAGTGGTTGGCTGCTGGTGGAGGCGGGGAAGGGCAGCCCAAGCTCCTGCCAAGACTGCAGCACCACCAGAGAAGGAGGAGCCCGGCAGCGCATAGAGGCTTGTAAGTGGGGCAGCCGGCTGGAGGGTGGGTGTGTACAAATTTTAACAAAGCACAACAAAGCACTTCATGACCATGTTTATCCACTATATCTTTGCTGCTTCTGCCTGGTTCTTGGCATCTGTTCTGCTAGTATCTAATGTGTGTGGCATGACATGTCTGTATCTCTTGCCTCCCCATGTTTATATTTTTTCTAATGTAAACAAATGAAGCACATATAAACAACTGGATTTTGTTGATGTAGTAAAATGCTGATCTCTGTAAATGATTAGAAATATTTTAATGGAAGTCTCTATTGCTTTTACTGGGGTGTTCAAAGTTGGTCAGATACCAATTTAGTAGATCCATCCATTGTTTTACATTTCCTTATTGATTGCTTATGTGTTCAACTACTAGCTAACCAGGGAAGGGTTACTTTTGCAAGGCAATACTATTTTTTATTGACCTTGCTTTCAGATCTAGCTAGAGAGCTGGCTGATTATTTCACAATGATTTTAGTAAGCTACTATTAATGCCTCATTTTTCAAGCATAATGTATATTTCAAGATTGCATTTTTTACAGTCCCCTTAATTATTTTAGCACTTCATAGTACACTCAAAATTTCAAACTTTGACAAAGGCACAACCCTATAGATCCATGAAATCACCCCGGAGTCCCATAAGTGAAACAATGTCATATAATTTTCAACAAAAAATCCAGGGGAATGGAGGCAAATTGGAAAAATTATGAGAAGAAAACAAGGTGTGATATTTTTCACTTATACAGATACAGATTTGTTATAACTAGGAATTACATAATGCTATTTTTAAATGACATTTTAAGATATTTTCTTGCCATAAACACATGGAGACTGTCAGTTGTGTGTTCCCTTTAGAGTTCCCTCTAAACTGCAGTTAAATAATGGCCATTAATATTCTTTGAATTAGACATCAGGAAAATTGTGGATGTAAACATGCAATCAGCTCATTTATGAACTAACAAGCATTGCCCTGGGGTAGCCTTTGCTAACACGCATCATCATGCTGCATAAAATTCATTTTCTCTGTTAATACTGCATATCATGTACATTCTTTCTTTCATCATTCTAGAGCAATCTGTGACAAAACTTGGTTTGCAAGGAGTTACATTTTCAGTTGTAAACATATAAGATTGGTTTTAAATCTCCACCATTTACAGTCCAGAACCATTTGATACAGATTGGTTCCTCAAGTTCACTTCACTTCACTTGCTCTGGCACAAAACATTTCCACCGAAAGAAGTCAAAATGCACTGTTACTGGTTAGGCTGGGGGAGCCACATCATTTTGAGACATCAAGAAGAGGTCTCAGAGGTTCATCAGTGTATTGTTCAGATGATGTCTGCTTGTCTCCGTAACTCATCATCCTGCACCAGTAAAAAACCAATATTGTGTAGACATTTTAGAAAAGCAAAAGAAAAGCATGCTGCTTATATACCGCTCCAAGGCACTTAAAGCACTCTCTGGGTGGTTTACAGTTTCTAATTCTACAGGCTACACCTTGGCAACACCTCACCCCACCCCCTGAAAGCTGGGTACTCAGTTTACCAACCTTGGGGGTGGGGGATGGAAGCCTGAGCACACCAGTGCACCATGAGTCTCATCTCATTAAAGGGAAGAGAAGGAAAATTATACAATGTCCAGAATCCGGTAGGAAAGCCAATGCAGTATTTCTTTTTGTTTCAAATGGAGATGCATCATGTCCCCAGGAGTTCAATGATGGAAAAGACATCTAGTGTAAATGGAATAGTGCATGTTTCTCCTGCTCACTCGCTGCTAGTGTATCCTATTAGAACGGTTTGGTTTTTCAAGTTAGAAGCAAATAGCAGCCATTTGCTGGTATGGGAGAAATGAACCAAATGGAAACAGGATTTCCCAAGGTTGGGATTGGGTCTGCCTCACGGGCAGGTTCAGTTCCTCTTCAAATAGTCATTGAACTATTTAGGTAAGTCAAAATCCAGGCAATGCAAGTGTTTGGCTTTTATGAGGGAAATCAAGTGACCTTGAATCAGGACTAGTTTAAGGAAGAGCTAATCTACCATGGTCATCTGAGTTGATCTTATATTCCAGTAGCACGTGAGAAATGAGCAGCTCTTTTCTGCTAGCTTTCTTTGTTCTAAATTTATAAGGCAGCTTTTGCAAACAACAATAATAGTAACAATGACCCAATATTACAAGTAGTTGCAGATCTCAGAACTAACACCATCAGAGCTAACACACACACACACACACACGGCAGTATTAGAAACAGCATAAAACTGTGACAATACGTAACAGATACTGTACTTTTTTGCTCAACCTTGAATCTGTTATATAATTCCCATTACAAATCTGATTGACTGTGCTGCTGCTGCTGCTGCTGCTACTACTACTACTACTACCAACAACAACAACAACAACAACAAAACAACAACAACAACAACAACAGGCTGTTAAGTCAAGTCTGATTTCTGACTTATGGTGATCCATTTCAGGGTTTTTCCGGGTTGAGAATACTCAGAAGTAGTTGACCATTTCCTTCTTCCGGAGGTACTTCTGAGACTGTGCAGCTGGCCCAAGGCCACACAGGGTGGCACTTCTCTGAAGAGGCAAACTGGGATGTTCAGCTCCCTACGTCTGGGTCTGCAGCCAGATATCTAAACCACTGAGCTATCCAGCCAGTGTGTATGATGCTCCTTAATTGAGCAAATTTTACCAGTGAGATGTAGTGGATAGAGTGTTGGTCAATCCAACAGTGTGAAAACTTGGGGGTGGGGTGGCAGCTGGTAAATCCAGTCCTTAAATATCTCACTTACCTTGAAAGCCCTGTTAGGGTCACTATAAGTTGGTTCCGAATTGACAGCATATAATGCATACATGTTTAGATTTTTTTTCCAGTTTAATGAACAGACTTTTTTGTTTGTTTCACAGGCTAAGCAAAAAGTCAAGTCAAAAAGGATGGTGGGGAGTAGGAAATCTATATACATATTGCTTTCACCCCACCACACCCCAAAAAGCCATGAAAAATGATGGAGAGATTCTGTTTAACCAAGCTGCCTGTAGATGATTTGATCCCTAGATTAGGAGTCTGTGAAGGAGTCCGTAGATGTAAGCAGAACTTGGTGTTTCCTGTTCTGTGGCTCTTGTACAGAGCAATTCTCAGGTACCCATACTGAGGCCTGGTGAAGATGGCAGAATGAGGCTTCTCTGAACCCTTCCACACAAGGCTTGAAACAAAATTACTATTTTGGATTACAATTCACCAAAGTTCCCAATCCCCAGCTAAGGGATTGTGGGAATTGATGCCAAAGATGTTATTTTTCTCAGACATTGCTCTCCTCCGCACCCCTCTTGGCCCTTCTAGTCTACCAAAAATGCTTTAAAGCAGTGGTGGCAGGCTTTCAGCATTCCAGATGTCTTGGACCACAACTCCCACAGTCCTTTGTCACGGGCAGTACGGGCTTGGAATTCTGGGAGTTGTGGTCCATAACTTCTGAAGTGCCAAAGGTTCCCCACCACTGCCATAAAGCATGTTGAGGGAACCAGCAGAGTTGTGGGAAGTGTGGTGCAGGAGGTAGTGAGCCCCAAAGTCAAGTGATTTTGCAAATAGAAGTCAGACTGGGGCTCCAACCTCTCAAATGTGAAGCAGCTTATTTCAGTGGGCTTTGGATCTAGATTGATATTTGGTATAAAAAGAATGCAAACAGGAGCAAGTTATACCACAGTCAAAAGTTACACTGATAGAAGGGGGTTTTAATATAGTCTATAATCTGCCATTGTAGATAAAATGGCAGTACTTTGGTTCAATTAAAATCCAGCTCTGTGTCCCTTTATTCACCCTCTTCCCTTCACTAAACTGTAACACAAAGCACTACACTCTCCTCCCCAAGCCTGTGTCAGGAGATACCAGGCCATAAAATTGCTGGACAAACACTTATCTGTGTGGGAAGACCACCAGTAAAGGGGTTCCCGCGCGAGAGATAAGCCAGACATCTGTTGAAGCATCGATATATCCCTAGAGCTGTCAAACGCTTTTCGGCGGTATAGCGGAGAGTTCCGAGAACTGCATGACAGGTGGCGCCATAGGGCAAAATTGATAGTATCCTGTGTATACTCTTTTTGACAAATGATTTGTAACAATGTGATAACTATGTATCTTTTGAAGTTTTCTTTGTTGTTTGCGGGTGATTTACGGCGCCCAGATGCATCCTTGTTTTTTTTCTGATAAAGGAGGGGTGTTGAGGAATGTTTTCCTATAAAGACTGTAAAGTTTTCATGTTCTTTGCCCCAGTTTTTCCGACTGAATTCAGCTGGGCGCCTTGCTGCAGCAAATTAAAGCTTTTTCTCCGTACCTTTGAACCTTGGCGTGTTCTTTCAACCCTCGGCTCCCATAATAGCGGCAAAGGTAACCCGGGGGTGTAGCTTTCAACACCACAACAGGGTAAAGAGATTTACTTGTTCTTACTTAGCTATTTTCATGTTTGGTTCTTTCCACTTATTGTTTACAGTTATAATTGTGTCCTACTTGAAGTCATAGAATACAGAGTTCAGACGTTCTCCTCCAAACAATTAAATCTAAAGGAGCCCTGTCTGAAATTGTTTTGTTATAGTTTGAAAATTATCAAGAGCATTTTTCATTAGGGGCCATTTTGACCCCCCACATTAATATGCTAGGCAACAGAGTGTAAAATCATATTGGTGCCTTCAAGGTAATCTTTTTATACTGTATACAGGAATGTAATTATGCATCCTCTAGAGGTTTGAAAATAATTATACAAGTGTACAACAAAGCCTAAGGCAATGACTCCCTTTAACTAGTTGTTTTCAGTATCATTTAAATCTTGTTAAAACTTAATTACCCGATTATTCCTGTTGCATTGTAGGTAGAAGATCTGAAGTCAAGGCTTGCTATTCAAGAGATAGAACTTCATCAGAGAAACAAGGATACAGAGGCTCTGATTGACAAAATCAAGTGGCAGACGGAAAAACTAAGTCAAGAAAAAGCCACAGCTGATGAGGAGGAAAGCAAAGTATGTACAGAAATCTCATTTCCAAACAGAACATACATATACACAATCTTAAAGGCAATGATGTGGGGCAAGCCCAGGTGAACCCTGTGGGGCTGCCATCTGAAAATAAATGCCTAGAGTGTACACTATGGATAAATTGGATCGCTCTTCACTTTGTAAGAAACACAGTGGCCAGAATCCTATTGCCAGTGAAGGTAACCATGTCCATCTCAGAAGCCAACTGCCACTCATTGGCTAGATGTTGACAGAATTCCTGGATTGAGCCATCAGCCGGATATCCAGGAATGCAACCTATCACGTGACTGAAATGCAAACCCATGCAAATGCACTGCCTATAGTACAGTTCCTATTTGGTTTGCCTGTTTGTTACATTTACGTACATTCTGCCTTTCCAGTAACAGATAGATCGCAAGATGACTCACAAAGTTTTAAAAGAATAATGAAAAAGGATAAACTGTCATTTAGCTGAAATATAATAACATAAGTCAAGTTTTTTTAACTGACATAACATAGATTGTGGGTCCTGGTGGCAATTTTAGTGTTTTTTGTCTAAATGTTTTTATTGTTTTTAATTGCCCATTGCCTTTTTAATGTTTTAACTGTTTTAAAAGTTCATTTTAATTGTAAGCCATCCAGAGACCTTTGGATAGTGGGCGGCATAACAGTTGTATGTATGTATGTATGTATGTATGTATGTATGTATGTATGTATGTATGTATGTATAAATAAATAAATAAATAAATAAATAAATAAATAAATAAATAAATAAATAAATAAATAAATAAATAAATAAATAAATAAATAAATAATGTAGATCAGTTAGACTAGGCCTGCCCAAAGTCCGGTCCGGGGGCCAAATCCGGCCCGTCAGGCCATTCTGAGTGGCCCTCCCTTGGTCCCCACCTTCCTTCCTTCCTCCCTCCCTCCCTTGGTCCCCACCTCCCTCCCTCCCTCCCTCCCTCCCTCCCTCCCTTCCTTGTTCCCCACCTTCCTTCCTTCCTCTCTTGGTTTCCACCTCCCTCCCTTGGTCCCCACCTTCCTTCCTGCGGGTGGGGTTGCAAGGGGTCAGTGGGTGGGGCTTGCAGTGGGGTGGCAGGGTCGGAGAGCAACCGGCCCCTGACACATTTTCAGCCACCAAATCTGGCCCTCCTTACAAAAAGTTTGGGCACCCCTGAGTTAGACCATTACCTGACATCAAATTTGAACCGACTTAAAGTGATCTTAATATATCTTTCAAGGTAAATGAGCTATGGAAGCAGTGGTTTTACCTGTTCCCCACCCACCCCCAGTGGGTTTCCATGGCTGAGCAGGGCCTAACCCAGGCCTCCTGAGTCCAATCTGTCACTTTATCCATTACACCACACTGGATACCAGCCCATTTGTAAAAGCCATTAAAATTAAGCATAACAGATGAAAAAAACATTAAAATCAGAAAAAATACAGATTAAAACAACATAGCAGAGCAGGTTAGAACTCATGTGCTATCTAAGGGCTCTATCCCATGGTCTTTAAAATCCGGATCTAATTTACCAATAAACCGTCTCCAATAATTGTGCCCCCATACAGTCAGTGGGTTTTTTTTTAAAAAAAAAAAAAAAAACAGTAATGCCCACTTAACCGGTTTTTAGTGAGTTTTTCAAGAACCAAGGCAGAGGGTGGGAATTTTTGGTCCAGTTCGAAATGCGTGTTTTTACAAGAGGCAAACATTAGTGGGGGCACAGAAAACCCTTTCCCCCCTTATTGCCATTTTACTGGTTATGCGGGTCAGCAAAATTCTATCTCGCTGTTTCTCCCGACTGCTATCTCTTTGATATTTTGCTCGGGAGACAGCCAGCCAAGTCAGGGCAAGGAGGAAGAGGAGGAGGAGGCTCACTTGCAGGACAAGGATTAAAAGGTCAAGTCGCTTCTTCTGAGGCCAACCGACAGCAGCCAAGGGCTCCCAGCAAGGGTGTGGGTCGGCCCCTGTGGCAGTCCTTCCTTTCCAAAGGTGCCTGGGTGAAATCCTCGCCAGCCAGGGACTCTGTTGCCCTGCCAGGGAAGGGGGAGGGAGAGTGGTGCACACACACACACACACACACACACACACACACACACACACACACACACACACACACACACACACACACACACACACACACACGGAAAGAAGAGGGAACTCCCTTCTTGGCAAAGGAGCAAAAGGGAATCCTGAAGCTGGCAGGTGAGTGAGCGAGCAACTGACAGGCAGCCTGGAGCAGTGAAAGCCAGGCATTGGTGGGCTTTCCCTTGAGGGCTGTGAATGAGGAAGGCCCTCGCTGGTGGCTGCCTCAGGTGAGGCTGAGGAGGGCTTGGTGGCGGTGGCACCAGGTTGAGAGCCAGCGCAGAAGTGAAGGGCAGGGTAACTGGCACCGGCTCCTGCCAGCGCTGGCATATCTTTATTCTCTCTCTCTCTCTCTCTCTCTCTCTCTCTCTCTCTCTCTCTCACACACACACACACACACACACACACACACACACACACACACACACACACGTTCTCACCCACGGTGGCAGCCTTGCTCCTCCACCTCCAGAAGTCCCCCTTGGAGCTCCTAGATGTGGGTTAATGACGTGGGGGCGCATAAAATGTGGTTACTTTAATCACATCCATGGGGACACGGGAACCATCTTTTCAGTCACGTGACAACTTCAGAAATAAACACGGCTTTTATTATTAACCACCTTTTACCCGTGTGATAGGGCCCTAAAAATATGTTTTTTATTCCCTTCTGCAGAGTGGAAACAGACTGTATCGTAGAAGAGAGTGCTTTCCACAGTTTGGGAGACAAAAACTTTGACATGTAGAAAATTATCTTCCATATTCAGTATATTTTTCTAGTAAGATTGTTCTGCAACTTAACTTCCCAGTGGTGTACATATTAAAAATATAAAAGATATATCCCATACAATCTCATGGCTTAAAAGTAACTACAGACATCCTCCATTTATTTTTCTGAAGTAGAGGACCTTCTTAGAGAAGAGCCTGATTGTAAGATGCCCTACATAAGAACATTCATCTGACATTAAGATTTTTTCCTTCCATCATTAAGTTAAGATTTTTTTAGGGGTGGGTGGGTGTCTCAGGCCTTCCAAAAACAAAACAAAACAAACTGCTACTGATTTACTGCATGTTGATGATGTTAACTCCTATTTTATTTCTTGGCTGGGTTTAGTCCCTCATTTTTTTATTTTTAACTATGTTTTGTATTGGGTTGGCTTTGTATTGAGTTTTTATTATGTTGGCTTTTGTATTTGCATCTGTAGTTTTATTGTGTTTGTTGTGCGTTGCTGTATTTAGGTCTTTGTTTGCATTCCTTCGCATTATTATTCTATTTTAAAATAATTGCATGATGGCTAAAGAGCTTGTTTTATAAGCTTATAAATACAAACAATAAATAAATACAAATAACAGATAAATAAATAAATAAATACAGATGAATCTAAATGCATGCATGAGAAACAGCAATCAAAGCAGCAGAACAAAATGGGAGTGGGGGGACGCAGCAACATCAAGATAAAAGGCCTGAGAAAATAGCATGGGGTTTACCAGACTTGTGGGCTCCAGCTGAACTTCTGTCAGCATTACCACCGAGAAGCTCTCTCAGCAGTCTCAGCTGCCTCACCTCAAGCACACACACACGAGGAAAGAAGAGGGAATGAGATGTACCATGAGGGGGGACAGGCAACCACCTAAGACTGCATGGGGTAGAGAAAAATAGCAAAGAGTTGGGAAGCAGAGCTGAGTGACTCATTGGGCTTGGTCTTCCCCTTCTCGGCTAGCTTACCACCTTCAGAAGTCCCGCTGTTGGTGTTGGAATAAGAGCCACTTTTTGTTTGCTGTTTTGCACACAAAATGGCGGAACAGGCACCACCATGTTATCCTTCATCCCAATCAACCCAAAAGGGCACAAGGCAGTCTGTGTTTTGAAATAAGTGTTCTTATTGCACAAAAGGCTGGTGTGTGTGGAGTAAAAACATGCCTTCTGTGTGCCTGTGGAGATTCTCAGTCATGCAGGTGAGGTCATCTGGGAGTTGAGTCATAGCAACTGGACTTCTTTTCTTATGGATCAAAACTTTTTGCTACTCATCCAAATAGCTTCTTCAATCTGCCTTCTGTAGCATTGAGCTGCCCTCCCTCGAGTCTACCCTGCCGCGTGTTTCTTTATGCATGCAGGCAAGCAATGTGGAAAGACACAAAGACAAAATGAGAGGTTATTGAACAACAAAATGAGAGGTTATTGCTTGTTGTTTTCATTAGTTGAACTGAACAGAAGGGTGTGTACCCCCCTGAGAGGTTGGTAACATTTTTGATTTACAATATAAAATCTAGCCTCAATCAATCAGTCAATTTTATTTTACAGGTTCTGAACCAAATAAACTTATGTTAAGTGAATTCCTTTCATGTTTTTGGGCTGAGAGAAGGAATTTGGCCAAAGTTCTGTAATGGACTTATTTCATTATCTTGTAGTCTGCCTGGTAGACCTCTCATTACAGGGTAAAGAAGCCTTTGTTGTTTTCATTAGTCTAGTCTCATTACAGGGTAAAGAAGCCTTGTTGTTTTCATTAGTCTAGCCTATTGGTTCTGAACCAGAAGGGTGTGTACCCCTGAGGGTGTAAGAAAGCATTTCTAGTAGTGGGTGTGAGTGGTAACATTTTTTTAAAAAAATCTAGATTTACAATATAAAATTCAAAGCGGTCAATCAATCAGTCAATTTTATTTTACAGCCAAATGCCCGATAAAATACAGTACACATTCAAACAAGTACACATTCCAATAAGTAAAATAAACTTATGTTAAGCACCAGAATTCTCTTTCATGTTTTTTGGGCTGAGAGAAGGAATTTGGCCACAAGTTCTGTAATGGACTTATTTCTGTCTTCTAGAAGATATCTTGTATACCAGTCCAAGGATCTGCCTGGTAGACCTCTCATTACAGGGTAAAGAAGCCTGATACGTTCATCCCTGTAATAACTACATATAAAAAGAACATGCTGCAATGTTTCAATTTCTTTATCATTGCAGGGCATAATCGATTTTCATACAGTATGCCACTGTAGTGACCCTCTAAAACTGCAGATGGAAGACAGTTAAATCTGGCTCTTGAAAAAATCTGTCGGTATTTTGGGATTGTCAGTTTTCCCAAATATTTAGCACTTTGATGAAATTCAAGATTTAAACCAAAATGCATGGGTGAACAAATTTTCTGAGCCTTCTCTGTAGAAGACTGGAAAGCAATATCTTTAATTCACTTTTTAATGATGGACTTAATTGTCTTCAATTCATAAATGTTAAAAAAATCCATAGACAGGCCTAAGAAATGCAATTTGGTTGGGAAGATTTTTAACCAGGAGCAGGTGTAAACATCTTTCATCAGAAGATGTAGATATCCAGAGGAAGTGTCAGCATATAACACTTTGATCCAATATCTGAACGCATGTAACCAGGCAGTACATTTGATTGAGGAGACGCCTACCTCAAGTCGTAGACCTGCTACAGAAACACATTTTGGCAATCCAAGAATAGACCTTAAAAACTTTGCAAGGATACTCTCAATGTTTGTATGGAAGCCCAGGATCCATACTGGGATTCCATGTAACAGCTGAGGTAGGATCTGAATATCTGGATAGCAGCTGGTATAAATTGCCCACCCTTCATAAAGAAGAAATGGGTAATGGCCTTGCTGGTATTCTGAGCTGCCTGCATAACAGACCTTCTATGGGGAGCCCAAGAAAGATTCTGATGGAACCAGATGCCCAGGTATCTGAATTGTTTAACCTGATCAATGTATTTCCCATTAATTTTCCACTTTTTTAGTGCTGCATGCTTCTTAAAGACCATAATTTTTGTTTTACTAATGTTTATATTCAGTTGATTGAGCTTACAGTATTCCATAAATGCACACATTAGGCGTTTAAGGCCAATTTCTGATAATGAAAGCAACACAGCATCATCTGTGTACAAAAGTAAAGGGCATTTGGTTTTAGCCAACCTTGATGGATGAAAGTCTGGTGCAAGGCAGCTCTGAATCATATCATTTAGATAGAGATTAAATAACATAGGTGCCAGTATACATCCTTGGCAGACTCCCCTATTGGTGGTGATAGATTTTGTCAATTCCCCTTCTATCCCACATCTAATACGGTGTGGTTCCCTGGTAGAGGCATTTGATAAGATACAGAAATCACTTATCAATGGAAGTATCACACAACTTGATCCATAGTTTCTCTCTTGGTATAGAGTCAAAGGCAGATTTTAAAACTATGAATGTGGTGAACAGACCATTACCATAAAAGGTCATATATTTCTCAGCTAGGTGATTTAGGAGGATACAGTGATCTATTGTTGATCTACCCTTTCTGAATCCTGCCTGTTCATTTCCCAGAATATTTTGATCGTCTATCCAAGTTGTTAGTTTTTGATTTAGGTAACTAGCATACAGTTTGCCCACAACCGACAGTAAGATGATGGGCCTGTAATTTGATGGATCTCCTGTATCACCTTTCTTGAAAACTGGTATGACAATAGCCTCTTACCAATCAAGAGGGAATTTACCTGAGTTGTTAATATGTGTAACAGATGGGCTAGCAAAGGGGCCCACCAGCCTGTGTTGGTTTTTAATATTTCTTG
The DNA here is from genome assembly GCA_029282475.1 of Phrynocephalus forsythii. NCBI lineage: Eukaryota > Metazoa > Chordata > Lepidosauria > Squamata > Agamidae > Phrynocephalus > Phrynocephalus forsythii. The sequence goes on from JAPFRF010000001.1 coordinate 40,879,633, forward strand.
CAGAATGGTGTCAATCCCTGGAGCTTTGCCTGATTTAATACAACTGATAAAATATTTTATTTCAGATTGGGTAACTGGATTCCAAGGTGGAGTATCAGATATATCTATGGTGTAGGAGCTATCTTTTGGGCTGTCTTTGATATCTTCGAATAAAGTGGAGAAATGCTGTTCCCAAGTGTCTGCTGAGATGTTACAGCATGGAGGATTAGGAGATGGACCTAGGGCATCTGTCACAATTGCCCAAAAAAGTTTGGAGTTTTTATTTAATGAGGATTCTATCAATGCATTCCATCTTTCCTGAATTGCTTGTCTCTTTTTATCAGTTGTTTGTATTCTTTTTTAATTTTATAGTACCTTTGTGGTAATGTGTTTAGATTTTCACTCCTATAATGGTTATATATCCCTCTCAGTTGTTTTTTGAGTGCACAGCACTCCTTATCAAACCACTTGGGGCCACTTGCTCTTGGCATAACTCCTGTGGGTGGTTGTTTGGGGGTTAATACTGCTTTTAGGGCAGTAATCATGGCTGAATAGTTATTTATAGCAGAGGTAGCATTTGTAGCTGCCATGATTGAGTTTTTAAAGAACTCCCCCCTCTGAGGAACCCAAAAATCTGTCACCTTATTGCTGTTTTTTCCTGTCCAATATAGCCTTTTATGTTCAAAGCAGTCTCTATATACATTTGGTTTAACTGTGTGTGTGTGTGTGTGCATACGTGACAAATACTATGACCAGATGCTATGATGCTATGATCCCCACTATTACCCACTCTGCTTTTCTCATTGTGCATGACATCATTGCCAGGAAATGATTTTGTCATTGTGCAATGAATCATTGCCAGGAAATGATTCTTAGATGTAAAGTTACTTGAAAAGATTATTTTCCCCAAGCACGTCTCTCTTAGATGAGTCAGGAGGGACTATGTTAAAGACTTTTAGTACTTGCTTCAAAGACGAGCCAAATGGAGAGGAGGTGTGAGTGGGTGTGCATGACCTCTGTCCCTTTGTTTGAAGGAGTGGGGTGTGGAACCCAATCCTTGGCTTCAGGTGCAACTTTACAACAGCTCCCCCTATGCTCTTGGCCCTCACCTCTGTTCTATACCTGGTTCCCTGAGCTCTTTTCTCTCTAAAGATGCCGGCCACAGAGTCTAGTGAAATACCAGGAAGAAAAACTTCCAGAACGTAGCCAAATAGCCCGGAAAACTCACAATAGCAATCAGATCCTGGCTGTGAAAGGCTGCTACCTCACCTGGGGAAGATCCTGATCTTCGGGAAGGTCCGGCTTTTCCTCTTCCTCCTGTCACGTGACTGAAGATGTGGGATAGCAGTTCCCACATCCAAGGATTTTTTTAAAAAGGCTAGCTGAGCAGTGCTGGGGGGGGATAAAAAGGGAGGGGAAGCGCCACAACAGCCAGAGGACCAGCTGACTGGCACTAGAGGTGGGGGAAGTTAAAAAAAACAAAAAGCAGTGCTGATTGGCCAGCTGGCTAGCGCTAGGAAGGTGGGGGGAAATTAATTTTTCTTAAAAAAAAAGCCCCAGACCAGCCAGAGGACCAGCTGACTGGCACTAGGGGTGGGGGGAAGTTTAAAAAAAAAAAAGCACCGACCGGCCCCAGGAACAGCCGGTCGGTGCTATGAGGAAAAAGAAAAGAAAACCCAGATCATCTACATCAGTGCTCCCCAACCTTTTTATCCCTGCGGACCAGGAAATTTTTGATAATTTTTCTGTGGCCCGAAGCTGGGGGTGGGGGTGGGGAAGGGGAGAGATAAAGGAATGCGAAAGGGGGGTCCGGCGGGGAGGCAAAAGGGGTGTGTGTGAAAGCAAAGGATGGGAGGGAAGGAGGAGGGGGAGGCACGAGAGCGGCGGCGGCACTCACCGGCTGGGGGTGGCGGCCATGCCACTCCCCCCACACACACGGGCGGGGTGGGCGGGAACCCGGGGCTCCTGGGCAGGCGGGCCCCCGCCTCCTCCTCCTCCGCCGGGGAAAGCGAGCAGGCCTCGGCTGCTGCTGTTCCTCCGGCGGCGGCGGCGGGAGGAGGAGGAGGAGGAGGAGGAACCGGAGCAGGAGCAGGAGGTGGCGGCGGCGTCTCGTCGGTGCTGCGAGGGCGCTTCCCAGCATGGCCGGGCCGGTGCCGCGCGCGGGGCGCCTGGGCCAGGAGCCGCGCGCGGGGCACCTGGGCCAGGAGACCCGCGCGGGTCTCGCTGCTGGCGCCGCGCTTGCTCCTGCTCCTGCTCCCACCGCCGCCGTGGACCTCCTCCTCCGCCGGGAAAGCAAGCGGGCGCCAGCAGCGAGACCCGCGCGCGGCTCCCGGCCCCAGCGCCCCGGCACCTGCCCGGCCGCGCCGGGAAGCGCCCTCGCGGCACCCGGCCAGCCGCCACCGCCGCCTCCTGCTCCTGCTCCGGTTCCTCCTCCTCCTCCTCCTCCTCCCGCCGCCGCTGCTGGAGGAGCAGCAGCAGCAAAATTGCGGAGGGGTCGCGGTGGCGGCGGCGGGACGGGGGCGATGGCGGCGGCGGCAGCGGGGGGCGATTGCGGGGGGTGGCGCGGCGGCGGCCTGGTGCCGATTCATCCACGGACCGGCACCGGTCCGCGGCCCGGGGGTTGGGGAACACTGATCTACATGGTTCCACGACATCTGCCTCTTTAAAAGGTGGATTTTTAAGTGAGGCAAAAAATTCCCTACCTCTCCAGTAGGTCTTGGAAACCTCGCTTAAGGGGGCGTTACCATTTTTTTTTTAAAAGCCCAGTGGCCATGGGGATGACATTTTTGGACTCGGTTTATCTACAAATTTAATCTGCATTTAAAGGGATGTGGGATAGAGCCCAAAGCCTTCAAGAATACAATCACATCTGCATTAATTGTAGTCCTTCACACCCTGGTGGTATGGATTTAAGTAGTGCCTTTGCGATTGTACTTAGGTAGGTTGGAAATAGAACCCAATGTCCTTGGGAATGCTTGATTTGCATGGCAGTGTGTTTTGGCCTGTTTGCTTTCCAGTGTACCTTTGCAAGGCAAAAGTGGCATAACCAATGGTTGTGTGCTTTTCCCCCCTTAGGTAGCTGCAATTCAAGCAGAAGTAACAAAGCAGCAGCAAGAATCTGAAAATGACCTTGCCAAAGCTGAGCCTGCTCTTAATGCAGCAAATGCTGCCCTGAACACTTTAAACAGGGTAACAGCACTTTGTTTTCTTGGTTTTTTTCCATGATAAAAAACTTTTGAGGCCATGCACAATTCTACCTGTTACGTTACACCATTGAGCATACTAATACTGTAACAAGTAGCTGTGTAATACTGTAACAAGTATTGATCTGAATTTTAATCAGCCATTTGGAAAGCGACCCACTTCAGATCAGTTTACGGTCTGAATATGAATCTGGCTCACGAATCCAGATCTTTGTGCCTCCCACTGACAGTAAATAGAAATAATCAAAGGTCTATAGCATGTTTGCTTGCTTGCTTGCAAGCATAGTGACCCCTTGGGTGGAAATATAGCTGCTGATTTTCAGATTAATATGTTGTTTTCTTTTGAGCTGTGTGCCTTTAAATTCTGATTTATTTGTTTATTTTAAAAGGAAAGTTCTGGGGTTTTAATGGCCTGTATGTTTTTTGTATTTTGTTTTTTTATTTTGTACTTTTTATTATTATTATTTTACTTTTTGCCATAACTGGATGAACCTCTCAGGGGATGCAGCTATTACAGTTTAGAAATTTCAAAAAGTATAGTACTGTATATGCTTATTGGTCTCTGTATTTGGTTGGTGATTGTTATGGAAATGATGTCTAGGTGACCCTAGCTAAAAAACATACAGTAGGACCCCCGTATCCACTGATTCATTAATCACTGATTCAGTTATCCACGGTTGACAGAGGGAAAAAATTAAATAAATAATTCAGCAGCTGCAAAGCAAGCTACTGTCATAAAACCGCAGCTGTAAAGCAAGCTGCTGTCACAAACAGCAGCCATAAAGCAAGCTACTGTTGCAAAACAGTAGCTGTAAAGCAAGCTAGTGTCAGAAAACAGCAGTTTTGGGGTTTTTGTGTTCTCTCTTATCCATGGTTTTTGTTATCCATGGGAAGGCCTGGAACAAATCCCCAGTGGATAACGGGGCCCTACTGTACATTCCAGAAGGATAGAAGAATTGGTGCAGCCTCCCCCCCCCGGTGCCATTTTTCCATTAGAAGAGGGGGGCAGTGATTTCCTTCTCTGAGCCCTTATGCCTATCCAGTGGAGTGTTGTGTCACCAGGGGACACAGTATGCATGGTTATTGCCTGAGGGGAGGAGGGAGGTCCTGAGAGAGAAGCTGCCATGTGATGTAAACAACCTTGCAGGCCCATTTGTCTGGCCAATGCCTGTTATATGGCAGACCCTGGAGCTGGCTGCATAGCTGGAACTTTTTAAGCTAAGATAATGCTTCCTTTCCATCAGCATTGGGCAAAATAATGCATTAGGCATTAGATCTAGGACTGCATCTATGTTTTCCCCCCTCCTCTGCAAACTTGCGGAAGAGAAGGATTGACACCCTCACATCTCACATCTGCTTGTCTAAGAAAAAAGCATCTGCCACCAGACCCCAAAGTGATCACTAGAATGTCAAGCATGAGGGTTATTGGTGTTTTAGAAATGGTTCTGGGAGAGGTTTAATTTTCTCTTCACACACACTATAACCCAGTCTAGAGGCAAGAAAAAGGTGTTCCACATGTGATGGCCAAATCAGCAGCATCCCATTTGAAACATACACAGATTTAGGGAAAAGCAATCAGTTGAACTGATGAAGCCCTTACAGAAGAAAGCAAAAACATAGCCACAGAAGTCATAGACTCTGGGTAGCTTTGTTTTTTACCAGATATCAAATGTTCCAGATACCCTATAAATAACCTTCCTGGGCATTTCTTCATAATGGGCCAGAGAAGCCTGTTCCAGTCTTCTCTGTACATGGGCCAAAGACTGGAATGCTGCATCTCCACAGCCAGTCTTCATTGGGCATTCTGTAGTAGGGCCATTCCAATACTACTGAAGGGAGACAGTGGAATCTAGCCCTGCAGAAAGCATGCTGGTAGGGATCAGTGAGTTTATCTAGATACCCAACATGCTCAGGAAACTCAAAAATTAAGTGAAAATGTGTTGGTGAGCAAACTCTCTGTGCATTTAATTGAGAATATTGCAAATGCATGGCTTGAGTTTGGGGTTCTAAGATCGGTTTTATATCATGATGATCCTGTGTGTAGAGAAAATCTAACAGAGGAAGTGCAATTTGACTATAAATTCCTTAATTCCTTAAAGATGAGGCAAGCATACACAGCCTTTAACCAGTGCCAGAAGGCAGAAGACCAAATTCTGCACTCTACAGAAGTAAGACCAGCATCTAATCGTAGTCCTGCAGATGAAGCACGCCAAAACATGCCAGGGGAAAAAATGAATGCAACTGGTTTGAGAGCACACTTTTAACAGCTGGATTAAGCCCTTGAATCCATGTTGCAATGCCTGGGAAGAGCTCAGATAGGATTTTGACCTTAACTACTTGCAGTGCAGCAGGGATGAACAACAAGCATACCAAAAGAAGAGCTTTATTTGTATTCTGTGTTACTTCCACATCCAGCTGTCTATGGCTGGTCCAAAAAGAATGGAGGAAAAAAACAATGCCCAGGTATTTGAACCTCTTGACCTGCTCAATATGCTATCCATCAGTGATCCGCTCCTTTATCTCAATGGGTCTAGAAAAACGTATGATCTTGGTTTTCTTAAAATTGATTTTTCACAATATTTACCGTAACTCATAAAAACACATAGACATCACCTAAGATCTATTTGAGAGAGAGAGAGAGAGAGAGAGAGAGAGAGAGAGAGAAGAATGGCACCATATGCATACAGCAACAAAGAAACCTTAGTCTCAGCCAGTTTTGGTACATGAAATTCTGATGCTTGTCACTTCTCAAGTCATTGAGATAGAAATTAAATAACGTGGGGGCTCATGAAGTTATTAATAACATTTTCTGACATCACTGCCAGCATTCCAGAAACATCTGCGGAAATATTCCCCAGTTTCCTGTAGAGCTGGCCAATTCCAACATGGCTTCTTGAAAAGACTGACAAAAATAGAGAAGAGGGACATTTCAAGTTAAGTGGTATCAGTCTGAAAAATGCCTGTCAAAATGCCCTTTAAAAGTAGTGTTTGAAAGTAACTACAAAGTAACTATTGTTTATCCACAAAAGGTAAGTTTAGGGCTACCAATAAGATTACTTTTAAAATGTAATGCACCTACCTCTTATCTCCAAAAGGAACTGCTGATACCAAAGGATATTACTAGCAACTAGTAACTGCCAAACTCTGACTGCATGGGTCTCAAAGCTACCCTATATATTTCTTCTGTCAAGAGTTAGAGGGTACAATACTCTTTATGTTACCGCAGCATTTTGAAAGCTTTAGGAATACAGTATAACAGGGCTGCTAAAACTTGTGTCCTCCTGCTTTTGTTCCAGCTCAATCTAACTGAGCTAAGAACTTTCCCGAATCCTCCTGCAATTGTAACCAACGTGACAGCAGCTGTTCTGGTTCTTTTGTCCCCAAGCGGAAAAATCCCAAAAGACAGAAGCTGGAAAACAACAAAGATGTACATGAGTAAGGTAAAGGAGGATGTTCCCCTCAAGGACTTTCATGAGGTCCTTGGGCGGTATTCAAACTGAATGTTTTGCAGTGACTCCATTTTGGTTTATAGTATTAGTCATATAACTAAGAAAAACGCCACAGATAATGGGCATCAGAAAAGTAATTAGTCACCTTTGGCATTCTGTCATGGAGACAACGGTGTAATGAGGTTTTTTGCAGGACAAGTATTCCCAAATTATGCTTATTAAGTGTCTGTACACTATCTTGTGATCGCGAAAATTAAAAAACAATGACCTTAGTCTGTGAAGGAAACAATGCTACGGAAGAGTTGGTTTGAAACATCCTGCATTATTTCCATGTTATCTCAGCTATTCAAACAGCGTAATTCCATGTGAGGCAATTATTATTCCTAGAGGACAGTAGGAACAATGTAATATGGAAGATGGAAATCCTGCTCCCTTCAAGTGTTATTAATTCTGCAGCATACAAACTATAAATTTCTGGTGCCATGGCCATATACAGTATCTTCACCTTTCCTCAGACAGTAGCAACATCAGAGAAAAGTCAATTTGATCAACACCCCTTTTGCAAGTGTATCTGCTCTCATCCAGATGTTTTAAACATTTGAAAAAGTGATCCAATCATATACCTTCCTGCTTAGAATGGGGTGAAATCTCTCCCCACCAACAGCCCTGGCTTTCTTGCTCCGTTATGCGTAGAACCAATCTTCTGTGAATTAGAAGATTGTCCTTTTTGCTAGAGTAGCATAGGCAGCTTATGAGTTACTAATGAGTTAGGATGTGCAACACTTCTGGGTGACAAAAGGAGCCAGAGAGGGCAATGTAGACGTGGCTCATGACTGTGTCAGATGTTAGTAAGTAGAATGAAAGGCCAAAATACATGTGTGAGCAGTTGAGAGTTTCATAGAAAATAATGCCAACGGAGAATGACTATTGACTTAACTGGGAGCTGCTCCAAATGAGGTTTTTATGATACCACCACTCTGCCTCATTTAGCTGGAATTTTGGGGGCCTTCAGAGGCCATCATCCTCTTCATGGAACCCTCCTGTGCTTGTCCACTGCTCCTTCCATCTTTATTAAGGAGAAAGTGACAGAAAACTTGCAGAGCACCTTCTAATTGTTAGCTTGAGGAGCCGTCCATGTGGAAACAGCCTAGGCTCCTCAGAAATCAATGCAATTCTAACACTTTTAAGACCTATGTACCTATATGTTTCCTAGATACCTATTGATGAACCTTCCAAAGAGAGTTTCACAAAATGAGCTCCCTTCTTATTCACAGTTACATAATAGCCAACAACAGCAATTATAAGAAAAAATGCTTCAATCTTTGTACCTAAGCTGTCAGTGAGAGCACCAACACAACAGTTGCTTATAGAATTGCAAAGTTCAAGTGCCCTTTTGAATTCAAATGCAGACAAAAGTCCAAGACTTCTTCCTCAACTGGATTGGGTATCCATAAAATTGAAGAACAGCTCCACAGGCAGAATCATTAAAACCATAGACCAAGATGGCCGGGACTTAGCAGTCTAAGTGGCAACAGCAACTTCAGCCTCATCAGCTCTCCTACTCCTTTTGATTCAAATCTCTTACTCACAGCCTTGTTCTTTCTTAGTCCCACCCCTTCAGAATCAATACAGTAATACCTTGCCCTTTTGCGGCTCATCTACTGCGGTCCCAGTATATTGCGGGACTGCAGTATATGAAAAAAACCCTGGGGTAAGCTGGAAAGGCCTGTTTCAGTCCTCCTGTGCTTACCCCAGGCCTGGCACTGCCCTGAACGGACCTCCAACGGCCTTTCTGGGCCACCCGAGGCCCCCAAAGTGCTTCTCACTGAATCAAAAGTGGCTACCGGAAAACCGTAAGTGACCTCCGGGTTGCTAGAAAGCACTTTTAGGCCCTCTGAGGGCCTTTCTGGGCATGTTGGAGGACTCAGAAATGCTTTTCTGGTTTGCAGAAAGTGCTTTCTAGCTACCCAGAAGTCACTTCCAGTTCGGCAAGAAGCACTTTTGGGTCCTCTGACTGGCCTGGAAAGGCCATCGAAGGCCCGTTTGGGGCAGCAAAAGGCCTGGGGTAAGTACAAGACACCCAGAACAGCCCCCTCATCCCAACCTGACCCTGCATCCACATATCACAGATTTTCAATTATCGCGGGTCAGGTCGGGTCCCTAACCCATGTGATAGGCAGGGGGTTACTGTATCTCATAGGGGTACACAAGCCACACATGAGCCACAAATAGAGCAAGAAGTGGGTCTTGAAAAGACGTGGAATGCTCAACAGGAGACACACAATTGGTATTATGTTGCCAGTGGTTGCTAGTGATTTCTATGCAAATAAAGGCTTGATCACATGTGGAAAAAGAAACCCAGTTTTGCAGATTCTTGTAATCCCTCTATTGTACTGATACATTTCCCCCTGTGGTCACATGTTAAATATATATCAACAGAAGTGTTTACATTGTTTTAGCTGCTTCATTTCTTTCTATTTGAACCTATAAAAGCTACACTGCTCTTTTATTTTGTATCAGTTCATTTTCTCTACTGTTTCTTGGAGCAATCAGTCCCCTTTATCCTTTTTTAAAAACAAAATTACCACTGGTGAGATATTGATGAAGCAATACAAGCTTCCTCTCCTCCTGCTCCTTTCCCTTCCCTCCTTTACTCATTCATCCTCCTTTCCTTCTTTCCGTGCTTATCTCTTCATCTCACTTCTTGGCCATCTATTTTCTTTTCCCCTTTGAATAGTGTCAGGAGGAAGAAGTGGGTTTTTAAAGACTTGCAAATATTGCAAAGAGCAGGGTTTAAAAATGCAGCACTCCTTTCCAGTTCAGAGCAGGAAATCTAAAGCCATCTTTCACTCACAAGGGAGAGGGGAAGACTGTCTCCTTCTGAGCAATGGCTTCATGGTGTTGTTTTGGTAGTGATAGCTACTAGTGATTTACTATTACAGTGGTACCTTGACTTATGAATTTAATCTGTTCCGAATGCATGCTCTTAAGATGAACTACACTTAAGTTGGGGTACCTATCTAATTTTTTTTAAATAAGTTAAAAATAAAAAATTGAAAAAAATGATTTGTAAGTCGAGCAGACCATATCTAAAATTTGTAAGGTGGCAGTTAAAATGCCAACAGTTTTCCACTCTTAAGTTGAGCTGCTCTTAAGTCGGGGTACCATTGTATTCTTTTTTTACAAAATCCCAAAGGGGTAGGAGCACAATAGCCATGAAGTGGCCATAGCATGCAGAAACCCAACCCCTTTGCAAAGGAAATAAATTAATAGCAATGTTCACACATGCTGAAAATGAAAAGGAATGATGTGGCACATCATAAGTACAGTTTAAAACAACCCTCCCATCATGGGAAGGGAGGAATAAGCCAAGTGGTGGGCAAAGAATCGATCTTGGCCATGTTTCATAAGAACAAAAAATTATGAAATGATCTAAACAATGGGCAAATTGATATAACTGGGGTTGTTTTGGCAAGTATGATCAAGCCCTAGTTATGACATATGTCATAGCAGCAATGCCACAAATTAATGATATGCCAATCTAGTTCCTGGTAACATGCCCATTGCGTGACAAGGCACATGACCAGGGAATACATCTAGAACCTTGTTAATTAGTAGCAATTGTCAGTGAAACATATGAGATTTCACCAAATCGACAGTAGGATTCTGGCCATGGATTATTTAAAATGGAAACAAAGACATGCTCTACTTGGTTGACATGTATGGCTTGCAATGTGTTTCGTTTTGCCTGCCAGGTGGATGAATTCCTCCAGAGTCTTGTCACTTTTGATAAAGAACATATCCCTGAAGCCACAGTTAAGGCTGTGAAAGAAGATTATCTGAGTGATCCAGAGTTCAACCCAGAGTTTGTACGGACCAAATCTTCAGCTGCTGCTGGCCTCTGTGCATGGGTCATTAATATTATTAAATTTCATGAGGTAGGAAATAAAATCCTCTTTTTGAAGTACCGCTTGGTGTCAAATTCCATCAGAAACTGATAATTAATTAATTAATTAATTAATTAATTTGTAATCAACTCTTTAGTTTTAACATCATAACTATGGTCAACAAATATTGATAACAAAGCAATTTCAGAATTGGGCTCTATGATTATTTCTAGTATGTCACTTAGTTCTTTAAAAATACATTTCCAAAATTTTTGTATTGTTTTACATTTCCACCACAAATGAAAAAAGGTACCAATCTCATTATCACATTTCCAACAAAACTTAGAAAAATTAGTATTTATTTTATTCAATTTCACTGGCGTCAAATACCATCTTAAACTTATTTTAAAGAAATTTTCCTTTATTCTAACAGACATAGATCTAAGTATTCTCATTCTCCACATTTTAGATTAATAATTGCTAGAAATTGGAAATCTAAATATGAACTATGCTTAGATGAATGGTATAATGAAATATGGAATATTGCTTTAAATGATAAATTGACATGTTCTTTAAAGGTTAAAAAAGGAGAGTTAAAAAGAGATATTTTCTATGATATATGGGGTAGATTTATTGAATATGTGCTTGTATGAGATAAGGGTAAGGCTTCCGCGCAACAATCAATTTTGTTCTGGAGGGGAAGATAATGACTATAAATATGAAGAGTGATCCTGTTGGTGAAGGGGTGCACTGTTGTTGATGTTTGTCTTTTTTTTTTGTAATTTGTAATTTGTATAAAATTTAATAATAAAGAAAGAAAGAAAAAATTAATTAATTAAAAGTAATTAATTAATTAATTAATTAATTAATTACTTTTAAAGTCACCTTGTCCCCCAAAGAGTTCAGGCCTTTGTATTAGGTGCTACCATCATTTCTTTTCTCTTCACTTAAACCCTGTAGTGGTTTAATGGCTGATTCTGAAGTGAAGACAACCCTTACACCTGTACTCCCAAGGGGAAGTCAGCCACTACCCTAGAATATGCATAAAGAGGTGTGTCGGTATGTGTTGGCAAGAGAGTGATAGGTCCTACAGTTTCAGTCAATGAGACCCCTGATTTTTTTGTCAGCAGTTTGTCTTTGCAAGACTGCTTGCATTTACGGTTAAACCTAAAGATTGGATTTCAGCGAGCTACAGATCTTTAATTAAAGCTCAGAATATTTGAACTTGTGGAGAGATGTAACATTTCTGGAAATTTTGAAGCCATGGAAGTCTCAGGAATCTTTCATTAAGGTCTTCATGTTATATAGTTTGAATACCATGTCATAGACATAGCATTGTAAATGTCATATCATTGTAAAAGAATATACAGTGGACCCTTGTATAACAAACAGTTTGTATAACATAAAATTTGTGCAACCTAAAAAATTCTGGAGATAGGGGAAATTTGCTTAACAGAATTGTCTATGGGGAAAATCCATACAACATAAAATGGTCGTGATTAGGGATTACTCTGTTTTCAATGCATTGCTATGGGAAACTTGTATAAAGGAAAATTTGCTTAGCATAATTTCATTTGGAACGAATTAATTCCTTTATACAATGTACCACTGTATTCCATCCTCCATTTTTGTGGAAGCAGATTATTTTTTTCTGGATAAAAACAAAAAAAAAGCTTCAAAAATACAGAACCACCACCACCTCCAATTTCCCCTCAATTTTTCAATTAAGTTTTTTGTCTCTAAACCGGTCCACTCAAAACTAAGTACTAATGGGTTCACTGGAGCATGTTTTTAGGTTAAATGCAGAACTGCAGTCAAACCCCATAAATTTAGCTATGAGATTTTGTTAGTGGTTTGTTTTTCTGTTTTGAAAGTCTGTCTTTATTGATGGGATTTTAAATTGTAATGTTGACTTATTTGTAAGCAATGCATATATCCTACAACCAACTATTTCTATTTAAATTCCATGTGTAAAATAGGAAAGCCCATCAAATAAAAGAAATCAGTGTCCTGACTGTATCTGATTATTTTCCTCATGCCTTGTGAAATAGTATCACTCTTTTCATTCACCAAAGCAAGAAGAATCTGTTGGCTGCAGACTAAGATTATTATTTTTATAATTCCTGTTGCTTACCCTAGTCGGCCAGAACTACATACAGTAGGCCCATTAAACCAATGGAACATGTAGAGGAATTGATTCACCAAAACCTCACTGATACAGGGGGCCTTCGCTAATTGTGACATGCAAGGCTAAGGAACGGGATTCTAGCTATTAGGTTGTTTTGGCAGTGCAGGTCCTGACACTTTTAGTACAGGAAGGTTGGCTTCATTGTCTCATCATGGACAAAACACCCCAGAGATTCATTCTTCCACACCCTGCCGTGCTCCACTGTGCCATCTTGGTCAAGGTTCTTAGGACCTGGGGACCTCAGCCCGAAAGTGACTGGCCTATGACAGTCTCAGTGTGTTTCATGGCTGAGTGCAGATCTGAACCCAAGACTCTTCAGTTCTAGTCTAGGCCTCTAATTCCATGCCCTACTAGGTCTCCTAATTATCTCTCCATATATGGATTTGGCACCTACTCTCATCCACTCTGGAGAACCTTGGGGTGTTTTTTTTTTGGGGGGGTAAGGTCTTATAAATATGAGATGGGGTGGGATGGGGTGCAGAAGCTGTTATGGTAGTTATTGGCACCCAGAGACCACTTGGTAGTGGGGCGGCTATATTTGTGTGTAAAAATAAATAAATAAATAAATAAATAAATAAATAAATAAATAAATAAATAAATAAAATTACCAAAAATATTTTTCTATGTAAAAAAATAGGCCTAGTACTCTTCAGTACCATCCTTAAATATATCCCAGCTGTTACAAATGACACCCACACTTAAAGGCTGCAATAATAGACCAGCAAAAGCTTGCATACGTATCTGAATTGATGTTGTCTCAATGTTGCTTAAAAGTGGGCAATTTTTAGTATTTACTTGGCCCATTTAGATCAATCTACTGAGCTGAATGGGAGTTGAGCATGGGTTCAAGGTGAGTTCAGTTAGAAAAGGAGCTTTCTTGATGTGCCAGGTGATGAGTCTCCTTCTCTTTCTCCTCCGCTCTTCCTGTCTTCCTCGGGATTACTCCCCCCCCCACACACTCTTATTACAAATTCTTGTTATAATTATTTTTATAATCATTTTCAGACTGTCTTGACTGGTTTATTAAATTCATTTCCTGATTTGAATCTTAAATGGCTTTTCTTATTCAGTGGTAAACAGTCTGTTTCTGTAATTTATTCATTTCTTGTACTTTTCTGTGAGAAATAACCTGCTATCATTGTTAACATCTGAGGGGGTGTAGTTATTTAGTTTATTTCAAAAATGTCAGTATGTCTCTTAAAACTTAGATCTGCTTTTTGACTAAATTCCATTCAAGAACTGGGTTAACTGGCTAGTTAACCCAGCCTTGGTCATCTTTAGTGTCCAGCCTTATTCATCTTCTTGTGCTTAGACAGGATATCTGTCAGTTTTATTTTTCTTTGCACTCTGGGTTTGTCATAACTCAAACTTCTTTTTGTCCCAAATATGTAGCAAAATTATTTTAGCAAATTCTTCAAAAGTGAACTTTAATAAAATACTCACACATGTGGCACTGGCTGAATTCAGTAGCTACTCCTGTTCAGAGCATGGAAAGGAACATGCTGATTCTTCCATACTATTTGTATGTTAAAGCTGAAGGACCCTTCTAAAGAGGTAGCAAATTTCTTTCAGCATCCATGTAGTTAACATAGATAAGCACAGTGAGATTTAAATAACATAGTTTAATAGTTGAGCACTCAACGCTCTAGGTACATATGGGCAAATCTTTAAATTTTGGTTTCTTCCACAATCAGTGCCTTTTATCAAGAAATTTGGGGATTTGGGGAAATTCCTTTAAGGTAATAATAGGTTTCTTCCCCAAGATTCCCACGGAAATCAATGGGACTAGTTAGTCAACACTGTTAAGTTTTACTTATTTTAATGAGTCTGCTGTAATTGTGAACACAACCAACGCTCAGCGTTGCTAATACAAGGCAACTACTTATATTCTTTCTTCAGATGAAACAGATAAAAGATACCAGTGGCAATCAGGGCAAAAAGGATGATGACACTGTATTGTTAAAAAGCCAAGGAAAGTCCTCCCCAGACCAGGACCATAATCCACTGATGGATGGCAAACACTATCCATGTCCAGTGATAACATTCATCATGTATATCTTGACCTAGTGCATTTCAGATGTGTATGGCTGCACCCCCAATCCTCCCTGCCCTGTCCAGCTTTGCTTGCAGTCCATACCTGGAGTGCACTAGATTGGAAGAGTTTGGTGAACCCCAATGGAGGAAACTCAGTGTTTGGGGGGGGAGCTGTCTTTTGAGAAGCCAGCAATATCAAGTTACAGAGTATCTATTGGAGCCTACCAAAAGATACCAAAACCAAAACAGTGAAACTTTTTTGTGTGCACTGTATTTTGCCCAATTCAGATCAATCTGAAAATCCCAATTCTTATCAGAACGAGCCCTTTGAAATATATGATACAGGGAAACAAACTTGCCATGCACTTGACACCACACTTACAACTTTGAGGAGTACTTTTTAACTTCCCTGAGATATACTGATAGAAAAAATATCTTCCAAAACCTTTTCTTCAGTTTTAGCGTCCAACTCAAGCCAGCATCACATTTATTTGTTATATTTCTTTACAGAATTTGCCAACAGGGCAATTACCAGGTAGAATGCAAAATAAAGTTTTTAACCTCAATATACGTAAATATAATCAGAAACCAACTCAATACTTTTACTGGTGTAAGTCCAACAGGGTAAATTTCAGCAGTAAATTCCCGCTAGTTAAGAAGTTGATGTTTGGATTTCTTGTTGCACACCCATTCATGTGACTGGTATGTGACAAAAATTCCAAGTGGCTGACTTCTTAATTAGCCACAATTCACTATTGAAATGTATGCCTTGAGATGAGCCCTGTGGCGCAGTAGCTAAACTGCAGTTCTGCAGTCAAACCTGAATTTGACCCTAATGGTTTCAAGATTGACTCAGACTTCCATCCTTCCAATCTTGATAACATGAGTACCCAGCTCACTGGAGGGCAAAGGGTCTCTTGCATAATTATGTTGGAAACCACCCAGATAGTGCTTTAATAATTTGGGGTTGTATGTAAGTCAAAAACAATCACACCTTTGGCCTTAACACCAGTGGTCTTAATTATAGGATTTTGGCCAATATATATGTAATAAAATTGAGTTAGTATTTGCATGCTAACATGTTCATTGTGAAACTTTATTTTATTTACATCTGAATATATATTGAGGTGTTATTCCCATAATTTATACATTTCACAATGATCTCAAGCTTGCAAAAACATGTGCTCGTTCACTCAGGAGTCACCTCATTTACTCTAGTCCACTCCCAGCAAAATGGTTAAATACATTCTGATTTACATAGGACTTGGATTAAGCCTGTCATTAAGACGATTTGACATTTTCAGTGCTGTCACTTGAGTAGGAGTCAATGTGTACTTTGCCTAGAAGCAAACAGACATGCTTTCTATACAAAATTATAATTGCCTTCTAATAAAAAAGATCCATATGCCACACTCCACTCCACACAACTCCAAACAGAATTGTACATATGGAACAATTACAATGATATAATGTTATCTTAGAATATACTGCCTCAAAAAAGGTTGTAATGTTTAAAATGAATTTAATTTCTTTGCTATATGTATAAGGTGTAAATATTGTTGGGTACAGTGCCATGTTTATGATTAAACATTTTAGTCATACTCCTATGTCAATCTATTAGTGCACTGTTAATTTGAATGCTCCAATGATATATTTTATCACCATCAGCACATTTATCACAGGTAAATGTGAAACTTCGACAAAGGTGTATGTTCTCATTAATGATGAGCAGTCTATTCATCTTACAAGAGTGTAATTAATGTAAGTTGCAATACTTAATTTTTCACTGTTTGTCATGATGCATATTTAGCATTTCTTCTGTCCTTTTATCAATCTGCTTTCCAATTGCATGGACACCTCCAAAAGATATATGTAAGTGTTGATGCAAGTTGGCAATTTATTTTCTGTACGTTATAGCCTGCATCATTTGTATAAACTTGGGGGGGGTGGCTATATGGATTATGTATACATTTTTTCTGAATAATTACACACTTGATGTTGATCAGTTGAATTTATAAAGCAATTTTTAAAAAGTCAATAATATTGCAAGATTCCTCTGATCTCATGTCAAATGTAAATGTGCCCCTTCTGGAAAAGATGTTTATTGGTTGTATTTTAATTGTGAACTCTCATGGTGTGCGATACAGTTATTGTTTCATAAAGGATGCCTAATATAGGAATGCAGCATGAAAAGGAATTGTTGATATAAACAGCAAGGGGGGGGTATAAACAAGGAACCATGAGCCCCGTCCTGCTCACATAACCCTGTCTTTTTTGTTCCTTCCATCCCTCTCATTAATTAGTTTCCAGAAGTATAAAGGAAGAATGCTGAATTCTGTCCAAAAGTATATCGTTGCCATATGCTTCTTATGCTACTGGGCCATTAACTCTCCATGGCTGAAATCTGGTATTAAGGAGCAAATAAGGATGTGCTATTAGCTGGAAGGCTTCATTGCCTGGGACTGGCTAAGCAACTGCCTCGTTTCCTGTTACAAAAGGAAGTTACTCTGGTGGCAGCTTTTTTGTTCTAACACCAAGCTGGTACTTGGTTTGACTTAGGCCATGAAGCTTTCCAGCCTCACCTTTCTCTGGGCGAGTACAATTTAGGTGTGTGTCTTGCAAGTGGAACTCCCAGCATGGAGAATTCTAGGATTTTGAGTTCAATTTTTTTTTAAAAAAAATGGCATATGACTAGTTGCAACCAAAGTAGGCCCATTGGATCTGCAGGGATTTGGTGGGGCAACACCTATGTAGGTTTCAGTGATCCAATGGGCATACTCTAGCTTAACTTACTAATGGAAACCTGCCAATATGAAGATGGCTCATTATCAGGGCAGGGGGCACCAACATTGTGAAGTGAGGTGCCCCCACACTGCCCACAGGCCACTCTTGTGTTGATCCTATTCAGCAGATTCAACCGTTTTAAAAATACTTCTTTGACGAACGCAATGTTAAAAGCCTTTCCTGTTCTGTCTTCTAGGTGTCTTGTGAAGTTGACCTGAAACGGCAGTCCCTAGCACAGGCCAATTTGGACTTGATAGTAGCAGCCGAAAAACTTGACTCTATACGGAAGAAGCTCATGGTAAGATCCACCACCTTCTGCCTAGTCGTGTGAATATTTTCCTTTATTCTAGGTATCAAACATTTGTTCTACGTCTGTGTTTTAAAATTCCATCCAGCTGTTGTAAGGGTATATCCAGCATTGTATGAGTAGACCTCCCATCACTCGCCCTTTCCTCAACTCCCTCCCCCCACACCCACAAGATTATGTACTATATACATTATATGCTATATATTATTTCACACTCTATAGTGAAATTGTGGCTAAGAAGGGCTGAAACGGAGAGGGCAAATCTATTCCAGCACTTACGTCTGTTGCACTAGCAGGAAGAAGTCCTGGGGCACAACTCAAACAATTTAAAACTTGACACGGGCTTCTTAAACTGATTTCAATACTTTCTTTCCTTGGCATTATCTTCTAAAATGACACTACAAAACATCATTGCTATTGTTTTTATATTACCTGAGATGCCTCTCAATCATCTTGAAATTAAAGAATCCGGTTTTAAGTATAGCCACGTACCAGGGTGTAAGATTTAAAACAATGAGATTTCATTGAGAATAAACCTGTGTTGACTCCGTCAGGTAAACCGCATCTGCGTGGCCTGGATCTTACCACACAACAGGAGCTTGGACCACTGCCTGTACTGACAAAATAAATGTAAGGTCCGCCTTCTCACAGATATTTCCTTGACATGAATGGCCAAGTTCCCATATATTTTTCCGTTGGGCGTCAAGGGGTACTTGCATTGTGATTGATGTATAATAATGAATTATATTATTATAACAATAAATTAACAGCAACAGCAGCAACAACAAAAGCATGATTAGTCACAAGGAAACCTTATTGTTTCAGTTATTCACATTATCCCTATTAGAAGAGATATTATTTTCAGAATGAATCTTTAAATCTTTTGTGGATCTACTCGGCTTTAAAACCCCTGTTTAGATAGCTGAGTGACAATACTCAAGACTACTTGGTGTGGTATTTTCTGAATTTGTATACCCCCCTAAGGTCTGCAGAAATACCTGTACCCAGCTTCTTGGGGCTTGAATCAAGAAATCAAAGTCCTCACAGGCATTTTCAAGTTCTTATGCTAATGGTTTGAGATTATGGCAGCCATCTGTGTCCTGTGGAGTAGACAAGGGAAATGGAAGGCAGGGTCAAGCTCTGTGGCAGTTGCAAGGGTCTAAGGGTGTGGTAGTCTCTACACAAGAATCCTTCTAGAAAAACTACCAGACTGTTGTCATTGTGGCTTTCATACAGCAGTTGAAGGAGTCAACATGCACTGATAATGCTGAAGGTGACACTTGGGAGAATTTTGCATCCAAACATTACACCACTTGTGTAGCTATTCAAGAGGATTTCGGCCAATGGGCTAAATCCAGCATTAGCCATACATAGGACCAAATTAGAATGGGCGTCATAATTAGGAAGTGGTAAAAAGTTGTCACTACAGGAGACAAATTCTTCACCATCACTATGTCAGTACAATCAGCATCCAAATGGAGCATTTTCCTCTTCCTGATGGCCAATTACCAAACAAAAACCAACTAATTTCCAATTTGCAAATTTGAAAGGCATTAGAAGATAATTCCACATTATTTCCTGCTTTTCATCAAATGTTTGTCAAACTATTTAAAAATGCTGTGCTCTGTATTAAAGCCTATTCTGGTATTTTGAACAGGCCCATTTAAATGAATGGGACATAAGTTACTCATAACTATTGTATTTGTCCATCTATAAGATGCTCCCATGTATAAGACAACCCCCACGTTTCCAAACCCAAAATTACAGTTTCACAACTATGCAGGTCTCTCCTCAGCTTACTTCCATGTATAAGACAACCCTCAATTTTTAGTCTGACGTTTTTAGACAAAATATAGTCTTATAGATGGAAAAATACTGCAAGCAAGCACTATTCATTTCATTAAGTATGCATAACTTTGGATTTAATGTAATGTGTATATCTTGTAATGTTTCAGCAATGGGCAAAATCCTCTTGTATGAATTTACACTGGTGTAAACCAGATGATGCCATCAACATTTGATTTAAATTAATTGGAAGTTTCCTATCCCCTCCTTGGGATTACAAGCCCCCCTTAGAGCAGTGATGACGAACCTTCGGCACTCCAGATGTTTTAGACCACAACTCGCACAGTCCTTTCTCATTGGCAATATAGGTTTGGAATTCTGGGAATTGTGGTCCAAAACATCCGGAGTGCCAAAGGCTTGCCACCACTGCCCTAGAGCCTTGGGAGCATCGGGACCAGGGGCAGCCTTTAGGAGCCCAAAATTGCTACCAGATGCCTGCCACCGAAATCAGGACCTGGTGGTGATCTGAAAGATTATTTTTTTTTACTATTAAAGGTTATTCCCTTCTCCTCCAGTCCCCCACACACACGCCAATAAATCACAAGGGTTCCAAAGGGTTCCATAGAGGAGGTGAATGACCAGGTCCATTTCTATGAGTTACTGAAATTTACTGAAAGTCTTCAGAGTTCAAAAGAACGAGATTGGAAGCTTTCAATTAATTTAACTTACCTTTTAAAACCAGTCTTGGATAATAACACCATCCAGTTTGTGCTAGTGTAAATTTATGCTAGTGGGATTGTGGCCAATGTGTATTTTGTTACAATTTTAAAAACAAATTAATTATAATTTATATTTTTATTGTAGCATAGTGCCACTTTCATTTGCCATGTTGGTTAGTGAATTACTGTGCTATAGCCCATGTGGTCCCAGATAATAAAACAGAAAAACTTAAGCTAGCACCTACTTCGGCTGATAAGGAATAATGAAGTACAAAGTTGCCGTTAACCTTCGTGACTTTTTCAAAGTTAGAAAGCTAGTTATAAAAACAAGTTATAAAATCCACCAAAAGGTGAACATTTCGTTCTATTTATGATTTGATGATAAAACTTCAAAAGGAATTTGAAATAGGCCTAGGGAACAATGAACATTTGAACAGAAAACGTTCCAGTTTCTTTTCTTCTTGATGCCAAAAGATGGCTTCTTTATAGAGGTATTGATTTTCTAGTATTTCAGTAACTCACAGAAATGGGCCTGGTCATTCACCTGGATTGTTAGTGTTAATTCAAGGACTTTTTGCACACGTACGTTTTTCTGTTGTTTCCCATTTTTATAATTTGTGAGAAATTGTAGATTCCTTCTGTTGTCAAGGACTGGGTAAAAAACTAGTGCATGGAGGGGCATGCGCTAGCCCTGCCCCCTTCATCCTTGGTCTTATCACCCTCCTACACATGAAGGACAATAGGTCTGACGAGAGAGAACTCCACTGTCCATGGGAGCTCTCTACAGGAGTGCGAACTTTGATTTCCATGGTCTTGACTCATACGGAGAACCCTCATGATTACGAGAGGCTCTCCTTATTCAGACTGTTAAGTGTGCTCCCTCAGTCCACTGCTGTTCAGAGACACAAGACAACGGAACTCATGGAAAGGATAGTTTTTATTCACTACTGCAGTGGTGGAGAGAGAGCAACACCAAAGGCATGGTCTCTCTTCCGTTACAAGGAAGTACAACACAATATATACCCCAACGCAAGTCCATCCCTCTCTCGTCCTCTGACCAATCCTGGTCATTGTGGAGGGCTTACAATCTACCAATCACTGACGCATAGTTACCTCTTACCATATATAGAACAGTTTGAATAATTTGCTACATGTATACCTTACGGTCAACAAGCCCAGACATGCCTGGGTATGCCTATATTGCAATACAGTGGACCCTCGTATTACAAAGGGTTTGTATAACATAAAATCTGTACAACATAAAAAATTCCGGAGATAGGGGAAATTTGCTTAACAGAATCTTCTATGGAGCGAATCCGTACAACATAAAAGTGGTCGTGATTAGGGATTACTCTGTTTTCAATGCATCCCTAAGGGAAATTTGTATAAAGGAAAATTTGCTTAACATAATTTCATTTGGAACCAATTAATTCCTTTATACAAGGTACCACTGTACCTCTAGAGGGCTAACTTGTTACTATGCCTATTCAAAGACACTCTACCTAATTCACCTTTCTGAATTTTAAAACTCACTTCCTTCTTCCATATAAATTCCCCCCTTCCATTTTATGCACATTTGATTTTAAAATTCATCATCATTTTCATACATGTTTCCCATCTTGACCACCATCATCTGAGTATTGTTCTGGGGCATTCCGGCCTTTATTAGGGAGGCACATATTGGCATACATTGCAAGAAACAGCAAAGCATTATTTCGACTACAATTACTAAAAGAATTCCCATGAATATAGACTTTAACCAACGCCAGGGTATCCAACTAGTTGGATACCAATCTCCTTCCTCCACCCTCTTGATTTTCTTTAACAAATTCAGCATATCATCCAGCTCTTCATGCTTATCTATGTTAACTAGCACCCTGATGCAAGTATCTTTATTTTTCCCTGTTACTTTGCAGACTCCTCCTTGTCCCACCAGCAGGAAATCGAGCACAGCTCTACTTTGTTCTGCATACAGCCATAATTCATGAAGCCCCACTCCTAGTTTCCTGAGTGCCTCATATGTTTCATTTCCTAGTCTCACCACCACCACCATTACCACCCCTTTTATTCTGCTTGCCCCAGATTTCAATCACACTCAATTAGCTACTGATTCCCACTTGAAATGGAACAAATAAGGAGCTTCAGTGGGTTCTCATGCCAGAGAATCAGGGTGAGTGATGGATCCTCCATCCTCACTTGGGCAAGTGGTTAAGGTAGTATCGAAACTTTTACATTTTGCTGATCTTTAAATGCATAGCAAAGAAGAAGAAAGAGAATGAGGAAAAATAATCAGTCAGAGCTTGGGTTATTCTCTCCATTTCTTTGTTGGGATTCCTACTCCATATTAGTGTTTTGAATCATAATGCTTCTTTTCAAGATGGTTTGAATCATTAAAGTTTGCAGTTTCATTGGCGGAAGGTCTTTTGTAAAGCTCATTCTCCATCGTGGCCTTCATGAAGCCACACAGATGGGTTTCCCAGGCACCCCTGCACCAGAGGTCGGACTTCCCTAGCAATAGGAAAGTTCGTTAGTCTCCACCCCCACACCCTGCGCATGTGTGTGGGTGTTCCCGCCGAAACACCTCAGTTCCTCTTAACCACCATGGCTAGAGGTTCTGTAGCATTAGTCTCCATAACTACTGTATTTTCTTCTTTGAATGTTGGATCACGTCTATGTCTTTTCAACAGCCTTTTAAAAGTGTTCCGGTTGTGGCCTGCATACAGACGGACATGAAAAGTGTCTTTTTTGCCTTGGCGGACACCACCGGCCCGAGGCCTGTAACATCTGCCGCGGGTTCAGCACCCAGGCCCTGAAAAACCGCCGTAATCAGCTGGCGTCATATCTCTTGGAACGCTTCTCTTTGACCCCAGCCCATGGAGCAGAAAAAGACTCCTCCAGAATCCACCTGTAAGTCGGAGGCGTCAGGACGGGGGGGGGATCTAAGAAGATCCCCATCCTCGACGGCGTATCGAAGTCGAAACCATCGCCCAAGACTTCGTCCTCCAAGGCCCTCAAACCGGTTAAATCTCCAAAAATGGTACCGGCTAAGGCTTCGGCTCCACCTGAGGCTCTAACCATCGAAACGGAGTTCTCGGGTTTGGCGGCTCCTATGTCGAACAGTCCCGAGTTTCACCAGCTCCTACCATCGGAATCCTCCGATTCGTCATCTGATGATGACATGGCCTTGCCACCAAATATTAGCCTCATCAAGCCAGAGGGCACACCAACTTCAGAGGCTGGGACCCGTCGGTCCCCCTGCACTGCCTGTGCGTTCTCCTTCTGCCTCCGTAGCATCCCGAGCAGCCTCTTCTCCTTTCCATATGGTTGGATTCAAGGACCGTACACTGGCTTTGCTGTCGATCCCAATGGCCTCTGCCTGAGCTTCTGACTCCCCCAAGGAGACAAGCCGACCAAGGCGCACCGTAAGCAGGTGCAACTCCCCCCAGCTTTGGTGCAGGCTTCGGAACCAACAATCGAATTCGAGGTACCGACGACCCTCTCGGTACCATCTATGTCTTTTGCCACAGCTATGGCACAAGCACTAACTCCTTCGGATCCGAGTTTGACTCCGTTGGTTCCAACCAAGCTGTCCAGCAAGAAACGCCGAACTGGACATCATCATTCTCCACTGCCTTCAGTTTCAGTGCCTCCAATTCCGGCATTCTTTCTTAAGTTCAACAGCCGCCAATGGTCTATCCAGTCTTCCGACTCGACAGAGATTGAGAAGCTTCCTGCCGGCTCTTCTTCGGATTCGTCGGTGGATTCGAAGCATTCTGACCTCGAATCCGAAGTCTCAGATTCGGTCCATCTGGTCACATCACCAAATTCGGACGTAGAGGAGAAGTCGATGCAAAATTACACCGCCTTCTTGGTACGCATGGCAAAACCATCAACCTTCTGATCCATCAACCTAAGCTGAAATGTGTCTGTCATATTTTCAGCCGCATTGCTGCTGAGGAGACTGCTCCAGTCCACCTCACACTTATACCATCCTTTTTGACCATGGTGGAGGACTCTTTCCAATCTTTGTCATCTACCTCAGTATCCAGGAAACTCGAGGCACTGTACAGAGTCCATAATGATAAAGCCCCCTACCTCGACAAGCATCCCGCTCCAAACTCAGTAGTGGTGGCCTCATCTCAGGTGCAATCATGCACGAAGCAGACGCCTATCCCTCCATCGAAGGAAGGCCGCAAATTGGACTCTATGGGAAGGAATCTTTATTCTTATTCCAACCTCTTCCACAAAATCTCGAATTACCAAGGTGTGATGGGGGTGTACCAGAGAGAGCTCTTGGCACATTTACACCCATTTCTTGAGCTCATCCCAGAGGCCAAGAGGGCAGAGGCTTCTGCCCTGTGCGAGGAGGCCATGGCCTTAGCGGCCCAACAGATGCATACGTCCAAGCACACATTTGACTGTTCGTCCAAGGTGCTTAACACCTCCATCACATTGTCGTGCTTGGCTCCGTACCACTGGGCTATCCGACGAGCACAAGGCTCAGATTGAGGCCCTTCCCTTCAACGGCACTGGGCTGTTAAACACCTCTACTGATGATTTGATGGAGGATTGCCACAAGAAACAGGATACGGCATCAAGAAGCTCAACGTCATCCTTCAAAGGCTCAAGCAGCCATTTCGTTTCCAACCACACCGCCATTACTGGCCTCCTTCATCTCAGTCATCCTCCAGACAGCCCCAGCGAGAGAAGTCTGCTCGATCCTCCGCCTTCTCCGGCTTCGCCTCCAAGTCCAAGAAGCTTAAGCCCTCCTCCTCTGCTGAGGGTCTTCTCTCACAGAGGACTCTTCTCTCGTTACTTCACAGTTCCAAAAAAGGATGGCGGCCTACGGCCGATTCTGGATCCGAGGGTGCCGAGGGTCTTCTCTCACAGAGGACTCTTCTCTCATTACTTCACAGTTCCAAAAAAGATGGCGGCCTACAGCCGATTCTGGATCTTCGTTTCCTCAAGAAATTTGTATTTATTTATTTATTTATTTATTTATTAGGCTTATATACCGCCCGTCTTCCCGGAGGAACTCCAGGCAGTTTACAACATAGAAAAATACTAATAACAACTATGAATAGAGCGGTTAGACAATTTAAAACAAATTAACACAAATAACCAAACTAAACAATGAAGAGTGGCTTTACAGATGGCGGGGGGGGGGACTTCAGTCACCGAACGCCTCCCGGAAAAGGAGAGTTTTTAATGCCTTCCGGAAGGCTGGCAGGGACTCTGCTAGGCGCACTTCTGCTGGGAGATGGTTCCACATGGTGGGGCCAGCCACAGAGAAGGTTCGGGTACGGGTGGATGTTCTCTGAGCCTCCCTGGGCGTGGCCACACGCAGCATGTGCGCCCGCGACAACCTAGTTGGACGGGCCGATGTTGACCACTGGTCGATCCGCTCTGTCAGGTAGTCAGGTCCTAGGCCATGGAGGGTTTTGTAAACCAAAACCAGGACCTTGAATCTGACTCGGGCCGCAACGGGCAACAAATGCAGGCGGGCCAGAACTGGGGTGATGTGCTCAAACTGACGCTCACCTGCCACCGGTCTGGCCGCCGCATTCTGGACCCGCTGCAGTCGCCAGAGGAGAGTCAAGGGCAGCCCCATGTAGAGCGCGTTACAATAGTCCAGTCTCAAGATCACCAGCGCTTGCACCACAGTTCTGAGGGAATCCCCATCTAGGTATGGGCGAATCTGGGCAATTTGATGGAGATGGAAAAAGGCAGCCCTGGACACAGCGGCCACCTGGGCCACCATGCTGAGCGCCGGGTCCAGGACTAAGCCCAGATTCCAGACAGAGTCCGAAGGCCGGAGGGAAAGGCCCTCCAAGGTGGGATAAGGGCCTCCATAGCCAGATGAGGAAGCCCCAAAGAACATAACCTCGGTCTTGTCGGGGTTGAGCCTGAGCCTGTTAGCCCTGGTCCATTCCATGACCGCGCCCAGGCACTGATCAAGGGTCTGGACAGCCTCATCTGCAGCGGTGGAAAAGGAGACATAGAGCTGCGTGTCATCAGCGTACTGATGACAGCAGACTCCATGTCTCCTAATGACCTCAGCCAGCGGCCTAATATAGATGTTGAACAGCATGGGAGAGAGGGACGACCCCTGTGGAACCCCACAAGGGAGTATCCACGGGGCAGACAACTCCCCCCCCATGCTGAACCTGCTGGGGCCGGCCCCCGAGGAAGGACCGAAGCCAACTGTAAACAGTGCCCCCGATCCCAACCTCGGAAAGCCGGTCCAGCAGGATACCGTGGTCGACGGTATCAAAGGCCGCTGACAAGTCCAGGAGGACCAACAGGGAGGAGCACCCCCTGTCGGCCCCCCCGGAGGAGGTCATCTTGCAGAGCGACCAAGACTGTCTCAGTCCCCCGGCCAGGCCTGAACCCGGACTGGAATGGGTCAAGGATATGTTCTTCCTCCAAGAATGATTGAAGCCGGATCCCGGCCACCCTCTCGATTACCTTGCCCAGGAAGGGAACATTAGCGATCGGGCGGTAGTTGGTCAAATCTCCCGATGCTAGGCCTGGTTTTTTCAGAATGGGCTTTACCACAGCCTCCTTCAGGCGAGAGGGAAAAATCCCTTCCCTGAAGGAGGCTGTGGCGATGACAGAAGCCCATTCGGGCATGCTCCCACCAACTGCTTTCATAAGCCATGATGGGCAAGGGTCGAAGGGGGTGGACGCGGGCCGGCAGTGGACGATAGCCCTGGAGGCCTCGAGCGAGGAAACAGGCCCAAACTCAACCATACGAGGAGACCGAGGGGGTGCAGCGACAGGGGGTGCCGAGGGTGGGCTAGGGTAACAGGAGTCAAAACCGGTACGGATGGCCTCTATTTTTGATCGAAAAAAGGCTGCAAAATTCTCACTACTGAAATCAGTAGGAGGAGGCCTTGCCAGCCCAGGATTAGTGAGGTCGCGAACCACACGGAACAATTCCGCTTGACGGTTCGAGGCCTCACTAATTCTCAGGGAATGATGAGATCTTTTTGCCTCCCTGATCGCCTGCACGTAGCGCCTGGACTGGACAATGACTGCAGCCTTCTTATTCGCCGTCCGGTTCTTCCTCCAGCTGCGCTCCAGCCTCTTCCGTTCTTGCTTCATCGCTCGTAACTCCGCCGTGAACCACAGTGAAGGACGAGCTCTGCAGCGGATGAGGCGCCTAGGGGCGATCTGGTCGACAGCCCGGGATGTTTCATCAAACAATTGGTCCACCATGGCGTCTACCAGATCGCCAGCCAGTCTGCCAGGAGGCTCCCCAAGGACTTCCCGGAACCGAGCAGGGTACAGGAGTCTTCGGGGGCAGGCCCATACAGATGGCCGAAGGTCCCCGCGGGGTGGGACAGTGATTGATACAGAGAAAGACAGCAGGTGGTGGTCTGACCATGACACGGGGGTGGGCACAATGTCCCACACCCTCAGACAAGAGTCCTCAGATGCAGAGGTAAATACCAGATCCAGGGTATGTCCCAATCTGTGGGTTGGGCATAAAACATGCTGGGACAGGTTCATGGAGGTCATGGACTGCATGAACTCCAGAGCTGCACCAGACAGGCCACCGCCAACGTGCACATTGAGGTCCCCCACTACCAGAAGGCGGGGGGTTCTCAAAAGAGCCGCGGCGATGAACTCGGTGAGCTCTGGTAGGGATTGTGCTGGGTTGCGGGGAGCACGGTAACCGAGCACAATGCCAAATCTGTCCCGCTGCCCAACCAACAGATGGATACATTCCAACCCAGGAATCACCAGCGTTGAGGCCCTGCTGATTTGAATAGTATCCCTGTATGCAATGGCCACCCCACCCCCCTTTCAACCCTCCGACCTTCCCGCTCCCTGTACCAGAAACCCAGGGGGGCACAGCTGGGCGAGGGAAGCTCCCCCCTCTGCTCCCACCCAGGTATCGGTAATGAATGCCAGGTAGTCCACAAGAAATTCAGGATGGTCACCCTGGAGAAGATCATCCCTCTGCTGCGCAGAGGCGACTGGTTTGGAGTTGTGGATCTGTGAGATGCGTACTTCCACATCTCCATCCATCCCACACATCGGCATCTTTTTCACTTCGCCATGGGGGAAGACATCTATCAGTATTCCGCCCTGCCATTTGGTTTGGCAACGGCCCCTCGGGTCTTCACCAAATGCATGGCACCGGTTGCAGCACATCTTTGCAGCCTGGGTATTATCATCTTCCCCTACCTCAACAACTGGCTAGTCGTCACAGATTCCGAAGAGAAAGCTCATCAGGACATTTCCACCGTCCTCACAACTCTGGACTCTCTAGGCCTTCAGGTCAACTTCAAGAAGTCCCATCTACATCCATCTCCAGTGGTGGCCTTCATAGGAGCCATTCTCGACTCCACTCGAGCCATGGCCTTCCCTCCTCGAGACAGGAACGCCGAGATACTCAAACTACTGCAGCTCTTCCTTCCAAGAGCGCAGATACAGGCCCTTCAGGTCCAAAGATTCTTAGGGTACATGGCCTCAATGACGTCTGTGCTCGTACATGCGAGGCTCAGACTCAGACAGCTCCAGAACTGTTTTTGGCCCTCTTTGATTCCCTTCGGGATCCACCATCCAAGATGCTCACCATCCCACCCGACCTCCCACAAGAACTTACCTGGTGGTCCAGAAGAACCAATCTGCTGTCTGGCTGTCCATTCAGAGCAACTCTGCCAAAAATACAAGTGACCACAGATGCCAGCAACACAGGTTGGGGCGCAGCATGCCTCTCTTACCGGATCCACGACACCTGGTCTCCTCAGGAGCGTCAACTCCATATCAACAAGCTGGAACTCTTGGCCATCTTCAAGGTGTTTTGGGCGTTCCTCCGACACCTCTCTGGCAATGTAGTACTGGCAGTAACCGACAACAGAACTGTCATGTACTACATCAACAAACAGGGCAGAACACATTCAGCACACCTAATGGACATCACCATCTGCTTCTGGGACTGGTGCCTCAAGCACCACATCCACCCGATAGCGATGCACCTGCCGGGAGAAGAAAACATTTATGCAGACTACCTGAGTCGCAGACAACACTCCTCCCAACTACATCCCTCAACGTTCCACCACCTTTGCACCAAATGGGGTCATCCTCAAGTTGACCTTTTTGCCTCTCAAAGCAACAGGAAACGTCATCTGTATTGTTCGAGAGCGGGCAAAGGACAGAACTCTCTAGGGGGTGCTCTCCTGCTACCCTGGAAGGACAAACTTCTGCCAATTCCTCTCCTCCACAGGATGGTGATCAAAATCTTTCAGGAGCAGCCAGATCTTATCCTGATTGCTCCTTGGTGGCCCAGGCAGCCCTGGTTTGCATCCCTCCTGAGGATGTCCAGCTACCATCTTCGTCTGTCTCCATTTCCGGACCTACTGTCCCGGAATCATGGCCAAGTCCTTCACCCAGAACTCCCACGCCTCCAACTGACCACGTGGAGAATAGTAAACTCATATACTCCATCATCTCGGCATGCCGTAAACCTTCTACCACTAAACCTTACCACTACAAGTGGAGGAGGTTTCTTTTTTATGCAGCAGACAGACAAGGGGGAGCATTTGAGTCCAGCCCCTGTCAACCCTGCACCTCGGGCTACACAGCCAGGTGTCTCTAACTCACTGAGCGATTCAGCAATTCTGTACAAGGTGAAGTGTAATTTCTACATTTTAAGAGGTCTGTTCTCACCTTGTCATCACTACATGTCCACTTATCTGCCATCGTCACTCACCAACCGCCGATGTCTCCTGCATCTTCTTTGTTCCACCATCCTCGTCTGAAACTTTTCCTGTGAGACCTCAAGAACACCTTTCCTGACCAGAAACCTCTTCTCCCGCAATGGTCCTCTCACTAGTTCTCAGGGCTCTCCAATGACCTCCCTTTGAATCCCTCACCACCATAGACCTCAGACTACTAACTTTAAAGACTGCTTTCCTGGTGGCAATTGCTTCCGCCCTACGGTGTGATCCTCCTTATTTGCAGTTTCATCAGGACAGGGTGGTGGCTTACCCTGACATCACCTTCCTACCTAAGGTGGTGTCTTCATTCCACGTTTCCCAACCCATCATCCTCCCCACCTTTTCCCCCAATCCTTCGACAAGGGTAGAAAGGGACATGCATTCCTTGGATGTGAGAAGGGCCTTGGCCTTCTATGTTTCTAGGACTGAGACTCTTAGGAGCTCACAGAGACTCTTTATCTGCCATGACCCTACAGCTGCGGGTTATCTGGTCTCTTCCCAGCGCTTTGCTCATTGAGTAGTGCAGACTATTAAACTGGCATATGACTTGGGTAAACGGCCTTTGCCGGCCACTGTTAGAGCTCACTCCACCAGAGCTATGGCCTCCTCAGCAGCATTCCTTAAGGGTGTCCCCCTTGATGACATTTGCCAGGCGGCCACGTGGTCCAGACCAGAGACCTTCGTGACCCACTACAGGTTGGATGCCCGCATGAGGTTGTCCACTTCCTTCAGGAGGGCAGTGCTTTCCTTTGTGATGGTGTGACTACCCTCCTGCCAGTGAGTACTGCTTATAATCACCCATCTGTGTAGCTTCATGAAGGCCATGATGGAGAAGAGCCAGTTACTTACCTGTAAAGGTGGTTCTTCGAGTGGACCTTTGTGAAGCCACACAGGACCCGCCCGCCTCCCCTCGGACCGTCACGCCTTGACTGGTACTTTCCTGTCATTCTGGCGGTCAAGAGGAACTGAGGCGTTTAGGTGGGAACACCCACGCACATGCGCAGGATGTGGGGGTGGAGACCAATGAACTTTCCTATTGCTAGGGAAATTTGACCTCTGGCGCAGGGGCGCCTGGGAAACCCATCTGTGTGGCTTCACGAAGGTCCACTCGAAGAACCACCTTTACAGGTAAGTAACTGGTTCATATATTGTACAAGTTGAACCTATGAAATCAGAGGCAAGCACCATTGAGTTTCATTGAGCTTACTCCCAGACAGCTATGCACACAATTGCAGTCATACCCTCTATATTTAATTGTATGGTTTTATTAGTGCTTTGTTTATATGTTTTGCATGTCCGGCAGCATTTAACACTGGAGCTTCTCTGAGCATAAATAACAGTGAAGCAGGATCTATCTCTTCAGGCCTGCAGTTTTTCTCTCTCAGGTATGGCTCTGGAGGTTGCCATAATGTCTTTTGGAAACAGGGTTCTGAAGCAGGTGAACAAAGGTAGTTCTTAACAGATGTTTGAACCCAGAATCTTCATTATGCCACTTCAAGTGGAGTCATGGAATTCCTTCAAGAACACATCTGGTGGTGGAGGAAAGAGAGCCCTATTCTTACACTTCCTTCCATCTGCTATGTGTCTAAAGGCATATCTTCACAGCGGCCATCATGGCCAGATTGGTGCACAAAGTGTTGTTTCGTCCTAAGGGTCAATCACTAAACAAAAGCATGTTAATCTATAAATTTAGAACCCTTTAGGTTAGGTTGTCCAAGGTTAACTACATGCCCTTTACCATCCAAGTCAGCTAAGGTTCTAATTGCAAAGCCCCCCCCGTTCTATCTTCTTTTGGCCCTCAGCCAGCAAGGTTGGGGGAGCAGCTTGTGGCCATTCACTTCCTTTATACAATTCTCTAGGTTTCTGTTCAGCTGTGGACCTAGATTTGAAATATGAATTAGATAAATGGGCTCTCCCAGAGAGGTGTAACTGTTACTATAAATCATCATCCTCTCCATCATCATCCTCTTAGAACTGCAGAGCTGGAGGGGACCCTATGGAGCATTGGAGTCCAGCCCCTGTCAAGGAGGCCAGTGGGGAATTCCTCTCCCAGCCTCGGGCTCCACAGCCAGGTGTGTCTAAATCACTGAGCGATTCAGCAATTCTGTACAAGGTGAAGTGTAATTTCTAGCCCTTTTTGTCTTACTTCTGTTGCCTAAGGGTATCATTGAACAAAATATTGGCAAAGTTGGCCATTGCGTATGTACTGCAGCTACCCTTCCATTAGAAGAACGTTTTCTTTTTTTCTTCTTCCTCCTCCTCTTCTTCCTCCTCAGATCTCTTGGTAATGATCTGCAGAGAAACCCCAACGAAAACAGATTGCAGCAAGACTTCATTCCACAGGAGAGAACTCACTGCGTTGGCTTTGGCTTTGGTTTGAGTTCGTCTCTTTCTTTTCCTTTCCTCCTCTCTCAAATTAAAACCTGTGCTGTTCGTGGAAGGCTTTCATTTTTCCCCTCTCCATTTTCAAGGAGGGGGCGGGTGGAAGGGTACAGTGCATTTTGTCTTTTTGTCGGTGGGTTGATTGTGATATTGTAGCCTTCCGTGTAACTACCTCTGTGTTTTTGGCTGGCAAAGAGGAGAAGCCCCAGGTAGATTTAAAGAAAGCAAAAATGACCAGCAGGCTGCGGCAACACAAGGGATTTCTATCACAGTGGCTCAGAATCCTAGAGCACAACACAAACAGATCTTTTGCATAATGAACTGGGGCTGTGGGGTGGAGGGGTGGGGAGACTGTTAATAACGCAGTTATCTTTCAGTAACATAGCAACAGCCAAATCCTTGAAAAGAGGAAGTTTTCATTTATGGAGCATTTCATTTAAACATTGAAATTTGGTATAATGTGGAGTATGAAACAAGTTTTGAAAGGAAGCTAATGATTAAGAAGGAATGCAGTGGACATTTAATAGGTGGAAGGAACTGCAAGATAATTAACTGGCATGCATAAAGATTCCTGCTTTATACCAAAATTTTAATTTTGCACATAAATGTGTCTGATGTAGGCAGCATTTAATCACCTAGCTGACAGGAGTAACTACTTTCATTTAACCTTGACTGAAGATCATGAATTCTAACAGGTTTAATTGGATACATCATTTAACAGAATGAACAGAGCAAATTTTTCTCAATTCATAGGTTCTGATTGACATGCACCAGCAATAAGGCATTGCACAATTAAAGCTGATCTGTATTCCTGGCCTGGGCACCAATTGCCATAGTGATGTGACACTGTTTGATCACTGTGGCACTGAAACTGTACTGAATTTCCCCTTGTTTTGAAAAGGGCAATGCTTTAAAAGAGAAAGAGAGAGATTTTGGCACTTAGAAAAATTAATCCTATTGATATGCAAGGGGAAGGACATGTCTTATTGATAATTCAAGAAAAAGGAAGGGAAGTGGCACAATAAGCTAACCAATGGGGCAGTCCTGGACATGTTTACCTGTGAGTAAATCTGACTGGGTTCAGTAGTTTCCTGTCAGGGAAGCAAGGACAGCCCTGCAACCTTGTTTGATTTAACCTTGTTTGATTTAGAGTATGTTA
Organism: Phrynocephalus forsythii; assembly: GCA_029282475.1. Taxonomy (NCBI): domain Eukaryota; kingdom Metazoa; phylum Chordata; class Lepidosauria; order Squamata; family Agamidae; genus Phrynocephalus; species Phrynocephalus forsythii. The sequence continues at coordinate 40,913,240 of JAPFRF010000001.1, forward strand.
AACTTTACATACCCTGGACGAGGCACAAGTCTCATACAAGAAGAGCAAAATATGCATTTAACAGTTTCTGTAAATATGTAATTTTACAAGCCAGATTCTGCTGTCTAAGGGCGCTTTTACACGACCCCTAAAATCCGCTGGTCACTTAAATTCGGACCAGAGATCTTAGGGGTTTGTCGCTCTTCGTGCATCCCCACCCCTCCGCACTTCCTGGCTGCTGGCTGCGTGAGGGGAGGGAGAAAAAAAGGGACAAAAGAATAAAGGCTTACCTCCCGGTGCCGGTGGAAGCTGCCGGGAGCCCCGTCACTTCCTGGTTTCTTCTCTTAAAGGGGCGGGAGGCAAAAAACAACAAAAAGAAGCGAGGAGAGCCCGGCACATCCACATCAAGATTTTTCACCTTTGGAAAGCAGGTACAAGAAAAGTGCGCTGGGACCCGCTTAGGTGGGCGTGGTCGCACTTAATTTTCAGTAAACTCCGGAGCTGGTAGCTAAACAATTTTAAGCTCCGGAGCTGGGAGCCATTTGCGGCAGAGTTTAGGGGTCGTGTAAAAAGGCCCTAAGTGGCCTCTCCTTTTTCACCCTGGGGTAAGTCTGGCGTGGAGCTTACATCCCTCTGTCAAACAGGACCTGAAGTGGTTACAGTCAGGGATGGCAGTAGGGTACAACTCTCCCCTAGCTTTTGCTGTAGTCTTATTTTCACTTGCGTGGAATTACAGTAAACCCCTGCCCTTTCGTGGTTCATATATTGCAGTCTTGGTATATTGTGGGACCGCAGTATATGAAACAAAGCCCCCTGGAGTAGGGTGGATGGACCTGTTTCAGGCCTCCTGCACTTACCCCAGGCCTGGCATTGCCTAGAACAGGCCTCCAATGGCCTTCTGGGCCTGTCGGAGGCCCCAAAAGTGCTTTCCGCCGGTGAACCTGAAGTGACTTCCGGTAAACCAAAAACCACTTCTGAGGCCTCCGACAGGCCCCAGAAGCCCATCAGAGGGCCGTTCAGGGCAGCGCCAGGCCTCAGGTAAAAGTAGGAGGTCCCATATATGCCCCCCAGGCCCCACCCGACCCAGCATCTGCATATTGCTGATTTTCAATTATCGCGGGTCAGGTCAGGTCCCTAACCCCCGCGATAGGTGGTGGGTTACTGTAATCCCTAGTAAACACAGTAGGTTTATGTCATAGTAGATATATATGACATTGTTCAGTTTGGGTATACTTGGCATGAAACTCAAACACTCAAATCATGACTCAAAAAGAAGGCAATAGCCAAGGAAGCAAGTTGCCAAATATTTGGTGGTAAGAACGAGACGGGTTCCTGTGAGTCCATCAAGAGTCTGGGTCTCCCTTCTTGGTTGCAACATTGAGCCCCTTGGGTCTGTTCTGCAAATCATGTACCTCTGCTACCCATCTCCCTTTATTTAACTGCAGTATATTCTCACTTCCACTTTGAGTATATATCCTGCGCAGTGTACCATTTTTATGGAAGAGAAGTCAAGCTGAGCAGATATTTCAAAGAAACCTCAAAGAGGATTGGCACTCTTCAAGATGGAGTCGCCTACATTTCCTTTGCTCATATTTCATACTATGAAATCTTTATGAAATTGCTTTGGTAAGTTAATGCTACCCCCAGACAAATTTTAGGTCCCTAAACGGCTCTTTCTCATGAGCCCACCAGAGATTTTGCAGCGTCTGGCAGCATTCCACAGGTCATATTTTCTTACTTAGATGAACTCAAACTCTTCCTCCCCTTCATTAATCACAAGCAGAATTTTCCATGTCTTTGGGGGAGATAACCCATTGCAATTACACTAGGCCAGATATCTACAATGGAAATTACAAAATTATTCCTCAACCATAGGATGTAGAACATTCATTCTATAATATTAGAGATGGGCACAAAACAAAAAAACAGCATGCTGTTTCATCATTATGAAATGAAATACAAATAGTAAGCATTCCATCAAATAACTAAACTTCATTTTCTATTTTGGAAATGAAACATTTTGTCTTCCTTTATCAGAACATACAAATACCATCCTAGGGAGTCAGGAAGGCAGGCTGGAAATTGCAATCTGTATGCAGAGAGGTGGGACCTAGGAATGGATGATGCACCAGCAAGATATAGTGGTCCATCTGGGAAGAGATGGGCTGTCAGATATATCAGTGTGGAGAATGATTTTATGGTGATTGGGAAAGATCTGGTGCAAAAATCATATGAAATCAAGAGGATGTGGTAAGATCTGGCTTCTTTTATCCATAAAGCTCTTTTATTTAAAGAGACATGGTTGGCCTCTTCTGGTTGTGTGAATCACTGAACACCTGAGCATTTCTAAGAGTAATCGTGTTTACTTCTTTCTTTTTTTTCTGACAACGCAGTTTTAACTTCCCACCAATTGAAAAACAAGAAGGCACCGACATTCATGCCTCCCTGAAATCTCTCTACTAGACCTTGTTTCTTACTGTTTCTATTTGAAGGAACTCGACACAAACCTGGCTGCCTTCACCGCCGCCTTGGAAGGGGCTACAGCTGAGAAAATCCACTGCCAGGAGGAAGTGAATAGAACTAACAAGACCATTGAGCTGGCCAACAGATTAGTGAAAGGTCTCGAGGTGAGGCCCTACAGGGCAGGCTAATGAAGCAGACGACAGAAAGCAGGTCTTTGTTATACACCCGTGGGTAACAATAACAGAGGCACTTAGCAAAGAACCTGATGAGCTGAAAAAAAATTATGTCATTATCATTCATTTTTTTCCCCATGAAAGGAGCCATGTTTTTGACCTTTTCGTTTTCCTACATTTTGCCTCACTGCCGTATATATTAACTGCAAGATTACCTACTAACTAACATGCCCAAGGAAATTTAAAAAGAAGAGGAATGGCAACCGTGGGCCCGGGCGATAGACATGCTTTTTTTAAAGGCAGTGCAAGTCTGAAATGCTGTGGAGTGACTTTTGAATATTTCTTAAGATCACTGACCCTGGTTACAGAAGGTCCAGTATAATTTAGGTTGCAGTAATATGCTAATTCTGAATTAGAATTAATATATGCAGTGCATATATTAAGGACAAATAATACTAATATGAATAACAATGGATGGTGGCAGTAACCATGATGGCAGTATTGGTGGTGGTGATGATGATATTCTAAACTAAGGCCACCTAATGGTTTATGATGCCCTTTAAAAATAACTTTTTGAAGTGGCTATAAAAAGAGTAGTCATTGCACCAATAAAGTAACATTCCTATTTGTGTAACTTCCAAGCTCTGTTGTACCATAATGCAAATTCAAGGACTCATCTGGATGAGCAGCCACAGAAAGCAATGAAGTCACTGGGTAGATGCCATCCATATTTAATCCTAGAAGGAATTGGCCAGTCCTGCTTAAGTAATGTATAAATCTTGGGTAAATCAGCCAGAATCTTAGGGACAAAATGTTCCCCTTATGAAGAGCTAAGATTTCTACTGACACCCTATTGGTGACTGCCATCCACTGTCCGGTGGATACACAATTGGTTACATAATCATACTTGGAGGGTGTTTATCAGTTGTTCTTTCTTAAACTGGGAGGAGGTAACAAATCAGGTACCACAAGCCTGAGTCCTGGGCCCAGTGCTCTTCAGCATTTTTTTATTGATGACATGGATTACGGGGTTCATGATATACTTATCAAATTAGGAGATTATACAATACTGGGTGGAATAGCTAACACCTTGAAAGACAGGAACAAAAAGATAGTCTTGAAAACAGAATGAAATTTGACAGGGGTAAGGGCAAAGCTCTATACCTGCGGGTGGGTGGGGCGAACCAAATGCAAAATGGCTGAGTAATATTGCAAGTGAGAAGAATCTTGGTTGTAGATGAAAGGCTGATGGGTATGACCCTACAGTGTGATATGAGTGAAAAAAGACAGATGCTCTGAACATAGCATGTTCAGAGGAGAACAACAAGGATGGTCAGAGGACTGAAACCAAGCCCAGTGAAGAAATACTGAAAGAACTGGGCAAGTTTAGCCTTGAGAACAGAAGACTGAGGCGAGATATTTATTTATTTATTTATTTATTTTCAGATTTATATACCGCTCCTACTTCCCGAGCGAGAACTCAGGGCGGTTCACATAAAAAATTTAAAAACTAAAAGGCGGCTAAGGACAGGAACAATCATATGTTATCAATATGATAGCATTTATCAAATACAGTGGACCCTGGTATAACAAGCGGTTTGTTTAACAGAAGATCCACTTAAAGGAAAAATTTCCAGAGACAGGGGGAAATCACTTAATAGAATCGCCTATGCGGTGAATCCGTACAATAGAAAAACAGTCACGATTAGGGATTAATCCATGTTCAATACATTCCTATGGGAAATTTGTACAAAGGAAAATTTGCTTAACAGAATTTCATTTGGAACGAATTAATTCCTTTATACAAGGTCCCATTGTACAGTCATATCTTGGTTCACCAATTTAATGCATTCTCTGGGATATTTTGTATTGCAAAAAAATCTTAAACTGATATGCAGACTCCAGCATGCACAGAAGCGGCAGTATAAATCTCCAAAAAAAATTGTAAACTGAGGCCCTGCAGAAAAAAAATCATAAACTGAAGCATTATTTTCAATGGATTTTCATTTGTAAACTGAAAATTATGTTAACTGAGGTGTTTGTAAACCGAGGTACCACTGTACTTGAAAGATTCTCATATAGAAAAGGGGCAGGATCTGTTTTCAATCATTCCAGAGTGCAAGACACATAATATTGGACTCAAGCTACAGGAAGCCAGGTTGGGAATAAATGTCTCAAAATGTCTCAACTGTTAGAGAAGTATGACAATTACCTTGAGAGGGGTATTGGACACTCCAACCCTGGAGGCATTCAAGAGAAAATTGAACAACCATCTGTCAGATCTGCTTCGATTTAAATTCCTCCATCGATCAGGGGATTGGATTCAATGGCCTTCTAGGCGCTTTCCAATTCATTTATTATGTTTCAGTGATTCTTCAGTCTTGTTGGATGCTTGGTAGATGTGGGCTCTTTGTGCTTCATGTGGAGCATGAAGCACCACTGTTCTACTGTGCCTCGTTGCCCTCTCCCTGGCCACCTGGTCTGTTTACTGGACTGCTCGCGCCACCATGGTCCTTCCACTGCAGCAGTGAGCCAATCCATGATGGAGACCGAGCGGCCATTCCCAAATCTCAGGCAGCCTGACCATTCGCGTGAGGAGGCCAGAGGGACAATCTCCTTACTCAGCCGATGACTTGTCAGCTGCCTGGGTAGCTGGGAAGGGCCCGCTGGACTCCATCATGTATTGTGCACTGCCGCGGAAGTATCTATTCTAGGAGAATGAAACACTATTTGAAGCTCTCTGCTTATAGCCGTGGCCAGTGTGATAATTATTTTAAGCTGCAGGGTTTAAGAATTAACCTGTGATCTTTGCCTTTTAGTCAGAGAATGTGAGATGGGCCCAGTCAGTAGCGCAATATCATGAGCAAGAGAAGACGCTCTGTGGAGATGTGCTTCTGACAGCAGCTTTTATTTCATATGCTGGGCCGTTTTCCAGACAGTATCGGCACGAGCTGGTTCAAAATCTGTGGCTGCCGTTTTTGAGAAGCCAAAAGGTAAGCTGAAATTTACAATAATCCATAGCCGAGAGGTTTTCAGGAAAAGGGTTTTTGAAAACTATACATTATGCAGAAAATACTCATGCCTGTCTGTTCTGCCAGCTAAAATCTTACCTCAGAATACATTATACCAAGGCATAGGGCCCATGGGAGGACAATTCACCTACATGTGAGGAATATCGTTTACTAGTTGGTGCTTTATTACAGTAAGAAAAAGAGATATCATTTTCCCCACAAATGGTCCAGTATTGATTTAAGTACCAGTACATTTTTTTTAGTTCAACAGAATCCGGTAGTTTCCAGTAAGCTTGATCCTTGTCTGTATTCTACCCTCAGCATTAATTACACAAGTGTGTCCTTATGAGCCCTTTGTATGGAAGATCACCGGAGGGTGGGGTGGAGGTTGGAATGGGCCTTCCAATCAACAAGCAATCCTTAGATCTCAGCAGGTGGCAAAGGGAGAGAGGTTGGACTCCCCACACATTTTGGTCTCTAGAGGACTCTGTGTGTGTGTGTGTGTGTGTGTGTGTGTGTGTGTGTGTGTGTGTGTGTGTGTGTGTGTGTGTGTGTGTGTGTGTGTGCATGCACGCATGTGTGCGTGTGTGTGTGTGTGCATACATGTGCACTGTAGAGCTCACAGGATCCATGGAATCACATTTATTCCAAGGCAATCCTATTTCTCTCTCTCTCTCTCTCTCTCTCTCTCTCTCTTACACACACATACACACACACACACACACACAGTCTGCCCCCAGCTTCCGAGATGACAACAGATATAGTCCCAATCTCCGTAAATTCAAGTACAAGAGGTTGTGTTGGCATATAATGGCTGTCTTTAGATGTCGCAATGAACTATGGTTTATTATAATGGGAATACATCTAGGCAGGTCTAGAGATTCTGCATTCCTCCTTTATTAACTGCAGCATGTTGTCTCATTCCAAGTGAAAATATTTTGAATAACCTTAACTACAGTTTATTTGAAATAAGTCATCTTTAAGCCACATGATCGGCGCTGTAGAAGGACTGATAAATAGTTTAGGATTTAGAGACAGCGGTTGGGATTGAAGAGGAAGTCCCAGTTAGAGTAGGCCTCATTGAGCCAGTAGAATTTACTGCTGGATTTTAGCCAATGTTGAATTTTGCTCAAATTAGAACTGATGGAAGAATCTTCTGATCTCTTAATGGCAGTAGCACCAGAGAAAGAGGAGTAGGAAATGCATAAATCAGAGTTTCACCTAGGTTCATTCCTATCATTAGGTATGGGAATTCTTATTTGAGGACAACAGAATTCTCAGCTTATTAAGAACACATCTCCCTCTATTTTAAGACCTCCCCCACAAATTCCAACTCTACCTTTGTCACATTAAAATCAAATTTGCATCCTTACCATAGCCATGAAAGAAATATAGTACAACATTAAAAATTAAAGCCCAAATATTTCATTGCAATTAATTTGAAAAGAAAGGAAGAAGGGCAATTTAGGCCCTGAATGGCAACAGTTTGGTCCCTAAGTGAAAGTGAGCATGTAATAAAATAATTTAAAGCACAGAAATGAAAACAATGTCTGAAAACCAGTTTATTTCACTTCTACCCCAGTGCCCTCTCCATCTGCATCCCTGTGTCTTATCAGTAACTTTGGCCTGGAGAGGCCGAAGTGAATCCTGCGATTTCACCTAAATGAACTACAGTAATACCTTGGTTTACAAGCATAATCCATTCCAGAAGCATGCTTGTAAACCAAAACACTCTTATATCAAAGCAGATTTCTCCATAAGCAATAATGGTAACATAGATGAGTTGTTCTGGGGTCCCATAAACCATATGCTGTACCCACAAAATGCCAAAACTCACAAAAGGACCTGGCTAGAAGTCCATGTCCACACCATGGTTTAGGTTCCTGGCTATGGAATCTGCTCTGTTTGGGACTAACAACTGGATTTTAATCTGTATATTTAATGTGACAATAATTAAATGCAATTTGTAGCCCTATACACATTTGACTAGCTGTCCCATGACTAGAAATTGTTTGAAAAATAAGAAAGGATGTAGGAAAGAAATTAAATAAAAATATAAATAGAAAGAAAAACCTGCACTCTCCTTTGAAAACATTCCTGGCTGGTGCAAGGAAAACATGCCTTCTACTCTCCTCCCCTTGCTTTTGAGGCCTGCCTGAGACAGAACATTCCAGAAAATCATCTACTATCCAGCAGGGGGAAAGAGAGAGAGAGAGAGCCACCATTGGCTCACTTGCGATCATGTGATCTGCTCCAGTGCTTGTGCTACAAGACTTTGCTTGTTGATCAAAGCAAAATTTAGAAGAAATGTTTGTTTGTCTTGCAAAATACTCTTAACCCAAGGTATTACTGTATGTGTATAAATATAAATATCACATAATGTGCCATCCTTTGGCATGCAAGAATGGTTTCCTGTTAAAAGCCAGTCTTTCTCTGATACAAATTAAAAAGAACTTTATTCATGAACGAAGGAAGGAAGGAGATGACCAGCTGACAGTCTGAGTGAACCTAAAACAAAAACAAATGTTTGTGAACTTTGAAAATTGAGATTTTTTTTCATTTGGCCCATCTCGATGCATAATGGAAAGACACAGTTTCTTCTGCTATCCAAATACAACTAGTAGTTCATAAACTCTTGAATGGTAGCACCCTATTTCACTGCCTGGGGTGAAAGAGGTGGTGTTTGCTCTTCATTCCAGTTCCCAAGTGATCTTCTTCTTCTTCAAGTGCCATGTTGTCGTGGAACATTGGTGATCAGTAGCATGCTCTGGTCTTTATGCAAAGCTTTTCTAAATAGAGAAGCTGTGCTCACTGCGAACCATTGTGGTCTGGTAATTGAATATTGGAGGTAGCATCTGTCGCTCACCAGTGGGCAGGAGGCTTGCTTGAAGAACCCAAATAGGCTATGTAGTCTGAAAAGCTGTGTCTCCACACAAAGGGGAAAAGCCAGGAGGGAAAAGCAATGGCTTCGACTGCCCGCCTCCAACAGGCACTGGGTGAAGCTGTGGCCTCACTCTGCTTGGTGGTAGGCCAGGCTTCTGTCGTAGACATGTAGCTTTCCATTTTGTGACATAGTTGCCTGGGAAATGGGAGTTGTGTCTATACAGGAATCCATGCATCGTAGAATGGAAGAGAATGTATTTGTAAATATAGTAAAACTGCTATGCTTTGGGTGTGCTATTAAGCATAACCAGTTTCTATAAATCTGTGTGCCTTCCTTGCCTTGAAAAATGAGTGTACTCTCTGCACAAAATCCCTTCAATCTGTTGTTGATGCTGTTACTCTCCCTTTCCACTGCCCTAGACTACAGCAGACAGAAGTGGTGATGGATTGTCATGCGAATCAGTCACTGGAACTAGTCATTTTTAAGTTAACCTTTATTATTTTAGGTCCCCATTCCAATGACTGAAGATCTTGAGCCGATCTCAATGCTGACGGATGATGCAACAATTGCTAAATGGAACAATGAAGGCTTGCCTGGCGATACCATGTCCATACAAAACGCCACTATTCTTACAAACTGTGAACGCTGGCCTCTATTGATTGACCCCCAGCACCAGGGGATCAAATGGATAAAAAGCAGATATGGCTCAGATTTGAAAGTTATCCATCTGAGTCAGAAAGGGTAAGCACTCATTGGCAGCTACGGCTGTTAACAGAATAAAAAATGTTCTGAACAATTGAAGTCATACATACCAGCTGCTTTTGTTCTGGGCCTGTTGCTTTCTTTTCACTCAAGGGGGCCAGTGGGGTTTTGAACAAAATACCTCAGGGAAGTCCCAAACTTTTCCGCACCATAAGTCCATTTTTTATTTTTTTGAGAAACCGTCAAACTTTGCCTCTTTTTTTTTACTATCCTTCAACCCTCTTTTAACACAAATCTCAATTCATAAAGTAAAAAAGGAACACCAAAAAATTAAGAAACATTATTTTAAACTCAAAATAACCATGATTTTCCTAAGAAACGCTGTATTCCAGAAGCCATAACAGGTAAGATTCATTTAGGATGCAACTACATTGGCGAGCTGAATCGTTCCAATTTGACTTTGCAAGTGATTTGGTTCGCAGACTGTATTACAGTTGAATTCCCATTTTGTGACCACACAAGGGCTGTGGCTTGATTCAGTGTCTACACTCAAAGTGACTCACATTTCAACCTCCCCCCACTTTTCCTTTCCTGATTCTGGTTCTACCACTCCTGTCAAGCCCTTTGGTTTTGAAAGGGTGTTCAAGTATTCTGGAAAAGGTGGAGGCATTCCAGAGTTCTTTTTAACATGTATGGATATCCCACATGCCACAAGAGCCTCTTCATCTGAGTTGTTTCTAGAAGTGATCTAGTGCTCAATGGTATAACAGACTAGTGATGAGATGATTTAGCACTATGGCGGTTACTTCACGTCAGTTTTGTCTCTGTAAGTGTTACGCTTCAGACCGGTACAAAAAAATCTTACTTCAAGTCCGTCGCACAACAGCTGAAATTTGTCTTGACAATGCCCCCGGGGCAGGATCAGAGCGTGACAATACTGTACCTGGCACTGGGTTGGGGTATTCTCTTGTCACAGTTTTTTCCCAGTTCCTGTTCTGAGACAAGGGACCGTGTGATAACAACTGTCATGCAACAACCAGTGTCCACCTAGTGGTCAGCGGCTGAAGCGGCATTTGACATTAGTTTCCCTACGGGAAACACCATCCAGTGCAAATGTTTATTAAAGAAAGTACTGAAAATTCTGTAGCATTGACGTGTAAATCACGGAAGACCAGTAAATCAAAATATCGAAGAAGTTTTATTTACGATATCAAAAGAAAAGGTTAAGAAAGCAAGACAAATTCAGAATTTGTTACGGAACAAGACCGTGAAGTAACAGTTGTCACGAGACAAGGTGTCATGACTGTGAGAAAATGGAAACAGGGACTAAACAGGGACAAAACCACATGATTGCAACCAACGCTGTCACAGTACAAAACTAGTCATGAAACAAGGAAGGACGTGAAGTAACCATCTATGTCATATATACATTTTTTTAAAAAAGGAAGCAGGTCCATGGAAAGAATATGGGGTGGGTGTTCCCGTGGTCCTGAACATCATGCCCCACCTGCCTAGGTCACCCAAAACACCACACACCTCCCATCTTTACCAGAAAGAATCAAACTGATCATATGGAGGAAGTCCATTTAAATAGTTGTGGCTTGGAAAAAGTAGAACCCACAGGCAGCGGGGTGAGAAACCTGCACTGGGAGTTAAGCGTACCCTCTAATTTTTAGCCCTGCTGGGTAGGACTCCACCCCTCATGTACATGACTCTTCTGCCCCTCCCTTATCACAGAAGATTCTGCTACTACTGGATGCATAGAAGAGGTGGAACGCTGCATGGAGTGGGGTGCTGCACTCCGCACTTGCACATTCTTGCACCTTAGAGAGAACTTTGTTGGGAACAAAATGAGCAAGAGTGATTCAAATCAGCCATTGTACTGTGTGATCAGAAAGGGGGGACTTTGAATCAACCCGTACTATAATCACAGCAAATTCCATGATTTTTTAAAAAATCAAGAGTCATAGCCTTAGTTGTTGTTCTTCCTTAGTAAACATTCCAAAATCTCCTCTTCCTAGCAAGAATAACCCCTGTCACACACATGTTTGGAAATGAAAACTTTTGGTGCCTGTCTCATTTGTCCTTTTAAGGTTTTCTTTTTCATTTTTCTACATTGTCATCCTGCCTAAATTTATCAGAGAGTAAATCTCATTTAACTCTGTGGGGCTTACCTCTGTGCTGCCATTCGCAGAACTGCAGTAATAATCTATCTGTGGGTTCTTACAGATATGTTGATGCCATAGAAGAAGCTGTTGCAGCTGGATATACAATATTAATTGAAAATCTGGAGGGGACTATTGATCCTGTGCTTGACCCTCTTCTTGGGAGACACATGCTGAAAAGGGGGAGGTAATTTTTAAAAATATCTATACACATATACACACGATTCCAGCTGTAAACAATTCACACTTCACACTTTCTTTCCTTTTGTCACCTGGTTTGTCACTCTCCCCAGTTTGTAAATGTGGTTTAGATTTCCCCATGCATAGGGCATCTGCTATTGGCCAAAGTCAAGCAAGAGACTAAGATACTTCAAAGAAGGAAAGAAATACCCTGGGCACAGAGCAGAGAGAGGAGGTACAGCTTGAATGACTTGGACAGAATACTCAAAGCGAGCTGGTCCTCTTCTGTTGTTAATAGCAGAAGCAGTGCAGTTTTTATCAGTCAACCCAAAACAGAAGGGGAGGGCAGAGACATTAACCGAACTTTTAAAGCTTCAATTGTCTCCTATTTAAACAGATTTTAAAAACTCCTATTTTTCTATGCCAGGCAAAACTCTCTCTCTTTTTTTTTTTTAAGCCCCTGGAGACCCCACGATTTAAAAACTTTAATAAGTTGTTGTTGTTGTTGTTGTGGCTGCTGCTGCTGTTAGTAGTAGTAGTAGTAGTAGTAGTAGTAGTAGTAGTAGTGATAGTAGCATGTCAAATTGTTTTATTAGAATGGGAGAATCATGTTTTCCTGGGGAAGCTCAATTCTTCTCCAAAATGAGGCTGTTCTTATCATCATTGTTTTTCCATTGTTGGCTTTTTCTTCTTTTCTTTTCTTTTCTCAACCGGGAAGTGATCTGATAAGTTTCACATGAAAGGGCTAGTTTAGTCTCTTAAGTATCAAAAAACCCAGAAAGAGTCATTAGAAGTCAGAACTGACTTGATACAGTCAACCCCCCCCCCCCGCCGATCGTGGGGGTTAGGGACCCACCCCACCTGCGATGCATGAAAATCCACGATATGTGGAAGCGGGCTGGGGGCTGGGGCGGGGGGCAATCATGCACCTGTCTGAGGCTTCTCAGAGGCGTGAGGGGGTGGCACAGAGCGACCCGATGCCCCCGCTGCCACCCCTGCGGCTCCGAGGCTTCTCGGAGGAGTGCGGGGGGCGGCACAGAGAGATCCGATCACCCCCCGCGCGGCTCCGAGGCTTCTCAGAGGAGCGCAGGGAGCGGCACGGAGCAACCCGATCGCTCTCCGCCGCCCTCCCACGGGGCTCCGAGGCTTCTCGGAGGAGCGCGGGGGCGGCACGGAGCGACTCAATCACCCCCCTCCCGCTGCCCCCCATGCGGATCCCGCGATGTAGTAGGACCACAGTACCTGAACCACGAAATGGCAGGGGGTGAATGTAACATAAAAGACATTACCTAAAATGGAGTTTGGATTTGGGGCAATATTGGATGTTACTTACCATGTTTCATGTTTGTAGGTATATTCGAGTTGGAGATAAAGAGTGTAAATTTCACCCCAAGTTCCAGCTCATCCTCCATACCAAGCTCGCCAATCCCCATTATAAGCCAGAAATCCAGGCCCAGACCACATTAATTAATTTTACTGTCACACGAGATGGTTTAGAAGATCAGTTGTTGGCCGATGTAGTCAATGTGGAAAGACCAGACCTGGAACACTTCAAAGTGGGTATATGTATGAGTGTATGTACACCTATGTCTCTGTTCAGATATCTACATTTTCCAATATCAACATGTGTGGGACAGCTTTTTTAAACAGAACTTTTCTATTTTTATCACTTGTTTGCTTGGTTCATGCTTGCGACATCTCTCTGCCTTCTGAAATATTATTTATGGGTTTTTAAAAATGTTTTAATTCCCCCACACACACACCACTTCTTCTATTCAATCAGACTATACATACATGGTAGCTGTCAGAAAAGTAATTGTAACACATAAATCTGAATGTTATCAGCACATATTTGTTGGCAGTTCTATTCCTGATACTTCGCTTTTTTTCACCCTTGTATTAATTCTGCTTAATAATATTCAGATTAAAGGTCACTCTGTACTATTTACACCTTTTTGTATTAATCCATTGTTTAATTACAAAACTCTGAAAAGAGGGCTATAATAAAATATTTGGCGATCAGCAAGTTTTGAAGTTCAGTGATGCGTACTTCCTATATTAATGGTGCTTGAATTATAGGTTTGCAACCTTACCATTTTCATTTCAGTCTGAACTCACAAAGCAGCAGAATTATTTTAAAATTGAGTTGAAAATGCTTGAAGATGAATTACTGACACGCCTTTCAGTTGCTGAGAGTAATTTCCTTGGGGATACCCTTCTGGTTGAGAGGCTGGAAACAACAAAACACACCGCAGCAGAAATTGAAATTAAGGTAAAATTATAAATATAAAGAAATGGTCGCTTACAGTAACAATGAGCTCATAATACTGCCCAAGTCACTCCTTTTCTTTGGTCTAAAATAAGAATGTTTCTTCTTTAGTTATTGCCATGCCAGTTCTTTCCCCACTGATTTATTTATGTAAGTCTGGGTATTCTCTATTTGGATTTAATAAAAAATAATCTACAACAATAGCCTTACTTTATGGGCAGATGGTGTGTATAATGCTGTATAGTAGAATATCCAGTCTAATTGTATCATTTATATATGAAAAAAGGTCTTTAGCCAGAAGGAAATACAGTATTTGCATTCATTTAAAAAAAAGACATAAAGCAAAATGAATTTAAACTAGGTTGTGGTTTTGACCCCTTCTATTTTTTATACTGCATATATTTCTTGCAATGTTTAAAAAGTATTGCATCTTCAGAATTATTTCTTATAAGCTGAATCTTGGCTGTCAGCTTCTGCATCTTCCCCTGCTTGGTGTCCCTTTGTGGATGGCAATGAGCTCAAGAGGTTATCTTGGAGAGTTCCCAATGTTGGGTAACCCAGGTGTTCTTAGACTGCAACTCCCAGAAACCCCATCCAGAACAACAGGTGGTGAAAGCTTCTGGGAACTGAAGTCCAAACTGGCTTTCTTTTGGTTATAGCAAAATATTTTTTCATTTCCTATGTCCTCTCATGCCTGAGAAATGCCTGTCTCCCCCAGTCCTGTTGGTCATTTAATGCCGAGTTCTGAATGAGAACACTGAAAGCGAGATACACCTCGCATGGTCCCTGCCCTCCTTCAAAGAAAGCACTTAAAACCTTGCTTTTTAGAGAGGCATACGGCGGCCAATCTTGGTATCTTGTCTTGTTTGTCCCTGAGCCAGCTGCTTCAGGAGGTAGATTTTGGGGCATTTGAAAAGAAGCTAGGTTGTTCATTAGTAATTAGTTGCAATCATTTAGCAAGGAGCAACTTGGTGTCCCACCTCAGGGAGCAAAATGCTGTCAGGCATTTCCTTCTATGCCTTTTGCCCCTTATCTGGGGCTGGTAGGTTCTAGGACTCAGGTGCAGAGGAGAGCGACTAAAATGATTACTGGGCTGGGGCACCTCCCTTCTGAGGAAAAACTAAAACATTTGGGGCTCTTTGGTTCTGGAAAAAAGGCGCCTGAGGGGGGATATGATTGAGATGTACAAAATAATGCAGGGCATGAGTAAAGTGGATAGAGGGACACTCTTCTCCCTGTCACAAAATACCAGAACTAGGGGACATCCACTCATATTTTTTCACCCAGCCCGTTGTTCGTTTGTGGAACTCCCTGCCACAAGATGTGGTGATGGCACCTGGTCTGGATGCCTTCAAAAGGGGATTGGACAGATTCCTGGAGGAAAAGTCCATCACAGGTTACAAACCATGATGGAGATGTGTAATCTCCAGGCTTAAAAACAGGGTACTTCAAGGGCCAGATTCAAGGGAGTGGTATCAGGAGACAGATATCTAGTCTCGTGCACTCCCGGACGCATTTGGTGTTGCCACTGTGAGATACAGGAAGCTGGACTAGATGGGCCTTTGGCCTGATCCAGCATGGCTCTTCTTATGTTCTTATGGTCTTATGACTTTTGTTACACAGTGTGAGGTGACTGCCCTGGCCAGAGAAGCTGGAACCTTAGTGGCATTCCTCCTGTCCTCATCAGGATGTCTTCCTCTACCAGTGGCCAGATGTGTGCTACACAGCCAGTTCTTTAAGCTTCCAGGTCAGCGGAGAGGGGGCATCCTGCTGCCAGTGTTGGAACTAAGATTGAATGCCAGTCTGAGCAGCCTTGAGACATGGGGTGCAAGTGGGTGCCTCAGTGCCTACACATCTCAATCTTTCCCTCAGGCAGCAAAATGTCTTGGGCCAGCTCCAGTCAGATTTCAATTTCTGTTACTCTGCAGGTGATGGAAGCGAACATAAATGAAGTGGAGATCAACGAAGCTCGTGAACTTTATCGCCCGGTAGCAGCGAGAGCGTCTCTTCTCTACTTCCTCATGGATGACCTGAAAAAAATCAATCCAATGTATCAGTATTCACTCAAGGTTATTGTTCAGAAAGAAATTGGTGGTTGGGGGCTGCTGTTTTAAGTGAGCTTCACTATTGGCTCACGTGCTTGCCTGCCTCCTCCCACAGGCATTTAACATCGTGTTTCACAAGGCAGTGCAGCAAGCAGAGCCTTCTGACAAAGTGAAGGAGAGAGTGGACCACTTGATTGACTGCGTAACCTACTCCACTTTTATATACATCAGTCGTGGCCTATTTGAGAAAGACAAGCTCACCGTAACCGCCCAAGTGGCTTTCCAGGTACATTAGGTTTCTAGATCTCTATAAGATGCTAGCCTCCAGGAATGCCCAGACAGCAGTTTTTCTTGTGGTATCAAAACATTTCACTACTCATCCAAGTAGCTTTTTCAGTCTGAGGAAGGTTGGTGGGAGGCTTCCAATTTATTGGTCACCTTGGTTTCACCCCAACCTGGTCTGAATAGGCAAGTTAGTTGGACAATGGTCAGGGGTGTGTAAAAGTCACACTTATGCAGCCCTTCCCAACACTTATTAAGTATGGATTATTAGCAGTGGCCTTCCCGGTGGAGCTGTGAAGTGGTTCTGATTTGTCTGGGGATAGATGGAAGGGCAGCATGATAAATGGGAGACATTGTTGGAGAGTCACAAAACATTTCAATCCCATGGGAAGTCATTGACTGGGATGACTGAGAATCTTCATAATCATAGGGCGATGCTATGCCAGTCACATTCTTTCATCTTTTTTTTAAATGTTTTTTATTAAATTTTAAACTACATACAACGACATAAGAAAATGAAAATAAAAAACTACAACAGACAATATAAGTCCAGTTGCCATACATTCTTATTCATTGCTCCATCTTCTATTCTTCTACCTTCTTAAAGTTCTCTTCTCCAGAATTGACTGAGAATTCTTTCCCTTTTCCTTCGACTAGTGCATAATCTAAAAATTTACCCCAAATATCATAGAAAATGTCTTTTTTCATTTCTCCTCGTTTAACCTTTAAACTTCAGGACAGTTTGTCGTTTATAGCTATATCCCAAAGTTCATTATACCAGTCTTCCATCTTGAATTCTAGTTTTGACTTCCAATTTTTTGCTATAATTAATCTAGCAGCTGTCATAATATTTGCTATTAGTTCTTTCATCTTAACATACCTTGTTACCTTCCATTGTTGGGCAGAATTAAACTGGAACAGAGAAAAACCATATACACTGGCTTGAACTCCTTAGAGAAAACGTGGGGCATAAAATGAGAAGGACAGTGTGTAAATACAATAAATAAAAACAATAAATGTTGTTTTTGAGCTTTGTGCAGTGGCTTCTAGTTCCACAGGTTTTGCGGATATTGCTAGTCCTTTCAAAAGTCTCATCTGACACAGCCCAACGATTCCGTTTTTGTAGCCTCAAGTACATGTAGCCCTCTGTACACTTAAATTAATTAATTAATAATATTTGTATCCTACCTATCTCCTTAACAAGGATCTAGAAAAGACATTATTTAAAAGCTAAAAATAGTAAGTATACAACTATTTTTAAAAATCAAACAAATACAGCATTATATTAAAATTATAAATAAAATAAATACTAAAACACATTTAAAACAACTTAACTCTGAGAATATTATGCTTTCATGTTATTCTTCTTTGTCTAAACAAATTGACCTTCATGATTTGCTGATGTTCACGGATGTTCTCACTTTTGGAGTTGGAGACGTGATTGTTTGGCTGTGTCTAAGAGTGTACAGTAGGAACTGGCAAGCCACTCCAGTACTCCTGCCAAGAAAACTCTATGGACATGGAGTCACGTAGAGTCGGTCACGACTGTAACGACACAACACACACACACACAAGAGTGTATAGACTTGTTAAGCCTGAAGGCCAGTCCTACTGTAGATGCTGATTAACCAGTGATGTCAGTAAGAACTCATGATATTCATTGATTCATTCATTCATTCATTCATTTGATTGAATCAGTCACTCATCAGCCAATAGTTTACAAAAATGACAATTAAAATAATGCAAATTTTGCACCGAATCAAACAACATATCATTCAATGAACAACTATAACAGTGACACCACTTTCCTTTGAACCACTGCTCTGGCTAGCCATGTGCCAAGCAGACTTGACTTCAGGACCAGCTTTTCCCAGGGTGGGGTACAAGGTGCTGAATGCAACAAGCTTAGAAAATCAAACCAGATTTTTCAATCACATATAAGGAAAAGAGAGACGATCCAGCAGAAAGCACAATTGTAGGGAAAAGGCCTAAAGTGAAATACATTGCAATAAAGCTAGGTAGAAATGCTGTCTGGATCCCCCAGTAGGGAAAGCAGGAGAACCTATGTGTAGAATAACAAGTAATGACACAGTGATTAAATGGGGATATAAAGGATAATGGCCAGATTCTTCCTTCTCTTCAGGTTAGCCAGTCTTGACTTGATGAAACACTTTGATGATGAATTTTCAAGTGCTACAAGATTAGTGCTGCTTGTTTGGCTCTCTTTAGAGCTTATACACTTGTTAAACCTGAAGGCCAGTCTGGTTGAGGCCTACAGTATATACAGTACTGTGGATTAACCAGGGGACATAATAGAGAAAGAAGGACTGGTTGATCATTTTAAAAAGGATGCAAAGTCCCCTTTCAGGGCTTTGTATCCTTAAAACACCAAGCACTAAAGCAGCCTTCGTTGTTTTGTATGAGTTGTTCTTCTGAGTTACTCCCTCCATTTGTTCCCTTTTGTTTCATTGCTCTAAAACAATCGTATGCCATCTTATTTTGTTTTCTTGTTAACAGTGCCACAAAGTACTTTGCCCTTTCATGGGGCAAGAATAGTTTTATAGGCCCTCCTCTGTGGGGAAAAATCCAAAATATAAAAAACCAAACAGTTTCCCCAGAAAATTTGGTGTCCATTAACCTGTCTGCATACTTAGAATTGTTATTTATAGTTAGTGTTTAGAATTAACTGATCTACTTACTCACAATATAAAATATTTTTATTCCATATTGCTATAAATTGTGTTAGCTTTTTTCTCTGCTAAAGATATCAGGGAACCAACATTCCAAGAGTGAGAGGGCAGGTAGGTGGGTTGGGTTTTGCACTCTTGTGTTACCAAATGATTGCTAACCAAATTTCATTGTTCATATATTTTAGGTTCTTCCTGTCAGACACATCCCTACCATGCATTCTGATTCTGTTTTCAGACTTAATGATGCTATAGTTTTAAAATTGTGTATTCCCAAGCAGTTGCAGCATTGTATGTGGAGGAATGGGTGCTGTTTGACCCTCAGTGACCAGCAGCGAAATCTCTTGGGCCCATACTTTGCTTAGTATTTCCACAACGTGAAATGGAAATACATTGCATTGCATTCAAGTTGTAATGCTGAAAGCAGTTTAAAGAACCTGGATTCACCGTGACAAGCTGTAGTTTGGGGGAACCCCATGGACTTGATGCTTTCTCATCTCCCAGCAGATATGGCCTCTTTGGCTTTTTTTCATCCTGTCCTGGTGCTTTTCTCTTGCTCAAGACAGAGGCAGTTGTGGCCACAATACCAACCGTTCCCTACTTCCTGCCATGTTGTCTGTTTCTCTCTTCTGAGATGCTAAAGATTTTCCTTCTCTTATTGCAAAATATTTTTTTTAAAGACAGAAAGAAAGAAACTTGTTGACTGCAACAAGAAAGCCAGACGCTTCACACCGGTTCCCCATGTGGCAAAAGGGTCTTACAAGAGCTGCCCATTCTGAATGTATCAGTCTTTGTTGCCTAATTCTAAGGAAGCGATCAAGAAGACTCTTGAAAGTTGCCTGAGTTCAGTTATGGCCTGGAGGAGGGTCAACAACTTGCGGATGAATAGGGGAATTTTTAGACATAAAAAGCCTGGCCACAATTTTATCTTATTTTACTATTAAAATTCTTGTTGTTCCGGTTGTTGTCTCTTCTGTCGCTTTGCCACTGTTTTTTAAACATCTCTGTCCACTGTGCCAACTGTGATCTTTCTCAAATCATGCTGGCCTGATAGTGACTTTGGTTATTTACTGTGTTCTGTGTGAAGTAGAGATGAGAACTTTTTGAATTACAAAATTCATCAAAATTGCTGATTTGTTGATTCATATTGTACAAACTGATACTGTTGATGAATACAAATCAGTGATTTCTTTTTTTTAAAAAAGGTTTGTCGATTTATCCAGCTATAAAATGCTCCCCTGGCATCTAAAAAATTCAGAGAACCTTCCCTTAATTCTCCTCTGAATTCCCTCAAAGACTGGTGAAGATTTGGTTCTGGATGTCCACATTATGCACCCACAAAGAGGGCAAGTTTCCTCCAGGCACCTAGAGACATGAAAATTGTGGAGACACTTCCCCTGACTGTCCTCTTCAAGCCCTCCAAGTTTGGTGAAGATTGGGTTTCAAGGTCATTTTTTCCTGGAGGAAATGTTACCAAATTCCTGAGTAGAACAGGATCTTTCTCTTACAGAATTCACCTGTAAAGATTAAAAGAAACATCAAATAAATAAATAAATAAATAAATAAATAAATAAATAAATAAATAAATAAATAAATAAAAGCACTGACTGACCTGAAGAACAAAACAATTTTTTAAAAAATTGTTTAGTTCAAAACGAAACAAAAAACAAAATGAAAAATGAAACGAAATGTCATTTTGGCGTTTTGTGCCCATCTCTAATTACATTTTGTGTGCGACTTTCCTGCTCATACTTCACCAGAAAGCACATTTATCTGATTCTAGCCTTCTCATCCCCCAAAGCTTATCTGGCGGGGAAAAGGGGCAGATGGTGGGCAGTGAAAGAAATAGGTAGTAGTTGAGCTATTGCCCTCCTTATCTCCCGCATCCCCAATGTTACTGTGTCAAAAGCAGGGCTGAAGGGCATGTGAGGTATGAAAGATGGCAGAGGTTGCAACCTCAGTTACAGCTCCAGCATTGCCCACAGAGATGCCCATTTGTCTTGTCTGTTGGTAAAAGTGGAGGGTTGACTTCAGCAGGTTTTTTTGTGTCCTCTGATTTCCCTACCTTACTGAGTAGCCTCCTCGTGGAAATACATCTCCCCACCTCCTCTCCTTTGCAGTGTAGACCATTTATTAAGAGAACCCCTGGTTTGTTATTTAATTGCTACTACTTTCTGTTGTTGCTACCTTTGTTCTAAATTTGACTTTTGTGCCAGTTTGATTTTAAGTTCAATAATCTTATACATGCATGGCTTGGAAAGGCAGGATATAACAACTGTTGTTTGATTATATTGCCAAGTAACAGAAAACATTTATTTAGTCATTAAAGAACATCTTAACACTGCTTTTCATTTTTTATAACATCCCAAAAGTATTTTCTGTCAAGATACCATTAAATCAATAGCTTAAATAGTAGAAGCAATGATGCCCATTTCAAGTGCTGTTTTTAATCAAGATAACGAAATCCATTGCAAATGGGTTCCAACTCATTAAACAACTTGAGACACTGGCTCTCTAGTTTATGGACCTAAGGTAAAGCACAAGTGAGGTCTGAAAAATAATAAGGTAGGCATAGTACTTTGATTGGGCTAGCAGTCATACATGTCTCTTTCGCCATCAAAAAGCTTACAGAATCAAAGTTGTGCAACATGATGCCAGGGTGAAATCGGAAAGCAACACATTACAAACCTCTTTTGTCAGTTGTCATAGATAATAAAATATGATGTCCCATTGCTAATCCCGACAAACATAGGCCCATTGAATCAGTCACCAAAGGGTATGTCAACACTTATGGAACTCCTTTTGATTTAGCGCATCCATTCTATTTGGGGCTAACAATTGGATTCAGGCCAACACCCCTGTCTTTTGGGTGGCTACCATTTCAATAGGCAAGAATAAATCTGGGGCTATTCTTCATCTTTATCCATATTCTTATGTGCCACAGAGGCCAGTGACCCCGTCCCTTTATTGTACATTTTGCACCGCTGGACCAGAGAACTAGGTTATGCCGGTGGGTTCTGAAGATTACACTGTAATCTTCCCCCCTCTGTTATCTGTTATTGAATATGAATCAAACATGTGCATGTTAAGGCGAGGAGGAACAGATGGCACTTCTTTTACAAGAAGAAGACATGAGGGTGAAAGAGAAGCAAGGTTGGGAGGGAGGGGGAAGCCTTTAAAAAAAAAAAAAACCACTTCCCTTCCTCGCTCCCTCAAATCCATTGTGTTGCCCTCCTGTTACACTAAGCTGTGACTCTCTGTGTTGTGTCATAAAGGCGTGTTGGGAGCTGAAGAGAAAGATGTTAACCTTCAGCTCTTTTGTGCCTTTTAGCAGGTTTCCTCCCCACTGCAACAAAACAAAGCCAGTGGAAGGCATTAGAAAATCACAAGGAAGAGCACAATACACTTGCTGACACCAGCACCCCGCTTTCTCAAATGGATTTAGAAGCAACCCATGGGATGGATGTGGGTGGCTTATTTTAAAATTATTATTATTATTATTATTATTATTATTATTATTATTATTATTATTATTATTATTATTATTATTATTATTATTATTATTATTATTATTAAAAATATCAGGCACAGTCAATCACAATTATAAAAAAATTGACTGGTGCTATACAACACATACAAGTTTTAACCAAAAATCTAAGTTATTGTTAAATAGCATTGCAGTACATGTGCTGTTCCTAATACTGCCATTTTTGTAGCTCCGATGGTGTTATTTCTGAGATCTGTAATATTGTGTGAAATTTCTTGACATTCGCAAAGCCCAATGACTGCAGAGGCCACTATAGTGTGTTCCATCCATAAGCAAGATGTTTCTATTGCCAGGTCTCAGTATTTTGTTAGTTTTTCCAATTCTTCAGCTTCAACTCTGGCATCCCCTGGAATTGCAATGTCAATGATCAGGACATTTCTTCTATCTATTACTTGTCTGCCTGGTGTGTTATGTTCAAGGTGTCTACCAGTATGGATGCAGAAATTCCACAAGATCTTGACTGTGCCATTTTCTGACATCTTCTCTATCTGATGTTCCTGTTGCCCCTGTTTCCTGTTCCTGTTGTTCCTGTTGTTTTTGTTCCTGCTGTTTATTTGCTATTTGTTGCTATTGTTGTTTAAGCACACTTCTCTCTCTCTCTCTCTCTGCCAGGTATGACAAAGCTGTCTCAACTGAGTCCCTTTATAGTGAGGAGGAGATTAAAACTAGAAACACGGTTACTGAAATGCTTTCAGCTCCACTCAGATATTCAGTGTTTATTGGTGGCTATATATCTCCTGTTATGCCTCTTTCTTTTCCAGTCTACTTTTTTTGTATTTCTGTGACATTTTAGAGATATTTAATGCCTGCATTAAGAAATGACATTTTCCTCACTCACGTACATAGCGTGCTGTCCACCACTACCAAAAGAAATGGTATGTGCTGTGTTTCATGTGAAATCCAAGATGAAAGCAACTGTATTTTCAATTGTCTGATTTTGTTAAAAGCCCCCTCCTAAAAAGAATCCTGCTCCCAAAAAACAACAAGAACTCAGGGTAAGGTGGCATCAAGAGGCCCCATTGTCTGAGAATGATCATCCCAAGAGGAGGCCCAGTTCACCATGTGAATGGTTTTTTAATCTCTCTGTGTTGTAAATGTGCCAAACAGCATTTGAAGGAGAACAGCACACTTTTGCAGTATAACTGCCCCTTTTCCCTCAAACCACAGCTTCAATCTCTAGACAGATTTGAGAATTACCTAAGGATATTTATTTATTTATTTATTTATTTATTTATTTATTTATTTATTTATTTATTTTACGTACATACTGCACCATCTGGCATAAAAGCCACTCTTGGGGTTTACAGAATTTTAAGACAAATAATGAGACAAGCATGAAATAAAAATAATAGACCATAATTAAAATCAACATCAACATCAGAATTTAAAAAACATTATTACAATCCAAGATGCCCTAACAGAGGTAGAATAAAATTTCGAAAACAGATCAGCAGCAATAATAATCAATAACCAGGGAAAGCCATTTTAAAAAGCCAGGTCTTCAAGGGTTTTTTAAAGACCTGCAGCATGGATGCCAGGCAGATCTCAGGGCGGGGGTGGGGTTGATTCCAAAGACGAGGTGCCACCACTGAGAAAGCCCAATTCCTGATAATTGTTTTATGGGCTTCCCTCAGCGTTGGCACCCTCAGATGACCCACTTGGGAGGAACGAGTGTTCCAAGAAGTATTATGAGGTAGGAGTTGTTCCGACAGTGAGGTCCCATTTAGGGCTTTGCATGTCAACATCAGAACCTTGAAATTAATGCAGAAAAGGATCAGCAGCCAGTACAGTGCAGCCAGTGTCAGGGTGATATGTTGGTGGTGTTTTACACCCAACCAGGCCACAGTATTCTGCACTAGCTGGAGCTTCCACATTAATCTCAAAGGCAGTCCCACGTAGAGTGCACCACTGTAGTCTAATCTTGAGACTATGAGTGCATGGACCAACATAGCAAGGGCTCCAGGATCGAGGAAGGCACACAGCTGTGTGATCTGTCGCAGCTGATAGTGTACGGAACAGACCACTTACACACCACTTGAGCTTCCATTGTGAGCAACGGGTCTGATAGAATGCCCAGATTGTGCACCTCATCCTGTGCGGGGAAAGTCACCCCTCCCCCAAAAAGTGAGGGAGTTTCCCAAACTCAGTCTATTTGCTCTCATCCATTCCAGAACAGCATTCAGGCAGCACTCTAAGGACAAAACAGCATCCACTGCAGATGGAAAAAAGATGATATAGAGTTGGATGTCAACAGCATACTGATGACACAAAACCTCATACCTCCTGAGAACCTCACCCATACAAGTACAAGTATGAAGTAGATATTTCCTCACATATATTTTGGCCTTGTAAATCCTACCAACAGCACTGGCTCTTGTCGGCAAAAAAATCAATGTCCCAGGTTGTCGCTTTGTTCTGTTTCCTCCTTCCTGCCTAAACACAGCGACCTTTGGGAACAGTCACTCCTGAGAGAACTTGCCACATAAACAGGCAGAGCCTTCCTCTCAGATCCAACCACACAGAGAGTTAACTCCACAACCATACTCTAGTCTTGGTGGGGAAAGGCCTGTGTTGCCAACTGATTACTTGAGGGCGCCTGTGGGCTGTGGCTCTAACACTCCTTCAGATTGGCTCCAGTAAATCTGGACAGTAAGTAGATAGAAATATGGCCATATACAATTCCATAAATATCTCCAAGTGTGATCTGCATGCTGTTTCTTCAGGAAAATCTCAAGGAGGCTATGGAATAATGATGGAATGATGCATTTCCTGCAGAGATTGCTCTTTAACTGCATTAACACAAAGGGGTTGGAGGAGGCTGTCACTGTCTTGAAACAAAGGCGGTTACTTCATGTCCTTCTTTGTTCCATGACTAGTTTTGTGTGACAGCGTTGGTCACGATCACGTGGTTTTTGTCCCTGTTTCAGTGTTCCCATGGTCATAATAACTTGTCTCGTGACAAGTGTTACCTCATGGTCTTGTACTGTGACAAACACTGAATTTGTCTAGCTTCCTTTTTCTTTCTGGGGGGGCTTAAAAATTCTTTTTCGATGTTTCGCTTCTGAAAAGTAAAAAAAAAAAAAGGATACATTTTTCTGAGAGAAACAAATGTTTTGTTGCGCGACAGTCGTTACTACCCAGTGTCTTGTCTCAGAACAGAAAGCAGGAACAAAGAGTGACAAGGGAAAACCATACCCCAGCACCAGGTACAGTGTTATGGCGCTTAGCACCCATTCCGGGGGCGTGGTCAAGACAAATTTCAGTAGTTGTGCAATGGACGTAAAGCAACTTTTTTGTACCACTCCTAAGCACAACACTAACAGAGACAAAACAGATGTGAAGTAACCGCCAGAGATCTCTCATTCTAAAAGCAGCATCAGACCTTCCATTATTCATCCCCTCTGTCTTGACAGGGCAATAGGGAGCAGTGCTGGGCATCATAACACTGGGGGAAGCTTAAGTCTTCCTCTTTTCCATGGAAAAGTCTTTCAGATCATTTCTCTAGAGCCCTGCCAGGAGCAAAGGAAAGGAATATCGATTCAAATAGTGCTAGAAGACAAGGCCCTGCACTGCTGTGAGCAGTAGGAAGGACAATACATTTACAGAACATCCTTCTGCTACCTGAAGAAAGCAGAACCCTGTCATATGGAGAGGTGGGGGATAATTATAATGTTATGAAGACTGCATTGCCTAATGAGCTGCTGCTGTAGAGAAATAACCTAACTGTAACAGACACAGGGCAGGTGACTCTTTCCCCAATGAACAATATAGCCAGTCAGTGAATTAAACTCTTCTGAGCTCTGGTTTTTGGTCCTTCTGTAGACTATCTAACATATTTAAAAAAGGAAATCTTCCTTATTCAGAAGACAGGCATGAGAGATAGCCTGTGATGGGAATGGGGGCATTCATAACTCCTGTGACCATCTGAATGCCACAGCATTATTGTCTCTATGAGGTTACTCAAATTAACAAGGGAGAGAACAACCTCAGTCACTTTTCTACCCCATTAATGTCCTTTCAGCTCCAATTATGGCCTATTTTGAGCATGTGTTTCTGGTCTGAATTGCTTTTCCTGGGGTGGTGTGTGTGTTGTGTGTGTGTGTGTGTGTGTGTGTGTGTGTGTGTCCTTTTGCCTCCCTTGGAGTTCCCAGTTCATTTGTTTGAAAAGGCAGGCATGCTCAGCGGCCAATCCTAGTGTGCTGCTTAATTTCCATTTCGATTACTGGCATTTGCGTGATGGCTCTGACTCTCCTGAACACTTGCTCAACTAAATTGCGGACGGTGGTACAGGAAACATGCTACCCTTTCATGAAGCATTTAAAGCCAATTGAAGAGCATTTAGGTGACAAACCTTGCTTTGCAACAACTGAGGGCTACTGCCAGAAACTTTGCTTTGGATACCTCTCAGAATGCTTTGCCCTAAAAATGGTCATTTAACATTGGTGGGGTTTAGGCTGAGCTAGAAAAGAAGGAAAGAGGAAGAAGCAGCAGCACTGCAAAAACAAGGAATGGGTGGATCCAGGCATAGACATGCTAAGCATCAACCCCCTGAAAATCAATGGAGCATTTTAATATAGTCATGAGTAACTTAAGTTTCATTGATTCCAAGTCAACCAGTTAATTACTAGGCCCAGTGGGTTTCCACGAACTCCATGTGTATGACAGCTGAAAGAGAGAATTTGATACAGGCCTGAGAATATGCATGCTTTGAGATTTCAGCAACTTGATCTTCAAAACTTTTTTCCACCTGCTTTTTTTTCTTAGTTTGGTTGTGGGTTGGGATTTTATTTTATTAATGTTTTTTGTTTTGCTTTCTAGCTTTTGCTTATGAACAAGGAGATTGACGTTCGTGAGCTAGACTTCCTTCTGAGATTTAATATCGACCACAGTTACAACAGCCCTCTGGAGTTTCTCTCCAACTTTTCCTGGAGTGCAATTAAGGTACGGTATATGCAACCCACCTGATAAATCTGAATGAATACTCATAAATAAAAGGATTTCATGCTTCCACTGCCATGTGTGTGCTTTTTAGACAATGAGCTTCATGGATGAATTTCGAGGCCTGGACAAAGACATTGAAGGCTCTCCAAAGCGCTGGAAAAAAGTGGTGGAGTCGGAATGTCCGGAGAAAGAAAAGTTTCCACAAGAATGGAAGACAAAAAGTTCCCTCCAGAAACTCATACTGATGAGAGCCTTGAGACCAGATCGGATGATTTATGCTGTCAGGTTAGATTGTATGAACTAATTCCGAAAAAACATTGGGGATCTCATGTTTTGACTCTGCTTCATTTCTAGCAAATGCAAGGCATGATGAAGCGTGTTGCTGAGGCTTTCTTTAAAGCTGAAATGCTATTTCCCTCAAGGCGTTTATAATCTGCAACTCTTCATTGTAGGAATTTTGTCGAAGAGAAACTTGGAGCCAAATATGCAGAGGCCCGTAAAACTGACTTTGCAAAATCGTTCCAAGAAAGTGGGCCCGCTTCACCAATAATATTCATTTTATCTCCTGGAGTTGACCCACTAAAAGATGTTGAATCTTTAGGTAAGTTGAGCCAAAGCACCAGGCTTGGTGATTGTCATTCAGGAAACCCTGCTTCAGGAAAGAGATGACCCAGTGTTGCAGTCTTCTGCATGTCTCCATTGATGGTTCATTTGCCTCTTCCTTGGCACATATGGGGGAGGGGCTCATTCCTGTAATCTCAGTGTTTCCAATTGAAGCAAAACAAGTTGAGGAGCCATGTAGCCATCACAAAAACCAAATACAAAAGTGGAACAGGTGATACCTTTAGGCTACTAGAAAATTCACAAAAACATTGCTAATATTTTGAGGGCAAAACCCTCTTCATTAGAGCAGTTACTCTTATAACTGCCCATTTTGAGAAGAAAAAAATTGGTTTCTCAAGGTAACAATTTAAACAGCTTTTGAGCAACCATAATTTTTCTTCTCAAAAAGAGTTAAAATTTTTACCTTCAGTTATTTTTAGACATAAACGCTGAAATCCTGTCGCTTAGTGTCTTAAATTGCATTTAGAGTAAGTCTGTTGAATTAGTGGGATTTATGGGAGGAAGTTGATTTACCAGTGTGCCTACTCTAGTTACAATTTACAACACTAAGCAACAGGATTCTAGCCAAGGAATGCTGCGAACATTGTCTCATCCTACAAAACAACCTCTTCTCCTGGGCTTTGCACTGGGCACAGGAAACACATGGGTTGGAGGAGGAGTACAATACTTATGAAACTTTAGTCTTTTAATTGCCTTATACTATATCAGAATATTCCACTCTCTAGCTTGCCATTGTCTTCTACCATCTTCCTGATGCCAAGTATCTTTCTGATGTTTTGGATTACCATTCTTCTCCTCCTCTCTGAGCATGAGCTCTGTTGGCTGGTTGACACAGATGGGTGTTGCCTCTCCGAACTCCTGGAAGGCACTGGAGGCTGGTCTTCCCTGACAGGTGACACCTCAGTAGGGTTGACAAGAAGTGTCCTTTTCAGTGAGATAACTAGGAACTGAACCCAAATGTCTCAGCCTGCAAAGCCTCATCAGTGAACTACATCTCCTTTCCTTCTCCAAAGTGCCAGTCAAATACCCCTGGCCTAAAGTAAATTCCTATTATCCGCAATAGCTTGATTGATATGTCCCAAAGCAAGCAAGCAAGCAAGCAACAAAACTCTCTGATATATAAAATTAGGAATTCCAAGCATATGGAATAAATATAGCACAACATTCATTGTTATAATCTGTCATTCAGTGAGTGAGATGCTTGTTCTTTTAGAGGGTCTGGATCCCACGAAAAGGTTCTTGTTGTACTTAAACAATAAAATGTCTGTTTTGGAATTATAAGGGATGTTTGGGTGGTTTCTGCTTTAATTTTCCATTGTGAACAATCTCCCCTCTTCCTATTTTTTTAAATTAACAAAATAAAAACATATGCTCTGTATTACTTAAATGGAGCGGCATTCTTCTGTTTAGGGAGCAAGCTTGGTTTTACTATTGAATCAGGAAAGCTTCACAATGTGTCTTTGGGTCAAGGGCAGGAGGCAATCGCAGAGACAGCTATGGGAAAGGCATCCAAAGAAGGCCACTGGGTTATACTTCAAGTAAGTCTCAGCCATTTGTTACACCTATTTGGCACCCAGGCATTTTTGTTGTTTTTTCAGGCTTTTCCAAATAATGCATGCATAGCACAGGCATTTGAGTAATCACTTCCTTTCCAATCTGTTCCAAGGAGGGGGGGCATCGTGGGGGAGCAGAGGGGAAGGAGACACCTAACTTCACAGGAAGGTGGGCTGCATTTATGTTGCATGGATTGCTGTATTAAAATACAAGCTGTTGCAGCCACTGGGGGGTTTATTGAAATACTTTACCGCTTGCCATCTGATTTACTAATTTATTATATTTCCCCCCCAAAGCCCTTTAACAAATATATAGCCTGGAGAAAGCATTGTTATTTTTTAATAATCAGCTAAATAGACATAAACAGGAAGATTGCTGTCATTATGCAGCCCATTGTACTAAACAGATGTGTGTGATTTCTCTCTGCACCACCCCTTTTCAAATATTGTGTGCTACATCAAACTGTTTCCTTTGGCTCATATCAATAAAATGTTTCAGATTTCAAATCAATACTCAGCTGGGAAGCCTTTTTTTTTTCTCTCTCTCCCCCCCTCCAGAATATTCATCTTGTTAAAAAGTGGCTTGACATATTAGAAAAATTACTAGAGAGGTACAGTGAAGGAAGCCACCAGGCCTATCGGGTATTTATGAGTGTGGAAACTGCACCTACCCCTAAAGAACACATAATTCCTCAG
This sequence comes from Phrynocephalus forsythii, assembly GCA_029282475.1. Classification (NCBI taxonomy): domain Eukaryota; kingdom Metazoa; phylum Chordata; class Lepidosauria; order Squamata; family Agamidae; genus Phrynocephalus; species Phrynocephalus forsythii. The sequence continues at coordinate 40,943,441 of JAPFRF010000001.1, forward strand.
GGGATCTTGGAAAACTCTATTAAAATTACCAATGAACCACCCACTGGGATGCTGGCCAATCTTCATGCTGCACTGGATAATTTTGACCAGGCAAGTATTATAAGCATATAAATTGGAAGGACCAGCCACCAAAAAAGAAGTCCATGAAACAGATTATTTTAGAAGCAAATGACTGCCCAAAAAATTGAAGATTGTAAGATGAGCAATTTTATGGTTTATAAAAAAAAATCACAGTATTATCCTATATAGTATTGTCAAACATAGATTGACAGATACCTTTATAAAATAGTTGTCTGACTCAAGTCAGGGGTTTAGGTATCTGCTTGCAGAGCCAGAGGGTGAGAGATTGATTCCCTGGACGGGGGCTGGATTTGGTGATCCGTAGGGTCCCTTCCAGCTATGCAGTTCAAAGATGATGATGGTGGTGATGATGATGATGATGATGATGATGATGATGATGATGATGATGATGATGATGATTAAAATGCATGGGTATTTCTACTAAGGAACAGGTCAGAGAACAGCTCTTGGTGTAAGTTTGTGGCTTTTGAAAAGCTATTCCTTGCAAATGGAGACAAGGGTTGTAATATCTGTGCAAAATGTGACTTATCGAAGTGGTGTGACGGAAGCAAATCTGTAGTGCCAGCTTGACGTAATTTCTTTGAAACTGCAGTAGAGATATTGGTTCACCATCGCCGTGAAAGCTACGTGTCTAAATGAACCTTTGGCTGCTTAACTTTTTAATTTAACTTTGAGACAGGTTAAACTAAGCAAATGTTCCTCTGCTCTCTGGTGTTTAGAAGACCTAAATACAAATGCCAAAGAATAGCACACATGCAACTGAGCAACAATTGGCAGTGAACTGGCCTTTTTGTTCAGGATGTTAGACCACAAGAATTGACCTTAAATTGCAGTTGCTATTGAAAGAGCTTTTAAGAATTGAGAAGGATTTCTCCAGATAAGTTTTATTAACATTAATATTTCAGGAGATTTTTTTAGGGAGGAATAGAACAGTTGCTGCTTAAATGAAAGAATAGTAGAAATGTTAGAAAATGCATAATACATAAACTAAAAGAATATTGTTCCCATTTTCTTATAGTTAGCCGTTCAAGTTATTTCTTTCTGCTGTTAAATGCAACCTGACACAAGAAATCTCTCACTAGGGGAAATATTATTTTCTTTTATTTAGAACATTCTTGATCAGTGTACTCGGGAGCAGGAATTTAAGACCATTCTGTTTTCACTATGCTATTTTCATGCTTGTGTGGCTGAACGACGGAAATTTGGACCTCAGGGCTGGAACAGAAAATACCCCTTTAACACCGGGGATCTTACAATTTCAGTGAATGTGCTGTACAATTACCTGGAGGCAAACTCACAGGTAGGTAGGTTGTCATGCCACCAACCTCACCGAATATTCATGTATCTACCCGAAACTTTGAGTAGACATGAGATCTTGAATGGTCTTGTTTCCTATATGTGCAGACGTCAGGTGATTTTTTTTAAAGTCGTTTTGCAGACATTGACAATAATTAATATTAGACATGAGGACGAACAAAAGTGATTCGTCATGATTTGGGTTGACAAATTGACAAATCAACAAACCGACAAATTTCCAGTGATGAATCAATTTGTCTACTTTAAAATGCTCTAAAATGCCCCCAAGACACCTAGAGACACCAGATTTGGAGGAAAGCACCCACTAACTTTCCTCTACAAGACTGGTGAGTATTGAAGTTCATACCTCTGAGCTATGGATCCCAAAGAGCAGCTTATTCTGCCTCTGCAATCGCTCTAAGTTTGGTGAAGATTGGGTTTTAGATGTCTGGGTTACACACCCACAAAGTGGGTCCTCCTAGGAAGTTGCCCTTTAGCAACTGGGTTGGGGAAACCAGTTTTTGCAAAACTTGGGGAGGGGTGTAGAGCAGAATCAGAGGAAGTTTCCCTGCAAGTTTGGAGTCTGTAGGTATCTGGGGAGAACTTTCCTGGTGGGGTGGGGCATAACTCGGACATAAAAAGTCCAATCTCCACCAGTCTTGGAGAGAATCTAGAGATGAGTGAGAGGAAACTTCCCTCCAAAATTGGCATCTCTAGGTGCCTTAAGGGCCCAGTGAATTGATGAATCCAAAAATCACAAAAAATTCATCAATTCGTATTGGAAGTTTTTAAGCAGAGGCTGCATGCCCATCTGTCGGAAATACTGTGATGGGGGTTCTTGCATAGCAGGGGGTTGGACTGGATGGCCCTTGAGGTCTCTTCCAACTCTATGATTCTATCATTCTATTCATTGGGGGACTTTATTCAGTAGATGAATATGAATGGATGAATTTTCATGAATTGGCCAAATTCATCAGCCAATGTGATTCACTTTTAAATTCATGCCCATTTCCAGTGCATAAGTTTATTGGAGAGTAATCTTTTAAAAGATCCAGAAATGTAAAGGAAATACCAAATGCTGGTATTAGCAGCATGTTTTCTGAACCTATTCAAGCCGAGACAGACCAACTAATCTTTGCTGAAGGAGTATTCGTTAAATATGTATTCAACACTGTATATTGTCCTCGTGGTTCTTAGATACCATGGGAAGATCTTCGTTACTTGTTTGGAGAGATTATGTATGGTGGGCATATCACAGACGACTGGGATAGGAGACTTTGTCGTACTTACTTGGAAGAATACATGCAACCCCATCAGGTATGAGAGCGGTAGCAAATTCACAATGTGTTTCCTGAGTTAGAGCTCCCCCTACTGGAAGCTGGTGCATTGTTTTATCCTCTATATTTGTTCCTCTTCGCGACGTTGGTTAAAGAATTTATCTCATCTCATCCTTATTTTTATTTATAATGAGAAACATGTGGGGATAACAATGACTGAAAACAAATGTTTGTTGTTTATTCTTGTTTTAGGTTAGTGAATGGATTTCCCTATAGTAGCATTGTACATACTTTAGCCTACCTGTTTTAAACAATGTTAGTAAGGGGTATAGCTGGAATAATCTTCCATTCAGTATTGTTTCTTCCATGACCTATTGATTGATTAGCTCACTGTTTCCTTTTCCCAGAGTGGTAGAGATCTCAGTACAATTTCTGTCTTATTCTCGTAGTGCCAAACAGTAGTGTATCAGCTGACACCTTGGTTTGTGATCTCTGAGACAGACCATAGTATTTTATTCTATGCAAGCAGGGTTTAAGTGATACTATCATTATTAATTCTCACTTCACCTGATCACATGTGAATTGGTTCTTAGATTTCAGTATAGTTGGAGACTAGTAATCAGAGCATCACTGTTCTCAACCTTGGGCGGGGGCGGGGGGGCAATTCGTGCTTCTTGCATCGAGGTGTAAGGAATCAGATTTACCTTCCTATCAGTATTCCTGTTCTTCCTCACTGCTGCTAATGGGCCTGGAGATGGTTGAATCCTGAGTTTCTTAACAGTGCTCCATTAAGACTTTTCCCCCCTTTGCTTTCACTCATGAAGTTAAAACATGTTAAAGTTAAAACATGGAAGGAAACAGTGCCTTCCCTCACTCCCTAATAAGACTGTAGATGATTGCAAAATGCCCTGCCATTTGCCAGTAGTAGAAAAAGTTCTGGTCTCCCTGGGCGTTTATACACGACCCCTAAACTCCGGGGCAAATGGCTCCCAGCTCCGGAGCTTAAAAATGTTTCCCCACCAGCTCCGGAGTTTACAGGAAATTAAGTGTGACCACGACCACTTTAGCGCATCCCAGCGCACCTTTCAAGTACCTGCTCTCTGGAGGTGAAAATTCCTTGATGCGGTGTAACGATAATGAGTGTGGGGCTCTCCTCGCTTCTGTTTGTTGTTTTTTTGGCTCCCGCCCCTTTAAGAGCTACTTAAGAGACTGGAATGTTGCCGCGGCAAGAGCGAGAGGCAGAACGGAGGTGAGCCATGTTCTTTTCTTCCTTTTTTTCTCCCTCCCCTCACGCAGCCAGCAGCCAGTAAGTGCGGAGGGGTGGGGACACAGGAAGAGCGACAAGCCCCTAAGATCTCTGGTCCGAATTTAAGTGGCCAGCGGATCTTAGGGGTCGTGTGAAAAGGCTCCCTGTCTCTGGGGGGAGTTAATGTCATGTAATAATTCTGTATCACAATCTTCTGTTCTATTCAAGATATAATAATGCAGGCTTTAAGCTTGTTCACAGGCTCATTTCCCTAAGGCTGGGATCATTTGCACACTTTACATAGCACTAAATCCCACTGAACTCAGAGACAATTTAGGCTATTTATTGATCACTAAAGGCTATGAAAAAGATTTTATCTGATTTGCTCAAGTCAGTCCCATTCATTTGTGTTCTTGCAACAGTGGAACTGTGTATTCTGCAAGGATCTTAATGTACATTAATGCCACCAACATAAATGTAAGAAAGTAAATTACAGCCATATGTTGCTGCTAAATTAATGAGCTGCTCCTCATACCCCTGATAATGCAGAAGTAGTGGCATGTTCTTAATCAGCAATAATTTGCCATTGCAGTTTAAGTTATCACAATCAATCAGCATAAATCCTGTAACCCTTTTGGACTAAATTGGCCCATTGTGATGGTTTGGTTTTGTTTAGGAAGAAAGGAAAAGAGGGAATAGGAGAAATATATTCTAGATGTATAAAAGTATCTTCAGCCTCATGTACAAGTAAGGTTGAGTCCATGAGAACAAGGAGTCCCATTCCTTATTGCTGTATCATCAAAGCCTCAGGAAGGAAGGAAGGAAGGAACGGGGACAACATTACCACATCTCATGGTGCTCTGAACAATGTATAGATAAACTCTTGGAGAAGATGCTTTATCTCCAAACACAAACCAAGTTCAAAATATTACTTTGCTTTAAGGGACTTTGGGTCCCTTCAGGGAGAAAGGCGGTATAGAAAGAAAGTTGTATTATTATTATTATTATTATTATTATTATTATTATTATTATTATTATTATTATTATTATTATTATTATTATTATTATTATTATTATTATGCCACATAAGGCTTCAAACCAGGGTAATGAGGCACCAAGCTCCGCTAGTATGCTAGGTCTGACATTACAGTGCACCCACCCTAATTTGTACTTCCGCCGAGTGAGGATTATTGGGTTGTGAGAGCTATACTGTATTGAGCTTTCCTCCTTGTGACACCCACCCTGTGAAGTGGTAACTGAGACTGGGGGTGGCATTGCATGCAGTACTCTAGGTCTCTGCTGCTAACCAAAAACACTGTCTGTTTATTCAAGCATTTTCCTATTACTGTATATACTCAAATATAAGCCTAGTTTTTCCGCCCTAATTTTGGGCTAAAAAAAGGGGTCCTCGGCTTATATTCGGGTCAATACTTTTAGCCACTGAGGCAAGTTTGGGTCGGTGGCTAAAAGTCATTTTAAACATTGTGCGCCACTTCTCCTGACCCCCCATGTTTAAAATGACTTGTAGCCACCAACTCAAGCACTTGCCTCGGTGGCTAAAAGTCATTTTAAACATCACACACACACCCAGCTCACAAAAGAGGAGTTGCCAGGTCCTGCTGCATTTCCCACCCTAGGCTTATACTTGAGTCAATAAATTTTCCCAGTTTTGGGGTTTAAATTAGGGGCCCCGACTTATACTCGGGTCGAAATATTCAAGTATATATGGTAATTTTTCTAATAGTTGTGCTACCAATGACTCCTGGGTTTTAGTGATTTTTAAATTTATTTTATTGTTCTGTGTTATTTGTTTTTTAATATAATATAATATAATATAATATAATATAATATAATATAATATAATATAATATAATATAATATAATAAATTGCTTTGGGATTTTTGAAAAATATGAAAATTGAGAAGGGTTGTTTCTGCTCTACTTTGCTTGTTTTTATTTTATTTTCTGAATTTGGAAATAAATAACTGGAAGCTTGTCCAGTACTTGAAACGGGGTGGGAAAATGTCAGGCAGGGACATGTGTGTGGTGTGTACAATCAACAACAACTAATGCAAAGATCTCATCACTCTGTTCATTCCTTGTGAGTGTCAGGAATGCCAGATTAGCAGCATGCTGGCATCTGAATAATTCTCACTCGGAGAGCCAGCAGAATGATTTTTTCATCCCACACAAAGCTTTCTCAGGATTCCACGCTATTTCCATCTGAAGTGTTGACTCATAAAGCAAAGGTTAGAGAAAAGAGTATTTTCCTTTCAGTAATAAGGCCTGCACTATTTTAGAGTTCCAGCTTCTACCGGGATTATTATTATCATTATTGATGATGATAATGATGATGATGTCAATACTGTTATTATTATTACTAGTCTATTACTGACATTGTTCTGTTATCTTGGCAGGTTGATAGATACTTTAAAACTGCAGGAACTCAACGGTAATTTCACATCCCTCAGCAATGCTGCGAAAGCATCAAATGGCACTGTGAATATCAAGTCAATAAAATTAAATATACACCTGGGTGCCTGTTGTTTTGAAACTTGAGTTGCCACTAAATATTTGCTTAGCATGTTTTTGAGATGCAGCCGAAGCAGAACTCATGAAACTACAGCACAGCATTAAACAATTGTCACAGTGTTCCATAAAGGACCTCGTTTGGCTCACGGCAAGCTATTTGAAACAGAAATCATTATTATGAAATGGCAGTTCCATTTTATTTTATGGGAGCATATTGATTGTCAAATAGACAATGAATGTATTTTGGTAATAGTCTAAAAGAAGGAACCTGGCCTGTTTTATTTCAGAATCCTTCTGCTATTACTCACTCTCATTTCAATAAAAGATGGCATTTTCCGAGATGCTACTGTAAATGGCTTCATTTAGCAAAATTGCCGTGCGGAATAATAACGTTACACCAGAGAGCAGCACTTGGTAATTTGGAAGAAATAACATTTTTTCCTTTAAAAAAAATCCACCATCTCTTTACTCCTAAATGAAAATTCCCTTTCTGTTATTTGCTAACAGGATAATAGCCTGGGTTTCAGCAGAATGCAGTGGAATGACAGAATCCATGAGATACAATGGAGTTAATTAAAAGAGCAAGGAAATGAGATCAATATTCAAGGATATAAGATGTTTTTCAATGTGTTGTCATCCTCCAGAATGGCTCCATAAACAGAACAATTTGATTTATATCTTGGTAGGGCTCCTGACTCTTGGGAGCAAGAAGTGATTCATAAGATGTTTGTGGTTTTTTGATAGTTTGATAGGAAGCTTGTCCTTGCTCCTGGCTTCGTAGTTCCTTCGAACCTGGATTACCAAGGTTACCACAAGTATATCGATGAAATGCTTCCACCTGAAAGCCCTGTCCATTACGGTCTCCATCCCAACACAGAGATAGAATTTCTGACAGTGACTTCGGACAACCTGTTCCGGACTCTGCTTGAACTGCAGTCTCAAGAGGCCGTCGCTGGGGAAGGAGTGCCTCAGACAGTGGAAGAAAAAGTAAGTTTTAAAGCAGAAATAGGGTGGCAAAACTGAAACTGTAAGAGTGGTGTGTAAGTAGAAGGAAGAAAGAGAGCAGATCTTCTTTGAAATGAATGAAGCTTAGGTTTTAGAGACCCTAATCCCTTAGGGACCCCAGAAGGGACTTTAGTCCACAGTTGCTAAAGCATTTTGAGTCTGCGGTATGAGAAACTTTTTTAAAAAAATAATATTAATATTATATTGTAATTCAATACAAAATAATAATAAAAATAAAATGAAGAAGGTTATTAAAGTAGGCTAGCCATAAACAAAAAGGCATTCAAATTAAGGATGTTTCATTCTAAGTACATTTAGTATAAATTATTTATAATTAAATAAATTAAAAGACTACTAACATTTAAGACATAGACTTAAAATGTTATTAAAATTATTTATCCTGTACTGAAAAATATAAAAATGTATATTTTGTTGCTTGTAGTCATTGTAAAAGATAATATTCTGGTAATAATTTATTTACAAAAGTAAACATATAAAACTTTAAAATATAAAACAAGAAATATATAAAATATAAAACAAGAAATAGTATTACAATAAATAATGACAATTATATCTGTGTACAATTAAAATATAGTAAAAATCAAAAAGTAATTTAAAAGGCAATAAAAATATCTTCCTTGGTAGATACAAACAGTAGAAGCCGTGTTCTAACAAAAAACAGGAGCTGTTAAAAAGACAATCACAATGCAAAGGTGATAGCACTTGTGACAGCGACCTAGACAAGATTTTTTTCTTCAATGATATATTCATAAGAATACAGTATTCTAGTTACTTCTGCTCAGGTAAGGTAAGTAATAAATATGAAATAGCATCAGATTAGCCTAAACCTATTATTTTGAAGACATTTTGGTCTATGACCATAAATAAACTATTATTATTATTATTTTGAAGAGGTGAGTGGGAAGGTAGGCTGTGACCAACATATAACATAATCCAGTACACCAATTTTAATTAAAATCTGAAATACAGTGGCAATTTTTTTAAAAAAATGGGATCCATCATGGAACAAATCCACTGAAGGAAATAACTGGTTACCCAGACATTTTGGCTAGGTAAGAACCACCACCCCCGCCGCCGCCAACTGTTCAAGCTTCAGGCCCCCTAAAATGAGGATGTGCCACTGGTTGTTACTCAGATTCACTACAAAATTTATTGCAACATTTGACAAACAACAGCAGCACCAGTTGTGCTATTGTGGTAGCAGTTCTGGGTTGGGATATGGAAAATCCAGGCTCAGATTGCCACACAGGCAAGAAAGTCACTGGGTCAGTTTGGCCCCTCCCTCTCTCTCAGCCTCGGTGGGCCACCCCACCGTGTTGTTCCAAGAACGCATCATGGAGGTCCTCTGCCCATTTATTTCTTTGCAACAAAAGCAGCCCCCCAATGTAAGAGTAATTCTTCAATATGACGTCCTATATATCAATAGTCACTCCTCAGGAGGAGCAGAGTAAATCACGGGTGTGAAAGTTCAAGCTCATTTCTGAAAGTCACCACAGAGTCCTAGAATAATTCTGTCAATGGAAAGAATGGGGCCAACCTAGCAGTTCGAAAGCATGTAAATGCAAGTAGATAAATAGGTACCACCGTAAAAAGCGGGAAGGTAAAACAGTGTTTCCTTGCAACCATGCTGGCCACATGGTCACGGACTTGCATTACACTGGCTCTTCGGCTTGACTACAGAGATGACCACTGCCGCTAGAGTCGGACACAACTAGCATGCATGTGCGGGAGGAACCTTTACCTTTTTAATTATGGTTCGGTATAATTACGGTCTTTGTAATTATACAAACAAAGAAGAAGAGAGAGTGGTTTAGGTATTTGGATGCAGAGCAAGCGACTGGCGGGAGGGTTGATTCCCCATTGTGCCTCCTTAATAAGGGCTGGACTTCATGATCCATAGGGTCTCTCCAAGCTCTACAGTTCCAGGATTGGAAGGTGTCAGGATCAGGGCCACATGACTCTGCAAACGTGGAGTCTCTTTGCAGAGTCAGGCCCCACTCAGGCTGAGGCAATCAGGGAGTGCAGCTGATGTGCCTGGTAGTGGCATAAAGCTAGTAGCCAGCACTCCCTGTTCCTTGCCTCAACAATGTGAGACTTTGGACTCCTGAAACTTTCGCCTGGTTACCTTGAACTTTCCTGGAACTCTGTTGCTCTGTAAATTATCCTGTTTGGCATCCCAGTCCCTGTTGGACTGTTCTTTTGTGAATCTTGAACCTGGATTATCTGACCATGCTCTCCGTCTCAACCCCATCTGGTTTCTGGAAACACCCTGGTCCTGGCCTCCTTGCTGATATCCTAGCTGCCACCCACACCCTGGCTGTTACAGAAGGGAGGGAGGGTGGAAGATGGAGGAGATCACTGTCTGGGGCTTACAACATAATTGGGAAACAAACAGATTTCAAATGTGTTATTGTTTGTGTCCATAAATATTCTGTGACTTCATCTAGAATCACAAATGTATCTGTACCATATCACCAGTTAGAGAACAGAACGGAGCTGTATAATACCTGCATGTACTTTTACAGAAGTATCGGTATCACAAGCAGTGTGGAGATTGTGTGTCTTCTACTATACGACAACAGGCCCTTTCCTCATTGTGTTCTTTGAGAAGATACAGGAGGCATACATTGCAATTGTATACATATCTGAGGATCTGTAGCCTTTAATTCAGTGGAGCTTGCATCTGAAGGACCCTGGATGGGCTTGCACTATTAGACATCAATGGGTTCTGCCCTGATGCTCCTTAGAGGTGTTCTGGAAGTCACTTCCTCAGATTAGTTGATGGTGTTTCAGATGTGATTACTACCAACAAGTACAGCGTTCATGATGGATTCAAATTTTCCTCTGCCAACCTTTATCTTTGTGAAGTAAAGGAGTTTAAAACTAAGGACTCCAGAATCTGAGATCAAATGTGATTATAAATGAAACACCTACCTTTTCACCTGTCCTGGGCTGTGAGAGCCTTAGCAGCCTTTCCATTGGTGATACCTTATGCATTTTCCTGTTTTGATTCTCAGTGCACTAGATTATTGAGAACTTCAACCCACTGACTGAAATGAACTGTAGGTCATATGACTCTGGCAGTGATAAATGTGATGTCAATGAGTAGTGAATCAGCACCAAGTTTTACTTTGAACTTTACAGGGGGCACACAAGAAGCTGACTAAAATCCTGTTGCCGGATGTTACTACATAAGACTGGTGATGTCATCAGCTGGAGCATAATTTTTGGAAATTCCACCCCCAAAATGTTCAGAGGTTCCCTTGGGATCCCTTTTCATGTGGGGTAACCCTTGGTTGTCTAAGATAGGGGACTTTTTAATTTCTGAAAATTATGCCATTGAGATAACTTTGCTACTGGTGGCAATTTTTGGAAATTAAAGGCTCCTTCTACCCCCCTGAGTCCCCACAATGAAAGGATCCCAAGGAATTCTCAGGTCTGGGGGTGGGGTGGGGGTGGGATTGGAAATATTGAATTTCCATAAATAAATAAATAAATAAATAAATAAATAAATAAATAAATAAATAAATAAATAAAAAGGTAGAATCACTTCTATCAGAGATATGAGGATAATATAATTCCCTTCCCCACTCTTCTTCTGAGGTTGTTCTCACCTGTGGACCCTAAAAAGTGCCATTTTAATAAACCAACAAATGGTTTTTGCAATTAAATTTTAATAAATAAATGGGTAACATAGCCTGCTATTTGTGATTCAACCTGAGTTTCTCTAATTATTCCCTCTCTCTCCTTTAAGCCTGTTCTGTGCTCAGTGCCTCTTTAAACAAAAACGGATAGGAAAATTAATGGAAAAGAATTCCTTATTAGCATTAACCTGTTCATTACGCAAACCAAACCTTCTAGCCTGGTTAGACAGATTCATTTGCAGAGGATTAGTGATCCCAGCTAGCACAGTAGTTCTCAAGTCTGTAACCACTTTGGGTGATGCTAGCTTTCAGACCATGCCCACAAGTAAATAGTTAGTGCACAATTATGCCCCAAATCCTGTTGCTTGGTGTAGCATGTCATAACTGGAGTACCATCATTTGAATCAAAGGAACTCATGGAGGTGTTGACATGCCAAATGTTACTTGATTCAATGGGCCGACTCCATGTGTGACTATGATAAGTAATGGGATTTTGGCCCCAGAGGAAGAAGTTGCAATGATAAACTCCTGAACTATGAGGTTAAATAGTTATTATGCGATCACAAATGCTGAGGAATAATGAGGATGCAAAGGAGCGTGTAGTCCTGTATTGTCTGTTTTATTTATCTTGTCTATTTTATTTATCTGGATAGCCAAGCTCCCTTTAAGTCTTTTAAAATATATCTGTACAGAAACAGCTGTCATTCTCTGTTCAGCACATAGCACAGCTGCTTGATGAAAAGAAGGCTCCCCAGTGGAATGAAAACAGACCGTTCCAGCAATTTCATTTTGGTGTGTTTCTGTGTGTTTCACCACAGTCCCAGACATATGGATGAAGCAATCTTAGATGCTGAAGTGTGTTCACTGTATTTGAAAGAAGAACTTAGGGCAGGCCCTCTAAATTCAGCACCAGTGTTCCAAGATGCAGAGCCTAATAAAACCTTTGCTACCATCTTCCCTGTCTCTTGCAGGTGAAGGTAATAATAGATGACATACAAGAGAAGCTTCCAGAAGGCTATAACATGGCTGACATGACCTCCAAAAGTGCAGAATGTACCCCATATATTTTGGTTTGTTTTCAAGAATGTGAGAGAATGAATATTCTAATACACGAGATAAGGCGTTCACTCAAGGAACTTGATCTAGGTCTTAAGGTATGTGTATTTTGTTTTAATTCTCAGATTAACAAATCTAACAGATTTAGATATTTTAAAAAAATCTGGAGGGGAAGAATGTTTCAGGACAGGTTTGTTTGTTTGTTTGTTTGTAGGTTGGCAATATGCAGAAATGATCCAGTTTGACATCCACCAACATAAAAATAGATGTCCACATTTTAATTGTGAAAAAAGAGAGGCATTAAATAGCCAAAGAGACTATCCAAAACATAGTACAGTAGGACACCCATATCCACTGGAGATTGATTCAAAGCCCCCCCCCCATAGATACAGAAAAGCATGGATAATAGTGAACACTATTTACAACAGTACATAACAGCATGGTAAAAGAGGAAAAAACAGGAAAAATATTTTTCACATGTGTTGCCAGAACTGGCCACTAGAGGGTGACAGAGATTATACAATGTATTCTCTCTAACATGTGTTCATATAGCATGACCTCTCTCTGTCTTCCTCCCTCTAGTGGCTTTTTCTGGTAATACATGTGAAAATGAGTTTTTTTTTCCTGGATTATTTTATTTTAATATATTTAATATTTTCAGACCATGGATTAGTGACTCAGTGAATATTGACACCACCCCCCAGGCAGTCCTACTGTATTCAAATGACTTCTGAAAAGACTAAGGGCCTGATCATATGGACCTCTTGAATTGTTTCTTTTTCATCCTTTTTGATATCCATATCTTTTTATACCTAGTCATATACTGCCAGGCCAGTTCACTTGTCTGTCAATCAGTACTGTATATTTCTTGCTGTTTGTTCCAATTCTGTAGGCTGTACGTGACATTTCATATAAATAAATTCCTTTTTTGTCCTGGTTCAACCGGCTGCCCAGGGAGCTGGGGGAGTCTGTTGCCTTCTGAGCAATCTAAGTTGTTTTGTTGCTGCTGCTGCTACAAAACATTTTCATGCATAGTAAGTGAATAATTGCTAAGCATTTTAAAAGATTAAAATTTTAAAAAAAATGCACAAGGGCAGTGGCCATGGCACCGAGAAACCCGAGCTGTTTGCAAAGTAGATAAACAAACAGCAATGTTCACACACACAAAAATGACATGATAAAGGAATCAAAACATTTTTTTAAAGTCATGGTGATGAGATGGAAAAAAGTGAATTGATATTAGGCCTATGTTGTGTGAACGCAAACTTAAAACATGATTTAAATAGCAGTAGAACAGGGGGTTTTTTTTGGGGGGGGGTTACATGTGACTGTACCCTAATTCTGTATGCAAATATATTTTTTTAAAAAGTGATAAAAGATCTTGAATGTGTGTGGGTTGCAATTTGGCTTTTACCTGCATATCCGGCAGAGGCTGCAAGATAGCATTTTTTTAAAAAGATACTGACACGGTTTGAGAAATAGAAATGCTTGCTTGCAGAAACCTTTGATCTCCTTCAAAAGAAGAAAAAATACCAGGGATGTGCTTTTCAATAGTGAGTTTAAAAAACATAAACAGAAACCTCCAGGGCAGAGCTTCCATTTACTGTACAGAGACTGAGTTTGTTGGCCACAGTGCTCAGAAAGATGACACTCTAAAACAGGTTACCCCCCACCCCAAGCAGTCATTCTATGATTTATGCAAGTAGACATCCCTCTACTAAGCTTTATATAGGGAAAATATCCAAGGCAATCTGAGGGGGTAGCTGATTTTATTTTGGATGTAATATGATTGCAGGGGCTATGATTGTAACAGTTGCATTGTTCCTTTTCTTCTTCTGAGTGCAACCCATAAGGAAGGCTACAAAGCAATCTAGTGTGGCATGTTGGGCTGCTTTTTGAATGAAACATTTCTATTTATTTATTTTTAAAAACCTCTTGAGATTCTGACTCTCTTTGTAATATAGAATGGTCAGTAACACTGATTATTAGGCCCATTGACTAACTTTTTATTCACGGACTTAGAGTTAGGAGCACGGGTGATTTGGGTCTATTAAATAATATATGCAACATTGTTGTGCGTAATTCTCTACAGAGGTGGTGGTGGTTTTTTGAGAAACACTGAGGAGATGGAAAGCAGCGCTCCTATTTGTGTGATCATTTCAACCCTTTGTAATAAAACGACTCACCCCAATTTTAAGAGTCAAGATATTCTTTCTATTTGACAATCCAGCTACTTTATGTGTTTTTGCTTCAGGAAAAGAAAAGAGCCCTCTATCATTTATCATGTCATCTTATCAACAGTCTCTATGTGAGACGCAAATAGCACACTAATGTTTTCTTTTGTTAGGGTGAGTTGGCAATCTCTGCAGAGATGGAGCAGCTACAGACAGCTCTCTTTTTTGACAATCTTCCTGACACTTGGATGAAGCTGGCTTATCCATCCACGTACAGCCTCACTCAGTGGTAAGTCACATGCCAGCAGATCACTGTGGACTCTTGGTTCATCAGCACAGAGAGAAAAAGAGGGGACGAAGCCATGGGAACTCGGCCAAATTTTCCTGATCCTTTTCTGTCTAATGACGTACAGTAGTTTCCCACTGCCTGGTATTTAATATTCTATCTATCTATCTATCTATCTATCTATCTATCTATCTATCTATCTATCTATCTATCTATCTATCTATCTATCTATCTATCTATCTATCTATCTATTTCTGTCTGTCAAAGCATAAAATGTTTGGGGAACCGGAACGGGAACCCAAATCATCATCCACAAGATATTTCCATTGAAAAATATAGTAAGCTACCTTAAATCAAATCCGGCCCTTGGTTGATCTGACCCAGGATCATTAATGTTGCCTGGCAGAGCTCTCTTACATTTTCAGAGGAATTCCCCCCCCCCCATCTGTAACTGAAGAGCCCTCATATTCCCTGGTGGCCTCCAATCCTCCTCCTAATCAGGCCCAGTGCCTAAAGCAGACCAGATTGTGAATGTCCAGTGTTGTGCGGTGGTATTCCCTTGTGAAACCTCATGCTCTTTAAGAAGATCATAAGCTCTCTGGCAACTAATGGACCCCAACATGGGGAGAAGGGGAGGCAATGTCTCTTAATTTGTCTTCCCTACTGAGTAGTGCCTGGAATGATTGGGGCTCCCTCTGGAACAGAGAGGAAGGTGACATCAGTGGCTAGAAGAGACATTGCCACAGTTCCTTTTCTTCTGGGGCTGTGGTTCCCAACCTTTGGCGTTGGGCCTAATTAGAGACCACCAGGCAATCACACACCTCTTTCCAGGAAAGGAAGCCCTCTCATAAACAAAGGTGTGAAAACAACATACACCCAACCGTAGAGCTTGCTGGTTGCCCTTGGCCCTGCACCAGGCCCTCCTTCCAAATATTTTTCAAACTACTCACAAAAAGATACCTTTTTTCTTTTTAAAAAAATTTTGTGGGGTTGTGGCATGTTTGGGACCACAAGGGATGCTGTGGAGGGTGACCATGGGCTGCCCAAAGGATGCACCTGCCCACCCCTCCTCTATATCCACCTCTTCATTGGTGGTCTCATAGGTTGATGTGGATTCAAGTATGCTCTCCAGTAGAGCAATGGTTTTCCACCTATGGGTCCCCAGATGTTCTTGTACTGCAACCCCCAGAAGTCTTCATCACTAGCTGAGCTGGCCAGGATTTCTGGGAATTGCAGTCCAGGAACATCTGGGGACCCACAGGTGGAGAACCACTGCAGTAGAGACTTGTAGGCCTTATGCCTGTTTTACTAACTGGACATACTGAGGTTTCTCTCCAGAAATATGATGGCCATAACAAGAATGAGAAAGCAATGGATAAGAGAGCTCAGAATGTTAGGGAACAGACTGATTCATGCTGTTTGCTGCTGCAACTTCAAGAAAAACAGCCTGGGTTTGGCTCCTAGGGTGGAAAAAAGAAGCTTCAGGCCTACTCAATGCTCTTAATCGAGCAGAAAAATCTGCAAAGAATAAGGCTCCTGTAATGCAAAATGAGGGGATTGTTCTAGTTGGGTCATATCTAATTATCAGTTATGGAGTGAAGGATATGGATCTTCCTGAGATCCACACATCAAAACAGTACCCTGCCTTAGCCTTCTAAAGATGGTAGCTCTAGTGTACCATTCTTATCATTGAGCCCTGGGGTTTATCTATTGCAGTTAGTCCTACAGCCAACACATCCCTCACTAATTGTGTGGTGATTGATAAGGAATTGTCGTGATTCTTCATTGTGTGTCATCAAGTTGATTCTGACCCTTTCCAGAGTTTTTTAGGTAGCGAATGCTCCAAAGTGGTGTACCATTCCTTCATCTGCAAGCATCCTGGGACTGTGCAGCTTGCCCAAGGCCACTCAGGCTAGCTCTTCTATGATGCACTGTAGGGGAATTATTTCCTAACCTCTGGCTTTGTAGCCAGATACCTGTAACGCATGGAGCTATCCAGCCAGCTAAGGAATTATATCAAATCTTAAAAAGACCTTGTGTGCCCCCATGGTTTCTAGAACACTTTATTGCACATATTCTGTATGTTCCATTCTTTCAAGGGAGATTCTTCTTGCAATTTTAGACTGGATCTCAATCCTGAACCAAGCAGGCACGTCTTACATGTGGTCAACTTGCAGATGCCTGTACTAATGGAAAACCATTAGGAAATCTCTGAGAGTTATCAATATTTTAAAGCAGGTTGAAAGATATTTGAATAAATCAATCCATTGAGCTTCATGGGGAATGCTTTTATCACAATGACAGGAGATAGCAATGATTACCTTGATGCAGCGAGCACCAGCTGACCTAACACTGAATGTGATGAACGATGAGTGAGAAAAGTTTTCTGATAACCAATGTAAGCGACGTATCAAGGATTAAAGGGAGTCTGTGGAGAACACATGCTCTCAAAATGGCCAGGAAACCGGCAGACATGATGGAAGCAAAATGTAACAGCGAGCTGAATCTTGCCGCCTCTCCGTTTGGAGCCAGCATTTATTTACAGCCAGGATTCCACTAGGCAGATGATTTGCTTCTGTAGCTCATTAGATTTACGCACTCGTCATGGATTGCTCTGTGATCCCTGCTTTAACTAACTAGCTCTCCTCTGCTCTTTCCCCTTGGGAGGACTTGAGAGACAGAAGAGGCCTCCACTTAGAAAATTCCCCTATCGGGAGCCCTCCTTTGTTGTTGAAAGACTAGGATTTGCTTAAGTAGCACCATTTTTTTAACAATGGAATTGGTGCCATGGTCCTCTGCCTCTTAATCTACATACTTAATTCACTGAACCCGTGGTAGGAAACAGGAAGAATAGCACCCAGACAAGGTGGTGCAAGCACTAATGCAAAGACAGATTCATCATGGTGGCACATGCGGGCTTTGCCACATCAGATGGAAACAGGACTGGTGCCAGAGGTAATGGCATCTTCAGCATGGTGCCTATGGATCCCCCCTCCACAGCTTTCCATGTTATGCAGGGCATTTGGAGGGAGGACACAGGCAGCTCTTATGGGCATAGGCCTGTATAACCTGTCCGAAACAGTTTGGGACAATCTGGTCCCAAACTGTTCAGAGTGTTAAAGTTAAGCTTGAATTAAGCTTGGAAACATATTTGTAAGCTAAACTCAATACAGAAGAGGTGTTTCACTGTTGTGAGAACACACAAAAATGAACAACAGAGGAAATTTTGTTACTTGCTCGCCATGAAATCAACAGCTGCTGAAATGTCATTTTATGTGCCTCTGCTAAAGGTATAATAGCTCTGTTCTCTGTCCATTGTGAACACTGTAATTGAAAAAAATGGAAAAAAAATGAGTCTGGAACCCTACTATAACATGGTTCATGAACCGATGTTGTAAGCTCGTTTTCCCAACCTTGGGTCCTCAGATGTTCTTGGACTACCATTCCCAGCAACCCTGGCAAGTACAACTAGTAGTGAAGGTTTCTAGGACTTTTAGCCAAAGAACATCTGGAGACCCAACACCACTGCTGTTGGGTGTCTTCTTGAGCAGCCCCCACTGAAGTTGTACTGTTGAACCCCTTCTGCTGGCCACTAAGAAAAGAGCAAGACTATCCAGATGGATAGGCCCTGGACCTTTTCTCTTTTAAAGAAAATATTGGGGTTGGTCCTTAAAATGTGTGCTGTCAAACCCAAGGCACAGCCCTACACCAAATGTAGTCCATTCATTATAGGGTGTCTTTTCATGCAAGTGGGAGAATGTCATCACTCGGAAAATTGCTTTAAGGAGAACACCTAAGACCATTATCCTCCATTCCTTCCTAAATACTACCTTGTGGAAAAGACCACTGCAAAAAATATCCTCTGGGCGTGGGTTGCATAAGGAAGATGAGAAAGACCACAAGTGATGCCTGAACATAGGAGGGAGGGAGGGAGGGAGGGAGAGATAAAGAAAGAATTGCTGGATGAGATAATTTACAAAAGTTGACCGTTAACTCACTACTTGTTAACTGAGAAAGAAAATGTGTGACTCTAGATCACACACGAAGAGAATGGGAACAAACGCCAGTTGCAGTTGAGTTCTTTATCTGTATGTGTGTGTGTGTGTGTGTGTATTGTATTATGTCTTGAAAATACGATAAAGTACATATTTGTCGTAACAGCAGCAACACAGCTGGAAGTACTGCATCGGCACTGACTTATTGAGATCTCCCCTCTCTGGAATTCCTAGAAGGGTTTTTGATTTTGAATCAGTATAGGTGGGGACTTCCCACAAAATGATGCAGCATGTAGCAATTGTCTTTTGGGTTCAAAGCAGAACATCCTATTCTATCTTCTCCATTCACCTTTTAATTCCTGCGTCTCTCTCTCAGCCTTTCACATTCATAGAATCTGCTCGGTTCTTGTTCTCAGCTACCTTGAGGCTTTTGAAGGAGAAAGGGGGTTAGAAATATTGTAAATAAATAAATAATCTATGTTTGGGCTGTTAGAGTGTTTTGGTACTTGCTTGCATTTTTGAAAAACAACAACATTTTGGTGGAGTAGTCACACTGTGGTGACCAATCTTGACAACATAAGAATATTCCGGCATCTAAACATATTAGGGAGTTATTTTAACTAGGCTAGAACAGGGATGGCGAATCTTTTAGAGACCAGGTGCCCAAACTGCAATTCAAAACCCACTAATATTTTGCAAAGCGCCAATACAGCAATTTAACCTGAATACAGGTGGCTGTGAGAGGGCAATGTCGGGTGCCCACAGAAAGGGCTCCGAGTGCCACCTTTGGCACCAGTGCCATAGGTTCATCAACCTGGGCTAGAAGGATAAACCGAAAGGATAGAAGACAGTGGCTCCCCCTAAAACCCTTGGGTCACAGCCTTTTTCTGATGAACCATTCAGAAGAATTAAGTTCTCCAAGGTGGGTCTTTCCTCCTAATCAGGGCCCTAGCCCTCCTGTGTGGTTGAATAAGGCTATGGGTAGCCCTCCAGGACAAGCCATTTAATAATGCTTTGCTGCAAGATGTCCTGGAAGAACAAGGTACCGAAGGAGGGGTGGACTGGGTGGTTGCAGGTGCAATGGCAAGGTAGGCATCTACTGTTGGCCTTTGTTGGGGAGGTGGGGAGGGTAGCCATAGCCACCGCCACGACCATCACCTCCTCTCTTCATGTTGATATGCAGAAGAGCTGTCACTGGAGTCACTGGAGGGTTCATGGAGATGCCTTCTCCTCCTCCACTATGTCCTCCTGCTGCTGCTGCTGCTGCTGCTGCTGCTGCTGCTGCTGCGAGATATTGCATCTACTTCCACGTTCTGAACAAATGAGAGACTCTCTCTTTCTAGTGCTGCACAACAAAGTGGATAGCTGTGCAGCCAGCCACAGGCCCATACATTTGTTACCACATGTGGGAAGGAGTGGAGAGGGACATGGCACCACTTGGTTTTTCCCTTTCAGAGAGCTTTAGAGCCTGGGACAACCCTGCACCTACAGCTAGAACCCATAAATTTCTCCACTAAAGTCCGTAGGCAGTTTTTGTTTCTTATACACAACAAGAAGAAAAAAAGCTCACCCGGGAAAATGAAATGAAATACTTGTTCTGTTGACCTTTGGGGGAGTTGACCCCACAGTGGATCAGATATGAATATTTAAAACACACCGATCATGAATAATATTATCCTGTAGTGTATATATGTATGTGCCAGCAGGTGAAAGAGTAATTGAGTAAGAAATTTTACTAAAAACAACATTTTGAAGAATAAACCAATTACCTGAACATTTGACTTGGTATAGATTTGGTTTGTGCTGGATGGCTTATAAGTTTCATAACAGCTCCTGTACTAACAATGTAACAGGCACCTAGCAACAGAAAGTCCTACATAAGCACCTATATATCAACAAAAAAGCCTCATATTAACAGATATAGCCTCAGGCTAACATACTATTTTGAAAAATTTAATTCCTTTCTTTTTTCATTTCTCTCTCTCTTTTTAAAGCTTTCCGTCTCTCTCTAGGTATGCACTGCAAACACACACACACACACACACACACACACACTACACACACACACACACACACACACACACACACACACACACACACACACACACACACACACACTGTGTGTGTGTGTGTGCCCTCTGTGGCTGCCAGACTCCCACCAGAGACTGCAAGGAGCTCCCATCCACTTCTGCAACCTTTTCCCCATCCCTCCTGTTCCCTCTCATCACATCTAAAAACAAACATTTTACAACCCCTGCTCACTGATCCAACAATCTAAGATGTTGAATTACTCTGGGGCTCTTGGTTGGTCACCTCCCATTGTGCATCAGCAATACACTTTTGACTTACCATACCTTCTGGCCTGCCCAGGAAACTTTGAACCACTGTTTGAAGGAAGGGGCCCTCATGTCAAAACTAGACCTGTTGACCGACATTTTTCCTTCTGGAATCCATAATGCACTACCTCAGATGTCATGGCACTCCATTCCAAATCAAGCCACTGTTCAAGCGATGCAACTGCTTGAGTAGAATAGGTATGTAGATATTTGCTTAGCCGTGGAGGGAGGGCAAACCATTTATGAATGCTTCCCATGTAGGCAGATATTCTCGCACGTGGAGCGTGTAATCTGCTGAAAAGTATTGGCCTGAAAAAGCACAGGTCACAGACAGAATACTGATAACGGAAGGTACATTATCTCACAGATAAAATGACAAATGTCAACATTAAATAGGAAAGATATGTGAGGTGGAGAAAAATGGAATAAACTGTATGTTTTAACTAAATCAATTTCCAGAAATACCATACATAGGTTAATCCTTCATAAATATGTTCAAATAATATATTAGAGACTTACCCACCTACACCAAATTTATCTGTTTCAAAGGGAGGGTAAAGGAAGAAACAATTCTGTACTTGATTTGATTCTTGTCTGTAATTCACAGCTGCTACTGTTGGGTGATGAATTTTTTCACTTGTCCCTAAGGAACTCGCAATCTAAGCCTATCTATCTTACTGAGAAGTCCCATTGGTTTCAATGGGTTTTCTCCCAGGTCATATAGGATTGCAGCTTCATAGTTCTAAGGTGTGAGTCTTGCACAGAACTGAAGAGTCCACCTAATGAATACTCAAGGTTTTTTTAAAGGATGTACAGTACCTGTTGTTCTGTAATGTAAAGATGCCAAAACAATTTTATTCTCACGCTCCTTGGCCCTAGTTATCAATAGACCAAGAACCCTGTGTGATGTTCCTAAGCTATGCCCCTGGCCCTTTCACAGGCTATTAACAAGAACTGCCTCTAATTCGCTCTTCTACTGCCACCAACTAGTTTCTATAGTAAATTAATGCTTTCCAGACTGATTTAAATTGAATAAAGATAAAGGAAGTTTATAACAATGTAGAAGTAAAAGCATAAAAGGTAATTTGTTCAGGTACAAACAAAAGGAAGAATATTGCTTAAGTGCACTTAGGTTAGGTTACAGATGAAATTGGTTACTTGCACACCCTGTTCTTAAGTTTATAGATACTCAACACTTAAATGTTCTCTCAGAAGTTTCTAGAGTCCTATATCTCCTCTCTCTCAGTTCCTTATCTGATTCCTCTCTGTGTAAGTCCCTGTCTGTTTCTCTCCCAGTCCCTATCTGACCAATTCAGTGATGGGCTGACCCCCAAAACCACTCAGGCTCCTCCCCCACAACTCTCCCATTGGTCAACAACCAACCAATCAACACAGACACATATCTCATAAATTATTCATGACAAAAGGGGAAAACATCACACCATGTACCTTAATTATTACTAAAATATAACTTGGTAGATAAAATTAGATGCAACAAAAATGGCCAGGGATTTTGGTCTTAAATCTTTATGACCAGCCAGTTTTATGAAGCAGAAACCTTCTCGAACATAGCCTACTTCTCCAAAGATGTGGGACACAAGATCCTGTTGTCTCTTGCTGCAAAGCTACCCTTGGGAAAGAGGGGTGGAATTGTACCACAAATTCAACAACTAGATGTAAATCAAAAGCAAAACAGCGAACTGTGCTACTTATATACCACCCTGTAACTCTTAAAACTCTCTCTGGGCAGCTGCAAGTAATAATGCAGGCTACACATTGCCCTCCCGCCGTGAGTTTGGTATTCATTTTACCAACCTTGAAGGATGGAAGGCTGAGGAGTCAACCTCAAGCTGGCTACTTGGGATATTGAACCCTGGGAC
Organism: Phrynocephalus forsythii; assembly: GCA_029282475.1. Lineage (NCBI taxonomy): Eukaryota > Metazoa > Chordata > Lepidosauria > Squamata > Agamidae > Phrynocephalus > Phrynocephalus forsythii. Next base: position 40,966,270 of record JAPFRF010000001.1, read on the forward strand.
GCAAGAAGAATTTTGGCTGCAGTACAGCAGTTTAACCACTGAACCATGAACCAAAGAAATGTCCTCTACCCTCTCCATTCCAAATACTTAAACTCAGAATATTGCAGAATTCGTTTCTCAGTCAAAAGAGTCTCAGATGCTAGGAACATGTTCAACATATTTCTCAGACAGATAAAAGCTAGGCAGCATCTTCTGCTAATGGGCTCACAGGTACAAAAAGCAGGGTCTTTTCTGAGGTGGTCCCATTTCTGTTCAGCTTCCTTCTGTGTGAGCTATCTTTGGCTCTCTCTTCAGTTGGTTTTAAGCCGGTCCAAATAACCTGGCTGCCCCAGTCTGTTTCTGAGTAAGATAGCTGGAGTGTGATTTTTTTTTTTTGCTACTGCTACTGTTATGACTGATGGTTATACTTTTCTGTGACATGTTATATGTGCTTATAAAATGTTATTGTCAAATCTTCTTATGGGAAGCCGTTTCAAATTGTCCTTCACGATCTTTTACACAATGGTGGGTGGCTTGTGGCCCTCTGGAAGTGTGTTAGCACAGCCACCGATGAAGAATAATGGGAATTGTATTCCCGCAACATCTGAAGGACAAGAAGTGACCTTTTCTTGCTTTCATGCATTGGCCTCCCAGGGTATTCCCATGGCGTGAGCAAAACACTGTATTTTCCATCTATAAGATGCCCCCATGTATACAACCCCCACTTTTCCAACCCAAAATTACAGTTTCACAACCGCACGGTTCTCTCCTCAACTTACTTCCTACGTATAAGATGACCCTCAATTTTTAGTCTAACAATTTTAAACAAAAATATAGTCTTATATACTGCTCATTAGGCCAGTATCATGCCTTGGCCCAATCCATTCCACCCAGTTTCAGGGGAGCATTTCCTCATAGCCAGGTCCTTCAGTCTGTAGATATTATTTTAAAAATAAGATTTTAAAACTATTTCCTAGGGTCTTGAAATGTTGTTGCTATAATTCTGGTCTTCTTTTCCGGAGGAGTTGGCTTTTCCACTAAGGAGAGACATGCTGGTCTGAGGAACAGACTCCACTTCTTTCCGCAAAAGTGTAGCTTACCTGATGTAAGGGACACTTCACAGGTGGTTTTCTAGATCCTCACTTAGTTAGCACATTCTGTGATAGACAATGGGTTCTTTTCCAAGGAGAAAAATGGGGTAAAAATATTCAAAATAAATACATAACTAATCATGCAGCATGGAAAAGGATACTGCGGCTGCTACGATCAGATGTTCCCCAAGAACCGCATGTGACAACACTCTGTGGCAGAGAGCATGGGGACAGTGTACAAATGTCTACAAGAAAAGTCAGGGACATTCCCACAAAGGCCGGCGATGTGACTTCAGATTGCTAGATAAGCTTGAACAAGCAACCCAACAGCACCATTTTGCCTTTGCAGGGGGAGCCAGTTGGCTTTCTGCTAATGAGAGTTCCTTCTCTATCACAACCCATGTAATTATTATGGGAAAAGAAGTAAACTCACCCATCACATGGACGCAGGTGCTGGCAGTCAACAAGCACAAAGCAACCCCTTTGACAAACATGTGCTGCAACTACATTTATGCTCCAATGTGTTTGCGGAAGTCAACACCAACCATGTAAAAAGGTCACATCAAGACAGCTAATTTCTCTGCCATTTTTCTTTCCATGATGTTGCAAAGGTACAGTGATCTTCTCCAGCGCTGCCGTGAGCTTGATTCGTGGGCACAGGATCTCACCCTCCCCAATGTTGTCTGGATATCAGGGTTTTTCAACCCCCAGTCCTTCCTCACAGGTAGGAAGCACATCACACAGCTCATTAGTAATTTACTGCTACAGTAATTTTTATAATTACTGCCAGGAGGCTTCATTAAATTTGATCTAATGAATAAATATTGTATTTTCAATGTGATTACCAGCACAGCTTAAGCTGTGTGCCATAAACAATTATTTTCCTCAATACACAGCATCTCTCTGACTATTGATTTTTTAAAATATATATATTTCATGAAGAATTTACGATATTTGTATCACGGTACACTCAATAATATTTGAATGTGGAGAGTCAATCAGCGAGAGAAATAAAAGGGATAGAAATTACCAAAAAAGCTCAATAATTCCTCTTTGTAAATACAATAGCTAAAATGTAGACTAAAGAGAGAGATTCTTAGTATATGCCGATTATACTATAGGCTCACATCCAAAAAACTTTCCATGGCCTTGAACTTGAACTGTGATTTTAAGAATTACTTTTTGATATATCTTATTTTTGAGACTTCCCTCTGTACCAGAGTCATTTCCTCTACCTGTATGATGGAGAACCTAGGTCTTGAGATGGATTGGGATAAGCAGTTGCACCACCTTGATCATAGTAAAGGTAGACAGCGTCAATGATGAGTTGATAGCTATGTTGACGAACTCAAGCTTCACCTACTGAAGATGGCACAGGAGCATTGGCTCCTACATTTAGAGCTCAATTCTGAGTGCAGATGGGGCTCAACGTACTGTCCTAGCCCATGCAGGTAGCAGACCCTTTGATTCCATCCACTATGTACCCTTTGGGTGGTCTTAGGCAGACCTTCTCCTAGGAGGGCTTGAACTTCCAGCCCTTGGCTCTGCAGACAGGCACTCTGCCCCCAGAGAGCCGTACATCCCTTCGTGATGAGGGCCATGGTCGGGTGGGAGTTGTGTCAGTGGCTCCATGGCTGCCATTCTGTGCAGAGCCTGCAGGCAAGAGTCATGTTCTCAGTGCACCTGCCAAGCCCTGTCCAAACCAGAAGAGGTGAGTGCAAAAGTTGAATGAGATGCAGGAAGGGGCATCCCAACAGAGGTGGTTCCAAGTGGCTCTGGGCTGAGTCTTCATTGTTGCAGCTGGACTGGGAAACGGGGCTCCAGGCTCAGTGATGCAGCCCTTGTGACAGTGTATCAGCGACATCCTTTCTGAAACAAAACCTTGTGCACAGGACTCCCTCCCTGTGGATACCAGGCAGCTGATTTGCATTGTGATGTTTCATTTGTAGTTTTGGGTGTGCTTTCACTTCCACCTAGGAATCACATGCAAGGGGATGTGCAATGCTGCTCTCTTTGATAGACCATTTTGCAAAGACTTAAATCCCCTCCATAATGAACACCCCATAATGGTGTGTGACACAACAGTCTTATTTTTTGTGTTGTGTCATTACAGTTGTGACCGGCTCTTCGTGACCCCATATCCATGGAGTTTTCTTGGCAGGAATACTGGGGTGGTTTGCCAGTTCCTACTCCAGGCACCTACAGCACCTGGTAATCCCTGGCGGTCGCCTATCCAAGTACTAAGCAGGGCTGACCCTGCTTAGTTTCCAAAATCAGGCGAGACTGGATGTGCTCGGGGCATCTAGGCAGCTCAGTCTATTTTTTAAATACGTGTAATTCCTGCTATTGGGTTAAAATGGGTAACTGTCATGAGACCTCCTGAAAACGCTTATCTGACCACGGCAGACACAGGAATGACTTCTGTTTCTCTTTAATTCATGAAGTTGCCTGACCCTGAATTGGAACATTGGTTCACCTCATTTTGTGTGTGTGTGTGTGTGTGTGTGTGTGTGTGTGTGTGTGTGTGTGTGTGTGTGTGTGTGTGTGTGTGTGTGTGTGTGTGTGTGTGTGTGTGTGTGTGTGTGTGTGTGTGTGCGCGCGCGCGCACGCGCACACTTTCTTCCATTTTTAATTCCACAGTGTATCTTCAATATTTCAGCTGTCATGCAGAGTTTAGCCCGTAAAAATGAATGGCCGTTAGACAAGATGCACATAACTATAGATGTGACCAAGAAATATAAAGAGGAGTTCACACAACCGGCTAGAGAAGGGGCATACATCCATGGCCTATATATGGAAGGTAAGTGCTCCTTTACTATACTTTCCCCCCACCCCCAGTCTCCTTTGAACTCCTTATAATACAGGAAGGGAGGGTACAAAACGTAAAACTACTACTCCCATGTCCCTGGTGTTTTGCAATGCAGTCTTATGCAGTTATCTTGTTGGTTAATGCAAGAACTATGTTTGATATTAGTATGTGTGTGTGTGTTGTGTCATTACAGTCGTCACCAACTCTGCTCTGTAAAAGAATTGCAGACTATAAAATTTAGTGGAAATCTGACTCAAAGCTCCTAGCTTAAGAATGACCATAGAAATGTTCTTTACCCAGCTAGCACTGTAAACTCTTAAAACAGACTAACCCAGCACAGGTGTTGGCAAAATCAACGGTGTTTGTTACTGTTACTTCTCTGTCTTTCCAATTATTCACAGGTGCTCACTGGGATGTTCAAGGGGGACATATAGCTGAAGCTTGCCTGAAAGCACCAACGCTACCAATGCCTGTTATTTTTGTGCGAGCCATTCCCAACGACAGGCAAGAAACACGAAATATCTATGATTGTCCAGTGTATAAAACCAAACTGAGGGGCTGCACTTATGTGTCCACTTTCCATTTAAAAACCAAGGAAAAGCCAGCCAAGTGGATTCTTGCTGGCGTTGCTTTGCTTTTAAGTGTGTGATAGTCTAAGTCCAAAATTTCATTGTGCAGTCTCTTCAGTGTTATACCGCCCTCACTGCCTGCATGCAGTGTGACTTTACCTATAAAAGAGCGAAATGCAAATGTAGGCACACAACATTGTGAACTTGTGAACTTTTGAGAATGGGGTGATGTATTTACACTTTTAATAGTAGTGGTGTTTTTGCAGAAGATAAACGATTATTCATGTGAGACCTGCTCGCTACGCAAGTCAGTTAGAATGAAAGTGCAAACAGGGAAGCAATAAAGCTATTTATTCCCCCCCCCCAGCGGTGTTATCAATAAAAGAGCTGAAAGCAATTCAACTCTGGTCACATTCCAATAACTAAGATTTGTCAACACAGTCTTTGGGGTACGGGGTGGGAGATGTAATGGTCTTGATTGGTGCTGCTACTGAGTGCAGGAACCCAAGAGAGACACAAGTGTCTCCCTCTCAACTGCAAGGCCTCCTCTCTTAAAACAACTTGCCAGGCATGCCTCCATTTACAACCCACTAGTGCACTCTGCTAAAAGGAACCCAAACCCACACACAGAACCCAAAGCTTCAACGGACAGGCCATATGTTAGTAACCAAAATCACCACTCACCCTATCAGTTTTATTTTCAAGAGACTGATTTCTAAGCAGAATTTTTTATTAAGAAAACTACATTTTGTACATAAGGGCTTCATAGATCAGAGTGACTCCAGTGTTTATGAAATGGCTGAAGACACTGCGTGAAGATTGCGACTGTCTTTATCCAGCCTTTGACCAAAAGCCTGCAGAAAACCTGAACAGCAATTCATACATTCAACGTATTAATCAAAAAGTTTATATTTTAGGAGCTGAGGAACATCTACAAGGGACTGACAAAGCAAGATTTGCTCGTGGCCATTAGACAGAGCATGGCTCAACAAAGAACTGGCCATTCATCATCCCTGGCTTTCAGCTGGTGGGAGTTACAGTCCAAAATGGCTACAAAGTGCCCACCCCTGAGATATGAGCAGAAGCAAAAGAACAAAAGATTTATTCCACACACACAGAGACAAGTACCACTTGAAAGTAACTCCCAACCTATGTATCAACAAAGTTGAGGTCACCAGGTGTGTTTTACTACATACCACTCCCCATGCTAAGAAACTAAGCACGCAAAATCTTGCCGGATAGTTAAAATTTGCAGTCAGAACTACTACCACCTTAATGGTCCTTTAAAGCAACATGTGTTTAGCTTTCTACTTGATGTGCAGCAGCTGACATGTGCATAAAACAGATGCCAGCGAGAGCCCCTGAAAGTCTTACCCCCTGTCCAATTGGGAGGGGGGCGATCACACTATAAGCGAACTCAACACAGCAACATTTCCAATACAAAAATCTGCGTAACATACAGAGGACTGTAATTCCAGAGATCTCCCAAGTTGCATGGTAAGTCTCCTTTGCAGCTGTCACTAAAAATGCCATGTCTTAAACCCTGTGAGGTTCAGGAGAGTCATGTGTTAAAACATTTCTCGACAGCCTCAGTCTCAAGCCAATACCATCCAAAAGTGTGAACAAGGGACGGGCATAACAAACATTAACAACTGATCAACAGGTCCAGCCGTAAAAACACTTCCACCCCTTTTGCAAACTCTCATCCCGATCGAATGCCACAGCGGGTTTCACATTTGAGATTTGTGTGCATGTTTGTTTTGTCTCTGGTTCTTTCAACCCAGAAAAATAAAATACTTGGAAGAGTAGAAAAATAACTTCAAATCAGATGTGACGGTCAATGGCAACATGGTTGATGATCCCGAACAGTGGCAGAACTTCATTCTTGCATTTCAAGTTCTTGTTTAAGACTGCAAAGTTATTTTTTTTTAAAAAAGGAGAAAAAACAAATAAAGGATTCATAAATTGAAGAGTAACATCATCAACACTGCAAACCCAACCTGGAAACCTCTTGTACCAGCTCTTCCTTCCATGGCCCCTCTCCTGTATCTCCTTGGATGCAAATGATATGCTCTGCCTAGCGTGCGCGCGCGCACACACACACACACATGCACGCACACACACACCTCTTTTCCAGCACATTTATGTATTACATGAATGCTACAGAGAACACAGAACAGACTTGCATTTAGGGCCAGCAAAACATGCAGTGAAGATTACCGCTCCCCCAGCAGCATGAGTAGGGAAAATAAGTCACCCAGAACATACCTGTTCAAGTAAGCATGGACGTTATCATAGCCATAGTACTTGGCCAGGTAAACCAGCACCCCCGTAGCGCATCGTCCTTCCCGTTGTCTGCAAAAGCTGCAATTGCAGATTCCACGGCAAGGGGGGCAATGCCAATCCTAAGCCAAAACGGACGCAGGAAGGTATTCAGAAATGTAAATGTTAGGCATTTAAAGGAAAACTTCCTCTCTCTTGTAACTATCAGAGTCCCACCTAGGCTGCAAGTTTCACTTTAAAAAAAAATTCCATCTATTGTTTGTAAAATGGGACCAGCTATCCTACCTCTTTATGCCTTTTTTTCTTACAATCCCTTAAGAGCTGAAGTAATCTTCAAATAAATTGCTCTTACCGGATCCAACAAAGCAGTCCTGACTTCTTCTCCATAGCGATTGCGGAGGCAAGGGCCACAGAACTGACCACGTACGCCTAAACATTCTGGGTTACGACAGTTTGTCTTGGTGTCTATAGTTTTCTGACGGCACTGATGACAGGTAGACCCCTAAAAGGACAACAGTCAGGGCGGGGGAAGAGAATCAGGCTGTTGATTGGTTTTGAAAGACACCTCCATCCCACTGCTTCTGGTTTATTTTTACAAAGTAAACATTACAAAAAATGACAATAAAAAAGATCAAAAGAAAAACACTGGATTTAAGAATGCAGTTCTTGTAATGCAGACTCCCTGATGAACACAAGTGAATTCAAAATGTGATAGTCCTATCTAGCGGCATTTAAAAATAAGAAGAGTTAAATGGTCAGGCTGCTACTGTTATACCATAAGGGATTAGGGAGTGGCTCAGTTTCTAATTGTAGAGGTATCATTATCAACCCCCTTTTTTTGTAGTTAAAGAAATACAGGCCAAATCAGGATTGTACAAGTCACACAATGAACCTTTTAAGGTGGTGAGTAAAGAGCCTCGTGGCGCAGTGGTTAAATGCCTGTACTGCCAGTAAAACTGTGCTCACGACCTGGGTTCAATCCCTGGTAGCAGGCTCAAGGTTCACTCAGACTTCCATCCTTCCAAGGTCGGTAAAATGAGTACCCAGCTTGCTGGGGGGGGCGCAATGTGTAGCCTGCACACTGCAGGAAAGGAGTTAAGTGGAAAAAGCAAGCAGCCACGCTTAACAGCACGTCATGGCCATCCTTACCGTCACACGGTTATACACTTTATCACTGGCAGTCTGGCATATATTATCCAGTTCCTCCTGGGTCACTTCTTCCACTGGGCGAATGACATGGGGAAGCGTCATGGCACTGAAGCGCTTCCTTCTGGGAGCATCCATTTCATCCTGAAGTCAACGCAGTAAAATAAAGTCCGAGATAAGGAAGGGTCCCTCACTTGCCTGTGTCAGCAAAAGGAGCACATGGAATGGGACACCCACCCACTCTGCTCTTCTACATGCAACTGCAGGGATTTCCCCCCACCTTAATGTCCACAGGCTGCAGTAACAGCGGACATCACATGTAACCATTTTCATCTGCCCTCTGGACTGCAACAAAATGCCCTTCACAAGGGCACACACAAAACACATGCCAAGGAAAGGCTCTCAGTGACAAGATATAGGAGGATTATGGGCAACAACATCATCAAGGGCTACAAGCAACATGCCCTCCTGTTCTGTGTTCATGTGTGCAACCCGCACCTCTGCATGGGTTCCATCACAACCAAAACAAAAATCCTCAGATGCAGGTCAGCGGGTGAAGGGTTTGCACACCCACACACTCAGGCCTTAAAAGAAGCAAATCCTTGAGGATGTGAATCAATTCCTGCATGAATCAGTTGCTGGGAGAGACAACTGCTCCTAGTTTCTTACTGAGACACCTGCCACTGTGTTTATAAAGAGCACTGCCTTAGGTAAGCCTTAGGACAGATCAAGTAAGATGATGTGTCAGAAACGGTCCCTATCATTTTAAAACTCTGGGGATGCCTCTCTCTAATGTAATTCAGGAGTCTCTATTCATTCCTACAAGATTTAATCCATTTTGGCAAATGAGACAGTGCACTCAGTTTGGTCTACGCTGGCTACTATTTTTATGCAAGCTGATAATCTTCAATCAATCACTCAGCCTAAGTTTGTATTTTAAGAGCCATACACACCTCAGAATAGGCATCAGATATTTTCCTTCTAACTAAGTTGTAGGGGTCCTGTTTGTCTTCTTCGACTACAGGGCTGGGAGGACCTTCAATCAGGGACCTGGATCTTGTTTGAGGCCTAGAAAGTCTTTCTGGATTCCTCCTCAACGCACGCCTGGGAAATGATCTCCTCGGAGACCTCGGTGGCTTCTAGAGTGAGAAATAAAAGACAATTCATGTGCCTTGCACAGATTTACGGTGGAGATTCACAGTTCTTTATAATCTTAACAGTCTCCTCCTCCTTTGCTTAGAAGCAAATCCTGGTTGTTTGTTGCTTTCATTTCCTCTGCCCTTCCCGGTGCAGCTGCTGCCTCTGCAGCAAAGCCACTGTGCTCTAGGCGCCACGCTAAACCACAGTTTAGGTGTTGAGCCATGGTTTGGCAATCTGCGTGAACAGAAGTCAATTTGTGAAGACCGAACAAATTCTAGACCTACGCAAATTTCAGCAAGAGGGTCGTGTTGGATGGCAACCCAATTTTCATTTGATCTGCGACGATGAATTATGAGGCAGTATGAAGAAAAACAAAGATAATACTGCACAGTGAAGGAAACTGACCAACCACATTCAAACAAAGAGACTCATCTTTTCCAACACACTATTTTCTTTGCATTTTCAAATAGGAAAAAGAAAGAAGAAAAGAGGAAGCCAACAGTTCTCTACCATAGCTGTCAGGATGACAAAAGCTCACAACACACAACTCTAGGCTTTTCAAGTACCCAGTGCTGCTCTAGTCAAATAGATGGTGACGCCTTCTGCCTAGTCAAACACATCAAATACTGTACTGTACTTTCTCCAGTCAATGGGTAAGAGACTCGGGCTTGAACTTTGAAGCTTATCCTCATTCTTTACAACTACAAAGGACTTTGCTTTATTTGTTTTAGATATGAAGATATCCAGGCTTTTAAAACCAAACACTCTATGTTTTATGTAATTACAAATCAAAAGGCAACCACCGCCAGCAGCAAGAGGCTTTTTCTCATCCGGTAATATACTCAGGAACTGGCTTATTGAAGTTCTCCGCTTAATCTATATTCTTCTTCCGCAACTACTGAAAAGAGCGACTCACCAGAGTAGGTGTTCCCAGAGAGCCTTTGCTAGTAAAAATCCCAGGGACGTTTTGTAATTCGGCCATTAGTTTTGCAAGCTGCAGGACAGAAACAGGGGGAAAAAATAACATTCCTCATAATCTCAGCAAGGTTGTTCAAATACCAAACGCTGATCAGATATTCAAAAACGTATCAAATCATGTCCTTTACAGACACAATGAAGTCATTCGCTGAGCAAATATATGTTGCTTCACTCCTGCACAAGGTATTGCCTAAGTCTAGCAGCAGTGGAGCAGCAGAGCCATCTTCACTGAAAACCTCGCCATCGAAAAACCAGTTCCTGGTTGAGGTCAGTGATTCAGAAAGACTACAGAAAGTGACTGAAAGAGGCCCTTTAAACTGGAAAGCTGAGCGATGCTTGAAGCCCTTGATTGAAAAGATACAACTACTTCGTTGTACTTTTAGTTCTTCTGTAATGCATTCCGGTTTAGTAAACAAACCAAATACAAGTAGGATTAAAATATTCTGAACGAAGCTGAGTGGAATATAGAGTACCATATGGTGGCATTAAGTAGGAGTAATTATTTGTTTCTGTATTGACATAACAGAACTCAAATCCATCTTAAACAATAATTACTTCAGAATGTGGTGGGGGAAGCAATACAATATGCTTGAGAACATTCCTTTCTACTTACCATGGCTTTGTTCTCTTTTATATTTAAAGCTCTCTTCTCTAAGAATTTGGGGCCTCTTTCTTCATCAGAATCTGAATCCAATTCGCGTTCACAGGAGGGTTTTGGGGCCGCAACTATTTCACTCTTTCCCCTCTTGGACCTCTGAGGCCAAAATTTCATGACATCTTCGAGAAGAACAGAACATTTCTGTGGCCTCTGACGCAGACATTTGCCCTCATCACTCGTGCCATTTCTCTCAGAGTCTGTTTCCAGTTTCTATTCAAAAGATTAAAAAAATGGTGCTGTGAAGATCACAGGAAGTTGCTGTACACCAATAATTCCATCCTAAAGACTATTTGAGAGCAAGCGAACACAAACTGCCATCAAGGATTAAATTTCAGAAATCAGGCCTAAACCAGTGGTTCCCAACCTTTTTCAAGTCACTGGCCTCTTTAATAATAGTGAAGTAACCTGTGATCCCCTGCCATTTTCCCATAAAAAGGCATTTTTATTGAGGTCAAGTCATTGCTTTTTCAAAACGCAAAGGCTTCTTTTCCCCCCACCTAAGGGCTTGTTTCTCTCTGTCTGTCTGTCTCTCATTCACTCTCACACTCACTCACTCACTCACTCACTCACAGACAGAGACACAGAGAGAGAGAGAGAGAGAGAGAGAGAGAGAGAGAGAGAGAGAGAGAGAGAGAGAGAGAGAGAGAGAGAGAGCTGTCTGTCTCTGAAAGGTCATGGAAGAAATTGTTTAGCAAGGGCTACAACTCATGTAAAGCTGCCTAGATGCCCTAAGCACATCCGATCTCGACTGATTTCGGAAGCTAAGCAGGGTCAGCCCTGGTTAGTACTTGGATGGGAGATCACCAGGGAATACCAGGTGCTGTAGGCGCCTGGAGTAGGAACTGGCAAACCACTCTAGTATTCCTGCCAAGAAAACTCCATGGGGATGGAGTCACGAAGTCGGTCATGACTGTAACGACACAACACACACACACACACAACACATGTAAAGTGACTCACAACCCCAGAAAAAACACTTGATGACTACTGCCTAGGTTGGAAAATAGTGCTCTGAACAAAAAAAAAGAATTAACAACCGCCAAGACTACAAAAATGGTACTGAGACCTATAGGCATAGAGTATGACAACCAAGTCACGCCTTCCTCTCCTTCAGGTCTCAATAGAAGTCTCCCACCCGCTCACCAAATTATCATTATTTGTCTAATAAAAATATTTATCTTGAACCACTAGCATCCTGCTCCACATGGCAGTGTATACATGAAGAAGAAACAGGCTGGAGAAGTCACTTCCCCTCCAGCACTACAACAACCAGAATGACCATATTCATTCAAGGAGTTGTGGGTTAAATTAAAAATGGTTACAGTGCTCTTTGAACACTTCCTGTGCTGCTTTCTACAAACTGCCCCACCTCCTTCTGAGAGTTCAGAGTTGGCTGCATCTCAGAAAGACTGCAAGGAAACACCTGCGGAAGAAGAATCAGTGGGGTATGCCCTGTCTGTGAGGTCTCTCTTGAGAAGCAGGGAAAAAGTGGGGAGGGAAAGTGAGAAACAGAACCAAAAAGAACTGAATGGAGGATCAGGAGGAAGGAGGCAAAAACATTGAGGAAACCTAATAAACCAAAAGGACACATCCAGAAGGATTACTTGCAATGTGCATTCATCACTAAAACATCAGAAACACGCACCTATTCTGCTCTGAAATTTCAGGGTGTTTTTTTTTCAACAAAGGGTTCAATTCCAAGTACAGACACCACCACCCTTAGAAAGGCCACATTTCAATAGGGCAGAAAAACAAATTTGTGCAGGAACACCTGGTGGCTACTTATACAACCTTGTTCCACTCTACTTTTCCTTGACTAATCATTTACACAACTCTGATGTTACTCAAATAACCTGTTTGCATGAAGGATAACACCAGTGGCTATAAATCCCCAATATCATTCAAGTAGTAGGCACGTATCATATATCAAACCACTTCCAGTATTATTATTCTACCACCACTTCAGACTGGTATAAGCTTCACAAGCAGGGGAGGGGGAGTGGTGGGAAAAGGTATCACACTTTGATTAAAAGCTCCCTTCTGAATCAGGCCTACTCATTAGCAGAATAAACTTGAGCACATGAGATCACTCCTGGTGTGTGCTTTGGAAAACAACGTATAATGTCACACAATTGCAATGAGACACAAACTGAGCCCAACAGTAGATCACCAGGTGAGAAATATTTTGCTGCCTCTTGACCAGATAGATTCCTAGATGGAGGAACTGCAAAGCTGAAGGTTCAGGAATGTTTGGTAGTAGAATAACCACATTCAGGGTGACAATAATTAGCAAGTTGAAGGGTGCCACTCACCAGCGCATCCTGAATTTCTTTTTCTGAAAAACCGCAGAATGATTCGTTGTCCGAGTCCTCGTTAAAAATCTTGACTACTTCTGCAACTTCTGGCTTGAATCTGGATTTCTTTAAAAGAATAAAGTACACTAGGTGTTTCTGTCTTTCTTTCCCTCCCCTCCTTTCTTTCTTTAAAGAGAACCTATTTTCCATAAATTGTTCATGGAGCAAATCACATTTTACAAGTGTGCTACAAGAGAATAGCTTTTGTAACAAAGAAAAATGGTTCAGGGGGGTTGCAAATGGTTTCAGAGCTGTTACCGCAAATCATGAGGCATGTTAGGTTAGGCGACATTTCAAAAGGACAGAATAAGTGGCTAATCTACCTCCAACAATTACTACCTAGAAGCAGAAGGGGAAAAAAGGAAATGAAATTACAGTACATACTGTATATTCTTAACGGCTGTATAGAAATGTAAGCAAAGCATTTTAATCGAGTGCAGGGCATTTTTCAGCACCATGCATTCAAGTTCTGTTTATTCCTGCACTTTTTACTTACCGTGTTTGCAAAATTATCAGAGCCAAAACTGTCACAGCTGTCATCAGAAGACGAAGAGGTTTCCATAGGGATCAGCTTTGTATTGCGGAATGCTGTGGATTTCTTCTCACCTAAAAGGTCGACCTGCAAAACGGACAATGGCAGTGCAATTTAGACCCTGTAACAGAGTGACTTCCAGAAGGCCTGATATCAAGAGTTACAATTTCATTATCATAGATGACAAGACTTTCCATTGCATTTTGTGACACCAGCCCACAAAATATTGTGCACTGGACACTTTTCACCACACACACTACGTCATTTGCATACCAATATTAACGTTCAGGGTCACAGACTGAAATTTGATTGGCGTTTTACCCTCCAATGGACACACCACTGCCAATATGTCAGTAATTTTCTGAAACTTAAAACAGCATTCTGGTTGATTTTAACAGAAAAGCCATGGCATGGTGAAGATAAAAGTGAAACTATGTTTTTTCTTATAATAATTGTCCATGCTCCTTAAGTTTGCCTACTCTTAAATGTAGGAGTAACTCACAGATTTGTTTCAATCAACAGCAGCCATACTTGTTCCTTTTGGTCTTCCTTCCTCTTACTGTGAACTACCGATACTTCAGCAATATTTTGTGTGCATGGCAGCAATGGTACTAGACTAAAATACTCTAGATTTAGTAATTAATAGGGGAATGCCAGAAGTCAAATTTAAAATCAAATTTTAAAAAAATCAAATTTATAGAACTGTTGGTGCTGCTGTGTTAACAAAGGGTGAAAAAAGATGTGTGAACTGGATCTCCCTCTAATTTATGATAGCTAGCTGTAAGCTGATTTATGAGTTCAAAAGCTGGTCAGCAATACCAAGAAGAGGCATCATATTCCACCTCTGAAGGTTTAATTCTAAGAGTTTCCAAGTATGTTTCAACATAAACATACAAAGGAAAGAACACAGAAATCTTTATTACTATTATTGCTGATTATTGTACAACTCTATCCAGCAATACATTATCATTCTCCCTAAAAGCAACTTGTTAAATCAGTACTTATATAAACTCCAATGATTTTCATTTTACTCTATCCAGTTGGAGCAAAGAATTGGATTTAGCTTGGCAGGATCTTCTGAATAAAATCAATTGCAGGGATGGTGTGCTTTTGGTAGTGCAAAACATAAGATGGCAAAGCACTGTTGCAAATATCAAAGATATTATATACCCCAGAGCCCAGAGAGAACTCCTAGTTCTCTGAGCTCCTTGCCCTCTGAAGATGCTGGCCACAGAGTCTGGCAAACGGTCAGAAAGAAAAACTTCAAGAACATGCCCAGCAAACTAAATGCATCATAACAACTACAAATGGCAGATAGGTATATTCCTTTATAGTACTGCAATATTTTCAATATCATGAGTCAGGCACTAGACCCTGGGAGACATGTGCAATATTGCACAGTAAGTATTGTATACTAGGTTTTATAAAAATCTTAGAAATAACTTTTACATTAAAGCACAAGACCTTACAGTACACTCTTGAAGGAATTCCCATTAAAAGTGAATAATGATTCAGTCTTGAGCCACAATGAAACATGGCTCTGAAATCTTGTCCTTAAGCATAAGGTAACAATCAAGCCTCAAATGCCTGGCTGAGAGGAAGGAGCGCCTTCCCTCACCATGAAGTAACCCCTAACCACAATTTGCAAAACATGCATGGATTTGGGAATTTAGGGCGGAATCCTTCCAGGGCCTCAAGACGGGCCTCCCAGACAGGCTGGAGCTTGCTCAGCATTTAAACATCACCAGAAGGCTAGGCTTTACAAATGAGCAAGGTGGGGTTCTTGAGTGTTTTGTTCTTTTAAAAAGCAACTTTTTTCTACCCAACTATTGCAATAGTAAGAGATTTGCTCAAGAGCGAAAAGCCGGAGCGGCCACCTGTAGAACGCAAGAGGGCCCCCCAAAGCAGCTCCCGGGTGGGCGGGGCTCCTCTGCAAAGCTTTGCCCTAATGGGATGGGGGTCTTGTCCATCAAGATCAAGAAAGGCCTCCGACGAGGGACGGGCGCCCAAGCGCGGGAAAAGCGAAGGCGCCACCTTCTGCGCTCTCCCCCCCCCCCAGTACAACTACACCCCTTTTAAAGAAAAAAACAGCATCCGGGAGAGGATGATGGAAGCTCAACACCACGTGCACTGAACCGGGGGAAGAACTGTGCCTTTTTTGTGCTGGAGTTTAAGTAGTGTCTATGGGGAAAAACTCGCCAAAAATGGTTGGGGGTAGGGGGCTGAGTTAAAGAAAAGGTATTTCCCAAAGAATAAGAGAAAGCTGGTTGTAACATAAAAAAAGACTGAAACCCATGTGTCACGATGTCTAACAAACATTATATATACTTTTTTATAGAAAAGTAAGAAAATATAGTTTTTTAAAAGGGTATTTCCAGCAAGAGAGGTGTCCTGCCAGTAAGCAAGCAAGACGTGGTCTAGCCAGGCTCGTTGGGTGCTGCTCCAGTGACTGCCTCTGCCCGAAGCAAAAACACGATTCGGTTCAAATCCCCGGTGCGGCAGGTCTGGGGACAGACCCACGCCTCGGGAGCAAGGGTCCCCCAAACTAAACTCTCGGCAATTCATGCCCGCAAAGGGTTGCCTCTCCTCTCCTTCGTCCTCTTTGCAAAACACGCTCCCGGGGCGACGCCCAACTTCCAGAAAGACGAAGAAAAGAACCCTAAAACCCTCCTGCGTCTATAATATCGGCGGCGCGGGGCCTCCAAAACCCGGTCTCCTCGCCCCCCTCCCCTCCCCCCCTCCCCCACCCCACCCCCGTTTTTCTAACGCCGCTTCCACTCCCAATCAGTTTTCCCAGGACGGCAATCTTAACAAGGAAAACGCACATGGAAAGCTGGCGGCCTCCAAGAACCGCGTCCTCCATTTCCCTTCCCATCCTGGGCCGGTTTTAAGTTCGAGCGAGACCAAAGGAACGCCCGGAAACAGCCTTCCGTGTTAAGTGCGCACCACAGGGCGAGTTGGCATGGCCGCAACCCTTCCTAAACCCCAATAAAAGTTCCTTTCCCAAAGATCCTCCGGGTTGCTGCTCTGCAAAAACCGTGCAGATCCCAAAACGCGCGCGGCTTCAGGTTCGCCATCTCTGCCTCCGACTCCCATCCACACGAGGAGAGGCTGAGTTTCTCTCGTGTCTCCCCCCCCCCCCAGCCCATTCAAGATCTCCGAACCAGCTGAAAAAAATATACTCGGGGTTGTTTGTTTTAGAGACAATTTCAAAAGGCTGCGCCCGCTCTGATGGCCCGCCATCCACCCCTTCTGGCCAAATCCTAAGGATAAGTTTATCCCCGGTTTCCAGTGATTCAGTCGGATTCCCCCCGCAGGCTCGCTCCCCTACCTGCAGTCGGAAAGGATCCATGCTCACGACCGAGTTTCCCAGCACCGGAGGAGGAAAAAAGGAAGAAAGGGTCCGCACGCTGCAGACTCGCGCCAAACCAACTCATACAACTCGCCGGGGGGCGGGGATTGGGAAGAGTTTTCCCGCGAAGGCGCCCGCGTCCTGGAAGGACCCCCGACCCCTCCACCCGAAGCTGCCTCCCCCCCCCCCACTCCATCCCGTTTGATCGTGAATAATACACTCCCCAGTTTAAAAAAAAAAAAACTCCAGGCAGAATCTAGATGCAGCGGATCGGATCTGGCCGTTCTTTCTGCTTAGTTTTTATACTAACGTTTCCGGAGCTGCAAGGACCTAACCCAGTGGCGCGAAATAGTAACGAAGCATTTGCATATAGGGGGAGAGGGAGGGCTGGGGACGGGGGAGAGAGACGGGGGAGGGAGTCCTAACAAGCTGAAGTAGGGAAGAGGCCGAGGGGAAGCCAGGAGTTGAGTGCTGGTAGACAGCAAATTTTTAATTTTTTTTCTAGCAGCCTATAATATCAACCATAGTCTAGTTTTGCTTTTGTTTTAATGGCTGCACGCCTCCAAGCCTCTTTTTACTGCTTGGTGGGTGTTAATCTTTTCACTAACAAGCGAAAACTAACAAGAGAAAACCCGCACAATTCGTCTCAACAAAAGTGATTTAGGAACAATATTTGGTGCGTGGAGAACCCTGGTTTTACTTGAGACCTCATCCCTACGTCTCCTTCCGGGGGGGCGTTGATTGCTTTTTTTATTTAAGGTTCTTAGTTTAGCTTCTCTGCAGGATGATGTGGCGATGGTGAAGCGTTCTCGTTTCCGGGGAGGCCATTACTCCTAAGTACCCCCCCATGTTATTTTCCCGAAATATGCAGTACACATTCCCTGCTTAGGAGAGGCCATCTCATGTGCCTTAACGTGTAATTCAGATGGCAGCGGCCAGCCCAAACAAGCAGGCAAACTCAGAGACAAAGGTGATACAGCTAGAACAAAACGTGGTGTGTTCAATCTGTTACGAGGAAAATAGAGTGATGAAGATCTGCAGTTGCCAGAAATGCAAACGTAGTTCCCTCTGTGGTGCAGTGACCTACACAGTATATTGCCCTGGGATGTTGGCCAAAGTAGTTACTATGCATTTACTGATTATGATCATCGTCCTTGCCTGGAGCGTTTCCTAGCTGTGGTGCAGAGTCTTAGGAAAGTCAAGCCCACCTGCACGTGTGTGTGTCTGGCTCAAGCCACAAAATCTGTAACGTGAACCAACAATGATCGGGAAAACAGCTCTTAACACAGACACAAGTCACAATAGAGTGCAAGTGGCATTGCAACACTCTTGTGTGGAGGCTATTATTCGATGTGAAAAGCCTGAAGGCGGATGTGTAAGAGAATCTCCGTTTTAAATAAGCTCCTAATTACATACTTACCTGCACCAGTGACTTCTCACAGTGCATGCAAAAAGAAATTATTGAGAGCCTAGACCACACTACATTCCATTAAATCCACTTTCACTCGAGAATTTCAGGTAATAATAAATCCCCCATAGTTTAATTTCCAGGAGGAGTGTGTGAGATGTTTGCAAGCGACAACAAAGTTGGTAGGTTGGGAGGAATCTAGGTTGTGGGATTACAATATTTTTGTCTTAGTTTTGGGCACTATCAATAAATTTACTGTTTTTACAAATATCCATTAAAAATACCAAACCAGGACCTTGTTGTTAAATTCCACTGATCTCATTTGGAGAGTTGGACAAGATTAACAATAATAGCATAATTTTGGCTGGATTGTACCCTTTATGTTTGAATGCCAACACCTGTAACAATCTTTAACACAGGCCCTGCTAAATGTTTGTGTAAGTAGAGTTTTTTGAATTTTTTTAGGAACAGACCTACAGCTGTTTTGGCTCAGGTGGTCTTCTATGCATTCTTTCTTCCTCATAGCCAGGAAAGGTTGTCAAATACATGTATTGTATTTTGTATTATGTATATTGTATCTTATTGATGCCTCTGATTTTATGCTCATTTGTTGTTGTTGTTTTCTTTTTACTGTACACCGCCCCGAGTTCCGTTATGGAAGATGGGGTGGTATATAAATAAAATAAAATAAAATAAAATAAATAAAAATAAAATAAAATAAATAAATGTATGTATCTTGTAATATACATAAAGATAAAATGTGTAACACCCCAGAGACCTTTATATTATTGCAAGCCCCACATTTTCCATAATTGCACATCAATGATATTTTTAAAAATCCTATTGTGAAGTATTGCACTCATACAGGGAAGAGCAGAATTCATTTTCACCATATTCTGGCAGTATGTATATTGTGCGCTCAGGGGCATTGTAGCATGATCAACTCAAATATATCTAAACATGGGACAGACATTTAGAAAGACATGACAATTTTCAGTTTTATATGTGCAACTGACTTCTGGCCACTGACACCCTGCTAAATTAACGATTATTTTAACTTACAAAAACCTGCTCAGTAGTGATTCTTAACCTTCATTCATCCGGGACATTGTAGTTTCCAGAGTCATATCTTGTTCAAATAACAGCAAAAAGGCCACAAACTGGCACTTTAAAGAACAGCAATTATATTTTATTGTGAATGGTTGTGCCACTTCCTCAGATGTGAGAAGGAGACTTATGTAACTGCCATATTAATACATGGTTCCATGACCAGGTCAGGATATAGATAATGAACAAGTGACAATGGTTTGTTAGTACAGAAACAGGAGTATCAAACTGTAAATAATTTCAATTACCAGGTACTGGATAGTATTATTGACACAGTAGTTGAGAATCACTGTGGGCCTTTTCACACGACCCCTAAGATCTGCTGGCCACTTAAATTCGGACCAGAGATCTTAGGGGTTTGTTGCTCTTGCTGTGTTCCCACCCTCAGCACTTCCTTGCTCCTGTCTGCGTGAGGGGTGGGAGAAAAAAAGAGAGGAAAAATGCATCTCACCTCAGAAGCCACCCGGCTTCCTGATTCCTTCTCTTCCTGATTCCGCCCGGCTTCCTGGTTCCTTCTCTTAAAGGGGCGGCAGGCAAAAAAAACAACAAACAGATGCGAGGAGAGCCGACACTCACTCCCTTAAAACCGCATCAGGGATTGTCACCACGGGAGAGCAGGTACACGAAAAGTGCGCTGGGTCACGCTTAGGTGGGCCTGGGTCGCACTTAATTTTCCGGAGCTGGTGGGGAGACATTTTTAAGCTCCAGAGCTTGCAGCCATTTGCCGCAGGAGTTTAGGGGTCTTGTATAAACGCCCTGTGTCTTCACACTTGATAATCCCTATAAATCCTGGTCAATGCTTATTCATAAAATCA
Organism: Phrynocephalus forsythii; assembly: GCA_029282475.1. Classification (NCBI taxonomy): domain Eukaryota; kingdom Metazoa; phylum Chordata; class Lepidosauria; order Squamata; family Agamidae; genus Phrynocephalus; species Phrynocephalus forsythii. Next base: position 40,986,491 of record JAPFRF010000001.1, read on the forward strand.
TAGAATAGTGAAGTCGGAAGGGCCATCATGAGACCAACCCTCTCTGCTCCATGCAGGAATACAAATCAAAGGATATTTGCCAGGTGGCTGTCCAAAGTTCTCTTGAGTGCCTCCAGTGATGGAGCACCCACCACCTTTCGAGGTAATGGGTTCCACTGCCGTACTGCTCCAACAGCTAGGAAGTTTTTTTTTTCTAATAATTAGCTGAAAGCTGGGTCCTCTTAACTTGAGCCCAGTTGTTACTCATCCTGCACTCTTGGATAACCGAGAACAAATTCCTACCGTTCCTCTGTACGGCAGCCCTTCAAATATTTGAAAAATGCTATCATATCACCCTCGGTCCTCTTTTCTCTAAGCTTAACGTGCCCAATTCTTTCAGTCTTTCCTCATAGGGCATAGTTTCCAGGCCCCTAATCATCCTTGTTGCCCTCCTCTGGACTTGTTCCAATTTGTCAGCATCTTTCTTGCACCGTGGGTTCTTCTCGGGCCTTCCTTCTGTGGGTTGCCATGCTGAGAGAGCCAAAGAAGACACCAGAAAGCATGCCTTCTCAGTAATGTCCCCCTCCTTATGGAATGGGCTCTCAGTAAAGGTATCATCACTCCTCTCCTCCTATCCTGTTAAAAGGATGCTAAAGACTGCCCTATTTCAAGAGGCATTCAAAAGCATCCTCGTTTAAGTTACTGTGTAGGTCCTCTCAGGTTGGTATCTATTGTTTGTTTGGAGATGCTTAATGTTGAGTGGCTGGGTGGTTGGGTTACTATTATATTGTGCTACAATAGGTTATTTAGAGTAGTGCTTTGCACTAAATCAGTGGTATACATATATATGAATGAAATAAATTAAATTTCCCCAAAATTGCCATGGCTGATGTGGCAGACCACTGGGGCATGAAATCTTGTATGTCTGGCATTAGACTTGTGGGAATACAGGCATTGGTCTTTCCCATGCTATGGACCACATCCAGGAGTTTTTACAAGCAAAATAAGGGATCCATCTCAGGGTTACAACTCTTTGTGACCTGTCACCCCAGCATATCTACTTTTTATGGTGTAACCCCTTTTGCCTTTAGACCATGATCTATAGGAGCGGAATGTTTAGGTTTTCTGGGCTACGAATACTACACTTCTTCATCCTGGAAGTGCTACCTACCTTGTAAGCAGCCACAGTATGGCAAGATCAAAAAACTAGATGGAATGGAGTTTAAAATGGTGGTATTATAAAATCACTATCAAATGATAAAAATTATACATCCTTTAGAATACTAGAAGCAGATAATATCCTGCACACACAAATTAAAGAACTGACAGAAAGAGAATGCATCCTGTACTGCAGGTAAAACTGTGCTCATGACCTGGGGTTCGATCCCAGGTAGCAGGGTCATGGTTGACTCAGCCTTCCATCCTTCCAAGGTTGGTAAAATGAGTACCCAGCTTGCTGGGGGTGGGGGGGGGGACAATGTGTAGCCTGCATAATTAAAATTGTAAACTGCCCAGAGAGTGCTTGAAGTGGTATGGGGCGGTATATAAGCAGAACACTAAAACTGAATGGCAGAAATACAATAAAAGCTATAAACACACGGGCAGTTCCAGTAATTAGATACCCAGCAGGAATAATACATTAGAACCAAAGTGAATTAGAAGAACTGAATCAAAGAACAAGGATCAAACCTAATGAACTTGCACTACATGGTACATTCAAAAAGTGGTGTGGACAGGTTATATTAACCACAAAAATCGGAGGTGGTGGATTACTGCAAATACAGAAGGGTCTAAAATGTGTTATATTAGTACAAGTAGAGAAAAATTGTTTAAGGCAGTGAAAACAGACTATTTTAAAAACAAAGGCTCAATATGTGAAAGAATAATTTGAAAATAAATTAAACATTTGGAAAAAATAAACCATTACATGGAAAACACCTAAGAAATGTTGGTGGAAAGCATGGTATAATCATTCACCATGGCATGGATAAAACTGGGGGCCATTCAGAAGGAAATGTTGAACTGGGGTCAGTCGTGTAAGAGGAACTAGGGTCAGGCAACTGGCGCCCATCCCCCGTTCTGATCCCCTGGCCCACCGCCACATACCAGGGAGCCATTCCGTCTGTGCCTCTGACCTGTCCTGCTTGCTGGTTAATGTCAGGCCAGTCCATAATAAGATCTCTGTCATCCACAACTTGATTGTGGATGACCAGGCCAACCTAGCCTGTCTCACCGAAACTTGGGTTTCCCTTGCCCAGTTGTGCCCCTACCCTGGGTTTCGTATCCCGCATATTGGCAGGTTGGAGGGTTGGTGGGGTGGCCATTGTTTACAAGGAGTCTTTTTTATTAGCAAATCTGTGGCATTGGTGTGTCCAGGACTGGAATGCCTGCATCTACTGGTGGGACAGTGGGATAGGTTTGGGATAGTGTTGGTTTTCTATGCTTCCCGCAACCCTGCACTGACCCACCCAGAGCTCTCTGAGTTCATCTCAGCAGCATTGTTGAGGTCCCCCTGCCTGTTGGTGACTTCAACATGCATGCTGGGCCTGGACTGTCTGGAGTTGCTCTGGATTTCATGGAGTCCATGGCTTCCATGAACCTATTCCAACATTTCATCGGTCCCACTCATAGGGCTGGGCATACCCTGGATCTGGTATTTTCCTCCACGTTTGCAAACTTCAATCTGACGGTTGGGAATTTGTATTCCTAACTGGTGTCATGGTCAGATCGTAATTTGCTGACTTTTCCCCTGTCAATCACCACTCCACCCTGCAGGGAGCTGGGCCCCACCATCTGGCCCCACCCCTGGAGGCTTCTAGACCCTAACCAGTTCTTGGAGGCCTTCAGGGGTCTGGCTGACGACTCAATTGACACTCTGATGGATACGTGGTATGGGAAAGCCACCCTGGCTGTTGACCGGATTGCCCCCAAGCATCTTATCTGCTGCCGAGCCTGCCTCTCATCGTGGTTTATGGTAGAGTTGCAGGCAATGAAGCAAGAACAGAGGCGGCTTGAGAGCAGATGGAGGAAAGATTGCATGGAATTTAATCAGGCTGCGGTTAGAGTGATGACCAGAGACTATGTTCAGGTGATCAAGGAGGCTAAAAGATCATATGCCTCCCTGAGAATTGGTGAGGCTTTGAATTGCCAGGCAGAACTGTTCCAGGTGGTTGAAGACCTCACCGATCCTGGTCTGCCAGGGCCTCCTCCTAGTGATTTTACTAGTGAGTTGTTCTCAGCCTATATTAAGCTCAAAATAGAGCCCATCCATTCCGATCTGGACTCTGTTTCTGCTAGCCTGCCCCCATGTATATCTAGCGCTGCACCCCCTCGGTCTCCTTGTCTCGTTGAGTTTGGGTCTGTGACTTCCACTGAGGCTTCCGGAGCACTGGCTCACTGCAGGCCAGTGGCTTCGTCCTTTTGATCCCTACCCATCTTGGCTGATTAAGATCGCTGGGGGAGCATTCCAAATCCAGAAACGGCTTCCACAATTACTTCTACTTCTTTCAGGGACTGGGTTTTTCCCGATCACATGAAGGAGACCCTGATTAAGACCATTCTTAAGAAACCTGGCATGGCTGCAGACAATATGTCCAACTATCATCCGATAGCCAATGTCCCCTTCTTCGGCAGGGTGATCAAAAGGGTTGCCCCCAAGCGGCTCCAGTCATGCCTGGAGGAAGATCACATCCTAGATCCTTTCCAGTCCGGGTTGAGGCTGCATCATGGGACCAAGACTGCCACGGTTGCATTGCAAGATGACCTCCTGAGGGGTCCCGACAGGGGTTGCTATACCCTGCTGGTCTTCCTCGACCTGTCCGTGGACTTTGATACCTCCGACCATGGTATCCTCCTGGGTAGGCTCTCTGAGGTGGGGATCCGGGGGTTAGCTTTGAGCTGGCTCTGCTCCTTCCCCAGCGAGTGAGGCTGGGGGGGGTGTCGCCCCCTTGGACACTTTCTTGTGGGGTGCCCCAGGGGTCGGCAATCTCCCCCTTGCTGTTTAACATCTACATGAGGCCACTGGCTGAAGTCATTCAGAGATATGGAGCTTGCTGTCATCAGTATGCTCATGACATGTAGCTCTGTCTCTCCTTTTCTACCACTACAATGGAGGCTGTGTGGACCCTTGATCACTGCCTGGCTACGGTCATGGAGTGGACCAGGACTAACAGGGTCAGGCTCAATCTAGAGAAGACTGAGGTTCTGTTCCTCAAGGGGACCTCCGAATGGGCACAGTGGCCCTCTTCTTAGTCTGGGTGGGATGGCCCTCCAGCTGATTGATAGAGTGAGGAGTCTAGGCATTGTCTTGGATCCAGCATTTTCTCTGGAGTCCCAGGTGGCAACCATTTCCAAGTCAGCCTTCTATCAACTTAAGCTAACTGCCGAGATTTGCCCGCTACCTTGATGGTGACTCCCTGTAGTTGGTCGTGCAAGCGCAGGTCATCTCGAGGATAGATTATTGTAACATTCTCGACATGGGGCTTCCCTTGACTCTTGTTCGGCAATTGCAGCAGGTGCAGAATGCGGCGGCCAGTTTGGTGGTTAGTACAGGCAGATTTGATCGCATCACCCCAATTCTGGCCCACTTGCATTGGCTGCCCTTTGCCTCCTGAATAAGGTTCAAGGTGCTGGTTTTGGTTTACAAAACCCTCCATAGCCTGAGACCTGAGTATCTGGCAGAGTGTGTCTCCCAAAGGTTAGAATAGTCCCGGCGCACCAGAGCTTCGCTGGCCCTCTCACTCTAGGCGGCCACCCCTAGGAAAGCCCGCAAGGTCTCTACCCGTAGCCAGGCCAAATGCACTCTGGAATAAACTGCTGAGGGAGCTTTGGCTAGCTGAGTCTCTGCAAGTATTTAAGAGAGCTTTAAAAACCTGGCTATTTAGAGAATATTTTGGCGATCGCTAATGCATTTGTTCTTGTTACCCTTGTTTGGTTGTTTGCTGCCCTCTTGCCTTTATCGGTTCCATTTGTCTCTTTTAACACACGTTGATTATTGTTTTTATCTGCTCTGTTTATTTACTTCTGTTGCTAACTGCCCAGAGTTCCCTATGAGAAAGTTGGTGAGGTCTGTAAGTGTAAATAATAAATAGAATTGTGTCTCAGTCTAGAGATATTTTTGCTTGGGTATGGTAAAACAGAATCAAAGGCTATTTATTTGTTTTATGGCCATATATTAGTCCTATATAACTCGGGTACCTCCAGCAAATTGATTTAAACTGTTAACAGTTGGCAGTTTCATCATAAAAAAGGAAGATGTGTACATAAACACACACACACACACACACACACACACACACACACACACACACACACACAAAACTAATTCAGATTTCTAGCAAGACATTCATTATACTACATATTAGTCATCCATCAATGCCTAAAGACTCTGTTAGGACCTCATTACAAAATAATTTATGTGCTTATTTAGTTCTTTTCTTTTAAATAAAAATAAAATAAAAATAATTAGGGCAAAGGTTGTCCCAATGGGAGCGCATGTTTTTTTTAAAACAAAACAATTAAAATGCTTATCTTTTGAAGCTGAAACTCAATATTCTTGGGCGTGAATGTATAGAGCATGTTGGCCGCCCTTGGTTTCATTCCGTGCAGCATCAATGGAGTTGGAAAGGAGAATTGTTCTAAGCAGAGCAACATGCAGGGGTCATTGTTTTGAGTGATTTCTCACAGGAGGAAAGGGAAGAACAAAGTAAGTTTCAGCAACTTCACCTCATTAAATCAGCTCAGCAAGTTGCCGGATAATGGTCAGCGGATGGTGGTTTTGATGTCTGGTCGGGTAGGGTACCCACTCGCATGGCTGTCAGATACGTCCAGTTGCACCAGCCCAAGGAATGGGTCACAAGGAGATCAAATTAAAGCAGTAACTTTTTGTCTTTCATTTCTTCCTTTCTTCCTTCTTCCTTCCTTTCTGGAGGGACGACTGAATGGTGCAATATTCGGTAGATATTAATTAGCTCAACAGAAAAAAGAGTGAGTATTATTTTAAGCTAATAACATTTAGTTGAATAAAAAGCAAGAGGAATCGATGGACAGGGGAGTTATATTTTGTTATAATTATTTTTAAGTCACCTCAATGAATATTGTTTATAGATGTTAGTAATTCTAACAGTATTCTGCCAGAGATAAACAAACCAATAGCAGTTTATATTTGAACTGAGGTTTAATAATTTCTAATATTTTCATGTGCAATCATTTTTATTTAATATATGTATGTACAGTGCAGTATCCTTGAACAGTGATGGGCCACAGCTGCCATCATGCCCAGCAATTAGAGTTAGGCACGAAACAAAATTTTAGTTCGTTTCGTTATTCATTTCGTTACATAACAAAATGAATAACGAAGCCCAGAGTGGATTTATAATGAAACAAAATGGGGAAAAAATGGTTCAGTTAGGTTCATTTCATTAATGGGGGGCCGGTGGAGATGTCTCCTGCCTGGTGCTGGTCCGGAGCTCCTTCAGGGATGGCGACCAGTTTTTTAAAAAAAAGCCGACAGCCGCACTACAGCTTTAGCACTGCCACATGGTCGGCAGTAAAAAAAACCCAATAAAAATAAAAATAAAAAAGAGTGCCAACTGGGCCCCAGGGGTGGCCTCATCGGTACCCTAATATAGTAAAAAAATATTAAAGAAGTGCCCACCTGGTTCTTTTTATAAAAAAGGTGCTGGCTTGGGGCCTCAAAAAGCCCCTGCCTCAGAGGCCAGGATCCTCCACCACCACTGCCACTGCCACCACCGGTGGCTGCGTAAGAACCGAACCCAAACCGGTTCGGGTTCGTACAATTTTTAATTCATACCAAACCATACCCAAATCGAACCAAGGGTGGGCCTGAACCAGACGAACACGAGCCATGGGTTTTCTGGTTCGTGCCCACCTCTGCAGCAATCATGGCCATGCTAGCACGTCATGGTGGAAGTTCTGGCCTTTCACCTCTATGGCTAATGTATCTCTATGTCACATAAATTGTTTTGGCAAGCACACACACACACACACACACACACACACACACACACACACACACACACACACACACACACACACACACACACACACACACACAAATAGAGAGAGAGAGAGAAAGAGTATACTTTTGTACTGTTGGAGTGAGACAACAGAAACTCTCTGTGGGATTGGAATTGGTCACTCCTTAAATACCTCACTTATTACCTTGAAAGCTCTGTTAGGGTCATTATAAATCAGTTCTGACTCAATGGCACAGAACACAGACAGAGATACACACAATGGCATTGATCGCTCTTTCTAACAGTGGGTGGTGAAAAATCATCATCCAAGGAATTACCCCCCCACCCCCGAAACCATAGAGGCCTTGGCCTTGGGTAGAAGTGGATGGGGAACAAAGCAAAGATATCATAGTCAGAAAACTGGGAAGCTACACTTTTAAATTAGAGAAAAGCTACTCTGGAATATGTTGCATGGAAAGTCTCTTAACTCTCCTTAAATCTTGAGTCACTGCCTTTGCTGTATTTTAAACAAGAAAATAATGTCTGGAAAAATTGTGAGGTTTGCCATGTTCTTCATACAGGCATAGAAAGATGGAGGGCTATCTACTGTATGCAAGCACTCTTTAGAAAGGTCTGTCATGCCTGCATGGTTTTACAGCTGCCATGTCTCAGGCGCTGCTGAAATTTTAAGAGAGTTCTTGTGCTTCTTTGGGTCTTAAGGTGGGGTGATCAGTCTCACAGGGAGTGGTTCTTGAGTGAAAGGAGCCTAATTTTATTCTCCATAGTAGCTTTAGCGCCTCAGTCTCTATCTTATCTCCTCCATCAACTGGTGTCTGGTCTTATAGGGTCAGTGTAAAGGTGTTTGCATGCCAGGTGTGTACCTAACATTTATTGAGGAGGTAGGGCAGGCCATCCACATTGTCTATGCCCGTAGATCACACAGCCCTACAACAGCGCCACACTGCTGATCCCTATCCAATCTCCACTTGGTTGAGAGTGGCTAATGTTAAAAGGGATGGAAGACCATTGTTCTCTGTTGTTTTCAGCTGAGGTCTAGAACCATCTACCAATTATAAATAACATTTTATAAAAATCTTTGGGTGGTTTTCACTTCATTCCCCAACTCGACATGCAGCCACTCCAATATTGCCTCTGCCCAGAGGTACACAACTCTCTCTAGCCATGCCAGGAAAAAATAACATCCTGGAAACTTTAAAAAAAAGTTTGTTTTTCAACCAGAGATTTTTAAAATGCTTTTTTTAAAGCATGCTCCTATCTGGAGGACACACTTTACTTCACAGTTGCATGTCTGATAAACAAAAGGGCTTATGCCTTCCCTCCAGAATTATGATGTATACATTCACTTTGTAAACTGGCCTGGTGTAAAGGACCCAACAGAAAGGCCTATCATCAGTTGACATTTCTCAAGAGAACAGGAAGTTACAGCTAACAGCCTTAATGTTATAAAACATTGCCCTCTAAAAAAGTAAGTGGGCAATTTTCCTTCTCATGGTTGTAGTATACAAAAGTGGAACAGGTGATACCTTTAGGATACTACAAAATTCACAGAAACATTGCTAATATTTCAAGGGTGAAACCCTCTTCCTCAGAGCAGTACCAGTAGGTTATAACATGGCAAAAACTGGATAAGCCAGGCAGTTTCTTTTGAGGCTCTGAGCTTGGATGTTCTTAGGCTGCATCCGAAATGAAGGGAGGGAGGTGTTTTTAATTGTCCCAGCCCTTCCAAAGACATGCCATGGCTCACTTACACACATTCACACCTCTCCTCAATGTGGCTTATCGAGGCCAACGGCCTCTGCCTTGCCAGCGAAGGGGGAGGGGTGGTTGGTGCAGAAGGCCCATGCATTTCATTTGGGGATTGGGATAAAATTTGGAAAAGCCCACTGTGTGTAGCCAATTGGATCAAATAAAAAGGAAAGAGATTACCCAGTGTTGCAGTCTTGTCATGTCTCCATTGATGGTCCATTTGCCTCTTCCTTGACACATATTTGGGGGGGGGACTCATTCCTGGTATCTCAGTATTTCCAATTGAAGCAAAATACGTTGAGGAGACATGTAGCCATCACAGGGCTACATGGCTCCTCAACTTGTTTTGCTTCATTTTTAGAATACAGTAATGCTATGAAAAGGTCTGACTGAAGGAAGAGAGCTAAGCAAGGATGACTTCAGAAATGTTCCCACTAGAGATGGGCACGAAACAAACTTTTGGTTCATTTCGTTATTCATTATTTGTTTCGTTAAATAAAACCAGCACTGACCTGGCCCCAGGGGCTGCGTGGTCAGTGCTTGGTGAAAAAAGAGGCACTGGCCCCAAGCAGCGCCTCAAAAAGCCCCTGCCACAGGGGGCCAGGATTGCCCCACCGCCGCTGCCACAGACGCCGCCACCTGGTAAGGACAATGTGTTGATGACTGAAGATGAGGATGAGGTTATGGATGATGTGGATGCTGCCAGTCCAGTTTGTGCAGTTGTTGTCAACGTCTGTGTTTTTTATTTTTATTTTTTGAATGTTTTTTCCCTCCTGCGAGCTGTCAAATGGATTAAATCACGCAAAGCGGGGGGAAACGAATAACAAACAAAACGAACCAATGAAACGAATATTTGGAAAATGATTCATTAAAAACGAACCAAACCAAACCCTAAAATGAACTGAACCAAAACAAATCGCCATTTTTTCGGTTTGTGCCCATCTCTACTTCCCACCCTAGCCAAGGTGACTAGGGAGGTCATGATGAGCAATTCCTGTTGCACCCGGGTTGATTCAAAAGCACTACCCACGACCCAAGAGAAAGGCCATCTCCTGTATTTTCCTGGTTGGTAGGTGAAGGTTAGCGGTTGGACTAGTCCTGCTATCACAATCATAACTGTTTTATGATTTCCATTCTTCTTGTTCTTCATTCCAACTTATTTTCCAAACAGTGCTAAAAACAGAAGGCTCTCCCTTGATTACAACCTTTTGTAGAATAATAACGAACAATGAAACACCTCAAAATTATAGGTGACTCTGAAATTTGCCTTCCAGGTTTAAATTGGAATGGGTGCAATAATATTTTCTAGAACTCGTAATTGGCATACAGGCATGTACCTGTGCAATGTTCTGCTGCTTTCTCAAAGGAAATGAAATTTGTTTGGTTTAAATGCTGTATTAAAACCATTCCAAGCTTAATATGGAAATTATTTTACTGGAATATTCATATCATTGTAAAAAGAATAGCACTGTATTAATGATTTGTTTTAACATCTGTAGTGCAGTGGAACTTAAATTTTTGTAAACAGGCTTAGATTTACTGTACTGTGTTTAAGTACCTTCCACTGGAAAACTGTTTCATCTGAGTTGCAACATACACAAAAAAGTATTAATTATTTACTTTTATTATCTAAATAAAAAGAACACACTGAGTATAATTAATACGATGAATAAAATGCCTGCTAAATGCTAGTAATAAAAAACCAAAAAATAACCCAAGCTTGAAAATTAGTTTTCTGAGCATAATTTCCTTTGTAGAAGTTTGTCACACACTGAGTGATTGTAAGAATCATTCTTCTAGAAATACATGAGGCTGTATCTTTAAACCAAAGGCGGGCAAAATGTGGCCCCCAGACCATGAGCAGCTCACAGGGGTTCTTTGAGACCTTCCCTTCCTGCAGCCCTCCCCTCCCCAAAGACCCCCAAAGCACATTTGCTTTCCTGAGTTTTCAGGAGTAGCAGTTTTGCGTTAAATCTCCTCCCACTCCGCCTCCTTCCCCAAAACACCTCCTCCGTGACTGGAACTGGTGGTCTAGCCACTTCTTAATCTAACATGCCCTCCTTTGTTGTTCCTCCCCCCTTTTTCTTTACATTCTGTTGTGTATGTGTGTGATACAGCAGCTCACAGTCAGTGATGGGGTACATAACAGTAATTGGTCCCTGGACCACTGGAACTGACCATCCTTGCTTTGAACAGATAATTTTCATAGTTGTGAGTTCTTCAGGCTGTTTGGCTGTGTTCTGGACTTCCAGAACACAGCCAAACAGCCCAAAAACTCACAACTACTATCAGATCCCAGCCGTGAAAACCTTTGAGAATACCATTTTCATAGACATAAGATGCAGGTTAAAAGTGGAAGATGGTTGCATGTTGTAGACAAGTCAGCAATGGATCTAAGTCATGTAAACATATACTGTAATATCTAGTTCTGATTAAGTGGCTGTGAAACTCCTAACACACTTAGAACTCAGACAGCTTCACCTGCCCACCCAACCATGGTGGACTTGTGGTATGATCTCTGGAAGAGGTAGTATCTTCATCATATAAAGCTCCTTCAGAAAATTCCCATTATACATTCCCCATGCTAATATTCAGAGTCAATTAGCTTAAGCACAAAAATAATCTTGTCATTTTGCTTTCTTTGTCGAAACTCAGTGTGCTGTTCAATAACAAAAATAAAACCTCTATTCAAAAAAACATCAATGGGTTCTTTTCAGGTGAGGTCCCGTTCCCTTTGGCTTCTCCTTACTTGCTTTGCTAATACTGTGTCGGTGAGATTTCTTTGAATGGGTGACTTTTATCCATCCACCTTCATTGACTTTGCTTTCGTCTCCCTCTGTTTCAGGGCGGTTTTCAGTTTTTAAGGGCATTCCTGGTATTGCCATGGGCTGCTGAGGGGAATGTGTATGCTTCCGGTCACGTGACCGTGGCCAGTGCTGATTGGGACTGGGCTGGGGAGTCCTGCTGAATTTCTCGTGGTTCCTCACGGGGCCCTGAGGGCCGGCAGAGCTCTTCACAAAGCGTCGCCCAGTCCCGGAGACATTGGGGGAGATGCTCTGGTGGTATCCGCTTCTGCTTTTCGTCTTGGGCCGTGCTCCTTCCGAGGGGCTGTCGGAAGCGGCGCTGGAGGTGCTGCTTCCCTTGGAGTTCAGGTGTAGAGATGATAAATACGGCGTGGGAGACGGGTTCCGCGACTGATCTAGAGAGGTGATGTGGTAGGTGAGAGGGACGTGGGTCCGCCTCAGGGCCGCGGCGTAGGTGTCTTGGTTCTGAAGGTAAGGCAAGAACTGGGTCAGGCTGTTGGGGCTGTGGGGGCGGGAATGTTGAAGAGAAGGGCTGCTGGTCACGTGACGCATCTTCAGAGCCTTCATCCATTGACAGTCAATACCTGAAACACAAGAGAGAGGAGCAGCAACAACAGTTTGAATTCCAGCTAATGGCCGCCCTTTCCCAGAAAGCATCAGAAATGAAGGCTGCTTGCAGCAAAATCAACATTTGGAAAAATAGGGTTTGTTTGGGCTCCAGATCCCCGAGTCCATGAAATCAAATAACCTCCCCCTGTGTTTTACGCCTTTCCTCAAATACAGCTGCTGGGACTGGCCATTTGTTTAGGCAGCAACAGGGTGGGTTTCAAACCTCCCCTTTCAAGAAGATAACAGCTTTCGGGAAATACAAATATGAAGTTAACTTAGAGCAGCCGTTCCCAGCCTGGGTCCCAAGGTGTTCTTGGACAAAAAACTCCCCAATACCACTAGCTGTGTTGGCCAAGATTTCTGGATATTATAGTCCAAGAACATCTGGGGACCCAAGGCTGGGAAACACTGCTGTAGAGCTTTTCTCTTCACTTTTTAAGCAAAGGCTTAAATGTAACCATCTTAGAACATAAGAACAGCCATGCTGGATCAGGCCAAAGGCCCATCTAGTCCAGCTTCCTGTATCTCACAGTGGGCCCACAAGATGTGTCTGGGAGCACACAAGACTAAATATCTGTCTCCTGATACTACTCCCTTGAATCTGGCCCTTGAAGTACCCTGTTTTTAAGCCTGGAGATTACACATCTCCATCATGGTTTGTAACCTGAGATGGACTTTTCCTCCAGGAATCTGTCCAATCCCCTTTTGAAGACATCCAGGCCAGATGCCATCACCACATCCTGTGGCAGGGAGTTCCACAGACTAACAACACGCTGGGTTTGTTCTCACTCTCCCAACCCTCAATTTGAGTGGATGTCCCCAAGTTCTGGTATTTTGTGAGAGGCAGAAGAGCGTCCCTCTATCCACTTTACTCATGCCCTGCATTATTTTGTACGTCTCAGTCATATTCCCCTTCAGGCGCCTTTTTCCAGACTAAAGAGCCCCAAATGTTTTAGCCTTTCCTCATAAGATCTGAGTTCTTAAGATCTGACGGTTATTTTTCAGAGTCTGTCAGTGCTACCTTATGTTTACCAGCCATTACAATACCTGTGTTTATTCACATCTTTTAACACAGCCAGACCTATATACCAATTAGGAGCTACAACTGCAAACATACTTAACTCACACACTCTTAAATTAGAACAATGTATTTCCCAAAGTGTCCATGACCGCAGCCAAGAGACATCAAATCAGTTTATTGCAAAAGGCAGGCTGTACCTGCTCTCCAGGACATTGAACAGATAAAAGGGATGGTTCTGCCCTTTGTTGACTCAGTGAATTCAGATTATGGGAACTGTATGTTGTCTGCCTCTATTATGATTATGGCTACAACGATGATGTCGTTTCTCAAACTTTGCACCTTCTACTTACTAGAATTGGATCGGCTCCGAGGCATGCCTTCTGAGTTTCCGAGGGGTGTTTGTATTTTAAGCTGTATTGACTTCACCTCATCCTGGCGCTTCATTTCACTCCACTGCACTGGCTGGATATGTTTGGTGAATTTTGGAATTCGGACATCACTCTGTTCAAGTAATACAAACCGGCTATCATTCCCAAGGGAAGAAACGAACACTCCGCGACAACCCGGCGATGTTTGCCCAGACCCTGAAGGCACAATGGTGAAATGGATGGTACCTAATGGGTACCATCACATGCTGTGTGTGTTTGCCGTCACCTTTTAAGCCTGATTCCAGAAAGATTGTGAGCGGCCCTATGGGTCTGACGGCAAATCGCACTTCCCTCTTCTCCTTATCCCCACCCCTGCAGAAAGCCTACTGAATGGCAACATTTTAATGGCTGGCTTTTAACAGAATCAATTAGTAATCATGAGATCATGTGGTGCTTCACGTAAATAGTCTTTTCTGCAAGAGGAGGTAGCCGCTAAGGAGAGATATTGTTGCTGGGGTTCCTTGTGGTAGCTTGCCTACAGTTGATAGCATTTTAATCCTGCTGTCAGGCTCTGATTCCTGTGAGGAGTTACAGTCTGAAAGAAACCCAGGGTTATTCTTCCTGTTAACAGAAAGCGACTGTTCTTCACTTCTGAGGCAAACACGGTCCAGAATTTTCCTGTCGCTCCCTCTCTCTGTTTGAATCCATGCCACAGGACAGAACTGAAATTTCAATTATTAGCCTCAGTGTGAAATATCCCATTGGTCTTTATGAAACACTCTTTTTTTGTAAGTATCCCAAAAACCTACTCCTACAAAGGCTAATTTCCATCCTATTATCCACCTCTAAATTGCTGCTAGATTTTGTTTTATGTTTTCCTTCCCACCTTTCCCCTTCTCCTGTTGCTCGTCTGCTCCGCTAATTAGCATTTTGTCAAAAAGGTAAGAAAGGTGGGCATTTTCAACAAACACCACCTGCACCGAACATTTCACAAAGAAGAAAAGTTACTTTTTACTTCTTCTTTTTTTTTAACTTTTGAAGAAGCAAGGGTTCCCAGCTAAGAATCTGGGCATGGTTTCTGAAGATAACCTTAAGATTTGTATGAGAAGTCAGTAGCTGAAAATTAATTACAACACGCAGTTTCATTAAAGTGGCTAAGTTAAGGAATGCCAGCTCCTCGTTGTGAAGACATGCTGATCAAGCAGGTGGAGTGTTGCTGTTGTTGTTTTCCCCACTGAATGCTTATTAGGGATATCATTTTGTGGTTTAACAAGAGATTAAACAAAAACCAAAATAAGTCATTTTTCTGTTTTCTTGATCTTTTGTTGATTCCTGCAGAAAAAAGAGCCTCTAAACACAAATGATTTGTATTGACAAAAGCCAGGACAATGGGAGTTTTCTTTTCTTCTATATTTCTCATGTAAACATTGTCAAAGCTTTCTTTTTCAGTTTAACCTTTCTTTCACCTTTTAAAGTATTTTTTAATCTAGTAGCATCACAAGGGGCATCGCAGAGAGATGGTAGAAGGACGAGCGCTGTTAGTAGCTAGTCAGAAGAACATCTGACGGGAAAGGAGAATGTTGAATTTGTAGAAGGGTCTGGAACTCAGACAGGAATGGGGGGGGTGTTGGTTGTTTGATTGCTCATTGTTTTGCATTGCTTTTATTTGTTTGTTTCATAAGCTTTTGCTGTCTTTGTTTTTGATTTTTTAGGAGATTCTCCTCAGCCATTTTTTTAGGAGATTCTCCTCAGCCATTAATTTGCATTATGGGGAAGCCTGCATTAGGCTGATATTTCACGTCCATCTCATCGCTGTTCACGGTCCCGCTTGGGACTGGTACGAAGTAAACTAACCGCACGTCCATTGTGGGACGAGGGGAGTTTGTCCCGACCATGCCCCCTGAACTGTGATTTAAGCGGGATGAGAGATTCCCCTCCCTGGCCTCGGGAATCTGCTTGTCACGCTTCTCATTCCGAGATGAGTGCCCGAGAGGTAAGGCTCGTCACACAACGTGCCATTCTCCATCTAGTGGCAGGAGTGCGAAGTGCGATTCGCCAGTACATTCCCTATGGAGTCAGCAACGCAGTGCAGAGAGATTAAAAGACAAATGCCTCTAACTTAGCTCCATAACGCATTGAAGGCAAGGCTTTGGAGAATTGAAACATCGAAAACAGAAGGTCGGGCCGGAAAAAATGGAGAACAAAGGCATGGAATTTCACATCTCATCACAGAACAAGGACGTGCGGTAACAGTCATGCCGATATCATCCACCACGCCTGTGCATACACGGGAACAGGGACAGAACCGGAAGAAGACCACGTGACCACGACCGACATCAACACACAACAAACGTCCTCCCGGGACGAGAATGGACGTGAAATAACCATCCTAGAGTGCTTTGACTGTACTGTTTGCTTGCTTACTTTCTTGGTTTTAGAGTAAAGGGACTCTTATGTGTACATGTTTCAAATCTTGTTGTTGCTCTTTGCTTGTGGGGGCACTTTTGCTGTTGGCTATTCAAAAAGAGTTATTTCATTAATTTACTCTGTATTGATTGTGTTAAAACTTTGATTTTTTTAAAAAATTATCTTTCTCATGCTGTCTGCTTTTGAAGTAGCTAGGTATTCTGTTGCTTTGACTCTCCTTTTGAGAAACTTTTGAAGGGCCTTATAATAATTCTTTAGGGATTTTGATGTACTAGAATACATGAACATAAAACTTGAAACAAAAGGACCCAAGGTGGTTTTCTCTTTTATGTTTAATAAGAAGATAGGCCAATGAAAAATAGTAAAACGAAAGAGTAACCACTCAAAAGAACCCAAAAGTAAACAAACACTGACATTTCTGCCATGGTCATTCCAAATGCTTACCTCATAAGTAACTATACATTCTACAGTCTGGTCATTTTCTATCCCCACAATCCATTTTTCCATCACAAATGGTGGCTGCAAAAAAAAGAAACAAAGCATTTTAAAGATTTTTACCAATTATTCTGTCTTCACTGTGATTGTTTACTTCTTTTTGCCCTATTGTATTAATCACTAGAGAACAAGTACAGTGGACCCTCGTCTAACAAACAGTTTGTATAACATAAAATCTGTACAACTTAAAAAATTCCGAAGGTAGGGGAAATTTACTTAACAGAATCGTTTATGGGGCGAATCCGTACAACAAAAAAATGGTCGCACTCGCAATTAGGGATTACTCTGTTTTCAGTGCTTTCCTATGGGAAATTTGTATAAAGGAAATTTTGCTTCACATAATATCATTTGGAACAAATTAATTCCTTTATACAAGGTACCACTGTAAATATTCACCCTATATTCTTGAAAAAGAACTCTTACACTTAACCTGTGAACACAGGATAATCACATAATTATAGACTCTGGATTTTATAGTCTTACTCCCCCTCCATCTTCCAGATGTTACTGTTATAGTTATTTCACACTTCAAAATGGGACAAGCCAGACTTTCTGTATTTAATGGCCCTCCTGCAGATGTTCTAGAGTGGTGCCCTGGACATCTGTTTCCCTGCCCTACCCTGAAAACACCCCTGCCTTTGAACGGATATTGCGTTAAATTGTATTTTTCTGAACAAAGTTGCTGGTGACTTCCCCCACTCCCCTGTCTATGTCACAGGGAATGTGTAAAGCCAGGGTCTTTCAAAATCAATACATGACCATATTCAACTATGGGGACCCACGAGTTGGGAGTGGCCGCTGAATCTGACTAAAGCCACACAGGCGACTTGACTCAGACTTGACTTGGGTAGTTTTGAGGAAGAGTTGGACTTAATTTGGGCCCATTTTTCTGAGTTGGATTTTTGAGTCCCTGTTAGTGATCCCCCCCTCCCGCGCCTGCTGCTGCTGCCTCTCCTCCAGGAGCTGGCTTCTGCCTCCACCCACACGCCCACTGTCTCTTTACATGCTTTCGGGGGGGGGCAGATGGGGGAATGACTTGAGACCAGAGATGTAAAATTTCCAGAAATTTTGAAGCTCAGAAAAAAACACCTATTTTTCCCAGGGTTTTTTCCAGGAGAAAAAAAATGGAAATTTTCAGAATATTTGGGGGGGGAGTGCTATACTAGCACGCTCTCCCATTTTACAGCTTAAACATCATTCTGTTACTTTAGGAACATAAAATATGACTATGGAAAATTTGACGTGGCATAAAATTATCACAACTAGCATATTAAAATATAGTGTATGCAAACAATTATTACAAACAGAATTTACTTTTTAAATAATATTTATTTGTAATTTTAAGTAACAAATGGAGTAACAATCCCCTGAATTGTTTACTAGTTTATGTGGAACAAAAAAAAAACACCTCTACAAAACAATGTTCAAAAATCCAGAATTAACAATTACTCATATTTCCTCTTCACAGTATTAAATAAAAATAAAATAAAAACCTAATTCTAATAAAACTAATTGAAGAGGGGGAAATGTATAGAAGGGAGTGGGACTAAGTTTCAATCATATTTTTTAGAAATGATTTGGAAAATATTTCAACATTCTGTCTTAAAATATTTTATTCATTATGTTAAAACATTCCAAAATCATTTTTTCTATTTCTTTTGTCTACTTTTCCAATTTTTAAGAAAAAACCCCAAAAGGCTCCAGGACAAAAATGGAAAAAGATCAGATTTTTTTCAATTTTTTCTGATTTTTTCCAGGCCTTCACATCTCTATTTGAGACTCTGACCTGAGGCTTGGTATGGCGAAAAGGGTAAAACAAGGATAAATATTCATGAGTGTGTTTTGAATAGCCAATCACCAAGCTGGTGGGAGTGGTTAAGAATGTTATATATTGGAACCTAATGGGTGATGGGCAGTTCAGTATGTGTTAGAGCTGAGAGGAGGTCAGTTCAGTTTAGTTAAGAGAGGTGAGAGTCAGTTTAGATTGTCAATTGGTCAGGTGGGAGATCCTACCACTGAAAAGGGTCTGGTTTATAAAGGAAATACATTATTACAGTATAAGAATTCATGATTGCAATACAATAATATTGGCTAAAGCTATCATAATACCAATAATCTCATTGTAAACTAATAAACATTTCATGTTTTGTTTTAAAATTATATAACCTGGTGTGACTCTCAAATACATACAAGTGTCCAGTTAAAGCTGGTGGTGCCAGTGAGTGGAAACCCAGTGTGTGTAAGGGGCACGTCACACTTGGGACTTAGGATGCAGTGCCAAAGACCTGGATTCAGACTTGCAACTTGGACCCAGACTTGCAACTTTGACCAGATTCAGGACTCAGACCTGAAGACTCCCCCCCCCAAAAAAAAAAAAAAAAATAAAAATCCCTGGCCTTATTTCAATCCACCTAGAACAGGATCCTACTCCTTCCTCCAGTGAGTCCACAGTATCTGTGATAGGCACATGGATTTTGGATTTATTGGGGCTACAAATCCCATAATTCTACACTCTGGGAATTCCATCCCCAAGTGTGGGTCATGAGGAGAAAGGGTTTAGCTAGGAAGGTATTGAGCTGGACCCTAGATTCCTGTGCAGGAAAGGAAGTTGCCCAAGTGCTGGCTGGGAGTGAAACAGTTGCAGAGGGATCTTTAGGAAGATTTCGTGGTAATTCAGAAAGATTTGTAGAAATAAATAAATAAGTGTGCTTGAGATCCCATCTGGTTGTGGTTGGCGTAGAGTCATCCAAGAACTGTAGTACACCAAGAAGGCTTGGTCTATGTGGAGGTTCCAATCTTGGTAGCATATGGAAACAGAACTGTGTGACTTGCTTGAGCATGGTGAAATCCAGTCTATGCAGAGAGGCCCACAAAAAGCAATTCTTGGCTATCTCTAAGCATCATGCCATGATCTGGAATATAGTGGTGCCTCTGTGCTTGGTGGCAGCTACATACTAAATCTCTGTCAAGGTGATGCCCTGTCTGACCTTGAGAAGTACGGCAGCAGGTATGCTATGCATAGAGTCCCCCTTGGGCAAAGCCAGAGGTCAGGAAAGTTGTTTAAAAAAAAAAAACCCTGTCCCTTGTGTCCCAGCCCAGTGACTTTAAAACTTTCAGCACAGAGAGAAAGCTAAAACTGATTGCTCCCTTAGCTCCTCTAAGCATTAGGGAACGATCTATATCTATCTTATAGCTTCATGGGGATTTTAAATATTTGATTAGCAGTAGCATAGTGGCATGACCAGAGTGTGCTAGTCTTCAAAGGTTTAATGAACAGATGCCATAATACAGGAAATATGCTTCTTATCTATAGAATAATCAGATTTGGATCCAGCATCTGCCAAAAGAACAGATTTCCTTGTTCCAAATGATGATAAAAAGACAAGGTTCCTTCTTGTTGGGTCTCAGGATTTTTAGAAGTTAAGATTCCTTCACTGGCCAAAGCCTGTGATAGACCCAACAACTGAGCTGAGCACATATTGAAAACCAAGGGCCAAGATCCAGACACATATTTTGCCCTGCTGTGTCAAATGAACTGGGCAATGAGTGGCCTGCATAATTAAACTGTAAACCACCCAGAGACATCTTTAAGCACTGTGGGGCAGTATATAAGCAGAATGCTTTTTTGCTTTGGAAGACAAAATATACTACATCTGGTTTCTGCTACTGACATGTTTTGATCCAATGAGTGCAGCTTTTTCTTTGGCCACATTATTTAATGCTTTTAAATGTTTTAACTGTGAATTTATTTTATCTGTGCTTTGCTGTGAGCTGCCTTGAGTACAATTTTTAGCAGAAAGACTGAGTATTGCTTATTAATCAACAGCATACTGTTGAGCTTCTTGGGTTCTGTTGTTGAATATGTAGCTGCTGACTAATAAGAGAAAGGTTGTTACTTCCCTAGTGATGTGGAACAGCCATAATTGTTCACAAGGGTAAGAGGCAAGGCCTGTGATGAACAAGCCAGGGAAAAGTGAAAGCATGAATGATGTCATGTTGTAGAGTGGGTAACTGAAAGACAGGTGTGACATCCACTCATAGAAAACAGTAGGGAAATGTAGAATTTTAGCACAGTTATAAATGGCTGTAGTATATCCATTGACGAACAAAAAAGAAGCAGCCACAGCAGGAAATATCACATGTTCCTGTCTATAAGACGCCCCCATGTATAAGACGCCCCCCCACACGCACACACTTTTCCAACCCAAAAGTACAGTTTTGCAACTGCATGGTTCTCTCCTTGGCTTACCTCAGTTTTTAGTCTAACAAATTTAGACAATAATATAGTGTTATACATGAGTCTTATACATGGGAAAGTACTGCAATGTCCCTTTAGGACAGTGTTTTTCAACCTTTTTTGGGCAAAGGCACACTTGTTTCATGAAAAAAATCACGAGGCACACCACCATTAAAGTCCTGGTCTCCGTCCGTCTCCTCCTGCATCGGTTCCTTTTGGTGACTCGAGTCACGACATCTTCTCTCCGCTGCTGCGCACACTGTGATTGGGTGGGAAGGAAGTCGGAAGATGATGTCCTCTGTGATAGGTCCAGGCTGGAGTCTTGACCAATCACAGCCCGGAGATCAGAAAAGTGGAGGGTGTCCCCCTGAGGAGCGCCAATTGGCGCCGCTGCTGGCTGAGGGTGGGGTCAAAAACCCCACTCCTTCATACCCAGGACACAGTCCAGCGCCCGCCTAGTGGGCGACAATGTTTTTTTAAAAAACTTTTCTTTTTCAATTTTTCCAACGGCACACCAGGCAACATCTCGCGGCACACTAGTGTGCCGCGGAACAGTGGTTGAAAAACACTGCTTTAGGACACTAATTCTTTTGAGTGTGACAGGCATTTTTGGATGCCTGCATGAAACAGTTTAAAAAAGCCAACCCAGGCCACTATCTCCATCTTGTAGGTGTACGGATTGAAGATGACTGCTTGTGAGAACACAACCTGCATCCTATTAACAAGTGGTGATTTCCCATAATTAAACAGTTTCCCTTGTGCAATGGTAAATCACCAGGAGTGTTCTCATCCATGTTTTACCTTTTTATGTTTTTACCCGCACTTTCCCCCCCCAAAGCCCCCTGAGTTCTCATTTTGGGAGAAAGGTAGGATAAAAATCAAATAAATAGATAGATAACAGAGTGGATGAACTTAAAGACAAGGTGTGGTATTGCCCAGTAGTGAGCAAAACTCAGTTGTAATTTCTTTTACAGACTTGTAACGCAAGAACAGCATAGCTGCCTTGCCAGTGTATTGAGCTTCTAGAATTCTATTCAGGACTTAAAATAAATGGAAACTGGCCAGATCTCAGACAGCCTGGCGATTATGAGTCTGGTTCATGACTCCTTTCCACTAAATGTCTGCTTTGTTACCTCTATTTGAAATTGCTGTCAAAGGTCACTATTTTGGTGCACTCAAAGGATGAACGCTCACATCATTTTGAGCTCATCTGTTCACTGATCAGTGTACTATTGACTTTGTTAGAGAACCAAGAAATTGTACACTTTAATTGTAGTATCTAAGTCTTGCCATCACTTTATTATTAGCATGATTGAAAGGGGAACATTTAACAACAACAAAATCTATTATGATAGAAATGTACAAGGGTGGGAGTTAAAAGCTGCCTGAAGGAGCTTCTATAGGCACCAAAGTCTGCCACTGTGGTATTTTTAATGCCTTCGTTTGAGATCTAAGCAGTCTTGAAAGCATCAAGTCCATAAACAAAACCTTACCTTGGTCATCTTTAAAATCTCAGCATCAGGTAAGTTAGTGTTAAATGTCACATCTTTTATGTAAGTTATTGCAATCTCATCCCCATCCATTTCCATATACATTTTCCATTTACAGTCCTGGAATTTGAAAATAAAATTTAAAAAAATCAGAATAGAAAATGGGAGCATTTCCCCTCTTGTCAGGAAATTAAACACACACATAAGCATACACAACGAACCAACAAAACCCAGAATCCTAATGGATTAATAATTATCCATAAGCAGCGAAACATTTCAATCTCTCAAGAAAGAAGTCAGTTGCCATGACTCAACTTCCAAATAATGTATATTGTGAAGAAACTTTGTTTCTTTAGCGGGTGAGTGGGAAATCCCAGTCTACCAACATCTATAGCTTTTAAACCAGTTCTGAGAACCACTGGGGTCACCCGATCATTCTCAAACCCAAAGTCACCAGCAACTAAAAAAAGCCAGAGGTTTCTGCTCCACGCTAACGAGACAACATGCTCTGAAACTGGAAGCTGAAAAAGCAGCTCAACTCTTCAGTGGCTTCAGTAGACTTTTGAAAGAGTGCCAGATTTCTGTGTATGTTTGTCTTCCAGGTGGAGAGATGGCTTCCCTGGCTTGAGGCCATAAAAGCCAGCTGGGTTGGAATGTGGAGGCCTTTCAAGTGACTGTAAGGCAAGGAAGTGTGACAGTCTGCAAGGAACAAACCCTAGAAGGCAGAAAGGAGGAGCTGCTCCCCCAGTCACAGCCCCAAGTGACCAGAAACATTTGATGGGTTTCAATTTCAATTGTTTTCCTCAAAGGATCAGTGGACGCATTTGGACCACATGTGTTTTCTAAGAGGTAGTTATTCTCTCTGAACCACAAATGGGGGACTGTTTTTCAGAGCAGAGCCTTCCATAAGAGCACAGAGCACTTTTCCAGGTCAGTCCACCCACAGTGGCTGGGTCTGTTCAGAACCAGACACAGCCAGCCGATTGAGAAGTAATCAATATCTTGACGGGGGGGAACGCTTTGGGCGGTTGACCCAACTCTACCTCAGAATCATCAGAATCAGTGACTGGGAGAGGCAGTAGGAGCACAATGGGGGGCAAGCGGCATTTCTCTTCAGGCCTCAGACAGCAGGATAGGTTTAATTTATTTTATTTAAAAGAATTTTACCCCACATTTCAGCTTACAAAGGATCCAAGTTGTCTTATCTCAGTAAAAGACAACATTTAAAGACAAACCAACAAAAAGCAAATACAGTATACACATATTTTAAAAGAATCAAAGTCCGCAAGAAAATGGTAAACAAAATCAACACCAAAAACAGATTCAGAGCAACCAGGCACAACAATCCCCTTGAAAATTTCTTTCAGGTCATGCAGCCAAAAAACCTGGGATTTAAAAACCATTTTGAGTTTCACATTCATACAATAAGTGCATATTAAGCTTAAGCCCGTTGAGTATCTTACACACAGTTTTAAAAGGGAGGCTCTCCATGTATACCCAGCTTAAGAAAACAAGCTGAAACAAACTGAAAATATGTAGCTTCCAAATTCAGTACATTAACAAAAGAAGATACAGATTTCAATTGTTAGAGGAAATGACTAAAAATCATGTGACTTGAGTCAGATAAAATTTAAATGCTGTATATTGCAGGGGGTTGTTTGTTTTTATTTTTGAAAAATGTAGACAGGCCCTCAGAGTTGAGCTGACCCTTACTTTTTTTTAAAAAAATTAAACATATCTAAATCCAAAGATCAATGAAAAATTAATATGTGGAGCTATGATAGAACAGGACCTTTCAAATTATTGTTCATCTCTCTTATTATGTCTTTTCCTTCTACATAGCTGCTCAGGGAAATCTATAAGGGCTTTTTATCCATGCTTTAATGCTCAAAACACAAACTCAGCATAACTAATGTTGCTTCCACTACCACCCAACTTCTTAAAATACGTATTTCCCCCCCAAACATAAATTTGAGAGAACAGTGCAGGCAAATTATTGCAGTCCATTGTTGACCTGTGGTTTTAAAGACCCAACTTATAACAATTTAAAATATTGTTGTTGTGCCAGGCTGTCATGTGGAGATGGACAAGTACCACAGACATTGTGTTCATACTAGCAAAAAGAACCATATTTAAATATCATTTAAATCTATTTAGGTTTTATCATTCACATGACACAAGGGTGAAATCAATTTATATGGGCTGCAAAGTGGCTAGCAGGGGCTTTTAAATATGCCTTTCTTCTAAAATCAGTTTGATTTAATATGGTCTTGTGGGTGTGAACACTGTTGTCATTTTAATTTGCACCTATGTGGATTTTGGGAGCAGGGGCACTACCATTTTTCTTTGTAATTCTTTTTAAAAAGTGTTTCTTAAAATACTGACTGCTAGATCACTTGATCAATACATACAGAATAGACACGGGGACGAAGCTTTATCTGATTTCACCAGAGGGACTATGGTTTTCTGTATCATTCCATTTTAGAGACTGATATGTATCACTTTTTCTTAAGCTTACATTTTATTTTATAAAATATAGAAACAAACACAATAATGAACAACTCTGATTCAACAAAACCTGTTATAAGAAATGGATTAGTTTCCATCTGGCCCAGAAACAACCTGGTTTCTCCATCATGGTTTGTAACCTGTGGTATGGACTTTTCCTCAAATTTAATCCTTTCCAAATGCATCCAGGCCAGATGCCATCACTACATCCTGTGGCAGGGAGTTCCATATCTAAAAATTGAAAAAAATAAGTTACAAAATAAAAAAATGGAAAAAAATTGTAAGTTGAGCAGGCCATATCCCCTAGTTCTGTATTTTGGGAGTTAAAACGAGAACAGTTTTCTATCCACTTTAGTCAAATTGCTCTTATTTTGTATGTCTTAAGTCATATCCCACTGGAGTCAGTATTTCCAATTAAAGAGGCCCAAATGCTTTACATTTCAGTGAGGGAAAGATCCCTGCCAGTAATCATTTTATGACTCCCCTTCTGGGCTTTTCTTCCACTATGTTTACTCCCTTAAAAATAAAAATAAATAAGCTCTTAGATTCCATTCAGTGGTTTTGTGTTATCTCTTCTGAAGGTATCCCAAGGACACATATTTAGGCACCTGTAATAAAACTGCACAGACAGCATCAGATAAAACTATTCTGTGTCAATCATATATTATATACAGTACAGTAGTTGCGTTGTACAATCCAGCATATTAAAGTTAAACATGGTCATTAGTTTATTTTGGATTTTTGTCTGCCCCAATATATTTTTACTTTAAATTTGGTTACATTAAAACCTAACAGAGGCATTTTCAATTTATTAACTATATTATAGAATTCTACAAATTATAAATATAAATTACAAAATCCCTAAAACTATTCTTTAAAACTACTCCCAAAAAAGCAAAGGCAAGGTAACAGAGAATCAATTTAAGCCAAAAGCAGGCAACAGTACATGAAAAAAAAGAAGAAAAGGAAGCAAAGAAAACTTTTGTGTTAAGTTGGGATACCTATCTAAAAACCCAAAAAATAAATTACAAAATGGGTGTGGAAAAAAATTGAAGTTGAGCAGGCCATATCTAAAATGGAAAAAAATAAAATAAAAGAGGAGGATGTAGATAAAATGAAAATCGTGTCACTGTAATTTGCTGGTCCTTTCCGGCAGAAGAAATCAGTGACAGGCAAGGGTTATACTGTGGACAGCTTTACTATCCACAACAAAGTTTAGATTTAGATTTACAATAGACAGTACCAAAACATTTACTCCCTAAAAAATAAAAATAAACCTTTAGTGGCTTAGATATCCATTCAGTTTGGTTTTGTGGGAAATAATTCATGGAGGTATCCCACAGGACATCAGATTTAATATCTGACAATAAAACTGCAAGAAAAACAAACAAGATAAAACAAAGGGTCTTCTTATCAGTTGCAGTTACATACTATAAGTAGGTACAATGCGTTGTAAATCCAGCATATTAAAGCCCAACATGGTCATTTGTTTTTTTAAATCTGTGTCTGCCTATTGGCAATTTTAGTCCAAAGAGAAATGTGGGTACCTCTGCCTTAACAGATGATTTTCAGAGAATTGACAAAGAAGAGGTTGCTGCACAAATTATAAAAAGAGTCATTACAAAATTCAAAACATAACATTAAAACTGGGGCTCCCAAAACTGATCAAACGGCAAGTGGGCAGAGAATCAATTTAATGTTGAAGGGGGCAGTCTGAGGAGGAAAAAAAAGAAGGGAAGCAAAGGGAACTGTTGTGTTAGTTCAGAGCCAGTACACCCAGCAGTTGAACCCGGACCTGGGTGAGGAATCAGAAGGATGGGGGTGCTGTCTCCAGAAAAAAAATAAAATAAAAGAGGAGGCTGTGATGATAAAACCAAAATTGCTGTAATTTGCCAGTCCTTTCGGAGAAGAAATCAGTGACAGGATGGAGGCGAGACTGTGGTCAGCCCAAATCCCAACAGTGGTTTAGATCTCCCTTTGTGGGACTCAGTACCAAAACATTGGGGAAATAAAGGACCCCCTTCCATTAGTGGCAACTTGATAGTCAACCCATTAGAAAATGGGAAATAATTCTTTGTTAATGGAAGATGTTTGTCAACCTTATTCAATCTGTTATCTGTTAATCAAAAAGAAACAAGATAAAACAGAGAGTCTCCTTATCTGTTGAAATAAAATCCCTTCAATGTTGAACCTATGATCGGCTCCAATCTGTCTGAGAAATCAATGCAAAAACCCTCTGGTTTTCTGAAAGTGAGACCCTTCAGGCAAACCCGAAACCAAAATAAACAATAAAAACAACAAAAACTTTGTGACACCTTAAAGACTAACTGCTATATTTTAATGTGAGCTTTTGTGGAGAATTCTACTTTTTCAGACACTTAAGATATATACCGTATATACTTGAATATACGATGAGTTTTTCAGCCCTTATTTTTGCCTGGGAAAAAAAACACGCTTGGTTATATTCGAGTGAAGGCAGCGGAGGGCTAGTTCTGCCCGTTCCGCCTCCTCCTGAGCCCTTGGCCACAAGCTGGAACGCATACCATATGTACTTGCATATAAGCCCTTGGCTTATACTCGAGTCGAGTCAATATGTTTTACTAGTTTTTTGTGGTAAAAAAACTGCCCTTGGCTTATATTTTGGGTTGGCTTATATTCGAGCATATATGGTACATAGCTGTTGTCACCTTTAGACATTTGCAACTATGGAATGCCTTGTTTAGGGGATCCCTATCAGTTCATCAGATGGAAAAGCAGTGGGAAACCTAACCCCAGCTGAACCCTGCTCTCTCTGATTTTGAACAGGACCCTAATTCTGAACAGCAAAGCTTCTTCTTCATCATCATCATCATCATCGTACACAGCAGGAATGGCAAAGAGGCCCCCTTCTAGCTTTTTCTGGATGGCATATGACACCCTTCACTGTGTTGGAGCTGCAGTCTTAAAACAGGTTAGGTTCCCCTACACATGCGTGCTAGTTGTGTCTGACTCTAGGGGCGGTGCTCATCTCCGTATTCTAGCCAAAGAGCCAGTGTTGTGCAAGTCCATGGCTACATGGCTGGCATGGCTGCCAGGAAACACTGTTTTACCTTCCCGCTTTTTACAGCAGTACCTATTTATCTACTTGCATTTACAGTGGTACCCCAACTTAAGAGCAGATTGACTTAAGACCAATTTGACTTAAGAGCAGAAAACTGTTGGCATTTTAACTGCCACCTTACAAATTTAAGACATTGTCTACTCGACTTACATTTTTTCCATTTTTTATTTTTAACTTATTTTTTCAATTATTTAGATAGGTACCCAGACTTAAGAGTAGTTCAGCTTAACAGCATGCATTCAGAACAGATTAAATTCGTAAGTTGAGGCACCACTGTACATGCTTTTGAACTGCTAGGTTGGCAGGAGCTGGGGTTATTGTCACAACCCACAGACCCACACACAAGTAAGTTCACAGTTTTTACTACAAGCTCAGAGTCAAGACAACAATATAGCAAGGCATGAGTTAAGCAGAGTCCAGAAATACATACAGCTAGAGTCATGTTGAACCAGAAGACAAAACAGAGTCCAAGATAAAAGGTCCAGAGGTCAAAAGCCAAAATGCAAACAGTAGCTTACACCAGGTTCACAGAGTGACAAAGTCCAGGGTCAAGAAATGTAGTGCAGGGTTGCCAGTCAGGAACAAGGATCCAAAAGAGGTCAGGAATCACAGCAGGAAGGCAGAAGCAGGTCGAGTTGACTTGTTGCTCCCACAAATTGCCCTAACTCTGGGTGCTTGTTTTATGTCTCCAGAGAGCAAGTCCCATTTCCCTGAGGACCCATTCTGTCAATACTCAGGACTCTGTGAGCATAAATGCCTTCTACTCAAATACATCTTATCCCTATTCCTCTTCTGTAATAAGTCTTTGCTGTCTGAGGCCAGCAGCTCTCTGAGAGGGTGTAGAATCCCCTGAAGATGCTGAATCACTTTCCTGCACAGCTGCTGGAGGAACTGACAGCCCTGATGGTTCATCTGGGAGTTCCTCAGCCAGTAACTCCTCAGTGTCCGGAATGGGTTCTGGCAGGGACCTGACAGTTATCAGTGGGAGCTTGCTCCACTCCGTGGCACCTGGGAGTCGAACTGCCAAACTTTGCAACCAACAGTTTTCAGAGCTTTAGTCTGCTGAGCCACGGGTTAAAGGCCACACAATTCTCATTTCTGATATCTGGGCTAGATGACAAAGGCAAAGCAGTGCTGGTTATTGGCTACCCTGATAGATCTGTAGATATTGCTGGGAGAATGCATGCAAAGCAGCTGCACCTCTTCACAGAAGCAATACAGAAGTACAGCTGTATTGTTACTAATTAGTAAAGGTTGCACATTGTAGCCAGAGATACACCATATTAGATCCAATCCCAACATAAGAGCCGAGATTCACCCACAGTATATGCAGGTCACACCAGAAGGCATAATATGGGTGCTCATTAAAATTCAAGGACAATTCTCAGAGTGGTTGAGTATTAGGAGTGGGAGAAGCCCAGAAGAATCACATTCCAGAGCTGGCCCTGTCACTGTACAGAGTGAGTGAGTTGCCTTTGCTGTCTGACTTGGTGTATCCTGGAAGATTTTAAAAAACCAAATTATTTAGATTATTATTATTGTTGGAATGGTTTTGTGCGTGAGTAGGTATCTTTATGTTATTGATAAATTTGTTATTGTTTCCATAAGATAAAAGAATTAATGTGGATAAATGCCCCAAACTTTTATCAGCTGACCGGACAGCTCAGTGGTTTAGGTATCTGGTTGCAGAGCCAGAGGTTTTAGTGTTCCATTCCTCACTATGCCTCCTGCAAGTAGAGGCAGTCTGTGTGGCCTTGGGCCAGCTGCAACAGTCTCAGGAGGACACCTCAAGAAGAAGAGAAGTATTTTGAGTATTCTCTATCTGGAAAACTCTGAAAAGGGGTCACCATAAATCAGAATTGACTTGATAACACATGATGATTAGGTCTTTCTAAAGCTGCCTGAATGGCTCAGTGAGTTTGGTGCCAGGCTGCAGAGCCAAATGCTGCAGGTTCTGTTCTCCACTGTTCCAGCCTGTGAAGCCTTGGGCAACCTGCACAGTCACAGAGCAGGATAAATCAACTTGATGGCATACTATTTATTATTATTATTATTATTATTATTATTATTATTATTATTATTATTATTATTATTATTATTATTATTATTATTATTATTTCTGTTGTTTTAGGTCTTTTTAAACAGTCATAAAGGAGAGGTCACTGTAAGGTTTTTGCCTCAGGTGGCAAAACAACATGTCTGCCTTTGGGAAGGACACACCTTGGGTTGGCCAGTCCAGTTTTACCATTAATTATCCAATTAATCAAGGAGGCAAGAATTTTGAAAAGTCAAGTCGATTTCTAAAAATGTGACAGTCATTTCCTTCACCCAGGTTGAATCTACTGTGCAGAAAAAAATTAGAACAGAATTTGGCCAAATAAACAACTTTTTGTGTGACAGAAAATGTCTAATTTTAGAGTGATTTCTAAAGACGTGTAGAACAGAGCATCAATGAATCACCCATTGGACAAGTCCCAGAGGCCCCAACCATCATGACCTGCACTGGCTGGGGATTCTGGGAACTGTACTCCAACAAAGTAATGTTTACCAACTGTAGTGGAGGATGACTATTATAGCCACAGATTTATGTTGCCTCAGATGAGGGGGAAATAAAGAAAACGCATTAGAAGAAAAATGGCAAGTGGCATCTATGCAGACAACTGGATGTTTTTTTAAATATATATATAAGATGTAATGTAAGATAAAACAAACACAATAAAAAGCCTGATCTTGCTGGTATTAAGAGTAGTAGCATGTAGATAATTTGGGCCCCTGGTAGCTCCTTTTACATGCTTTACTATTATCTGTCTCAGCTGCTGAAACCCGCTGTTTTTAAGGCAATGAGAGTTGAAACATCTATAGTGTTAGCACCTGGGTTATTTATCATTAAGGCTAACTCTGTTACACTGCATTTTATTATGCCAGATTTAAAGGGAGATAACACAAGTATGGTTAATTTGCTTCTCTTCTTTATATACAGTGTCATGACCCGCCACTGCTTTGTCCCATGAGACAGAAAAGGAGAGTGTGTGTTAACACACACACACACACACACACACACACACACACACACACACACACACAAAAAAAACAGAAAACCCCAAAAAAGAAATCTGCAAGAAACTCCCCCTCAAAATTCCATTAATAACCTCTTGTTGCGTGTTTAGGTTGCCGGGTCTGGAACTCAGAATGTTTTAATCTCTTTCAGCAAAACAATGTCTCATAATGATGTACAGGACTATTGCCGTCCTGATGAAGAATCATACATAATTCAGCACCTTTCGCTTGGCACCACTCTGATATCCTCATTAGCAGTGGCTCACGGTGGCTGTCAGATGGTGTCCATGCGAACGCAGGCATTATATTGTCTTTGAGATGTGCAGCTGCTTCCATGACACTGCCAGTATATAAAAACATGACGCCAGTTTGTTTTATTTAGTGCTAAACCTTCCAGTTTGTAAAAACAAGGCTGACACAGAGCCTGACATGAGGCAGTGAAAATAATTAGCTCTCATTTTCTCAGCCTCCTATTTCCTTCTCCCTGCTGCGTTCCCTTTCCACTAAACCACCACATGTCAGTCGAAATGGGAGGCAATTAGTGGGCTCATTTCAGTCCCCACAACTGTGCTGAAAAGAAAGTATTTATGATGGCACAATGAACAGCTGAAAGATTAAATAACATTTGCCTTTTGAAAAGAAAATGACTTCTAGCTAAATGGGCAATTTTTGATTATTCTCAAACAAGCTTAGAGTAGTTTGGGGTGGGTTTTTTTATATAAAAAAACACTGCGCAAGAAAGGAAAATGAGTCATTTTTTAGGTGAAAGAATCAAACAAAACGTGACACAGTAATGCAAATAACTGATGTTTTATTGCAAAATATGTAAATGTGTTATAGCCTTAACAATGGCCGCTGTCTTGGATCAAGGGAAGAAAGCTGCCAGGCAAACTCCAGGCGAGAAAATGTAGCTGCACAGCAGTTTTTAGCAGTGGTGGTAACAGCCCTGATGGAATTGTTCTGAGTTTGGGATGAAGCATGTGGCATTCGGAAAGAACCATCCATTAAAACCAAAAAACAAATAGAGTTGAAACATGAGCGTATACTCATATTAGTGGCGTGATTTTCATGAGCAGAAGGACCTTACCAAAATTCAGATGAGCATCCTAAATTTGGTCACAATATTGGCTTAAGAATTGCAGCATTAGGTGCCAAACATAATTAAAGTGTGTTTTGTTTTGTTTGAAAAGCGGAAATTATGCTTTGCTTGCTGCTTTCTTTGTTTCGGATATTTAAGAGGTGGAATGTATGCAAAAGAATGACTTGCTCAGGTACTACACCTGTCTCTAGCCATTTTAAAACTGTAGGTTCTGTGGTGAAACATGGAAGACGGGACATTAAATTTCATGAGGCACTGCTGAGGTCTGAGTGTCTCCTTGTCTCAGCAGTTACAAGAAACCCCTTTTCAAATTCTCTTTGGGGTGATCCTCAAATAAGAATTTATATGGCTGCACTGTTGCATTTTCACATAAACATGTTAAGCAGATTATAGGAGATGAAAAAGATGCTTAAGAGCAGATACTGCAGCTGCTACATTTACAACATCTGATGTCAGTTTTTAGTTCATTTGGGGTGATTAGGTTACAATGGCTGTTGCATGAATTGCACCAGTATAGGAATGATGATGTCACTGATAGGGTGATATTAGTAGTAACTAGAAATGGGCACAAAAGAGAAAAATTGCATTTCATTTTTTTCACTTGATTTCCTTTGCTATTTCATTTCTTTTTTAACAATTCTTTTTTTAAATGTAACAAAACAAAATAATTTGTTATACTATATGGGTCTGCTCCCTGCATCCTAGAAATACCCACTTTTCGGGACAGTTCAAGAATCAGGGTAGCAGGCTAGAAATTGCAGTCTTTGTGCAGAGAGATGGGATCTAGAAATGGATGATGTACCAGTAAGATATTGTGGTCCGTTTGGGAAGATATGGGAGCTAGGTATATCAGTGTAGAGGATGATTTTATGGTGATTGGGAAAGATCCCATGCA
This sequence comes from Phrynocephalus forsythii, assembly GCA_029282475.1. NCBI lineage: Eukaryota > Metazoa > Chordata > Lepidosauria > Squamata > Agamidae > Phrynocephalus > Phrynocephalus forsythii. The sequence continues at coordinate 41,019,324 of JAPFRF010000001.1, forward strand.
AAAATCATATGAAATCAAGCAGGTACAGTAAGATCATCTGGCTTCTTTTACCCATAAACCTCTTTTATTTAAATTTAAAGAGAGAGGATTGGCTGGTGGCTACGTGCCTGCACTAATACACTATGACCCAACACTAACACACAAATGGTGGGTGTTACGCATTTGTGAATGTTTCCCACTGACCTCTTAAAGCCATCATTCAAAGTTGTGTTAATAGAGTTCTGTTAATGCTGGGAAAAATGGGGGTGGGAAGGGAGTTTTGTTGGGTCAAATTGGACCCAAACATGAGAACCCAGGTGTTTTAGGTTTACGGTTCCCTGAAGCCCTGACCACTGGCTGTGCTAGCTGGAAGCTAATAACATCTGAGGCCAGAACTTTGGGAATCTTTGAACCAGCTGCTTTTCTTTGGGTTGGTTTTTCTAGGAGCTGCAGTCCAATAACACCTGGGTTACCCAAAGTTGGGAAACACTGCCCTAGGTAAATCATCAATCAAAATGGAAACGACTGCCAAGGAACCAGAAGGCACAGATTTAGAAGCCCACCCATGTAGGAATTAGAAAAAATGCTGTTGTACAAAGATGCATTAGAGGCAGGCAACCAAAGCCAAGACCATCCATATTATTCTATGCCTGACTACTGTTTATAGATAGAAAACATGGACCATGAAGAAACATGATGATAGTGGGAAGGGAACCAATTCATTCAAACTATGACACTTGATTTGATATACAGTGGACCCACGTATAACAAACTGTTTATATAACATAAAATCTGTACAACATAACAAATTCCGGAGATAGGGGAAATTTGCTTAACAGAATCGCCTATGGGGCGAATCCGTACAACATAAAAATGTAATTAAGGATTACTCTGTTTTCAATGCATTCCTATGGGGAATTTGTATAAAGGAAAATTTGCTTAGCATAATTTCATTTGGAACAAATTAATTCCTTTATACAAGGTACCACTGTAGCTTGATTTAATCTACAGGTCATTTCCTTGTCATGTTGGTAGCTCGTGCTATCCATAAAGCATTGCTCTAGTACTGTCACTTGAATGACCTGTCTTCCCCTCTCCACCTTGGCCAGTGTTTGTTTTGTTTTGTTTTGTTTATAGTAGTCATTAAAGCTAGGCATTAATTTACTTTATTCTGTCTCCTACCTGCGTTTTAAAGTTTCTGGTTCATACTGGAATCAGAAACACCATTACTGTATATGCCATGGTTCAAGTTTATCATATTCATTCAGACAACCCTGAGTTTTGAGCCTAAAATTCTGCAAACAATTTTTGCAGCTTTTAGAATGAAGTAGACAATGGTTCCATCAAAACGACCAAATATAACACCAAGGTGCCACTGCAAAATTATCTTGACAACAACACATGTATTCACAAGTGTGATTAAGGCTGCCAGCTCCTATTTATACAGCTTGGAAATAACACATCACATGTAAGAGAGTTCTGTCTCATTGGCTGGGGTCCTATTGAGAACCAGGAAAGATTTGCAGAAATGGACAGAGCTAATCACCAAGGTGCCAGGCTGCATGTAGTTTGGGCAATCAGGTGCCTGGCCAAGCACATGTTCCATCACCTGGTCAGTGAACAGCAATTATCCACAACAAGTTTTACATAGACCTTACCCAAACACCAACAGGATTCGGGATATTACTTCTTTACATACAGTGATTTTGTAATAGCTTTCGATTTTATGGAACAGTAAAACATAATTTCTGTTTTCTTGCTACTTCCTGTGCTCCTGCTCCTCCTGCCGCCAACACCTCATCATGGCTGCCATCTCTACTCTCCATTTGCCTCCCCCCTGTGACTTCCCTCCCCCCTTCCTGCTTTCACACACTGACTCCTCCCACCTCTTGTCCCCCATTTTCCACCTCACATCAATCTCCACCGCACTTTTACTGGATCTTATTTTAAACTAGACAGGGTGTACGTTTGGAAAATGGCAAGAAAGAGTTTGGTTACTCAGAATATGCCGCAATGTTAAGAAAAGCCATTTGTAGTCACATGGTGATCACATGGTCTTCGAATCCCTGTGTTCATCTCCTGGGGTAACTGCTTACCCAGGAAACATTGTTGTTTTTAATCAAGGGGCCAGCAACTTTAGTGCTTTGCTGGCAGCAGCACCTTTCTCAGCAGTAACGATGGGAAGAGTCCCAACTAAAATGATTACTGGGATGGGGGAAACTCCCTTAGGAAAGGCTAAAACATTTGGGGCTCTTTAGTCAGGAAAAAGGTGCCTGGGGGGGGATATTATTGAGACGTACAAAATATTGCAGGCCATGAGTAATGTGGATAGAGGGACACTCTTCTCCCTCTCACAAAATACCAGAACTAGGGGACATCCACTCAAATTGAGGGCTGGGAGAGTGAGAACAGACAAAAGAAAATATTTTTTTACCCAGCGTGTTGTTAGTCTGTGGAACTCCCTGCCACAGGATGTGGTGATGGCATCTGGCTTGGATGCCTTCAAAAGGGGATTGGACAGATTCCTGGAGGAAAAGTCCATCACAGGTTAAAAACCATGATGGAGATGTGTAATATCCAGGCTTAAAACCGGGGTACTTCAAGGGCCAGATGCAGGGGAGTGGTATCAGGAGAGAGATAACTAGTCTTGTGCACTCCCAAACGCATTTGTCGGGGCCTGATCCACCATGGCACTCTTCTTAAGTTCTTATGTGTGGTGAGGGAAATAAATATCTCCTCCTCTTCCTCTTCTTCTTCCTCTTCCTCCACAAGCCTAGAAGCCCAGTTTCGCTTTGCAGAGGAGGGGGCAATTTTCACCACCAAACCTTTCTCTCTCTGCTGCCTCATAAATTTTCAATCACTTCCCCTCTTGTAAGCCCAGCAGTGACTTCACCACCACCATTATCGCTAACCTCTAGGAAAGAAGTTTTAATAATAATAATAATAATAATAATAATAATAATAATAATAATAATAATAATAATAATAATAATAATAATAATAATAATAATACCTACAGCAGGAGTGCACATGGCTATGGGGAGCAGCCATCACAAGGCCATTTACACCAAAAGAGGCATTTGCCTATTCCAGAACGCTTACAAATAAAGCGATTTTACATCCATGCTCAAATGAAGAACTCTCTACTGGCATATTAAAATACCTTGCTTTTGATTAAACAAAGAAGATTTCTAGGCAAAACAACCCATGCTTCTGTTTGTGTCATGTAGCCAGAATTTTGAACTGATTTTATTTACAAATAAACTGATTCCACTGTGTTTCTTCTTGCCAGTGTAATTGCACCCTTAAAATTCTGATTAAAATATAGCAGCTTTTCTTTAAGGTGGCAAAATGTTTCTGTTCCCTTTTATTTTTACCTTTGTTTTGCTTTTTGCATGGCATGCTAGCACAGACGAACACGGCTACCTCTTCTAAAACTGCAGTTGAGTACTGTATAACATAACTTTCTGTGTCCCAGCGAACAAGGAGCTTAAAACCCAGAAATCAGTTTAGCAAAAATGTTAGTTGACACAGAGCAAGAGGAAAAATGACTCGGCCCGAAGACATTATGCATGTTGATCAGAATCTTTTTGGGTTTGAACAACAAAACCCCCAAATGGCATAACTAGCATGCTTGTTCATTCTGAGTTTCTATGGTACACACACAAACATACCTGAGTCACAGACTCAGTTGTGCACTCAGTGGTATGTTAAGATGTGCAACAGGTGGCCAGAAGGTTGGAAAACCACTTGTGCGATTCCCCTTATGAATGTCCTGTTTCTCAGTAGGACTCTGGCCACTGATTTATACCCCTGCAGTCCCACAGGACTGGTACTTTGGCATTCAGTGGTGCCAGTTGGTAGTGGTGGATTCAGCTGGAAATGTTTAACTACTGTGGGTCCAAAGGATGAGACACATACATAATTGGTGAATACTGTCCAATGTGATCCTTTCCAATCCTTCAGGTCCCTTGAAATCCTTTAGAAATTTCATCTCTCTCTCTCTCTCTCTCTCTCTCTCTCTCAACCCAGGTCACTTAACTCCCTCAGACAAAAGGACAGGATGCCCCAATACCACCACCCCTCCATGGCAACTGAGGGAAGCGGACAATTCCGATTCCACTTAATTCTGCAGTCTTGACATACAGTTGAATATTTAGTGCTGGAAGCGCCAAGGTTTTTTTCTGACATCACCTAAGGGTATTTGTACATGACCCCTAAACTCCGCAGCAAATGGCTGCCAGCTCTGGAGCTTACAATTGTTTCCCCACCAGCTCCGGAGTTTGCAGGAAATTAAGTGCAACCATGCCCACCTAAACGCGTCCCAGTGCACTTTTCTTGTACCTGCTCTAGGAGGGTGAAAATCCCCAGGTCCGGATTTAATCTGGTGAGTAGAGATGGGCACGAAACGAGCAATTTTTCGTTTTCGTTTTCATTTTTTGTTTCGTTACGTAACGAAACGAAAAATGAATTTTGTCTCCAAAATGAAACGAACCGAACCGAAACAACAGAAATTTTGTCGTGCGTTTCATTTTCATTGCGGCAAATACATTGAACTGTAATGAATGCTAATGAAACAGCAATTTTTCGTTTTCATTTTTGTTTTTTCGTTTCATTACGTAACGAAATGAAAATGAATTTTTTTGCAAAAAATTCACGAAAAACAAAAACGAACCGAAACGGACCCCCTAAACGACAAACGACAAACGAAATACCATTTTTTTTTGAGTCATGCCCATCTCTACTGGTGAGTGCGGGGCTCTCCTCGCTTCTGTTTTTTTTTTTTTTTTGCCTCCCGCCCCTTTAAGAGAAGGGGCGGGAGACAAAACAAACAAACAGAAGAAAAGGAATCAGGACAGGGACGGGCTCCAGGCAGCTTCGGAGGTGAGCCTGCATTTTTCCTCTCTTTTTCCCTCCCTCCCCTCATGCAGACAGGATCAAGGAAGTGTGGAGGGGTGGGGACGCAGAAAGAGCAACGAACCCCCAAGATCCCTGGTCCGAATTTAAGTGGCCAGCGGATCTTAGGGGTCGTGTGAAAATGCCCTAAGTGTAGTTCAAAACAGGAAGTAGATTCCCCCACTCAGTTATAAATCCGGTGTTAGAAGTGATTAGATATATCACTTTAGAAAACATCAGTTCTCCACAGAGATGGCTAGGCTTTAGAAAACATCAGTTCTCCACAGAGATGGCTAGGCTTGCCTGACAAGCTAGCTTTCCTCATTCAGAGAGGTTTTGATGAGAGGGAAAATTAAGTACTGGGGCCTACTCTTATGAGGATAGCAGACCTGGACAAGCCACACAGATTGTCTCATCATATGGATGTGGTTGGCTTTTCGCCTTTTTCTGGCACTCTTATTACAACATCCTTGCCAAAAGTGTGGAAAAGGAAATGAAAAATAATAAAGGGATGAGTCATAAATGTGTCAAATCCCCCCAGTGGTTATGCAAATTGCAAATTTTTGTGGGGGAGTCTTCTCATAACTGAAGCAAAGAATAAAATTGCCTAATCATGCATTTACCTTCGGGCCATTTCCAGGCTTTAAATGGTAGCCAAAAACTAGCTCCAGGTTCACCACTTTCTCTTCGCTGGATTCATTTTCACTGGCCTCATCCTGCCACAGAAAGAAAGGATGAGTCATTTCCTGCCACCTCCATTTTCCTTTTTGCTTCTGCCAGTCAGGGCTATTCTCTGACCGTTATGCATTCAGCAATTTACAACTTTGAATTAATCATTAAACCATTCTAGCTGCACTTAAGTTCTGAGCATGAAAAGGAATTCTGCGCTATACACATTTTGAGAATGGCCTGTAACAGAAACAGCAAAGGGGTTTTCAGACATGCACAGGTTTTAGTCTGTACTTTTCTTGGCATGAAGCAATGGTTCCATTCATCCCAGTGTTGCGCTCTGCTCCCCCTGCGCTTGCTCAGACCACAGGGGCTGAGGTGTGGCTGCACCGCTGCCGAGGTGACTGAATCCAGTGCGCGCTTGGGCCCCACAAAGGGATGTGCTGGCCTGCGCCCAGGTGGGATGAGGAGGAGCTGCCACACGGCTCAGCGTCACCCACCTCCATCCCTCCGCCTGGCCCACCGACCTATCCTGATGCTTCCACTGGCTGAGCAGCACCACCGCACCACCATGGCCAGGCATGGGAGCCCCTGTGATTCAGGGCTGGTTTGGGCCCAGTGACACATCAAGCAGGAGCAACAGGAGGGGGAGGGGGCAGCCATCCGCGGGCCAATCAGAATGGCCTGGCGGGCCGGATTTGCCCGCTGGGCCGGACTTTGGACATGGCTGGCCTAAGGGATCACTTTTAAAAAATAAAATCAAAGAGAAATGGAAAACTGGGAGGAGACAGGAAGTACTGACAAGGGTTTTTGTGGTTGTTTGATTGATTGCTTTTCTCTTTTTATCTAAGGGGAAAGCAAACAAAAATCTCCAGTATTGCTCTCTGCTGTCTCCTTTCACTTCTGTGAGAACATTTTCCATTAAAATTTTTAAAGTGATGCAGCACATATTTGTTGCCCTAATACACTTAGAAAGGAAGAAAGAAATAACTCCCTCAGCTCATCTGTGGAGCCAAGGAAGAGGATAATCTGACAATATCTAGAAGTGTCTCTCTTGTTAAACCACTTCCCAAAATTGGTGAATTGATAGCAGATTGCAGCGAACCAATCAGGGCTGCTTGAGGTGTGTATGCCATATGGATGTGAAGGTCACCCCAAAGAGTGTGTCAGCAACTCTATTTAACCTGCTCCAGTGAAGTCTTGTAGCCACGCCCCATGATGCCTACCCCTCTGAACACTGCCCGATACGGTACTTATGAATGCAAGTGTGTACATCACACATGCAGAGAGGGCTGCACTAACTCTGTCCTCTTCACCAACTCCTATCTGATGGAATGGAACTTAAAAAGGGGGTTGTCTGGATCAAATGCAAAGCCTACATGGATAGAACCACCTCTCCTTTGGGAAGTTATCATGTGTAGTGGTACTAAGTGGCAGCAGAGTGTGCTGGCTTTGAGTACTCTCCTCATTTTGGATGGCATGCACATGTTTTCACAAGAACTGGGTAGGATTCTAGAACCAGATTTTCCCATGTTGATGCGAAAGAAGGGATTCAGCAAAAATGGTCCTTGTATAAGCATTGGAAGAATCCTCCACCCTGTTTTGGAAAATTCCCCAATCTCTCCTGGAGTCCTGTAAGACACTCTTCACAACATACTCCCTCAACCTCCAGGCGAGGCTTCCTTGGAGGGCAGGTGTGTGTGTATGTGCGTGTCAAAGCCTCACACATTACCTCAGCTAAGAATTGAGGAAAATGCCTGATTCAAATCCATCATGTAAAATTTTCTAGAATACAAATATTTCCTTCTTTGAGCGTGGCTCATATTTTAACGGCTTAAATAAAATAACCATTACCTTAATGAGAGGCGGGAAATGAAACATATTGAGGTAATCTTGACTCAATTTCTCAATGGCAGTCTAAGGTAGGGAAAAAGAAGAGAGAGGAATCAATGCAGGGCTTTTAAGTAGGAAAAATATAAGCATTCCAACACACACAGAGGTGTTTCCCCATGTAGATAATTGAACCCATGCAAGACCAACTCAATTTGCAAGTCCCTAATAACCCATGTGGTGTCCTCTTCCGTATCTGTAGTCTGTTGCTCTGGGACAGCAGCACTGCCACAATTCTCATCACATTGCTGCAAATCATCTGCCATTTTAATTATCCACAAAGCCCTCAAAGTAGGATCGCTCTGGGACAGGAATGGATAAGAGTGGCTCTTCAGGTGTGTCTAGCCTGCAGTTTCCCTCAGTCCAAGCCAATTTGGCTGATGATGAAGAATTATGGGACCCACACCCCAGCAATTTATAAGGGGTTCAGGTTACACATCTTTAATCTAAGGGCGTTTATACACAACCCCTAAACTCCGGGGCAAATGGCTCCCAGCTCCGGAGCTTAAAAATGTTTACCCACCAGCTCCGGAGTTAACAGGAAATTAAGTGCGACCCCGCCCACTTTAGCGCGTCCCAGCGCAGCTTTCAGGTACCTGCTTTTTGGAGGTGAATGTTATTTGATCCGGTGTAAGGATAGTGAGTGCGGGGCTCTCCTTGCTTCTGTTTGTTGTTTTTTGGCTCCTCACCCCTTTAAGAGCTACTTTTACAGAGACGAGAGGCAGAACGAGGTGAGCGGCATGCTTTTCTTTCTCTTTTTCTCCCTCTCCTCACGCAGCCAGCAACCAGGAAGTGCGGAGGGGGGTGGGAACACCCAAAGAGCGACGAACCCCTAAGATCTCTGGTCCAAATTTAAGTGGCCAGCGGATCTTAGGGGTCGTGTAAAAAGGCCCTAAGGTAGGGGTTCCCCGACCTCAGGAACCCTAGGTGTTGTTGCGCTGTAATTCCCTGAATCTCTGGTCAATACAGCAGGTAGTGAAGGCTTCTGGGAATTGCAGTCAAATACCCCTGGGTTATGCAAGGTTGGGAACCACTGACGTACAGCCTGGTGGAGACTGCAGTCAAGAAATCAGAAGAAGACTGAGACTGGGCAGGGCAGCTGTGAAGGTACTAGAGCAGACCATCAAGTATAAGGGTGTGTCACTGGCATCCAAAACTAATACTCCAAATTACTATCTATGGATGTGAAAGCTGAGACACTGGAAGAAAGCGGACAGGGGGAAGAAACATCATTCATTCAAGATATGGAGCTTTATGATCATCCTAACCCACCAGAAAGAGAAATAAATTGATTCTAAATCAAATCATCCCTGAACTCTAGCTAGGCCATCATACTTTGAATGTACCATGGGAGGACAACGCCAAAGACAATAATCCCAGCAAAATCTGAAAGCAGAAGGGGTAAAAAGGAAGACTGAGCATGAGATGGATTGACTCAGCAAAGTCATCCATTGCCTCTAGTTTTAAAGTGCTGATCAGAGTTGTTAATGACAGGACCGTCTGAATGCCACCAATTCATACAGCCCCAGGTGGCTTGATAGCACATTATAAATACAAAATGGTGGCCAGACTTCAGCATCAATAGATTAGCAGTAATGGTGGAGTCTGCCAAGCAGCTGGGGGTCTAGGTGTTGCTTGACTATACTCGATCTCTTTGCCAGTTTAAGTACAGGAAGGGTTTTTGGAGTTCAAGACACCTTTCTCAAGTGACTGGCGAAAGCATTCATGGTGTCAGCATTACGTTACAAAATAAAACAATAGACATTCAATGCCAAGGAAGCAGAAGTTGATGATGAGGAGTCATTCTTCAGAGCACGCTGGGGGGTTCAGTTTGCTCTACAATATGGATGTGATTTAGCCTGGTGAATCTGAACGTCTCTCAATAGGAGAAGCCTATGAAAGCAATCAACATCCCTGGATGCAGGTCCCTATTCTTATTTGAGGCCCTGGGCCACTTGGCATTCATTCAGTTCCCTAGGGTCAAGCCATAGGAATGTATCTTTCCTTCTGCTAGCCTGTTGTGGATGGGAATCCACAATATGATCTCTCAGATGTGCATGTCTTGAGGAGGCACATGTGCTGAATATATTATCTGCAGCATCTAGCCCAGTGATGGCGAACCTATGGCACGGGTGCCAAACGTGGCACTCGGAACTCTTTCTGTGGGCACCCGACATCACTCCTTCATAGCCACCTGTATACGGTTTAAATTACTGTATTGGCACTTTGCAAAAAAAAAAAAAATTAGTGGGTTTTGAATTGCAGTTTGGGCACTCGGTCTCTAAAAGGTTCGCCATCACTGATCTAGCCTCAGCCAATGGAAGTCTGCCTGTGGATATACAGGTTATTCCTTGGCCTGCAATTGCAGGCCTGTCCCTTATTTATTAACTGCATTTGCGTACTGCCTCACAACATAAAACATAAAAACATACCATAATAGAATGTTCATGTTGGCAGCTTGCAATAAACAAGTATACAATTCTAAATTCAAAGCAGAACTGAGCCCCATGCAAATAAATATCAACTCAAAATGCAACCAGGCTCGGAGCACCCCAGATTATTTTTATTTATTTGAAGTATGTTGGTCACTGTTTTATCAACTGACAAAACAATTAGGAACAGCGAAACTAGAATCCCTTTGAATGCATCTAATACATTTTCATTTGAAGTGCAGAGTTCTTTGGAACATCCCAATGTTTTTTGCAAACATTATGGAGCTCTCACATCAATAGAGACCTTTCCCTACCTCACACTATCACCCATCCTCATTAAGGGCCCCGCTCTGCACGCATCACACTTACTTCACTATCAGAAGGATTGATTCGTTTCAGGTGGGATGTAGTGTATCTGAGAAAAACATTTCAAAATTTATTTTATCCAGAGGTGCACAGTGCAACTGTCTGAGAACCACTATGGCAAATGTGTTGGACCCAGAGATCCATGTTTGAATCTTCTACTACTACCCAGCCATGAAATTAACAGGGTCTAACTAGGTTACTGACAGTCTGACCAACCCCAAGTGGCAATGTTGAGGTTAAAATGAAAAAGCAAAGAACTCATACATTTATTTGAATTCAGTGGAAGAAAGAAAGAAAGAAAGAAAGAAAGAAAGAAAGAAAGAAAGAAAGAAAGAAAGAAAGAAAGAAAGAAAGAAAGAAATTATTAATATGGACAAACGTTTAACAGGCTTGACCAATGCCTATGAAATATTATTCTGTTTTCCTTTATTGGGAGAAGGAGAACTGTGTCTAGGGTTCCTTTTTGTTCTGAGTTGTCAGGGATTTTTATTTTTAATTATTTGAATATATGAAATGGGTTTCAGTGACTTCATTTTCATCTAAGAGTTGTGATTTAAATACCTTCAAATGAATTATGTGTCCTTTGGAAACAATCCCCATGTCCTTCATGTCTTCTTCTTCTAGAAGAAGTAATCGCTTCCCTGTGATGTGATGCTCCTTAAACAAGGTGGCGTATATGCTCATCTCACCAGATGTGTCACCTGCAGAATAACATGAAACTTCATCAGAACACTGTGTCAATAACTTGAGAGGTCAACAGACCTAGATCAACAATACCAGATGCTTTTATAACATTTAAATAATAATTATGAAAATAATTGCAATTTCCATAGCATCACATTTCCTTGATTTAATCTGCTAACATCTGCTTTGCTAACACACTGATTCAACAAGGTTCCACTCAACAAACAACTTTGTCCCTTTGGAGTGAGATACATTTATGTTGGATGGCATGGTTCACCACCACCTAGGAGGACCTCTATTATCTTTGGCATATCATCCAGGCCAGAGGATACCTCAGCCTTTTGTTACAAACACCTGAGATTCATCTCTCACATTGCTTTTCCCTGAAACACCTTAAAATATCATAATCTCCTGCCACAGCTTACCAGCTAGGTCAGGCCTGCCCAACAGGTAGACTGCGGGCTACTGGTAGCCCGTGAAGGGTTCAAAAGTAGCCTGCCGGCCATCAATAAAAATGTGAGAGGATAAGTTCTCCACCCCTCCCTCTGCCACCCCAAGGACCACCACTGCCCCAGCAAAGTTCTGGGTCTGCCAGCCCACTCTCTCAGCCGAGCGGGGCAGTTCGAGGGCCATGGCCCAGTGAAATCTGTTCCCTCCAGAACAGATTACTGTAATTGGTTTTCAATGCATTGCTATGGGAAACCGCTGCTCTACTTACAAGTTTTTAGTTATGAGCACGTGCTCAGAACAGATAAATTCGTAAGTAGAGGTTTTAGTGTGGTAGCCCTCAGGCACTTTGGGCCGGAAAAAGTAGACCTTGGCCTGTTCAAAGCTGAACAGCCCTGAGCTAGGTCATAGGATCCATTTGCTTCAGCTGGGAGAAGAATCATTCTCTTGATATTACTGTGATGTCTTGTTATTTACTTGTTCAGAAGACATTCTGACCTTTTCTCTCTTGACCATGGATGGGAATTTATGTATATGTCTTGCTTTGAACATACGGTACACAAAAAGCAATATACAAAATGACTGATTGATACACTTTTATAGTGCGGTTCTTATTGCTAAGGACTTGAACCAGACAAATCTGAAACTCTGGACTCTTTCCAATTAAGAGTTGATTGAACTAAAATTACTGATAAAATTGCTGGATTCATTTCATCCTGAGTAAAAATTAGGAAGAGCTCCTTTTCATTTCTTTAAAATTATATTTGTATTTTGTATTATGTGTTTACTAGCTGTATTTGCTTTTTATGATTTTTTTGTATTAAGCTTTTATATTATGTGCTGTCAAGTGGGGACTGAATGATAATGACCCTAACACAATTTTCAGGTAACACAGACATTTAAGAAGTGGGTTTTTTGCCAGTTCCATTTTCTGTGAATTTCCATGGCCTAGGAGAGGTTAGAAGCTGAGTCTCCCGAGTGCTGCTCCACCACTCTGTTCAGTACAGAACACTGGGTACCCACATCACACAGAGTATAGCAACTCCTGGATACTCCAGTGGTTTAGTATCTAGCTGTGAAGCCATAGGTTGGGAGTTTGATTCCCCATTGGGCCTCATTGTTAGGGGCTGGACCCGATGATCCATAGGGTCCCTTCCAGTGTGACACTTTTATGATGATGACCGTAATGATGACCTTTTTGACTGCATAGGTTACAATGTGGAATGATCTCCCATTTCGATCAGATGGGCTTTACCATCAATTCGAGATCAACGTGTTTGCACAGGCATTTTCCAGATTATTGTAACATTGTTATATAGTCAGCTGTCCCTGGTTTTTAATGAATAGTTCTGAATTGATTTTATTTATTTTATTGTATTGTTTTATTGCAGTTATATTTAGCAATTGATCTCATGGTACCTTTTAAAGCTAAAAACCTCTTTGAGGTGTGTGTGTGTGTGTGTGTGTGTGTGTGTGTGTGTGTGTGTGTGTGTGTGTGTGTTTTTAATGAAAAGGAGTATTAACATGTTCTTCAGAGAATCATAAAATAAATTATTTCGTACACCTCTTTTAAGCAGAACTTGTGAAAAGCCTTACCTTTTTTAACAAGCTGTTGCATCCAGAAGTACTGTGAAGAAAAGGCCACAGATTTCATGCTTTTGAGACTGAAGAAGCTTTGCACGTAACATCTAATCAGAATATTATAGAGGCATCACATGCAATTCTCTCTGCTTTGCTTAAATGAAGAGATGTTGTGTAAAAGCAGAGCTACTTAAAACCATGTTCACTTGAGAAGAGATCAGTAACTGTAAGCCCCCAAAGCCCAGTCCAACTCCTTTTCTTTCCATATCTCACTTTAGAGCAGGGTTGTGTGAAGCCCTTCGGCCCTCCAGATGTTTTGGACCACAACTCCCCCAGTCTTTTATAATTGGTAATATAGGCTCTTCATCTCACATTGGCTTTCCTGTAGAGCTCTTTGCTCAAGCACTGCCAAACTGTGACTATTCATGCACCTCCAACTCAGACGGTTTGAGGACTGCGTGCTCCTTTTTCCTCTTAAAAAGGGGCAAGTCCTTCACCATGGCCAGTGCAAGAAGATGAAATATGTAGTGCAAATATTGCAAAGGTAGGCTTGGAATTGGGCCATGATGGGGAGCAGCTGGGAGTCTCAAGGGGAAAAAGCTGCTGGACTAAAGTACATATGTGTTTCCCCAGCATTTCGTTGCCTGCTGCTCTTGAGAATGAAGAGCAAGGGGAAACATAGATCTTGTTTATTGTTTGCAGCCCTGGGGGTGGTGTGATCAGTCAGGAGAGCAGGCTATGGTACGCGATAAACAAGGACACAAGAGAGGTTTAAGATGTGCTTGACTGTAGCTCCAGAGCCTTGTTGGGCAATGGACCCCCAAACATCAACCGACCATCCTCCTGCAGCCTGATGAAATCCCACCCCAACCCCACTGCTTGGCTCAGGTAAAAAGCAAAGCACAGGTGGACGGATCAGCAGACAGGGCACTGTGGTTGCCCAGGGGATACCTAAATGGGTTCATGGAACTCACATTTGCAAGCCTCGCTCCTTGGGATTCACTGGGATAACAGGAAGACTCTTGCACAGTACATTGGTCCTCTACCATCTGGACACGTGGCAAGTGCAATTGTCCCCAAGGTGAGTGTGTATCCAAAAGCTTCCCCTCCTTCCAAAAAGTGGCCTTAGGTGAGATCTCACCATGGGGGAGCCAGACACACAGGCTCCTCCCACTGCCCCACCCCAAACTGGATTCAGCCCAACACCCATACCAACCATAGGAAAGTAAATGGTAAAGGAGTGAATAGTAGCATGTCATCTGAGAAGTGGAGAACATGGATCTCTCTCCAGTCTTTAAAAGAGCTGCCATATCACCAAAGGTAGAGAGAGTGGGGAAAATTCACCATCCACTGGGTGCTTTCTGAGCAAAAAAGAGGTCTTACATGGTTACATGGAAAATTACACCCTCCCCCCAACAGCACACCCCTGTGTGCACTCCCACTCATTTGTGGCTCAGCAAAGCTTTCTTCCAACTGGATGGCTGTTGGCGAGGGGATGCCTCGGGGGACTTTGGGAAACTTGTCATGCCCTTGGCAGCCTCCATTCCACTGTTTTCATCTCTAGGATGCCAAGAGGGACTTTTAAGGGCCCTTTGCTTCTCAAGACGTCAGCACATCTTGGAGTCCACATCATATCACTTCTAACCAGGCAGTCTTCAGGGCAATGAGAGTCGTACTGCCATTCTTATTTCATCCTAGTTGAACCCTTACTGCCACTCTTGTTGGAATAAAAATAAAAATTTAAAAGCCCTTGGTTTGATTACAAATACTTACCACGTCTTCTTCAGTCCATGAGCAGATATCAAAAGAAGGCAGCAGCTGTGTAAGAAATATGAATTTAAAAATGCGCTTTTCCCTTTTTTTGCTTTTTAACCATCTTTTTTTCTCTCTCTCTGATCCCTCCTTTTTCTTTCATTTTTGTTTAGTATGTTCCTTGCCACTCAATACAGCCAATCTGCCTTGAGGAACGTACTGGAACATGAGTGAAGTAAAGACAAAGTATCTTTGGTCTAAAATGAAACCACGTTCTACCAGCCAATCAATTCCCATTTAATTTTATGTTCTGCTTATTCTTGATGATTCATAGCCCCTAGAGCACCATTTAACACTCCGTCCCCCACCAAAAAAAAAAAAAACAACAACAAAACACCCTTTCAATTTTTTATTTTATTTTACTGCCAAATCAGAGCTTTACCACCCACCCTGTATTTGAAGAAATCAATACTGGAGCTAAACCAAATGATCAAGAATCAACTGTGAACTGAGACAACAAATTCTAATTTGAACTCGCTTTTGAGTTTCTGAACTTCGGTTAGCTGAGATTCGCATTTCAATATTTGTGAGTGATGCAAATTGTAATGAATGTTTAGCTGATTGCCTGTTTAAACATACTGCAGTGACAAAGAATGTCATTTGAAAAGAAATGAAGAGTTAGATCTGATTCCCAGATCTGAAAAGCACTGTACACTTTAGCAATAGAATGGATGACAACAGGAACATATTAACATAGCTTGATGATCTGAGAGTGAAACCATAGACAATCTAGGTCAGTGATGGTGAAACTTTTAGAAACCGAGTGCCCAAACTGGGATTTAAAACCCACTAGTTAATTCGCAAAGTGCCAATACAGCAATTTAACCTGAATAAAGGTGGCTGTGAAAGAGTGATGTCGGATGCCCACAGAAAGGGTTCCAAGTGCTGCCTTCGGCACCCGTGCCATAGGTTCGCTGACACTGATCTAGGTGGACAATTAGCAGTTGAAGTCTATCCCAGGGAGGGGGATTGGATGCACTGCTCCCCCCAACCCACTGTGAGCAGCAACTGCCAACTATTCGAATCACACCACGTAAAGTGTGAAGCGTGGGGGCAGCAAAAAAATCCCTAGTGTCACCTTTAGCAAGGCACTTCAGCTTTAAAACAAGTCACATAGGGAGCCTATACCTTGTTTGGAAAGCAGATGAGCTGTCCCAGAAGGCTTTCAGGAAGGCAGATTGGTTGCCTAACAAGCCATGTGCTCTCCACACTTGTTTTGTTTTACAGCTGAAGAAGTGCCATATTAATGTGAGATCCCGTCTCTGCCACCGTGTTGCGTCACCAACCTGAGGCAACCTTACATGGGTAATAGCTGCAGTGATTTGGAGTTTCCCGGGAAAATGGCTGAGGTAGGTGTAGGCAACCCTCTGGCCACATGTTGTCAATTCAATGGCAAGCTGACTCTTGGCATATTGATCCTTCTCTAGACAATCCAGTGCTAGCCATGGGTGAAAGGGAATTGTCAACAGGCTCCCTTCTTTTTTGCAGCTTTGTCAACAATTTACTTAAGGGAGGAAAAGATCCTTGATGGCGGACAGAAGCCAAACTGGCAATGAGGACTGGGCATACTCAGTGGCAATGGGATGCAAATGAACGTGGAGCAGGGTTGGCAAAAGAAGGGAAAACCTAGGGAAAAAAGGGAAATGAGGCATGACTGGGCAGACAAACTGAACAGGAATGCCCTGCATTGCAACACTTTGTTGCCGTCCCTTCTTGTATGTATACTGAAAGAGAAGTGTGCACTCACTTTGGAAACAAAATGGGACCAGAATATCACAACTCTCCCTGCTTTTGGCTTCCACGCTACTATTTTTCCAGGAAACAAGCAAGTCAAAGGGAGCAACCAGATGACAAGAAAGGATTGTGTCTGATCACACCAGACTTTGCTGGGAAGGAACTTCCTTCAAGTGATTCTTCCATCCGTGTAGAAATATCTCCAACCTGGCCCCAAAATCAGTAGCCCTGCCACTGGGCCACTGCTTTCGAGTTGGGCTGGGTCACTATTACCTGCACATTGTGTGATTTCCAGGTAATAGCTAGCTTGTGCTGAACCATGGCACTAGAAGTCCAAAATTCAAGCCATTGCTTACCCTGAAGCTACCCTAACTGTATTTATATGGATCCATGATCTCTACTGCAGAGACCTGATTACTGACTGTGAGGAGTCCTTCAAACCAGCTGGGATCCTAGCAAGGATTTCTTTGACGTTTCCAAAATATAAGATACGCCTCTCTTCTAACTTTCTTGGATGAAGCTTCATTCTCTACCCAACAGATATAAATCCATGCAAATCAGCTCAGTGAGCCCACACCCACACAAACTTTTTTCTGTGCTGCTGAGGCTTCAACTTGTTTTCAAACCGAATGCATTTGTCTCAGTTGAGGTGGTGTGATCGCTTGAGCCAATGCAATGGGTGACCAGAAGCTAGCTCTCCTTCCTTCCTTGTCCAAACTTGGGAGAGCGGATGCAGCAAAAAGAGGTCACTGCAAAAAGATCCATTCCCCTCAAATGAGCATGCCTTGTCTCAAAATGAGGAGGGCTTGGGTTTTTCTTTTAAGGTTTGGTGCTGATGCTAGTGCAAAACATCAGCCGAGAGGCATGGAGAGAAAGAGGGAGAGGAGGAAAGTGGCAGCCAGATCTTGTGTGGTTTAAGGTAACTGTGCCTCCTGGACACCTGGATAGCTGCAGTTGAGTTGACTTCATGAGACAATTCCCTCTCCTGTCTCCACTGACTCGTGTGATTTGCTTAAGCAAGTTCACCTGGGGAAGTTCAAGGTGGATCACTTACTGGTTTTATTGTTCTGTAATTACACCCTCCCTCATTTGTAGGAAGGGATAGTAGGCTCTAACATCCTGTGCAGCAGTATCTTAACCATTTTTTCAAAAGAAACTAATTAACCCTAGTTTTAATCTACAAAACTAATAAAAGCACGTGTCTATTGCTTAGTTTTCTGTCACTGTCAGACTATTTTCTCATTTAACCTTTGAAATCATGCACAAATAAATGAGTACATCTACAAATGTATCTAAAATGTGGACAAATACATGTAGTCCATGGGAAAACTGGCTTAGGAAACCAAATACATTTGAGAAAATGTGCACAAAATGTACATCTAAATATGCAGGAATGTCCATGTGTAAATTTAAAAAGCTGAATATACAGTATCTGAGATACAAAGAAATGCAATGAAACCCATAGATGTTTGCATCTCTACTTTCTGCCTGTTGTGGAGACTCAAAAGAGGGTTTGTTGCTTGGCGATTTGTATCATCTCAGCCTCTATCCAGTTGTAGCTGCTCAAACATAGTTATTTGTAAGCACATGGAGAGCCTCAGATGGGATTTGCATTCCCTTCCATACAAGGAAAACATGTATGATTGAATGAGCATAATGATGTGGTTGTAACTGCTCGGAAACTCAGATATTCTACTTTAACTAAGGAAGCACAATTTGGTGTAAACACCACCTTGTGTTAGCTGTTGTGAGTTTTTTGGGCTGTTTGGCTGTGCTCTGGAAGTTTTTCTTCTTGGCATTTCACCAGACTCTGTGGCCGGCATCTCCAGAGGGCAAGGAGCTCAGGGAACGAAGAGTTCTCCAGTGACCCCAGAGCACAGAGAGAACTCTTAGTTCCTTGAACTCCTTGCCCTCTGAGGATGCCGGCTACAGAGTCTGGTGAAACGTCAGGAAGAAAAAAATGACCGGAACATGGCCAAATAGTCCAAAAAACTCACAACAGCTATCAGATCCTGGGCATAAAAGACTTTGAGAATACACTGCCTTGTGTATTTTCTTCTGATTTCATATCACTTTCCAGTTTGGAATTTTTTAAAAAAGAAGTCTGGCAATTTAAAATAAACAACTACATTGAAGACTCAAAATTGACCAAGGATTCTTGGGATAGCTTGTTTATTCACAAATATATAATCACTAAAGCAGGCACCTGTTCACATATTGCCATGGTTTATCTGTCTCAGCCTGGCATACATGAAGGGGGCCGCATACTAGAAACCATTATCCATAAATCACCATATAGAGTTTATTAGGTAACCTACACAATCCTGATTCGGCCTATATTTCTTTCATATTGTGTTTATGGCCGTGACCCCCCAAAAGGTTGAAAAAAATCAATGCACAACCCCTAGAGGCCCTGTGGCACAGTGGTAAAATGCATGTAGTGCAAGTAAAACTGTGCTCACGACCTGGGGTTCAATCCCTGGTAGCCAGCTCATGGTTGAATCAGCCTTCCATCCTTCCGAGGCTGGTAAAATCAGTACCCAGCTTGCTTGGGGGGGGGGAGGCAATGTGTAGCCTGCATACTGTAATTAAAACTGTAAACCGCCAAGAGACTACTTGAAGTGCTCTGGGGCAGTATATAAGCAGAACACTTTACCTGCTTAAAACAGCATTTTGATATGGCAATCTGGCATGTCAAGGAGGAAAAGGTGCCAATAAGTAAAAATAAAAGAAGTTGCTGTCTCTCCCTCTTTAATGAAACAGCATGGGGAATTTGAGGGGATTTTACCACATTCCTGCCTGGCATACTGAGATAGTACACTCCACTCAGTTTTATTATCTAAGGCGGTTACTTCACATCCTACCTTGTTCCGCGATTATGTTTGTACCGTGACAGCGTTGTTCGCAGTCACGTGGTTTTGTCCCTGTTCAGTCCCTGTTTCTGTTTACTCACGGGCATGATTATTTGTCTCGTGAGAACTGTTACTTTGTTGTTCCGTGACAAATTCTGAATTTATCTTGCTTTCTTAACCCTTTTTAAAAATATCGTAAATAAAACTTTTTCGATATTTCGATTTACTGGTCTTCTGAGATTTACACATAAATGCTACAGAATTTTTAGTACTTTCTTTAATAAACATTTGCACTGCATGGTGTTTCCCATAGGGAAACTAATGTTGAATGCCGCTTCAGCCGCTGACCACTAGGTGGACACTGGTTGTTGCGTGACGTTGTTACCACATGGTCTCTTGTCTCGGAACAGAAACTGGGAACCAACTGTGACAAGAGAATTCCCCAGCTCAGGGGCAGGTATGGCTTGTCACGCTGTTCCCAGTTCCGGGGGCATGGTCGAGACAACTTTTTGCTGTCACGCTATGGATGTGAAGTAAGGCTTTTTGTACCGGTCCTAAGCAGGACGGCAAAGAGGGACGAACAGGACATGAAGTAACCGCCTTAATGTTACAGTGACCCCCCGCCATTTCGCGGTTCAGGTATTGCGGTCCCACTACATCGCGGGACCGCAGTACCTGCACCGTGGGGGTTGGGGGTGGGGGCGGCCAGGTTGCTCCACGCCCCCCCTGCACCTCCAGGGTGCATGGGAGGGCGACAGGGGGGATCCGGTCGCTCCGCGCGCCCTCCCACACACCCCCAAGAAGCCTCCGGGGTGTGTGGGCGGGCGGCGGCGGGTGATCCGGTTGCTCCACGCAGCCCTCCCACCCCGCCCCCACATATCACAGATTTTTGTGCATCGCGGGTGGGATGGGTCCCTAACCCCCCACGATCGGCGGGGGGTTACTGTATACACCAGGGGTGCCCAAACTTTTTGTAAGGAGGGCCAGATTTGGTGGCTGAGAATGTGTCAGGGGCCGGTTGCTCCCCGACCCTGCCACCCCACTGCAAGCCCTACCCACTGACCCATAAGCCCCACCCACTGACCCGTTGCAACCCCACCTGCAGGAAGGAAGGCAGGGAACAAGAGAGGGAGGGAGGGAGGTGGAAACCAAGAGAGGAAGGAAGGAGGGTGGGGAACAAGGAAGGGAGGGAGGGAGGGAGGGAGGTGGGGACCAAAGGAAGCATAGGGAGCCGTGGCCACTGCAGGATAATGTGTGGGTGAAGGAGGGGTCGGGAGGGGTGGGCCAGCCAGCCGCGGGCCACTCAGAATGGCCTGAAGGGCCGGATTTGGCCCCCGGGCCGGGCTTTGGGCAGGCCTAGTATACACTTTAACTGTGTGCAACAGTTTTTCATTCTGTTTTTCATAGTCAAGTCATTCCAGTTAATCCATAGTGAAGAAGGAACATGAGGCGTTTCTCTGTTTAAAATATCTGGGTCTCACTCACAGAATGCGCCAGACTAGCTCAAGGCCACGGCGGTGCATATCTGTGCATCCCGTGGTGAGATTGGAATGCTCCTTTGCACCGGCAATTTCAGGTCCAAAGGGCAGCAAGAGTGGAGTTGGTTTGAAAGCAAGTGGCCTGGATGCGCAAGGCAGGGATACGGAGCAAGAAATCTGAACTTCAAGAAAAGCCCTTTGATGGACTGTATCGGGGGAAAGAACACTCCTTTGGATTTCCCCCAGTGACTACTGAAGGGCAAAGCCCAGGATTGCAATCAGAGACATGACCCGGAAGAGAGTAAAGATTTTCCCATGTGTGCTGGGATGCAGCCCAGATAATAATGGCACGTGAAAACAGAGCACTGGGTCTCCTATTTCAATTACAGTATTTTTACGTAGGACTCCCCAGTACCAACTTGCTCTTACAGTAGCAACCCCTCCCCAGTACCAACTTCCTCTTACTGTCAAAATGTTTACTGTAGACTCAGAAATGGAAACAAAGAGAAGGAAAGGAAAATGATTCACAATAAAATAAGATTTATAACAACAAATTGGGGAAAAATTTTCATTACATTGCAGGGTGTTCGGTTAATAACTACGAAAGCAAATTCATTATACGGATGAAGCAAAGACATCACATGGTTAAGTGCTATAATGAGAAGGAGGGGGGGAACAGACTAACTACAAAGGCCTCGCCATGCAAGTGTAACATTTCACATTCCATACAAATTAAATATTCCGTTTACACACTGCAGTAGTTTTGGCACAGAGTTCACGCGGCACAGCAGTTTTTAGAAAAACAAGTTTGAACTTTTTCTAAACAACTGAAAATACTTTCCATTTACATTTTCAGACATGTCTGGAATACAAATAATATTGTTTCCTTATGCACTGGTATAAAACATTTCGACATTGCAAAAAACAAACAAAAAACAAAGCCGTGCTCTGTATCAGACTTGCCTCTATGAAATTTCTGAAATCATTTGTCACCTATCAAGAAAGATCTAGACAGCCCTTGGAAGTGTTGATTAAATTACAAATTTTTGAAGAGAAAGTACAGCTGGGTTTTTTTGCCCCACAACAACCTCAAGCTAGAGTAGGTCTTAAGGCTAGGAAGCGACTGCTCCCATGCCTTACTCACCAGTTTTACTAAAACAAAAGTTGGAATAAGGCAATGAATGTTGTCACTGAGTATACTTAATGTCCTTCAAAGAGCGCAACCTAGCAGACTGTATATAGACCATCTACTCCACCATCATGTCTGTGGAATAGATATATGGAAGATATAAGGCCAAAATGGAGAAAGTTAGCCCCACTATGGTGACACTATGTTCCACCCATTAATTTTCATCTGCCCACTTTAGTAGGACAGTATATTCTATACACTCAATCATTATGTATCAATGGTGACTCTACTGCCTTCAGGCTGCCGAAAGCCTCTTTCCTTAATACTCATTCTTAAAAGCTTTTTACTGCTTCTGCCTGCATAATGCAGTCATGCAGTTGGTCATTTTACTGTAATATCTCTAGCAAGTCCTCTCAAACATTATTTTTCAGTAGTGTGTAAATACCTGGTCTAGAACACTCAGCACTGCGGTAAAACTTTGTATGATAAATAACCAGGTAGTGAATGTGTGTTAAAGCAGCTGTTTCATAGTCTACATTTCTACAAAAAGCATCTTTGGACACGCAGTTCTTTGTGTATTCACATCTCAGAGTGCACATTAAAGTATCCATCAAATGCACTAATTTGCCAGACATTACTGGAGGAAGAGTGCAATTAAAATGTTTATTATTATTATCAGATGCATGTACTTTTGCAATTAAGACTGCAATCCTATGCATATTTTATTTCAAAGTAAGCCTTACGATTTCCATGTAAGAATGCAGTTGAGCTGCAAAGAAATGACGTTCCCAAATTATCTCTATAAAAATTATTTCGGGAACTGCTTTGGGAGACTCCCATGGGCAAGAAGGGAACAAATAACCCTTTTCGTTTAATAAAACACATCTAGCCAATGCAGAACACCGGCCTAGCCTATGTAAATTTTGCACAAGATCTACAAGGATCAGACGCCTTGGTACAAAGACTGTAACGCCCGACTTAAGCCTATGACTTACTGAAGGGCAGAGATCTATCAGCAGCAAGTGCCAGCTGAGCGTCTGAGGGCATATATGGATGGCACTTGCATGTTATGTGCATGGCAGGAGGTGGGGAAGCACAGACTGGTATGCTTGGAGTTGGAACACAGCTCATAAAATGGCTTTTCTTAGATGATACTAGGAATATAATCTGATGATGCTGTATTTCCTACATAACAGTATGTATATAGGTGAAAATTATATTCATGTTTCTTCCTGAGTGATATGCATAGATATGAGCTGTCAGTGCACACAAACCCGCTTGAATATCTCTTTCTGCTACTAACTTCATTGTCTCCCCCCTCCCCAAAATCATTAATTAATCTTTTTGAGGTATGGCCCATACCCTAAGCTCCCTCTGTAGGGGTGCTTAGGACTGCAGCCAAACGTCTGAGGACAGAATGGCTCCATTCATGAGATGCCTCTGCTGGTGTCTTCAGTGATCTTCCCTTCACTCTCATATCACTGATCGCCCCAACCTTTTACGTAGCATTTCCAGGATCCGGAGGGGTTGCCATGTGCCGGAGGAACTGGAGAGATCCCTTCAACCAACTTTATGCCCCGTGCATACAATCTGGTTCCAAATGAGATGTGGGTTTATCCCCCACATTGACTATCTCAATAATTGAACTAATCAAAAATTATTTAATAGTTCCAAATAATTTCAATATATGGTAGAAATACCAAAAAAAGTGTTTCGAAATCTCGGCTCTTTTATTCTTTGCGGGGGGGCTGTTTCGGAGTGCATTTTCTTTAATAAATAATCTGTCAGAGGCTAGGAGTCTTCATGGTGTAGATGAACTGAAGATCTCCCAAAGATGTTCAATTTTCACAAGCCAGAGATGGAGTCAACACTCTGAAAACCGCTCTGGAATTTCCCCTCATCCCTCTTATCAGCAGAACCCATTCAGTTCTGTATTTTTAATATAGTTTCAGAAGTGTAGCTATCTCGTATACATTTCTTATTTTGTTATTTTGTAGGTTTTGTTAACCTACAAGACTTATTTTTTTCTTTGTAAGCCCAGGACTTCTACAACATATTTTAGAAAAAAACACATCACTCATGCTTCCAACTGCAAAATGTTCTCCAGTGACTACGGTATACATATGGAATCTTTTATGTGCATGCATATGGCAGTTCACATAAACAGGGACTGAGTTGTGTTCTGTCCTTTGGGGAATGAGCACACCCATTTACAGTTTATACCCAGTCACAGGACATTGTGGCCAGATTCCTGCATAATCAGAAAACACTTTCCTGTTATAAAAACAAGAGCAGGTTAATTTAAGGCTGACACAGTCCCTTCTTCTCAGTGTGTCAGACAAACTGAATGATTTTGTTCTACATAATGTTGCATTTGACACCCAACTTGGGAAAATATGTTTTGAGCACAACCTGTGATCTGAAAACCATGATTCATCCTGGTTTTTTCTCACCCTTGTTTATACCACACTTGTTCCTTGTCCTACATTAATTTATGCAATGGGGTCTGGGCATTATTGTTCATCATCGCAGCCCAAAATGTTGCTAAGCAAAATGGGTCTATTATATCACATAATTGTACAATACTCCTACTGAAAAAATACACCTAGTTTTATTAGTTTTTAAATTGTGCACACTGAAGGTAGCAGGTACCATCTTAAAAAAAACCATCCACTATGTGCAAGAGAGGAGGAGGAATAATTTCCTTGACCTAGGTAGTGTCCAACACCCACAGATTTGCTGTATGTCTGAAAATTAACTTTTGAAAAAATGTTGCCTGATTAACGGGGATCACCTATTTAACCAGAAGTTTTAATTGTTCAAATTAACCAGACTAATCAGCAAAAAAACTAACAGCTAAAAGCTGCAGCCCAACTAATTAGTATGCCCACAGTTAAACACCCTGGTTGATTCTGTAGTCTTCTACTTGAACAGTAAACACGCTTTGAGGGAAAGAAAAGCCACCAATCAGTGTTCATGTTTCTGCTCCTGAAATGGTTGTGTTTAAGTGCTATTATTTCAAATTCCATTGCTTCTTTCTAGTTATGATTTATATTACATGGAAAATGATCGATTTGGCAAGTAGTAAATACAATGGTATAAATGGAGGGTAAATCACACACACACACACTAAGATCCCATGAAATTCTAGGAGGCAGGTGTCTAGCATGTGAACAGCACCCTCCTGGATCAAGTTAGTGTTGAGAAGGAGACATCTGTATGAGAAGCTTCCCCCCCGATGGTGCGGAAATTTGTACTGGAGCTGTATCTCTTCTCTACTCCAAACAGATGATCAACAACTGCTAGAGACTATTATACAGTATATTCAGAGAAGGGAAACAAGAAAAGATGCTAGCACATCCTCAAGCACAGACTATTCAGGTCCAGCACTTGTGACTCTATGGACCAGGGCTATAACTTTTGCAAACAAAATTAAGATACAAGTGTCCATCTGTTAATGTGCCTGTAAAAGAACCAGTGATATTCATAATTCACTAGCAACCCACAGGAATTAAAAAAGCAATCTGAGCTGTTTCCAGAATTTTCCTTCAGTGCTGAGCCATCAACATTTCTGTGTCCTGGGTATTGCTGGAGATAATAAAAACTCTTTAAAAACACTCTCTGCGTCTTTCTTCTATCAGTTCAATTTGAAATGTAAAGCAATAATAATAACGCAATAAAATAAAATAAAAAACTTAGGTAACAAGATTTCTGACATACAGGCAACAAAAGGGATCTACAGGATAAGATTTTTTTAAAAAAAAGATTTTAAAATCAAACTTGTACGATTCTCTCTCTTTCTCTCTGAACATTCTCTTTCCTTCTCTCCTTCTGCTTTAGATGTCACGTTAAGAGTCTTTACTTCTTTCATTTCACCGCTAATCACTGTCATCATCAAAATCATCGGTATCATCATCAGATAAGTCGAACTCATGGAGACCCAGCGCCATGTTGACCTTCTTCCCTTTCCTCATAGAAGTGGTTTTGGAAGAATTCTTTTTGGCTTGCATATTTATCTGCATCCCAGAATGCAGGACAGACCCTGCTTCTTTCATAGAGAAGACATCCCCAAAGCCCTTCATCATCAAGGCCTTCAGACTCTGGTTTATGCCAGCTACCTCCCCGTTACTTGTTGCTGTGATCTGACATGACACCTCTGCACTCTTTGATTCCTCTGTTTTAGATTCAAAGTAAGACTCCTGAGACATCCTTGCAGCAAAAGGGAAGCAGAACTAGTGAAAAGGGGAAAGGAAGGACAGAGAAGAAGAAGAAGGAGAGAAAAATGGCAAGTTAGAACAAATTTAAATATCCCAGCAAAAGATACCACCAGATTAGTCAGCTTTAAACAGAAAGTAAAAATAGCAATAAAAATGATTAGTGGACCCAATCATTTGAAAGACTGAGGTTAGAATTCATTTGTGAAAGCTATGGATACAGTATTTGTTTTTTTTTTAAGCAACAAAGACAGCATAAACACCACCAGTGATAAACAAAGCTCTCCCCGCTAGGCTCAGGGTTCGTACTGAAAACTGAAATATCACATTATATGGATGAACATAATTGCCCCCTTGGCAGTAATTGGCCATGAAAATAGTTTGTCAAGGAAAACAGCTCAACAACGGAATTGAGTTCAGAAAATCAATTACTGATCATATGTAAAATATTTGTTTAAATATTCCACATTCTAATGCTGGAATAGGTTTGACTTGTATAACGTTTGACCTATTGCAAATAATGTTTCTTTATTAGACTATTTTGATGTTAGAATCTGAAGGTAGATGCACTTTGCAAATAATTTCAGAGGAAGCAGAAACAAATCCTTACTCTCCCATACTAATGGCTTATAATTTTTACTGGAAAGTACCCATTAATGGACAATTATACAATACATTGGTATACACAACCCTCTTAAGCAAGGATTCCCTCAGCCTCCTTTTTAACAGAGTTGTGATGACTACATTTCATTGTTCCATGTAGAGGTTGGAGAAAACATCTTTGTGGCAGAGTGGTTAAATTCCTGTTGTTTGTTGTTGTTGTTGTTATCGACTCTTTGTGACCCAATGTCCATGGAGTTTTCTTGGCAGGAATACTGGAGTGGTTTGCCATTTCCTACTCCAGGTGCCTACAGCACCTGGTATTCCCTGATGGTCACCCATCCAAGTACTAGCCAGGCCCCGCCCTGCTTAGCTTCCAAAATCAGGTGAAATCGGATACACTTATGGCATCTGCAGCTAAAACTGTGCTCACAACCTGGGGTTCAACCCCACGTAGCCGGCTCATGGTTGACTTAGCCTTCCATCCTTCCAGGGTCGGTAAAATGAGTACCCAGCTCTTGGGGTGGGGGTGGGGAATGTGTAGCCTGCATAATTAAATTGTAAATCACCCAGAGTGCTTGAAGTGCTATGGGGCGGCATATATAAGCAGAACAGTTTACTTTGTTATCACTTCAAGTGAGGATTGTACAGAACACCTCCAGTCCTCAGCAGCTGCAGCCCTGTCTATTCCATGGGGTTATCCCCATAATAAACCACTCTGCACATTTCCAGCTGCGCATCACATGCAACACTCATCAGACCAAGGCTATCAGAAATGAAAATAAACCAAGGTTTCTAGGAAGAGAACTTTGGAAGAACTTTGTCCAAGAAGCCAAAGATACAATCAAATGTAAAAAGGTAAAGGTATTTTTTTTTTCACACCACAACAGACACCACAGGCAACACCCCAAAGCTCTCCAGATGTTACTACAATGGGAGCATTAAAATTGGCAGAAAAGACTACTTTGGAAAAAATCATGACAGAAAAATTTCAGGAAAATAATCTTCAGTTACTTCAAATGCAAACCTCAATTGATCAGACAAGTGAAATTCTTAAAGAATTGATTAGAGAGGTTAAAAATCTGGGTGCAAACTTTGGGAATTTACATAATCAGGTTGAAAATAACACAAGACAGCTAGAAGATAATAAGGAATCAATGGCAAGATTGGAAACACAGGTAGAAAGTTGCAATGTAAAGCAACAAAGATTGGAGGATTGCTTAGTAGCAATGGAGATGGAAAAGGCAGAATATGTTCTGAGAATTCAGAATGTACCAGAGAAACAGGATGAGGACATAAAACAACTAATCACAGAGGCCCTTGCACCATTAATTGAAATGGACACAGACAAGTTCCTATTGGAAATTGATTATGCATTCAGATCAAGCTCAGGATATATTAGAAGGAATAAATTGCCAAGAGAGATACATTTAAAATTTGCAAGGAAATGTTTGAGATAAAGTACTTAAGGAAACTCAACAGAAGCAGATATATATTTTAGATACAGAGATTAAGATATTAAAAGACATTCCTTGGCAAATGAGGCAACGGCTTATACAACATTGGTGACATTCCTGAAAGAGAGGTCTATTAAATATAAATGGTTGACACCAGAGGGAGTATTTTTCCATTTCCAAGGGAATAGATACACAATAAATTCAACATCTAAGGCACAAGAATTTTTGAGGAGACAGGGGATTATGGAAGAGTCACAGACAGAGGGAGAGTCAGAGACTGAACTAAGAGAAGAGGCAGAAATGAAAGGAAAAAGAAGGACCAAAAGAAATGGGAAAGATTATTCAACCCAACTGGGCGAGGAGGAAAGACCTGGAACAAGGAAGGAATTTAAAAGAAGAGAGGAAAGGTTAAAGGATAGTAAAAAAAAAGTCAGGATGAATAGACAGATCCAAGTAATCTCATTAAATATTAATGGTCTTAACTCAGCCCAGAAACGGAAGAGGACATTTTATCAATTAAAGAGATTAAAGGCTGACATCATATGTTTGCAGGAAACACATATCAGGAAAAAGGATGAACACCTTCTAAAATATCCAAAACTTGGGGAAGTTTTTACAGCATCTGACCAAAAAGAAAAAAAAAAAAGGTTGGCGATTTATGTTAAAAAGAATGGAACCCAAAATTAGTCTTTGCCTCCGATAATGCTAGAATTTTAATGATAGAGATACAGAGAGAAGGCAAAAATCTTTAATCGTAAATATATATGCACCTAATGAAAAACAAGATCCTTTTTATAAGCTTCTAGAACAAGAGCTGGTCAAAGCCAATCAGGATGAACATATTATAGTTGG
Source organism: Phrynocephalus forsythii (assembly GCA_029282475.1). NCBI lineage: Eukaryota > Metazoa > Chordata > Lepidosauria > Squamata > Agamidae > Phrynocephalus > Phrynocephalus forsythii. The sequence continues at coordinate 41,048,396 of JAPFRF010000001.1, forward strand.
AGATTTCAATGCAGTGGTGGAAAAAAATAGATACAAAATCAGAAAAGGAGAAGGGAAGAGAAGGTAGGAGACAGTTAATCCCTCAAAGTTTTCTACAAATAGCAGAAGAATTAGGTTTAGTAGATGCATGGAGAACTAGAAACCCCACCGGTAGAGACTTCACTTTTTATTCACATAGACACAGATCATGGTCAAGGATAGATATGTGTTGGATATCAACTAGTATTATGAAGGAACTTAAAGAAATAGAAATTTTACCAAATACATTTGCTGATCACAATCCCATTTTAACCAAGATAGGACTTCGGAGGAAAAACCTCCAATGGAAACTCAATAGCTCTCTACTTAAAGATAAAAAATTAGTTATACAACTTAAAGAAGAAATGAGTTTTTATTTCAAGGAAAACATATCTCCTGACATGCCAATGTGTACTGTATGGGATACTGCCAAGGCAGTTGCACGGGAATCTTATTAAAGATGGCAGCAAAAAGAAAAGAGAAAAGCAAAAAGAAGAAAAAGAATTAGAAAGGGCAATACAAGAACTTGAGAAAGAACTTAAACAAAAAAAACCCAAAGAGGAGATAAGAGCAAGGCTGAAAATGAAACAACATCATTTAAATACCCTCTGGACAGAAGAAATGGCAAAAAATATGAAGTTTGCTAGGGTAAACTTTTTCGAAAATGCAAACAAGCCAGGGAGGTGGTTAGCTTATAGACTGAGAAAAGAAAAAGAAAGGACAAGTATACAAGTATTAAGGGATAAAGAGGGAATGAAAGATATGATGAGAGAGAGATGAAAAATATTGTTAAACAGTATTATGAAAACTTATATCTAAGAAAAGAGATTTCAAAAGAAAAACAGGAAGAATATCTGAGAGGAAATAGTAAACTAAAAATAACAGATAATCAAAGAGCAGCCTTGGAGGAACCTATAGCTTATAATGAGATTGTGGATGCAATAAGATGGCAGAAGAGTGGCAAGGCACCGGGCCCAGATGGTTTGTCAATTGAATTTTATAAGGAATTAGAAGATACAATAACTCTACCATACAAAAAATTACTAGAAGAGATATTGGAAAAGAAGGAAATCCCAGTAACATGGACGCAGGCAACAATAGCCATAATTCATAAAGAGAAAACTGACCCCAAAGAAATAAAAATTACAGACCAATATCATTACTTAACTCAGATTATAAAATCTTTGCTTCTATATTGGCAGCCAGATTAAAAAAGGTTCTAGTGCAAATAATACACCAAGATCAAACAGGTTTTTTACCAAAACGTCAGATACGTAATAATATGAGGACAATATTGGATGTATTAGAATACTATGAGGCCCACTCAGAAAAACAAGTAGCTTTGATATTCTTAGATGCGGAGAAAGCGTTTGATAATGTTAATTGGAACTTTATGTTAAAGCATCTAGAATATATAGGAATTGGCCAAAGATTTAGAGATTACATAACAGCTATATATACACAGCAAAGAGCCAAAATAAAAATTAATACTGAGTTTACAGAAGAGATTAGAATTGAAAAAGGAACTAGACAAGGTTGCCCCCTGTCACCTTTGTTATTTATATTGACATTAGAAGTATTAAATCAAAAAATAAGAGACCAAAAGGAGACAACAGGTTTGAAAATAAAGCAAGAGGAATATAAATTACAGGCTTACGCAGATGATGTAGTTTTTATAATGGAAGATCCAGTCAACTCAGTAGAGTTATGGAAAAAAATGGTACTGGAATTTGGAGAGATGGCTGGTCTTAAAATAAATGAAGAAAAGACAAAAATACTAACTAAGAATATGGGAATAGAAGAAAGAAGAATATTGTTGGAAAGATCTAATTTTAAAGAAGAGAAGTCCATAACATACTTAGGAATTAAAATAACAAAAAAGCAAGTACAGTATATCAAGATAATTATTTGGAAACTATGAAAGGTATTCGATCAGACTTAGAAAAATGGAGTAGGATGCATTTATCAATAATGGGGAGAATTGCAGTCATTAAAATGAATGTGTTACCTAAAGTGCTGTTTTTATTCCAAATGATACCAGTAATAATGAAAAGAGCATTTTTTATTGAAATGGATAAATTGGTTTTGAAGTTTATTTGGCAGGGAAAGAAAGCAGGATTGGGAAGAAGGCTTTACAAGATGGTGTAAACAGAGGAGGATTGGGAGCTCCTGATTGGGATTTGTATTATAAATCTTGTGCATTGGGATGGGTAAGAGAATGGATTCTCTTAGAAAACCCAAGAGTTTGGAAATTGGAAGGCCATGATTTGAATCTGGGATGGCATGCGTTTGCATGGTATGAGAAGGCAAAAGAACAGAAAAACTTTAGCAATCATATGATTAGGAAGGCTTTATGGAGAATATGGGAGAATATTAAAAAACAAATGTATAGGAAGATCCCAGGTTGGGTGTCCCCGATAGAAGCCTTCACATACCCAAATTTGATGACTGAGACGAGTTTTGGTAGATATCAAGATATATTAAATAGTAAGACTGAATTAAAAACAGAGGAAGAATTAAAAGGTAAAGGTAAAAGTTCCCCCCACATATGCGTGTTAGTCGTGCCCGACTCTAGGGGCGGTGCTCATCTCCTTATTCAGGCCGAAGAGCCAGTGTTGTGCAAGTCCATGGCTATGTGGCCGGCATGGCTGCAAGGAAACACAATTTTACCTTCCTGCTTTTTAAGGTGGGACCTATTTATCTACTTGCATTTAAATGCTTTCAAACTGCTAATTTGGTAGGAGCTGGGGTTATCAGCGGGAGCTTGCTCCACTGCGTGGCACCCGGGATTTGAACTGCCGAGCTGCCGTCTTTGTAGCCAACAGTTTTTTTTTTTGGAGCCTTAGTCCACTGAGCTTTCAAATGTATGTGGAAGTAAATCCATTGAGTTGTGGTAGGAGTCTGCAACTGTCCAGATTACCCAATGCAGCACATCTGATATGCTGCATGCACGGACTATGGCTACACATCACCACAGCATGCACACTTTGTAAGGCGTTATCATAATCTAGCCAGTAGTGTACTTGAACATCACATTTCTAGGGAAGGGCACTGACGGAGTGAACTATGCTAAGACCTAGTCCAGCTCCACTGCACTAAAATTGGTTTAACGATTCCTATGTCCACAACCAAACCTGAAAAATTAATCCAAATAAAGTAGTGCGGTGATCTGTTTGACAAGCACTCTTTGAGCAAGGAACCTGTCCTGGGGCAAGCAATGCTTTAACCAATGTAAACCAAGGCACGGCCATTCTTGGGTTACTCCTCTATGACTTGATCTGCTAAAATCCCTACTGCGAAACTAGCAAGCATCCTTCAAAACCACAAGAACTTCTATTTCCAGTGGCCGGGTAGGACTTCTTTTCTTCCTCCCACCTGCCTCTTCTCAACATGGCATCAGCTGAGGCTGACATCACATATCTGCAGCAACTACAAAGAGGGGTTTGTGTGAAGACTTGTATGTGCATGTGTATCTGCAGTGGCATGTGGTTGGGTGTGTGAAATCCTAGGTGGATAAGAAGGGGGGGGGAAGCAACCCCGTGGCTGTTTCACAAGAACGGCTGCTGGGCTGAGCACTCTGCACTTGCATTATAAGCAGCCACTATTTGCATGTGTGAATCAGAGCTAAGAGGGACACGTTGCCATAATATAACCAGAAAGCGGCTCAATTTGTCCTCCTTTCAATTCCACGTCAATGTCGCCAGAATGTTTGACAATGACAGAGCAGGTGCCGTGCAGCTGCTGCTGAGCCCCCTGAAACTTGAAAACTCTCCGCTGAGCATGTGTCTCCATCTGCTTCCAATTCCTGACTTAAGTTCTATGCAATAATTCTTGCATATTAATTAAGCCGTCCATTAAAAAAAACAAAAATGAAAAAACAACAACCACTCGGAATATCTTTACCCAAACTGACACAGAGCTGAGCTGCACAGATAACATGACTGAGTTGCACTGGAAATAACGGATATTCTTCTCAAAGCAGAAGGACTATTTAACTGCATTCACTTTTCCCCACATAATGCTGCTGCAGTAAAAAAAAAAAAAAAGAAAAGAAAAGCTAAATATTGTCACGGTCCGACTCTTGCTCTAGGTTGCCCTTAAGGTTTCTGCTTGTTTTGTTTTCAATGTACATCCAATGAGGACCTAAGAAGAGGAGTAGTAGTGCAGTGATCAGAAGCCCTTGTGACTGCAGCGCCAAGTATCAGGAGGAGCTGAAAGCCCTCCTGGACTTTCTGAGAGAGAGAGAGAGAGAGAGAGAGAGGACAGAGAGAGAAAGAGAGGACACAGAGAGAAAGTCCAGCAGCACATGAAGGCTGGCGGGTTAAGAAGTGCCCTGCCACCTGTGTGGCCTTGGGGAAGCTGTGAGGTCATAAATTGCAACCAGAAAGGTTTTGCAAACCACTTCTGAATACCATGTACAGTGTTACCTCAACTTACGAGCGGCTCTACTTACGAGCGATTCGGCATTAAGAGCAGAAAACCATTGGCATTTTAACTGCTGCCTTACAATTTTTTCAATTTGGTAAAATTTATTTTTTAGATATGGCTGCTCTACTTAATGATTTGTTTGACTTATGAGCATGCATTCGGAACAGATTAAACACGTAAGTAGAGGTACCACTGTACCTAGAAAAACCCTGGCCACCGTAAGCTGGAATCGACTTAACAGCACACAAGCATTAGGATAGCTGTTAAAAATCTAAGTGTGCTAGAGCCAACATATGCCCAGAGATTGGAGTCCAGCTGTAGAGCATCTTAAAATGCCAGGCCTTTAAGTCACTCCTTTTGCTTTGGTGGCTTTCACCCCTCCATCTTAGTGGCATGGAATGCAATTATCAACAAACCAGTGGTGAGGCATTTTTCTTTTGTTTTCCTATCTATGTTCCACTGCTGGAAAGTTCTATTTTAAAAACAATCCCAGGAAACAATTTTTGGAAATCTCTCTAGAAAACTAACCTCCCCATTCTTTGCAGAAGGAATTGCAACCAGGGAAAAGCCCAAGCAGTCCTAGGACAGGTGAGGGCAGTGGCCAGGGATCTGAAACGCAGTAGGACCACCATATTTGAAGGGGATTGGTTACAAGCTCGCTCACCCCCTCCAGGCGCCCGAAATGAGGAATATTATATAGTAAACCCTGTATCAGTGTTGGCGAACCTATGGCACAGGTGCCAAAGGTGGCACTTGGAGCCCTTTCTGTAGGCACCTGACATCACCCCTTCACAGCCACCTGTATTCAGGTTATATTGCTGTATTGGCACTTTATGAAAAATTAGTGGGTTTTGAATCGCAGTTTGGGCACTTGGTCTCTAAAAGGTTCGCCATCACTGCCGTATATATTACATATGCTCTGGTTCCCTCTAGTGGTCTGTTCTGGCAATATATCATGGAAACACATATTTCTGGGTATGTGTGTGTGTGTTGTGTTGTTACAGTCATGACAGACTCTTCGTGACTCCATGTCCATGGAGTTTTCTTGGCAGGAATTACTGGAGTGGCTTGCCAGTTCCTACTCCAGGTGTCCATAACATCTGGTATTCCCTGGTGGTCTCCCATCCAAGTACTAACCAGGGCCGACCCTGCTTAGCTTCCGAAATCAGGTGAGATCGGATGTGCTTAGGATGCTATTTAATATTTTCAGGCAGTGAATAAGTGAAAGCGCAGGTACTGATCTCGAGGATACGGGGGGTCCCAACAGTAAAAGTTTTCCTTTCCCTGCCAACAAATCAAAACAAAAAAAATCCCCTTTCAAGCTTAGACTTGCATTTCATGGAAAGCTTCTATTAGCATCAATGGCAACTTATGCTGCAAACCTTTGGAACTGCACCTTCAGAGAGGGTGGTTTCTGTGGGGACCAGGGCAAGGAGAGAGATAAAACTATTTAAGAGCATATGCACACTAGTTGCATGGAAGCCATTAATGACCCATCTGATCTGGCTTTATGGATCTGCAGGGTAGTATAGTGGACAGAGTAAAGGATTAGTGCTGCAGAGACCTGAGTTTGCATCACTACCTGGCCGTGGAAACTCACTCGAGCAGTGGAACTGGTAAAACCACTCCTTAAATATCTCACTTTTTTAAAAGCCCTATTGGGGTTGTCATAAGTTGGTTCTGAACTGATGGCACAGAACACACAGACACAGACACAGACACAGACACAGACACACACACACACACACACACACACACACACACACACACACAGTCTGGCCTTATATCACATCCAGAATAACACCAGTGGCTGGGGGATGCAGATGGGAAGCCACATTTCCATGTTCCATGTTCTGTTTGTAGGCTTCCCACAGACATCCTGGGTAAATATAGTGATAAACCTTAAAGCCTTGTAATGTTGGACTACAACATAGGGGTATGTTTTGAATCGCTTGACAATGCCACAGCACTGCATCTTCGCGCTGTGGGTCAACACACAACACGGTGTCTTCTCATTAGCGAGCGTAGTTTTCTGGACCCTACTAGAACCTAGCAAGACTTACTGAAAGCACAAGGCTCCTTCAAATCTTAAAAAGCTCTTGGAAGGTTGCAATCTATGGAAGATCTTAAGGCTGATGTCCAGTCACCTTATTAAAAAGGACTGGGTGAAGGAGCTGCATCTGGAATATCATTGCCAATCAGAGTGGACAATACAGATAGTATATTTAATATAATATACAATTTGGTGCATTATTTGGTATAATATTGAAGTAGTACTTTCCTTTGTTCTTCAGGTGCTTGAAACCAACAGTTTCAATGCTCAAGAATAAGACACTGTTGCTTAGTAATCTACCAAGAGGAGGAGCTCCTTCACGGATAAGGATATCATGCTGCCAGAGAGTAATGCAATATAATAATTAGACAATTATTCTTTCTTTCTCTGTCAAGATTTTTTAGATTAATCAAGGATGCCTTCTTCACTACACTATGAGGGCCATGTACTCACCAGAATGGGTCAGGTGAAGACATCTCATGAAGAGGGAGAGGAAGCTGTCTCCTTTACCTAGCAAGCAGATTTCACGAGGAGAACCACTATTATGTTTGGGGTGACAGCTCTACCCCATTCTGGAATCTCAGCTTCACCAATCAACTTCTGCCTCTCCCTTGGAACCTACAGAGTTTGGAATTGGGGCGGCGGCGAGGGGGAGTTGCAGTACAGTGGGACCTCCTTAGCTATGGGATTAGTATCCATTCACTTATCCATGGTGTAAAAATATTAAAAAACACAATCCAGGAAAAATATTTTGAGATGATGTAATACCAGAATCGACCACTAGCAGGGAGCAAGAGATCATACTTGTTAATGAAGAACACATAGCAAGGTCTCTGGTGACACTTCATGGCCATTTCTGGTAGTGCATGGCAAAAGTGTGTGGGGGGTGGAGGGGAAGCTTTGAACCAATTGCCAGTGGATATGGGTGTCCTACTATATACTCAGCCATGGAGGCTGTTCACAACTATTTGTCCTACAAAAATGAACTAGCCTTGATCAGTTCCATTCCCTCTATGTGAAATGCCCAGCACTGCCCAGAGCCCCTTTTCTTAGTCATCCTAGAAGGTGGGAAAGCAGCAGGATCTGAGAAACCGGCTTAACTTTCTAGAGAAGTTCATGCATCTGACAGAGTACATCCCCCGTCCGTGCGTTTAAACCTGTGAATATGCCAGGACAGGGGTAAGGCTGGCGAATACAACGTTCACTAAATAGCCCTGGCCAGCTTACCTTACATAACTATTGAGAGGATACAGATAGTAAGGCCATAAACATATAATAGTTTGTTATGTGTTACATGTATATTCCAGTCCTCACCAGTTCTATAAATAAATAAACTAACAATTATATATTCTGCCCATCTCTCCACGCATATATACATGAAGGAACTCATAAAGATGAAACTCATGGAAAACATGGGGTGTGGAGGTTGTCACTTTTTAAGGCTACTTCAAATCTTAAATGCACAATAGATGCACCCTTAGGATGACAAACTTTTGTCTATGCTGTATAGATGGCAGGCAGGAAATCACATAATTGGTGGGGACACAGGAGAGAACCTTCTCCAAGACTTTGGAACTCCCTGCCACAGGAGGTCAGGCTGGCTCCATCTTTGCTGTCTTTCAGCAAGCAGGCAAAGACCTTTATCTCCGGATCCACTTTCTCTGAGTGACTAGCTGCCTGAGTGGGGCTTTTAAATGGATGATTGTGCCTTACTGCTTGCAATGCATCCTTGGTTTTGCTCTTCTTTACTGTCTTTTAGTGTATATCTGTTTTATCTTTTTAGTACAGTGGTACCTTGTATAAAGGAATTAATTCATTCCAAATGAAATTCTGTTAACCACATTTTCTTTTGTACAAATTTCCCATAGGAATGCATTGAAAATAGATTAATCCCTAATCATGACCATTTTTCTGTTGTATGGATTTGCCCCATAGGCGATTCTGTTAAGCGATTCCCCCCATCTCTGGAATTTTTTTCCTTTAAGCAGATTTTCTGTTAAACCGTTTGTTATACGAGGGAGGGTCTACTGTATTTGTATACTTAGAGTTTTAAGCTTTCAACATTGTCTTTTAATGATGTAAGCTGCCTTGAGTCCTATTCAAAGGCAAGATAGAAATATTTTAATTAAATAAATAAAATTTGAGAGGAGTGGCGGATTTAAGGAAACTAAAAGTTGCAAATGGCTCCCAATGATCAATACACATGTGGTACACGGGCCAGGAGGACTTCCCCTTTTGGAGATTCTGCCATCCATAATCTCAAGCTCCTCTTCCACCCCCTCAGAGTCCAAATTCTCCCATCCTGTATGGAAGGAACTTTTGGTCAAGAATGGGAAATGGGCGTGAGCATCAGTTTATTTCACCTTCATCCTGACATTGGTTTGTTTCTGCTTCCAACTTCATGAAGAAAGAGCATGGATAGACTTCTGGCCAAAAGGGACTGGCTGTTTCCGTAGAACACCTGAGCATAGTACGGTATGTTGCTGTTCGCATACACAGTACAGTATATGCATTTTGACCTTCTTTGCAGCCATGAGTCTAGCACTGGTTTTGCATTATGGATGAAAAGTTCTTAATTCCTTACGCAGCGAAGGACCAGCTGGAAAGATTGTTTAGCAAACAGCAAGATCTTCCATTATTCAGATAGAAGAAGTCTTTTTCAGTTATGCTTTCTAAAAAGGTGCATTATCTTTTCTGACAGAACCACGTTTGCTTGTGAGAGGAAGGTGGTGTTAATGCCCTAACAGAAGAGAAGTTTACGCAAAGCACAAAAGACACGAGCACAACACCTTCCTCCAGCAATGCCAGCAAGTGAGAAGTAGAGGCAATAAGCAAGAGCAGCATAAAAATCCCTCGTCTTGGCTGGTGGAAAGATTGGCTGCTCATTAGGGCTACATTTCATGCTGTGCACCATGTAGGTGATGGCCCATATCTTAGCGGCTGGACCTTGGCAGACATTAAAGGAAGCCTACAGGCTGCCTACTGAGAACACAGAGCACCTGGATTCTTGGGAAACACTCATGCCTCATCATTATATGCGATGACATGTTCACAGCTGGAATACATGCAGTGTCATTCACAGAGACGCCATTAAGCTGTGCCTCAGAAAGAAGGTGCCATAAAAAAAATGAACAGGCAAAACCGGCCCTTTCCTAAAAGAGTAATTATAATGTACACTATAAAGTAAAACACGAAAGAACAATATATGGTAACAAATGCAGAATGAATCAACATTTCAAATGGATATTGGATTGGGAAAGGCTGGAAGGTGGTGGTGGTGGAGTCTCACCAGCCCATCGGCTTGGTGGGCAGATGTGAAAATGCAGCAAAATGCAATGATACAAACAGGAAGACCCTTGCAATAAAATGTTATGAAATGTTAAGGTAATGGTGTTCTACCAGAAAAACATATTTTACATCCTGTTTTCTCTCTCTCTCGTCTTTTCTTGGGCATAAGATTTCACTGCATATGAAATCATGTGATAACTACTCCTAAAGGAGGCATCGATCTGGTTTCACATAAGAAATGCTGCTCATGTTTTGTTCTTCATTGGAAAGGAAACAGTTAAGCATTAGAATAAGTAAAAAAAGGCTTTGAATGTCTCTTGAACTGTCTGCCATATACTAGTTCCTTCACTTACAATCCATTACCTATTTGTGTAAGCCTTGATTTGGACCAGACCTCCTTGGCATGCAGGATTATTTTTAGGGTCATAAGTTTCAATAAATCTTGTAAACATATCACTGCCAATTTGGAGAAAAAGACCCAATCGTATCTTAATAATACAAGAGCTCTTCCAGGCTGTTTATCAGAATGCATTTGCTCTGGAACAGATGCAACCAGCAACACGGTCTGGAGGCACATGAGGAAAACACGCTGCAGAAGCAAAGCAGACCACAGAGCTGGCCAATGTCTTACGTGCTGTTCCCAGAGAATCCCCCATGCAGCTGCCCTGTACCTCTTGAAGGGAGGGAATTTGGGACAAAAGAGGAATAAACAATAATAAAAACCTAAGGTTTTGTAACAGCTGCATATATAAAAAACTGTGGATGCCAAAGGTGCAGGGACTCTGATGCCCTTCTTGGGGGCAGGGTGAGGGGTCTGCTTGTCTCTTTAGTGGAGGAAGCTGGTACCAGCGCTCATTGCTCAGCCTCCCTCCACTGAGAATTATTCAGCAGCATACTCATTTAAGAGCTCTGTTTGCATGCTGGGATTCTGTAGAGCTTTACAGTATGAAAAGAGAAAGAACTGTGGCCAGTAATCAAGGAAAAGTGACTACAGTGGTCCCCCCCCCGCCCATTCGCGGTTCATATACTGCGGTCCTGCTATATTGTGGGACCACAGTATATGAAAAAAGACCCCCTGGGTTAAGGGGGGAAGGCCTGTCGGAGGCCTCAGAAATGACTTCCGGTTCGCAGGGAGGCCCTTTTGGGGCCTCCAAAATACCTGGAAAGGCCTCACAGGCCCGTTTGGGGCAGCACCAGGCTGAGGGGTAAGTACAAGAGCCCCCAGCTAGGCGCCCCAGGCCCGGCCCGACCTGCATCTGCATATCATGGATTTTCAATTATCGCAGGTCAGGTCGGGTCCCTAACCCCTGCGATAAGCGGGGGGTCACTGTATACACTTATGTTCCCATATCACCCTGTTGTCACCTACAGACAGACCCACATGCAGATGCAGGGCCTTCTCACCATCGATAGACGTCAAATGACCACATTTGACCCAACACCCAGCTATTTATGCCTAAGAATTTGCTTGGACTTACTTCCACTAGGGGTTGTCCTCTTCGGGGTTGGCTTTGACCCTGTGGTAGATGGAGCTCACAGGAAAATAAACTGTGCCAACCCAGTGTGTAATAGGCATTTAAAATACCTAATGTCCTGTTCTTCAGTTAAATTCAATTTACCTGGGGTTTAAACAAGTAGGCAAGTAGCTCTGGCTATTGTATTTTCACAACCCAACGACCCAGGCTCCATGGCAAATCATGACTGAAATGAAGAGGAAGGGCTGGGGAGGGTCTGGAAAGCCACGGTTAAATAGGAGAGCCAGGCTCCATGTGGAGGGTGAGGTGGGGTGCTGGAAGTGAAAATCCAGTGGATTTGAGCCACCCAACTTCAGATCCAGCTGTTACGAACAATAAAAGAGCAAGTGCCTTGATTCACTTACAGGCGTGTTGGACTGTTCCGTCAGCTTCTGCTCCCACATCTTCAGGCGCCTCTCACGTTCCTTTAACTCTTGCTCCTTAAAGCTCAGATCACGTTCCAGTTTCTTTAGCCTCTCTAAAGTTGCCTCTATTTCACATCTACACAGAGACAATTTGTTAAGTTGTGTCTTTTTCTGACAAGTACAAATTGTTCATAATTTTTTTCTCCATATGAATATTAATTAAGGAGGAAAGGGTAAAAAGCACAGTAGTAAGTCAAGCAGGACATTTAATTACCACCACGATAGGGTTTGTTTGGGTGCTTTTTTAAAAAAACAATGCAGAAAGTGTTTGCACTCTGAGAATAAAGCCAAGACAGACCTTTAAGAATGGAGGTGGGGGGTTCATTCTCACTCTCATTCTCATTCTCTCTCTCTCTCTCTCTCTCTCTCTCTCTCTCTCTCTCTCTGTGTGTGTGTGTGTGTGTGTGTTGAAAAATTACATTTGAATTCAATGTAATGCACTTCAGATGGGCCTACTACATATACAGCAAAATTACGTACATGGATTTAAGCTACACAATTTCGTGGAACAGGTGGAGGATCCTACTTCTGAACAACATTTGTCACACATGACAAACAAGTGTTCTTGTGCATATGAAGCAGGATTCTAGCGGGAGTGGGCTGTGATCACAATGGAGGAGTACTCCTAAGAGTCTGTTGACAGACAGGCACCCCCATGATCCAGTTCATGACCTGTTCCTTGGCTCTAATGCTCTTTATGCTCATCTTCTAATTGAAATGCATGGGGTGAGGGGTGGGGTGCCATGTGTGTCTGTAACAACAAAAACAACGCAGCATCTTGTGGCCCCTTAAAGATTAGAATGCTTTATCTGGCATAAGCTTTCATGGAATGTAAACTTTAACCTGCATCATTGAAGAAGTGGGGCTACAGTTCATGAGGTAAAGTAAAACTTGTTAGTCTTGACGATGATGATGATGATGATGATGATGATGATGATGATGATGATGATGATGATGATGATGATGATAATAATAATAATAATAATAATAATAATAATAATAATAATAATAATAATAATAATAATAATAATAATAATAATAGAGTAACTGGAGAGCTGAATCATCAAGTCGAGCTCCTGTCAAGGAGACACAGTGAGGGAATCAAACGCCCTTTGGCCCTGCAGATGCCACAATACTTTTTTTGTTCTCTCTGAAAGGAGTTCAACACAGAGAAGCTCTCAAATGGTTAACAGGCACAGACACAAACACAAACACACACCCTGTCATACACCAATTATCTGAAGCAACTTCAGACAATTTTACCACCTCATTCCATCATGACCTCCCTATATGCCATTATAAACGTAGACAGACATAATACATTTTTCAGGAGTATGTGACTGCAGAAGCTTGAGATGGGGAAGCAACCTCTGGCTGTGATTGCTCCCCTGCAACCAAAACTGTTAGCACGTCCTGCAGAAGGATCCATCCCTTCTGGAGCGGTAGGCTTTACAGGCTTTTGTGTACCCTTCTTGAGAAATATGAGTCTGGGTTGCCATCCAAAGTGAAATAAAGTCACTTCATCTGCTTTCAAAAGCTGGTTTTAATATTTAAAAGTAGGGCAGAAAAATCTAATTTCCAAATTTATTTTGCAAGGGTAAACCACTCCTTGAACATCTCAAACCTAAACTTCTAATAAAACAAACAACCCCTACAATGGTTTGTGGTAACTGACTTGACGGCATACAATAAAAATATCCTATTACAATGTAAAAACATACTGTTTCTAGCCCTCATGTTCACTATCTACCAAACCTCTGTTATTTTTCTCTTCGGTTAAATGAAGTAACTATTGTCATGGGTTGTTGTGGTTGTTATTGTTGTTGTTTGCACAACACTCAGGCTCTGTCTGTCTGTCTCTTTAGATGGTCAGAACACCAGAATTTGCCGCTGTGCTTTCTACTACTGTGACAGAACAGACGCCTGACAGAGACAGCCATGAATCAATGTCAATGCAGTGCCAACCCCTTGTTGTGCCTGAATTACATGCCTGACATGAAAACGACCCATGGCTGTCAACGGCAATGGCCTTGGAACAAAATGTCAAAGGTTCTTGACATGCAGTAGATCCCATTAGCAGAGCTCCCGTGTTGCCAAGCAAAATACAGCGATCCTTTCAATAATCTTTTCTGCACCCCTGATCCAAATGTAATTCTAGGGGTTGAACTAGACATGATGAGAGACATAGGGTGGCTGTCACTCTGTGTTCCTTTGTCCCCCTTTGTCATAATGGCTGGGAAAACATAGCGTGTGACATAACAAGTCTTATGAGTGTTGTCCTGCCAACGAAGCCAGGAGACAAACAATGTGAAGATGAGATGCTGCAACGTACAGCGTGGCAATGTCACGTCGCATGCTATGCTGGAAGGACTCAGATCAACAGGGGGGGGGGAATGATATGAGGAAAAGATAGCGAAGAAACACAGTACAGAAAACCTAGTTCTAAACTCATAAATTCTGCAGAGCAACAAGACTGAATATAAGCTGAAGGGCCGAGCTGGACGGCTGCTTGGGCCATCGCCCAATGTCACCATCAACGTGAACAGGTAACAGTTTTGCATCTTCTATTTATTAACCTATTTCAAGCAATTCAGGAGATCAGCTGGATAATAATTCCTTTTCCATTTCATAAGGTGATTATAAGGTGATTTATTCACAAAATAAATCACCTTATAATATTGTCGAGAATAAAAAATTATACTGTGTTGCTTTTATCTGTACAGTTTGCGTGTGCTTGTCCATCCACTTAAAATGTTATGAAGATGGCATCCATTTTAAAAAAATTCTGCCTTGGTAGCAACTGCTTTCTGTACATCAAAATCATACATTATCTCTCTTTATTTGGCAAAAGCTTCTTTATAAGAAAAGGCTAAGATGAGAAAATCAAATGTACTCTTTAATAAAATGTATAGTAATAAAACTGTGTAATTTAATTGAAGGCTCATGTTCACTGCCCAGTTAATGAGTCTGTTATTCCATAAGTGTAGGCATCTACATTTAATACTGCTAGTCATGTGTTTTCCCTTTATTTCAGAATTCTTGCAGATTAATACTGATTACTTGCTTTTAGCTCAATATATTAAAACGTATAAGGACTTTATAGTGAAATAATAAGATTTTTTTGCATATTGATCGTCATTGACTATTTAAAATAGTGTTTTACACATCAAACGTAGCCCAAGCCTTTTGTTTTTAAGTGAAAAAGTGTAATAAAAAGAGTAAACTAAAACTAACTAACTAACTAACTAACTAACTAACTAACTAACTAACTAATTAACTAACTAACTAATCAGATCCATGATCTAGATGTACTCTTTCAGTTTCCATTATCCTGGGACTTCCTGGTGGCAGCTGTATGAATATGTTCTTTTATGCAACTTGGTTTAGTGTGACAGTTAACAAACTTACCTGAGCCAGTCTGACTGGGTAATAGCCACCCATGCCTTCCTAACTTTAGCTGACATCCAGCTGCTTAGCACAGTATTTTAAAGAGGGGTTTAATCCCAACTTATTCAATTGGCCAGCGATAGTTTAGTTTGTGATGTACTCTGCTAATCAAGAGGATTCCAGTCATTGTAACTTGACTGTTGCAGTATACTCAACTTGACATTGAAAAATGCCGCAAATAAGCTGCTAGATGGGACATGGTTACAAGACTTCAGTATTCTAATTCTGATTCTACACAGTTCTTTCAGCTATGGTGGAAACTGCTTTTCATGACCTGTTCAAAGTGTTGATTTAGAGCAGTGGTTCTCAAACTTGATGTCCACAGCTGATCTTCAACGAACACTCAGAAGCCTTCACCACTAGCTGTGCTGGCCAGCATTTCTGGGAACTGTAGTCCAAAGCTTGAAGATTGACTAGGGACCCCCATATCCTTAAACAGTTTCAACATAATAGAACTACCTGGAGGCTATAAACTTCAGAGGAGGCTCATTTGAGGATACCATGGCCTTGGAGGACTGCCTCATAGGCATGCTTGGCCAAGAACCCCCAATGTAGCTTTCAGAATGTAGAATGCAATTCCTTTCCCTTGTGGGTTTCAGTGTGAAGACTATGAAGAGTTATCTTTTCAATCTAGTTGTTTGTACCGCTTGAGCGACAGCAATTATTTTAATAGCTTTACTTTTTTATTGTTTGCTAGCTATCTTGACTTCACCTGATTTTTAAAAATAAAGGTCAGTTTAAAAGGTACTGTATTTTTCTGTCTATAAGAGGCTGCTATTTATTAGACCACCCCACTTTTTAGAATCTAAAGAAACAAAATTAATACAATGAATAAATCCTCCTTAAGTTCTTCTCCATCCCCACACCCCACTGTCTCCTTTCATTTCCCCATTCTAAATACGCCTCTCTGCTTTGGTAGGGTAGAGGAGAACCCAAACTAACCTTGCTGCTTATCTCCTCTGTTGTTTGGTTTTTGCATGATCAGCTCCATCTTTCCTTGAGTGCTCCTCCACTAACACCCCACTGCCCTTTCTTTCATTTCCCAGTTCTGAACACTTCTCTCTGCTTTGGTGGGTTTGTTTTTTGGAGGATTGGCTCCATGCTGGGAAAGCTAGAGCTTGAGCAGCCCATTAAGAAATGTGCTCCGGAAGTAAAAGAAAAAGCCACACCTTTTTATTTTTTTTTAACATGAAAAGGCATTTCTTGGTGGGCTGCTCAAGCCCTAGTTTTCCCTGGATGGAGCTGATCCTTCTGCAAAAACCAAACCACAGAGGAGCGAAGCAGCAAGGTCAGTTTGGATTCTCCACCCCCACCCCCAGAAAGGCTTACTTCTGTGTATATGATACCCCTTAATTTTTTGTGTCATGATTTTAGAAAAAAATAGCATCATATACACGGAAAAATACGGTATTTAAAAAAAACAGAACACCACATGTGATTTATTCTGCATCTGGGCTGCATCCATTCCTTGTCCTCCTGCAAAGAGGTCAAGTTCCTCAGTTTGCAGAACGAGTCTCTGGCATCATGGGTGCATTCAGGAATGGAAGAGAAAGGAAAACAAATTGTCTCAACTCCCCTTCCAATTGGCGTACTGCTCTAAAGCAGCTCTTTCCATTGCGATAATGTTTACTTTTGCAACAAAAGAGGCAGGCCAGACCCAGGTTATTTGTTTCTAGTTCCTTAGTGCATTCAATATGATATTCTTAAATACAATTTAAACCATACTAGGCTGTGAACAAAGAAAAATAATCCATACCAATGAAATGTATATAAGCCCCACTGTAGAAACTGTTCCTTTGGGGAACTGGGAATCTGTCTAATTCTCATTCAAAACATAAATACTGCCCCATGGAGAAGATCTTGTGCTTCCCAACTTCAAGGATGTTTGAAATAAAACTCAATGGGCTTTCATAAGTGTTAACAAGTCAATTCAGTCACTGTGCCTCTCACCTCAATGGAGCTAAAAGTGGATTTATCCCATGGAGCATATATAATTTTCACTACATGAAAAAAAAATGAACCCATAGAAAGGGTAGGTCAATCTAGGGAGGGACTGGGTTCCAGTTTTGTTCTTTAAATTTGGATATAGGGTTGAAAGGTCTTAGCGAAGGCTTCTGGTCCATGAAGTAAAAATCATTTAACCCTTTTTCTTTGTTTTTTAAAAAAATGATTTCCCCTCTCTCTTGGTGGTGACTTACCGGGGACCACAATACACTGAGCTCCAACATAATTTTGATGTTTTTACAATACGTACAGCTAAGCCGTCCACTCGTTAAGATACCTGCTCTGTTCCCCCTCTATCCAGTTTTGGTCCATGCAGCAGCTTTGCATGATGCTGCAATATAGCAGAAACTGCCTTATACTGAGTCAGGCAATTGACTTTTCTAGCTCACCTACTGGCAGTGAGTCCACAGGGATTAGATTACTTCTGGTGGGCCAGAGGAGAGAAAGCAAGTTGCTACCTTCTTGAAATTCTCCATTATGCATCTATGAAGAGCTTGATGTCAGTAGCATATCTTCTTAGCCCTACCTGGGGGATTGAATGCTGGGCTGGGCGTTACCGCTGAACTTCAGAGCTCACCTATACATCTGGTGCAGTATTTCTTAGCTGTCTCCCATACAAGTACTAACCAGCCTTGACCCTGGTTAACTTCCGAAATCAGATGAGATTAGGATGTTCAGGATGATATGGTGGGATGCAATGTCTGGCCAGGGTAGTTTGCACCAGCACAAGAGCAGCAGCTTATTCCATGATGTTGCTCTCAATTTTCATTTAGCAGTAATTATCCCAGAGCTAGGATGATGCACATGAAACTATTTTTTTTCGCATCAGTCATAGGATCTGGCTTTTATCCTTCCAAATCTAACCACAGTACAAGACAAAACAACCAAACAGAAGAAGGAAGGAAGGAAGTCTCTCTCTCTTTTGCAGGTACTCTGAACTCTCAACACCTTCCATCCAAGCAAATGTGCAGCCTTTCCTTCTTGATGCTATTGACTTCAATCTCTTGATATATACATAATGGAGAGTTTCAAGAACGTAGCGATTCATTGGCTTTCTGTTTTTAGCCAATAAGAAAGAGAGAGACAGGACTTCAGCTTGGATTGGCGTCCACCTATCTGTCCATGGAGGTACAGAGACTGCAATCCTAAGAGAATTGTACAAGAAACAAATCTAATCTGTGGGGTTTACTTTTAAAAACACGTTTAGAATTAGGCTGAAAACTATATTTCAGGATTCCCATGAATAGAGTAAGAAGAACTGAATGTTATCTCAAGCTCTCTAGTGCAGTTCTCTGTTTTCATCAGTAGATGGCAGAATGCATTAGTACACTCTTTTGACGGCTGCTCTGTGCTCATTTGCTGCCATGCTCTGCTGAGTCAGTGGAAGAATGTCAGTCCTAAAACAAGCTATTTATACTTGTGTCATGTGACTTGGCTCAAACTTCCTATCCTGTGCTCACTTTTTCCACCCATACAATAAAATTCTCTGGTTATCTGTTCACGTCTGAAGTTCTCTTTAAGTTTAGGATGTTTTGTTCTTAACAGGTCTTCTTTTCACAAATCTCCTATTTGTTTATTTATTTTTACATCTTTAGAGCTCTTAACTTTTCTTGCATGTGTTCAGTTGCTTTTTTTTTTTAAAGAGAGGCAAGCCCAAAACATTTCAGTATGCTACCAAATTCTGCTCCACACTGACCTGGAGAATGGCCAAAGATTTCTTAATTTAGACTACTGCAAAGTCCGCCTGGCTACATTCCCTTGCTTGCACGGCTCCGTTTTCAATAGGCTTTCAAAACACTCCAATCTGAGATGTTTCAAACGCTGCTCAGAGACTTAAGGGCTCTTTCCAAAGAGACGCCAAGGGAGGAAGGAAAACTGAGCACAGCTCTAGAAAACATGCTTATTCTGCAATAAGAACCCGCCTTCATCTGAAACACACCACAGATGAACGTTACCGGCACTGGTTTGGAAACTGAAGCATCAATGAATTACCATTTAGCAACCACTTGCCTGCAAAACTACTGCATAGGACAGAAGAGGAAACAGGATGGAGGCCACTAACATGGATGGAGTCAGGTCATGAACCCCAGCTCATCAGGAACTTGATAAAAACTCTATTGGCCCTGAATATTTCATTTAATGTGAAACCCAACCGTTAGGATCGCCCTAAGTTGGATGTGACTAGAAGTCACAAAAACAAAGAACGTACAAGTGAGCGTCATGTGTACGCACAGTGTAGTTTTGTGAAACAGCCAATAAGTAAACTGCAGCATTTAGAGACAGTAAATTCAACATGTGCTTACTAATTTACTAGCAGTGAGTGAGCAAATGGGTTCTGATTATTTTTTTAAAAACCCACTGTGCTTCTAAATCTTAGAATTTAGTTCTCATCCCTTTAATAATTAATTATTTACAACAGTAACCTTCACCATTCCTGATTATTCAGGTTATTGGGACCAAAGGCCTTTAAAACTGACTGTCAATGTTTATGTGCGCTGCATATCACACTTTCAGTACAATCTTCATTAATAAGAACAGCTCTCAAAACAGCTGAACGGTGCATCCAAGCCATACATCACTCCACTGAGCGGTATACAGTACTTGGGTGTAGGTGAAATATTCCAATGTGCCAGGGCATCTCCAGCAAAACTCTGCTTAAGATCAGTTTCATGGGCAGAAGTAAACATTGGAACCAGCCCATTCGGATGGTCAAGACTCCAGGAACCTATAACTTGGTCTGCTCCAGAGTGGAAGAATGCTGACCTACAAATTTTCTCATGTATTCCTGCTGGCAACTTGGCTTCCCACACCAGCGTGATGCCATGTTTAGAATTCCTACTTTACGTTGGCATTTAACTGAATGTTACTTATGAACAAATAGGCAAACATTTTCATGTTCTGCAGATAGACAATGGACTGGCTGCAGTATTGACTGCACAGGTGGTATGGTGTTGGCATGAACTGGAGGTAGCTTGCAACTTGCAACCTTTGTTCCTCTACAGCCACCAGAGCTGCCTTAAAACGGGCTCCAGAGTGTTTCCAGGTCCTCTGCGACAGGCTTTCATACAGCACAATGGGCTGTAAAAGGAAAAGGGATGTTGCTGGTCCCAACACCTTTCTAAAGGCTGCTGCTTTTCTGCTACTGGGCATCTGGTGTCAATTTGTTCTCCAGTGTGAAAGGCAAGGCCACGAACTCACTCCATTGACCTCTTCCACAGCCAGCCTTTTAAAATCATATTGAAAACTTACCTCCACTCTGCCTTGTTATGCAGGAATGAGTTGCATTGATCTGGAAGATTGCTATCATTTGACATGGAGTCCAAAATTGAAATAATTTGCTTGAAAGAGGGCCTTTTCTGAAGAAGAAAAAAGGGAATGGGGTTAAAAATCTCCTGTATATCTTATACATCTCAGATGCTGACTAGGGGATTATTAGATACACAAGAAACAAAATACTGTTTATGGTTGTAAATTTAATTGGTCTGGATTACAAAAGTGTCTCAAAATCACCCCATAGCAAGAACTGGCTTTCTGTTTCCATAATGCATTTATGTACCATGATATTATCATGGATAGCCTATAACCTTCATCAACTGCATAGAACAGGGATGGCGAACCTTTTAGAGACTGAATGCCCAAACTGCAATCCAAAACCCACTAATTTTTGGCAAAGTGCCAATACAGCAATTTAACCTGAATAAAGGTGGCTGTGAAGGGGCGATGTTGGGTGTCCACAGAAAGGGCTCCGAGTGCCACCTCTGGCACCCATTCCATAGGTTCCTCAATACTGGCATAGAATGAGGCTTCTGAACAACGGAACTAACCGCCTTTCGTATCCTCAGTATGACCCCTTGGGAAGCTTGGGACTTCTCCTTACTGCACTTCATGGCGACTCCAGGTCATATTAACGTACGTTGGGAGGGATGCCAAGAAGGTCCAAGAAGGCAGTCCCAACAAACACTTCCATGGTGGTGCACACCCTTCAGTGCACCTCAAATCATCCTTCTGTTTTTCTCCCCCACCCCCACCCCCAGATGGTGCTGAAGCACTTACTACCCCAAATGCCTTTGGTCTCTGACATACTGCACCATTGCGAATGGCACCCTGAGACTTGATGAAGGAGAAGAGGGCAGCTGTTGCAACTGGCTGGTCTTGCTTCTTTATTAAAGATAACATTGTTTATTTTAAAATTGAAAATAATAATATAAAATTCTGTTCTCAACCTTTGTCCACAGGCTCTGGCACTTGTCCGGTTCTACCAGGTACAAAAACAAGAAGACCTAAACTGAGATTGACTTCCCATGGAAAGTGATCTAAAGAGGAACAATGTCTTTCTAGGAAACATTTACGCGACAGACGACTTCCTAAGCCCATAATTTAAACAAACAAGCAAGATTCAGCATCAATCCTACAAACAAGAGTTTTGCATGTTCACAAAGATTATTTGCACCAAAGAATTTTACCATTTTATTTATTCAAAGTATGTTTGGGCCATCTTCTAGAGCAGAAACCTCTCAAAGTATCTGACAAAATCAAAACAATAGGAGCTTGCCTTCTGATTTCGTCTGTTCTACTGATTTCCTCTTTGCCGCAACACATAATTCAGAAGCCTATCTCTGGCCTTTAAAAACATAACTGGCTTGGGACCAGCCCTACCCAAGGGGAGTTGAGAAGGCAACTGGTGTTGCCAGCGAGAAAGGATGGTGAGGAACAGCAGAGCTGTCGGGGTCCAACAGCTTCCCCTCTGCTTCTGGAACTTAGCATGTGGCCGGTGGGTCTCCCATCACATGTGACAGCAAGAGTCAATGGCCAGAGAGGAATAGGGTTGCTTTCACTGTCTCGGAGAGTGAAACATATGGTTGTCTCAAGGACACTGTACTTTTATAGCACTCGACTTCAGTGCTGTTTCGGAATGTTTTTCAAGAAAGCTGTACAAGACTAAAACCTTCCCTTGTTAATGCTACAACCCTGGTGTGTTCTTCTAATGAAATACAGCAAAGTTCCGTCTTTCCAACGCCTTCACTTAGAAAATGAAGACACTTTTTATTAAAGACATTTTAATGTCTAACAACTAGTCTTATTGCTGCCAATCTGAAATGCAGTATCTTTTACCATTGCTGTTGTTAAGTTTATTTATTTATTTTGTTCGACGTTATTGGCAATGGTCTCCAGATTTTGTTTTTGCCTTACTTTAAGAAACTGGCGGTTAGTTAGACAAATATTGAGGGCCGTCTTATCAATTGAGGTAAGCCAAGAAGAGAACTGTGAGGTTGTGAGACGTAATCTTGGGTTGGAAAAGTGGGGGCCGTCTTATACATGGGGGCCATCAGGAGAGACCATTCTCTCAGTCCCAACACCTTCACAGGTATGTTTGATGGCAAAATGGTAAAGTATTTCTGTGTGTTTGTCTGTGCCTTTGGCAGTGTTAGTACTAAGAGCACAAGACAGGTCAGATTGTGGTTCAGTAGAAAAGAAGAGGAGGACTGTACTGTGTCCCATGGAAGGCAGGCAGATTAATTCAGACAAAGCAGTCATAACTTTTCTATATTTTTTCCTGCATTCAAATCTTCCTTTGTTAGTGTGGGATAATTGTTAGAAAATGAGGAAGTCACCCTTAAAATGTTTCTCGAGAGAGAGCAGTGCCTCTGTTAGTCTGTTTGACAGGCCCCAGACAAGGTTGAGACAAAAGGTTGAAACCAAAATGTGGATCCATAATAAAGGGATGATGCACATTCTCTCTGCATCACGCCTGTAATTATACCATTTCTGCTAAAATTACAGATGCAGCAATTAAAACGTGCATTTTAATTTGGGTGCACAAAAACAATTAGGAACAATGCTGAGGTGTCTCTCCCAGGCAGATCCAAATGATTTTCACATTATAAAAGAGAGACAATTTCTTTATTTTAACTGCCAAACAGTATAAAAAAAAAGTCAAATGTGTAACAAAAAGCGACAAGTGCTCTTCTGTAGAAGAGCTGCATATTCAACACCCAGGTGAAGAGTCCCCCCCCCCTCCGTTGTCTGTCATTTCTGGTCCACCTGCCAATGATTCTAAGGCAACCACTTAAAACCTCCAGCCCTTTCCAAATCTATTCTACACTGCTGACATCACCGTTGCCTTCTCCTAAGCCAGTCCAAGAAAGACCCACACGTTAAGACCCACTATGTACATAGTTTATTGCTAATCGGCTTGGAGATGGAGCACAGCATGGCAGCAGGGGCACATTTGCCAGTGTATTATTTATACCTGTTGACATAATTCCATAATGGATTTCTAAGGTCGAGTCCTAATGGCCTGCCTTAGCTGTTCATGCCTCCCTACAGGTCCTAGGTGGGTAAAAAACGGTTACAGCCTCACCGTAGTAAACAGGAAGAATGCTATGGAGTGAGGATCAGATTCCTTTGCACCCACTACAGCCTGTGGTGGCTCAAAGTAAAACAATTACTGCTAGCTTTGAAAGGTTTACTTTTGTTTGTTTGTTTGTTTGTTTGTTTGATTATACCATGTCATCTAGCTCAAAAGCTATTCTGGGCGGTTTCCAAAGTAAAAAAAAATACAAATTATAAATCACATACAATAAATATATACAAATAATATGAAAATTATACCAAACTTAATGCGACAATAATCAGACATACCGTATACATCCTCAGGGCATACATTCATCATAGGACAGTGATGGCAAAACTTTTAGAGACCAAGCGCCTAAACTGCGATTCAAAACCCCACTATTTTTTTGCAAAGTGTCAATAAGCAATTTAGCCTGAATACAGGTGGCTTTGAAGGGGCCGTGTCAGGTGCCCATAGAAAGGGCTCCGAGTGCCACATTTGACACCCGTGCCATAGGTGCGCCAGCACTGTCATAGGACCACCAAATGTCACGTCGACAAATCTCCACTGACTGCCAAAGATGACTTTCCATTAAGTATAAAATTACGCCTGCCCTGCCATAAAAGAAGTGCAATGGCCAGAGTGACAGAGAGACTGAAACGGACACCTGGGACATAGGACATGTGGGAAAATAACCCACAATTTAAAAAAAAACACCCTTCTTGAATAACACTGATGGATATTTTAATAGCCACCTTTCTTTCAAATAAGTTCCTCTGGAGGCAGAGGAAATAATGGCAATAACAAAGTTCAGGGGTTGATCCATTAATTGTATTGCCCATCACAGAGATCAGTTTTCCTCAGGAAAGAGATAAAGATGAGGACAACTCTCCGGGCACAATTCAAAGGGCTGATTTTAACCTATGAAGTGATATTGGCTTTGGCCCAAGTGACCTCAACGGCCATTATGAGTCTGCTCAGGTACTAAGGCCATCAGGAGAGACCATTCTCTCAGTCCCAACACCTTCACAGGTATGTTTGATGGCAAAATGGTAAAGGGACTTCTCTGTTCCTGCTCCCAGACTTTGGAACTCCTTTGTACTGTATACTCGGTGTTTTTAGCTTTAAATATTGTCTTTCAGTAATGTAAGCCACTCTGGGTTCTTTTAAGGAGAAAGTTAGGGGGGAAATTAAATAAATAAACAATAAATAAACTGCATTCTATTCTGGTCTGTATTAGACCCCCACTGCCCATCTCAGGCGTCTAGATTTAAAAGTTAAGATAATTTTTCAGGAACGGAAGACCACTCATAGCTTTTGATATGGATAACTCTCAAGTCCTATAATTCTTCATCTGATAGGGACATATCTGATCAAGGAAGACCCCCGATAAGATTCTGAAACATCAATAAGAGTAATAAAAGGGTGGGGGAAATCCTCCCCATCTAGACTACAGCAAAAGACAGAGACATCAATCTATTCCTAGTCCTTTGCCTTCCTCGCAAATCAGAGGCTCAGCTCACTGATGAACCTTCAATATTCCTGGGTCCTGAGATGGTGCATGAGTTGACAACTGATCCAAGATGTGAGAATAAGAGCTTTTGGCATTCTAGAATGGAACATAGTTGGTGACTGGGGAAATGGGAAATGAGATGAATGGATGGGCCCATCTGTCAACAGTTCAAATTTAGCCTCAGCCAGCAGAGTTCCACCATCATGTGAGCAGGTAGGGGTGAGTCCCATTTTTTTAATGACTCCTCCTTCCTTCTGTAGCTGCACTTCCCATAACAGCAGCAAGAGCGGATGGAAAATGCCCTGCCAAATAACACAGGAAATGGCACCAAAGCCAATGGGGGCGGCTTGCAGAAACTAGTGGCCTCCTTCAGAATGGTACCTTTACAGTGGAACCTTGACTTACATACTGCTTGACTTACATCATATTTGACTTGCAGCAAGAAGGGGGCTGTTTGACTTGAGTCTTTTCCTCCAAGGCACATTCTAAACTGCTCCTGCCTTCTTCCCCTCCTCCGGCAGTGGCGGCTTCAGCGAGGCCAGCTCAGACCACCTGGAGCTGGTCCTCAGCCTCACCGAAGCCGCCGCTGCTGCCGGAGGAGAAGAAGGGCCGGGAGCTCGGGGCTGGCCTCGCTGGTTAGACAGTCGGCTCAGTCTTGTAAAACATCTGGCTGCAGAAGTCTGGTCCACAATGGAAGCATTTTAGTTGGGGAGCTGTAAAGTTGTGGGACTCTAATGGTAAGCATAGAGTTGTTCAGAACTTGGAACGTCAGGTTAAAAATCAGTAAAACTTAAATGTTATACATTGTTGCTATGAACATTAAAAAGTGGAGGCATATAACTTGTGGACTATAATTCCACTGCCTCCTCCTCTGTTTGAAGAGACATTTCATTTACATCCCCAGAAGGAATCTCCTATCCCAGTCAAATTTGTGTTCAATTGCTGTTTTCGGGGGGCCTTTTTCATCATCTGGAACGGATTAATCTGCTTTCCCATTACTTTCTATGGGAAACGTTCGTTTGACTTAAGTCATGTTTGACTGAAGTCTAGACCACTGGAACGGATTAATGACGTAAGTCAAGGTTCCACTGTACTATACAGCAGTTCCCTCTGTCTTTTCCTCAAGGACATTCTACTTCAATGAGAAGTTGAAAACCAAGCAAAGGCATTGTGTTCTGAAGAAACGGGGGGGGGGGGTGAGGAGTAATAAGAGAGATCCAGGGACAGGGTAGAGTAAGGAAAGAACATAGGGACACCCTACTTCATGTCTGCTCAGGGGTCAAAGTAATAGCTTCCCCATGTTCATCAAACCCTACAAGGCAGGAAGCCTTTGGTTCCCCAAATGTTATAGATCATAATTCTTGCAATGCTTGCAATTAGCTGCACTACATAGAGCTGGTGGGCATTTAAGACCCAAACATCTGGAGGGATAATGCTTCCCCAAATGCACTGTATGCATTGTTGATTATTACTTTTTTATTCAACTGTAAAATATGAGAGCTAAAATGTCCTATGCTGTTCTGGTTAGTATTGGGGTCTTCATATCATACAGTAAAATGCTAAAATATTTACTACTGTTAGTGGTGTAGTGGTTAAACTGCTGTACTGCAGCTATAAGTCTGCTCATGACCTGGGGTTCAATCCCACGTAGCCAGCTCATGGTTGACTCAGCCTTCTATCATTCCAAGGTTGGTAAAATGAATACCCAGCTTGCCGGTGGGGGAGGGGGCGGCAATGTGTAGCCTGCATAAATGAATTGTAAACCACCTAGAGAGTGCTTTAAGCACTATGGTGCAGTATATAAGCAGAACACTTTCCTTTACTTTTGCTTTATAAGATAAAGCAAAGAAACAGAAGATCTCCAATCAAAATCATTTTTTTAAAATCTAATTTATAGAAAATCTAACAATTTGCTTTCAAATGCAAAACTAAACAGATTATGTTTTCTTTACTTAATTTGTTAGCAAAGGAAATGTTGGGCTTCTTAAACAAATCTAGATTCTGCTGAAACAGAGATCAATACAATATATACCATAAAAATGCAACCACCTTACAGAGCTGTTTTCATTTTCATTCATTCATTCATTCATTCATTCATTCATTCAGTTTAATTTAATATTCATCTCACGGCCAGGCCAGTAGTGTTAGCAGCTTAGAATAAAAGTATCCACAATACAAACCAAGATTGAATAAAAAACAAGACATTAAACAAAAAGCAGATAAAGCCCCAACTTAAATTGAATCGATAAGAAGATACATGATGGTGACATACCAATTATCAGCCATAAAAATGAGGGTCATCAAAAATCAGAGAGACTAAAATAAAACAATATGCAGTAGTTAAATTAAACAGGGGTAGGACTATGAAAGAGCTGCCTAGATGCCCTAAGCACATCTGATCTTGCCTGATTTTGGAAGCTAAAAGTAAAGACCACCAGGGAATACCAGGTGCTGTAGGCGCCTGGAGTTAAACTTATTCCTGCCAAGAAAACTCCATGGACATGGGGTCACAAAGAGTCGGTCACGACTGTAACGACGCAACACACAGGACTATGAAAAGCCTGAGTAAAGAGCCAGAATTTTACTTTTTCCTGAAGTCAAGGGGAACTGAGGCCTAATGTACCTCATGAGGCCCACATGAAGAGAGTTCCATAGCATGGTGGCCACAAGTGAGAAGACCTGGTTCCTAGTAATGGATTTCCTGGCCTCCTTTTTTGAGTGGCCACCTGTATCTGAAGTTTTCAAATTGCTCTCAGGAGCGTTTCTGTTTTTACAGCACTACTAAAATGGTGAATTTTGTAAAACTTCCTAGCAGAATGAATGAATACCTTTGGGTCTGCTTCCCAGCACTGGTGCATCAATTCTGCAAAGCTTCCAGGACAGCTGCTTGGAATGGTAAGTCTCTGTATATAAGAACAGCAAGAAGTCAGTCAGATAATCAAAGAATGAGAAACAAACAGCAGAAGATCAATTATTAATACAGATCATGTCCACACTGTTTATTTCTAATGGAGCTAGAAACTATGCCATGCTTGACCACAAATAAAAAACAGGACTGGATGAGATATATCATTCAATAATGTCTGAGCAGCAGAATGCATATGCCAAAAAGTTGAACTAGCAAACCAAGCCATCACCTTTTTTCATTTTTCAGTGAGATGTTTTATTCTGGCAGTAACAGTGATAAATCCATTATAAACGGCATTTGTGGCATGGTTATTGCTGAAGAGATGAACTGCTGATTTTTACAGTGATGAAGGAAGAATTCAAAGAATCCTAGAGCAGTGGTTCCCAAACTTGGAAAACTCAGGTCTTCTTGGACTACATCTCCCAAAACCCCCAGCCAATACAGTTATGGATGGGAACCACCGAACTAGAGAGTACCAGTTTGGTAGCAACCATAATCTTAGTGTAACATATCAAGTGGTTCTCAAATGTTATGTGAACATAAAGCTCCCCTTCACCATATTGTTCTGTATGCCCAAAGGTAAGCAAAATACTCCAAAATGTAAACTGAAGAAACACTTTCCTCAATTTAGAACTAAAGAGGGTCTTCAGGAATACATTATCTTTGGCTCCATGCCATGATCTTCTCAAGTAATGTAGGGGAATGGATTCTTAGGACTACTAATCTTTTGATATCCATTAATCTTCATTAGCGCTTATACCCAAAGTATGGCTCTCCAGAGGAGTATAAAGAACACACAAGAACTAAAATTGCCCAAGATTTTGAAAGGTCCATATACTTGAGATTGTTTGATATGTTCTTTGTGCTTCTTCCTACCTAGTCATCATTCCACCTGACATACATGTTCTGTTGCGGGCGTGCTCGCTTAGGGTGGCCACGCCAAGAGAGGCGCGGAAGTCGCTGACGCGTAACCGCGCCTTCTCGGTTGTCAGCCCCTAATTATGGAACAACCTACCCAGCAAGCTGCACCTTGCATCGTCCCTGCCGGCCTTTAAAAAGGCTTTAAAAACAATGCTGTATAGGGAGGCCTATGGTGACCTTATTTCTGGTTAATTTTTTTCCCTCCTAGTGCCTGCTGCTGCATGTCGAGGGGTTTCCCCCTGGCCTGCTATTTTTGCTGCCCCTTCATTGATGGTTTTATAGATGCTTTATTGTTTTATTGTTTTATCAAAATTTTTATTGTAAACCGCCTAGAGTCCCATTGGGAAATAGGTGGTATAAAAGTGCAATAAATAAATAAATAAATAAATAAATAAATAAATAAATAAATAAATAAATAAATAAATAAATAATCAGCTTTTTGACATTCCTTCACTGCCCTGCTGTTCTATTAATAAAAGGACTCAAGCCAATCCTTTTATAAGATGGAGGCTACTATTTCTACTATTAGTTACTCAAAATGACATTTCTAGATTGTTAAGCAGTCCTGTGACCTCCTCCTTCCTACTTAACAGAACTATGCCAAATTTTAAATACACACACAGGTTATTGTGTCACATCCATTAAAAACTTAGCCTAGCCTAGAGTTCACAGATCCATTCAACTTCCAACTAAGGATGGCCAATAGAACCTCTTCCACATGTATCTAGCGGCAGCCAGGTAAAAGTGCCATGTGCATTGCGCCAATGTGGCACTTATTATATCTATAGGAGGCATGATGGCAATCATCATGATTCATGATCAACCTTGTGACAAAATATGTGTGTGTGTTCACCCATGACTGCCGCCAATTCTGACTAGACAATGTATAGGACTCTATATTTTATTTTATTGTACTTGATTTATATTCTACCCTTTCCGCAGAACTAGGACTGGGTGGCTGACAAGACGATTATTTTGAAACAGTTTCAAATAAAAAGTTGATTACAATATAAAAAAATACTATTGTTGATTACAATGTTAAAAACTTGATTGCAATGTAAAAAAATACTATTATTGAATTAAAAAGTGAATTAAGAGACCACCAGCTGAAAAAGGTATAGGACCACTCCTTTAAAAGGTCTCCACCGGGAATCCCCTGGTAGAAAACCCATTTCTGTTTCTCCAGAGAAAGAACTATGCCTGATGTATATAACAGAGTGTGAGTCGTTTTGAACAGTAGTTTTAAATCATGTTATCATTGATAACCTGCCAAAAGATGCCCAGTGGCAGTGGGAGGGGGATACATAAAGGGAAAGGTTCCCCCCGATAGTCAGGTCCAGTTGTTTCTGACTCGAGGGGACGGTGCCCATCTCCACTGGTCTGCCAAAGAGTCAGTGTTTGTCCATAGACATATTTCTGTGGTCATGAGGCCAGCATGACTAAAGGCACAAGCGCACGGAATGCCGTTGCCTTCCCACCCAAAAGGGACCTATTTATCTACTCGCAATGTTTATGTGCTTCCAGACTGCTTGGTTGGCAGGAGCTGGGACAAGCAACGGGAGCTCGCCCCATCGCGCGGATTCAAAAGGCCGTCATTTTGATCAACGAGCCCAGCAGCTCAGCGGTTACAGCTACAGCACCACCAGCGTCTTATATATAATCGATTATACCTAATTGAAAAAGTCACCCTTCATACTGTGCTTGTTGAATGTAAACACCATCTCCTAAGAACTCTCCTTAAGCATTCAAAGAATGAATAGCATCTAAATGACATCAAGTGGCTAAATAATAAAAAAATTACCCAGGACTAGGGTACAATCTACATATCAGAAGTATTGACAGAAGACTGAAGAAACAACTGCCAAAAAAATATAAATGGAGAATTAGTAACATAGCAACAGAAAACCAAACACACTGCCAAAATTAATCTACTGTACTATAAAAGCACCTGGATCAACTCACCTCATGCAATTAACCCATAACAAATAAGAAAGGCCTACAAACTTCCAGTAAGGTCATTAATTGGTTAAGATGTCCTTTCCTTAAGAAGATCCCCCCCTCAAAAAAAAAGATTCCACAGGTTCACACACTGATCTCATTAAAAAAAAAAGTCAGTTAAAGCTGAATTCTCTTTGATTCAACCAGCTACATAAAATTGACATGCACTGCACCTTCTCAAGAGGCATACAAAATATTATTAAACATTATGAACGACATGAACAATATTCTGAAGGAATATAACAGGACCTGCAAAACTGTATTAACTCTTGTGGGTCAATGCAAGAAAGCCATGAAGCTGTTGTATTAGAAAGCATGCTAAGAAAGCAGGAAGCAAGAAATATACACAGTAAATCTGTAATAATGTATGGAAATTATTAAAATAAACAAGGACGATGAACATTTTAAAGAACTTCTCTAGCAAAAGTATATTAAAGGAATCTTTCTGGAACAAACAAAGTGGCATAGGCACTTGACACAGAGGCCAGTCATTTGTCTAAAAATATATATCTGATAGTCTAGCAATGGCATTTGTCTGTAACCCTGACTGTTCCACGAAATGGAAAATGAGTTACTAAAAGACATGTAATAATCACTTACATCTGTCTTACTTGAGTAGAATGTTATTTGTCAGGTAATTTATAGGTAGCAAGTCCCAAAGAGTGTCATACTCTAATAAAAGTGACATTCCTTTGCAGTAATTTGATGTTAGGTAATGACATCTCTAATATGAACTTTTATCCTTTAGGGTTGCGTTTCGGAGTTTAAAACATTCAGGCATCAAGAAAACTCTAAGTCAAGTGAGTGAAAAAGAAGTCTTTATCCCATAAACCTGTGACTGACTAAGCTCTGTGGTCCTTACTTCTGACTAGATGTATATCGAACCACACTGAAAACCTTTAAGGGCCACTATGTTTTAGTGGGCAAAATACTGGTTCAAATTTCTGGCTGTGAACCAGTGTTGATGGCCTCATTATTTTACCCCCTCAGCTGAATGAAATGTTGAGGGTAAAACAAACACTGCTCTAATGATCTGTGGGGAAAAGCAAAATACAACTATCCAGGAGCTGTGTCACGGCAACCGGACTTCTTTTCTTATTGGATCGAAACGTTTCACTACTCAAACAAGTAGCTTCTTCAGTCTGAGGAAGTTTTGTAGCAGAACATTCAAATAGTTTGCATTCTTCTTGTAGTGAAGGACAAACTCTCCTTTGCCTCACATTTCCTGTGATTTACATCTGTCCTGAGAAAGGAATTCAGCCTCTTATTCAATGTGAATTTAATTTTTTTAATTGTAAACTCAATGCAATATGAAAACAGGGTTGGCTCTATGCTTAGTGATGTTTTAATCCACTGGCACAAATGTAGCCCCTTCCGATGTTGCTGGAATCATTAACCCCAGACATCGGCACAGCCAGTGGTCAGATATTATGGGAAATAAGGTATATTATCTGAAAACCCAGAGGTTTCCAAACTCTCCTTTGCTCCCATTCAGTTCCATGGACTTTTAGTCATTGCTGACAATGGGAATAAAACACAGTGAATTCACTTCAACCAAAAATGTGCACATTTATCCTCAGTATACATATATACTCAACAAAGTTTCATGCTCCTCAATATTGCTGTGTATTTTGGCAATGGAAAGATGAACCTGGTAAGCCCCTGGTTTCTTTTCAGATGTTTTTTGGCACTTTGTTTTTACTTTATTTAAACAGAACAACATTATACTCTGCATCTCCTCTTTCTACTCAAGGTTCAGGACACACAACTCAGGCTAAATTAAGTCTTTCTAAGGTGCTAAAATTTTGGTTGGATCATGTCCATGTTAAGAACAGAAGCAACATTAAGAAGTAGACAGCTTACGCTAACACACATCTGTGCTATATCACTACCCTGTATCACTATCCTATGTCCAACTATGCAATCAGACAATTGGTGGAAGGGACAAGTTTCTTGTCCTGATAAGTCATTTCTCAATAAAGGGCCAAAATATATTTTGGTGAATGAATTTTTTTCTCCCCGTCTGCTTAAAAATAGAGGGGGCATGCCCTATAATGCATAATTTTCAAATTACATGATTTAAATTACAACACTACATTAATTTTGAATGAGGAAAGCCTTTCAGACTAAGATGGGTATTCCATATAGGCTTGCGCACAGCATAACCCATCTAATCTTCAAACAAAACTTTTTTTAAAAGACAGAATGCCATTTATACATTAATTCATTCCTCCTCTCTTTTCTAGTAATAATTTAACTACCATGCTTAGAAGTTTCTACCACTGTTTTGGGAACTGGCTCTGTGAAAAAGAATAAAGAAGCCGTACTGTAGAAATTATCTGAGTCGCTTTTATAATGGTACCCAACCTCCCAGCCTGCCTAGTTAGAGAAGGATTTCCATACTCTGCCTGTGTGTGATATAGCCGCAACTTTAAATGTTTTTGTTATATATAAAAAAGGTACTTCCCGTCTTTGATATCAAGGAGCCATGTGTTCAAACATACGCTTACATGTTCAACTACCTGAAAGCCTCAATTTGTAGGAAGAAGAAGAAAAGCAACACTGGGGACACTGTACAAAGGGTGTTTACGCCACTGAAGTTCCTTTGAAATGGAAAGACACGGCATGAAGGAGCTTGCAACTATGGCCCGGCCTTACCAGCACCAGTGAGGAGCTCATCTTCAATGTAGTGGTGAATGTAGGTGGCAAAACTGTAATTTCCTCTTTTTTAAACTATTTTTTCTTTTTCTTTTATTTTTGAAATCCTCATCTAAGTGGCAGTTTCTTGTACTATAGTGACTCCTGCTGGGAGAGTTAAGTTGAAGTAGCTGAAGGTCTCTTACAGATATATCAACTCCCGGCCAGTATAAAGATGTCCTAAACGCAGGAGATGGAGTTAAACGGTTCCCCTACCTTGGACGCAATGGCTTCTTTCATCACTAAGAACAAACCCCTAGGTTTTACAATTGAGACTGAGAAACTAGTACAGTACTTGTACCATTTTTGATCTACAGCATCACGACGTGAAGCTGCAACAATTAGATGTAAAGGGTCCATTCATGAGGAATAACATCACTTTGACCCTTTGTGTTAGCTCCTACTGCTAATCTTTCCATACGCGTGAACTTACTTTCAATTTGAAGAATATGAAAAAGTCTTTTGCAAAACCCAATACTGTTTTCTGATCTATGTACCTGAATGTAGAAACGTAGTCTTACCTCATTTTTTTCTACAACAAGCCAAGCTACTTGTAATCCTTCCAAGCCTTTAAAGGGGACCTCCCTTGTTAGCATCTCCCAGAGAACCTGGAACAAGGAGGAAAAAAGAATTTTTATTTCTGTACTTTGTATTTTAAATACATTATTTAAACCTTGATGCAGCGCTATCTTTACCCAATTACCAGGCATCCCAAGACCATCAGCAAGAATCTGGACATATATTTGTATGCAAGATCCTCACATTAAATCCATTTTAAATGTTTCTCTCTTTCCTTTTAGGAAAAATCCTGATTTCATAATTATTGTAAGGTATTTGAGGCTGGATTTTATGAAAAACAGAAACCCACAGTCTTCTTCTTTTTGTTTCTGTTGCTCAAGTCTTATGGATGAGACACTTCAACAAATGGATTTTTGCTCTTCAAACTACACTAGAAAACATCACTGCTGTCCTATCTCAGTTTTAAGAAAAATAATTTTTAGGAGAAAATCTCCAAATAGAATTGTGTTACCTTCAGATTCACTTCTACAAGAAAAGGAACTTGCCATGATATTTATTTATTTATTTTTGAATATTTTTACCCCACCTTTCTCCTTGGAAAAGGACCCAAGGTGGCTTACAATAATGAGGGACAATATACAGTCCAGAACATTTAAGACATATTCAAGTTAAGAAGAGGGAGTTTTAAGAGGCATCTTAGAACATTAAAAGGAAACATAAGAGCTACAAAGAGCACTCAAGAAGAAAAGAAAAATCCATGATGAGGGATGAAAAGCACCATGAAAAACAGTAGTGTTCTTATGAAATCAGTCAATGCAATCATGTATGGTAATCCATATAAAGTCACAGTCCAGTACAATTAAGACATGTTCAAGTATTGAGACCAAGGAATTGAGGGACATCTTATAGCATTAATAGACAACATTACATTAAAGCCACAAGTTTATAAGTAGTTATAACTTATAATCACAAAGTCTATGTGAACTTATAGATTCATATAAAAGACACATAATAGGTAGACCATCATTCAGGGAAAGCTAGCCTGAAGAAGAAGGCCTTTGCCTGGTTCCAAAAAGACAGCAGAGATGGGACAGTCCTAGCCTCCAGTGGGAGGGAGTCCCAAAGTCTGGGAGCAGCAACAGAGAAGGCCCTTTCGTGTGTTCTTCTGAGACGCACCTGTGAAGGTGGCGGGTTGGAGAGAAAGACCTCTCCTGATGACCTTAGCCATTCTGTGCTTTGTAGATTAAGGTCAGCACCTTGAATTGTTTCCAATAGCTGACTCGCAGCCAGTGGAGCTGCTTTAGTAGGGGTGTAATGTGATCTCTGTTAAACCCCCCCCCTTCAGCAATCTGGTCGTTGCGTTCTGGACTCGTTGCAGTTTCCTGAGACTTTCCATTGGTAGGCCCACATAGAGTTCATTACAGTAGTCCAGCCGGAAGGTCACTAAGGCATGTGTCACATGGCCAGAGCAGGTTTCTCAAGAAATGGGCATGACTGCCATACTAGTTTTAATTTTGCAAATGTACTCCTAGCTATAACTGTGACCTGCACATCTAGGCTCAAGGATGAGTTCAGGAGCACCCCCAAGCTATGCACCTCTGTTTTTAATTGGGGGTTTAATCCCATCCAGTATAGGTTGCATCCCTATCCCTTGATCTCCTTTTTGACTGACCAGAAGCACCTCTGTCTTGTCTGGGTTTAGTTTCCATTTGTTCTTCCTCATCCAATTCATTATCGAAGCTAAGCACTGATCTAAAATCAAAATACCTTCCTTGGAATCAGGAGGTGACAAGAGGTAGAGTCGAGTGTCATTGGCATACTGGTGACACTTCACCTCAAAACTCTGAATAATTCCCCCCTGTGGTTTCATATAAATGTTAAATAACATAGGAGACAGAACAGAACCCTGAGGTACCCCGCAGGTCAGTGGCCATGGTGTTCAACATGAGTCCCCTAACACCAATTTCTGCTTTCTCTACTGCAGGAATACATTAACTTTGTAAGCAGTAAAGGGTTTCCAATATTAAAAATATATCTGTTAACTAATTCCAATGACACGGCAACATTTTTTCTCTTTAAGTATTTAATAACTACAGTATACTTTTTCATTAGCCATTTTTTTACAAATGCAGTTCAAACACATTCACCTAAAATTAGCTGGTGTCTCAAGTTAGCCTTAGCTTTTAGGCCAACAAATTTGTTGCCTGCATAAACAACACTGGAGTTTGGCCAAGCTACACTCTTCATAATCTTGCCTTATTCTCTTTAAAACAAGTGGATTTCTCCAGGAAAGCCCAAATTAATATAAAACAGTGCTTATGTTATGCTTTTAAAACAGTACTTAAGGTGTTGCCATGTTTTTGTCA
This sequence comes from Phrynocephalus forsythii, assembly GCA_029282475.1. NCBI lineage: Eukaryota > Metazoa > Chordata > Lepidosauria > Squamata > Agamidae > Phrynocephalus > Phrynocephalus forsythii. The sequence goes on from JAPFRF010000001.1 coordinate 41,084,829, forward strand.
TTTGTCTTTGTTCTTTTAATTTTTGGGCTTTTAAAAAATTCACTTATAATTCTCTTCAGACGTCACTGGGAAACCATTTCATATTTAAAACAGTATGAACTGGAGGACATATCACTTGAGTCAATTAAAAATAAAATCGGTCAATCCTCCCCTTTAAACCAAATACAGTATAGCTAATCCTACAGCTAGGGATTACAAAAATCTTTGTGCTTACCACCATTGCCACCAGGTTAGCATTCAGGTTTAGTTGGTTCATGTAATATTTTGTACAATTCTGACTACTTTTGAAGAAAATTAGAAGGGAGGTGAAGGGAAAACATGAATGTTTAGCTAGTCTTTCGATCGATGGAAGATGGTATTCTATCAACTGTTAAAAGATGTACAACTGATGAATAAAGTAGCATCCTATAAGTTGTTGTGCTATATAATTCATGGGAGCAAGAACAACCTGGAAAAACGCAATGATCAATTTTATGCTGTGGGGTAAAAGTTGATGGGAAGAAATGCCTGTTTGCTACTCTGATTACCTAATTATTTGATAAGTGAGACCACTTGATTTTAATTTCAGGGGGAAATGAGCTACATTCTTAAAATTCCTCTGCCAAGAATCCCTTAGTGACCTCATGACTCAAGATGTTAACTTAAGTCCCCAGTGAGTAGCAGGATTATTTTAAGGGGGCTGGAGTTTTGCCGAGATACTCAGAAGTGTAGTTAATATGAATCTGAGCTATCAAGTTTGCACAAGTCAAGCTGATCTACTTGTCTTAACTAACCAGCCTGCCTTTGCTTTTCTCCATTTTCCCCACCACAAAAACTGGCTGTTTGATTTTACTTTGGTACGGGTGCCTGTTATGGGTGGGGCTTTCTTATTACAGTTCTTAATAAGCTAACTCACTTTATTTGTAAAGTGAAATGCTTCTTAGTAATTCAGAAGCAGTTAAAGACAAAATGTCTTTTCAACAAGACTCTTTAATGAGATGCAAAAGGTGATTGAAGCCAACTGGAGCCAAAAAAGTGTGAGCAAGTGTAAGTTGCTCAATATGCAAGTACCCACCCCCCACCATCACCAAATGTAACCCTTCTGGAAAACTGGACAGGGTTTTCTGATCAGAGCCAACACCCAGACCCTAGAGCTTTACATGGCCCCCAGGGCACTGGAAGATGGTCCTTCCTAGGTTCGGGAAACTTTTGCTGCAGTGTGGTCAAGTCTCGCCCAATCATTAATTCAAAGCTACTGGCTCTAGCTAGCCTTTTTCACATAATGGTCTCAAAATCTGGACTTTAAGCAGAAGTCCATCATTCACCCACTCTATAAAGAAGTTTTCATACCCAGGACAACCATGTGTTAAGTCTGTGCATGGTACCTCTTATTTCCAGGCCCCTTCACATTGTAATGAGTGTCTTCATTCATCTTGGGTGGATGAAAGACAGCAAGGGGGTGCCAGCTAATAATTTTAAGGTTAAATGGTGAGCTCACTCATCAGCTTTTCATAGAGACTGACTGGGGTTTTACTTGCTTGATAATGCATCTTCATTAGCTCTACACCTACAAAAACAAGTTTAATTACACAAAGCCTTTGTGCACATTTCAAGAGAGACCCTACTGAACTGATATTTAAGCAGATTGTGCTACAACTACTTCAGAACTATCATCATTATTCTTTAAGTATCTTCATGTCAGGCAGAAGAGTAAATACTATTTACTACCTAACATAGCGAGACATGCTCATCATGAAAGAATGTGTGAGATCTTGACCACTAATATTTGTTGTTTGTAATACAGACCTTGCCAATTAAGAAGTGGATGGATCACCAGGATCTTAAGACTTGACTTAGCAGCCGTGTGTGTCAGTTTAAAGCCCTGATCACTAATTCATTTGTCCATAATCTATTGCATTCATTTCAACCAGAAAGCACATGCAAGCATGTCACAACAGACGGTAATTTGAGCACTGTTTATTCAAAAATAATTTCACTTTTTAAATCTGGGACTTACTTTCACATATGGCATTTATATTCTTAAGTGTCTCAATTCCGTGAAAATCTTTGATAAAACTCAAGAGACAAGATAACACAAGGGAAAGGGCAAATGACTATGAGCAATACATGCCATCCTTCCTGATTTTGTTGCAACTTGCCTTGCCCACTGAAAAAACCAGGATACAGTGGTACCTTGTATAAAGGAATTAATTCGTTCCAAATGAAATTATGTTAAGCAAATTTTCCTTTATACAAATTATCATAGGAATGCATTGAAAATGCAGTAATTCCATTTTTATGTTGTACGAATTTTCCCCATAGGCGATTATGTTAAGCAAATTTCCCCTATCTCCGGAATTTTTTATGTTGTACAGATTTTATGTTATACAAGCTGTTTGTTATACAAGGGTCCACTGTATATGGATTGACAGCATCATATTGTACTAGGGTGGGAAAGAGCTTTCTTCCCTTTGCATTGTAAAGGGAAGACAGAAAACAATACAATAGTTCAATGAATACAACCCATTCTGGCAGGGAAAACCCAGGAAAAAAATAAATAAAAGAAAGGCCAACAGAATGCCATTTCCCAACATCTTAGTAGTTTACATTTGAAAAGGATTCTGCTCTTTGTTATCAAAATTTCAGCTGCACTTCAGCTGATGAAAAGCAGATGTCTGTCTAGCACAAAGGCCACTTGTAAGTGCTGTAGATTGTGATACTAGGCTGTTCAAAACTTGTATTTATGAAGGAAATTGTTTTAAAAGAAAAATAGCCACTTTTTCACGGATTAGGGTTTTATCTTCAAAACATACTGTTGGCCAAACGGGCTGTGCTAGAAGATGCTGGAAAGGAAATCTTGACTAGAGCTAATTGTTAGGAAATTTCAAACCAATGCACTTCCCTTTACTGAACCAACCATCTAGATCAGAAAGTAGAATGGACACAGAAGCATATAATTATTCATCAACAGCTATCTTGTTAAATAACAGTCTCTGATATGTTAAATAGGGTCACAAAATTCATGAATTCTGAAGTAGTCAGCCCATGTCTAATTCTTTTATAAGCTTTCTATATTTATTGCCATCTCAGAACTTTCAAGTGTCAAAGGTCAAATAGAAAAAGAAATTATCTAAGAGATTCCAATTGCCTGTCACTGGGACACACCAGATCAGCCTACTTAAACCAGTTCCAAGGTGTGATTAAAAATAACACAGCTTCTTCTAGTTATAAGAACACAGCCATACTCTAACCTCTCTGTTGTAAAATGGAGTTTTCTCCAAACACAAGTAGGTTATGTTCAGACCAGCACTGCAACCCATTTGTATAACTTCTCCCCCCCCTTAGAAAGTAAAAATGAGTGCACAATTATTAATTAGGTACATGCTAGAAAATGTGAATTACAACTCTCAGTGATCATTGGCATGCTGGTGAAACTTAAGAGAACACCACATCTGCCTATTCTCATATACGCAGCTATGCATATAATGTAATGAGGGGCAGTGCAAACTTTGGGCTTTATTGTTTCATCTCCCTCTTCCCTGTTTTCTTATTAATGTAGAAGGGAATTTCTGCACTAGGAAAGTTCTGTTTAAGATGGAACTTCTGTCATCTAAAAATTTTAAGTCATTAATAGAGAGCAGTAAGTAGGAGTTTCATGGGCATTTGTTTATCAGTCCATTCTGTGTCACTAACATGGTAATCTGTGAAGTTTACCATATTTGAGAAAATATGTTTTTATTTAAATATGTATTTGAATGTATTTTAGCCCAATGTACTTTACTTAAAAGTATACTTTCCATAAAACCTTTTACGTGTTTTCTGAGCCAAGAACTACATCACTACATTTGGAGAACCACAACAACTGAAAAGTAAGTGCCTCCCAATTCACCCATGAGTCCAAGGGTGCAGGTCTTGATGTCACTTGATGCTGGAATTTGGAAAGAATAAATTTATTCTGCAACTACACTTCTAATGGAGATGGGAAGGAATGTTTGGGCAGGTTATATGGAAGAGAAGAATGAGATAAATCTGTGTGACCTGACTCACAATGAAAAACAGAGTGACCATGGAAGATGTATGCACAGCTGAGAGTCAACACGGAAGAATGAACACAGAAAAAAAAATAAGGAGCTGCCAGAGTGTAAGCACTACAGAAATAAACATAAACCTATACAAATAGTGCTAAGTGAATGCCATGTAAAGCCTAACCAAACTCACTCAGTTTTCTGACATTGGCTTTCATTATGGAGCATGCGGACTGACTAGTCCTGGCCATCCAAAGAAAGATTTGTAATCATTTTAGAAGGCTGAAAAACAAAAACTAAACTAACAAAAACAGAGATAAGGCTACTCACCACACCGTATGAGTATGTGTCACATGTTTCGGACACTGGAAGACTCTGGATAACCTCTGGAGCCATCCAAGGAAAGGTGCCAACAAGGGACATATGTGTTGTATGGGAAAGGAATCTTGAAGCACCAAAATCACAGATCTAGACAAAGCATTAAACAAACAGTAAGACAGTTGTTCATTGTTGAGTGAAAACTAAATGTGAAACATGATGGGACTGAAAAGAACCTACCTTTAATACGCCATCACCAGCAATAACCACTAAAAGCAAAATTAAAAAGGTAGTAAGAGAAAATGACATTAGAACTATGAACAAATGGTTTACATTCTTTAAAAATAATCCCATTATGATAATGGACTTAAATATACTGAAGTAATCTAAAATATATCCTATTGAATTGATTATGATAAGCTCCCTTAATAATGTGTCACTTAAATGTGGACTTCAACCCCCACCACAAGCAGACAGCATCGACAAGGATGATGGGAACTGCAGCCAGATACATCTGGAAGTCTCCAAATGTGGGTAATCTGTTCTACAAATCCCTGGGAAAGAAACCTCAAGAATCATAATAGATAGCTTCAACCCCGAGGATTATAGCAGAAAAATCTCTTTATTAGGGCGGATGAAAATTAATGATGTTTTAAAACATTAAATCATAATTTAAATTTAAACAATCATTTTTATTTAAATTGTCCAAAAAAAAAACCCCACCTGACTTTTTAAATAAGTCTCTATTCCAATCAAATCCACCCTGCTAGAATATCATGGTGAAAAACATTTGGAACCCAGAGCTTAGATTTGAGTTGGTAAATTTGGACAAATTTCCCTAGTTTAAATTGATCGGTTTTCATAAAAATGTATGCTTCCTTGTTTTATTCAACAACTACCCCAGTTGCTATTCTGTGATGTTAAATTTAATTTGATTGCCTCCAGTATATGTAGGGTGAAATCCTCTTGCTTCGTATACTGGGTCATGCTAGCATAGGCCCACTAAATCAGTGGGGATTTGGTAGGTCAACTCCTCCATAAGTTAGAGTGATTTAAATGGCCCTATTCTGCTTTTCATTTACCATGATGCTAAAGTAAGTTGCAAGTAGGGAAGGTCCAGTTGAATAAATTGAAGTTATAGGGTTGACTTTCCAAGTCTCCAATGATTCAGGGGGCCCATTCAATGCTCCTTACAATGCCAGGTAAGAGGGCTTCAGTCACAGAAGCCATGCACAATTTCAGACAAATTCCCAAATGTTTCTCCCACAAAGAAACACAAAAGATACAAGCCAACTTTCCTCAAGGAAAAAGTGTGTTCTGAATATGTTTCCACTAACAGTAAACTACAAATAAAGTTGATTTTCTATTTTCAATGCCATCACTTTGATCTATTGTTTTTAAGAGATCACGCTCCATTACCATTTCGGGACTTCAGATCTCTGTGGATTACTTTAATTGGGGCTTCCATATGCAAATAATGCATTCCTAAAAGGAAATGAGAGATTTTAATGCAGCAAGATCGCATCTTGTCAGTACTAGCAGAAACCTGTTTGCACAATGAATTGAATAAGACAAACCTAATGAACTCTGGGAGCAAACCACAGATGTTAGAAGAACTGAAAGGACTTATCCATAACATATACAGTACCCATAATGGCCGTTATTTCACGTCCCTTTCATCGTGGTTCGCCATCCCACTTGGGACCGGTATGAAGAAATGTTACTCCACGTCCATTGTGTGATGACGGGAGTTCGTCCCGACCACACCCCCTGAACTGGGATTTAACTGGGATAAGTGATTCCCCTCCCTGGCCTCGGGAATCTGCTCATCTCGGTTCTCATTCTGGGACAAGTGCCCATGAGGTAAGGCTCGTCACGCAACGTGCCATTCTCCATCTAGTGGCAGGAGTGTGAAGTGCCATTCACCAGTACATTCCCTATGGAGTCAGCAGCGCAGTGCAGAGAGATTATAAAAATAAATGCCTCGAACTTAGCGCTCCATAACGCATTGAAGGCAAAGTTGAGGAGATTCAAAAGATCGAAAAATGGAAGGTCGGACAAAAAAAAACGAGAACAAAGGCTGAGAAGTTCAGATGTCATCATGAAACAAGGATGTGCAGTAACAGCCGTCACGGTACCATCAATCATGCCTGTGGGTACATGGGAACAGGAACAGTACCGGGACAAGACCACATGACTGCGAGCGACCTGATCAAAATGAACGTCAACTCGGAACGAGGAAGGACGTGAAGTAACCATCAAAGTTGCACCCTTGCCTGAAAAGAACTTCCTTTCTTTAACATAACCAGAACCGCAGCACTCAGGGTGTATTTCCCAATGGCAATATTATAAGTCTGCATTTTCACAGAGGAGAAGTAAGTTTCCTCCTGTGCTGTGATCTGTGTGTATAATCAGCACTGCTGAAACAGTTTTGAATCAAGTGGCCAGGGAAACAATGTTCAAGTAATAATAATTTTAAAAACAAACATACAGCTCCATTCTTTCAAATACCAGAGAAATAAAGAAATTCCTCTTTTATATAAGGATGGTGGTGTGAGATTATTTCTCCAGTCAATTCCTCAAAATGGTGGTGCTTATTTCTCCATTTAAGGTTTAAGGTATTTAGAATTAAGCTAATTCAAGCCCTTTGGGTTAAATAGGATGAATCTGTCTTGAATTTCACATCTTGGAAGGATTATTCTTTGGACTGCGTGTGTCTTTACTGGGAATACAATCAGGTTACTTGGTATACAAGACAGGTATGTTGTTCAAATGTCCAAACCCTTCTTCTGTCCTTTACTGGGATTAAAATATTAATGAGCAAAATGCATTGCATTCTAAGCTGTACAACAGCCAGCATTAAAATCACCAGCATGTCTCACTGCCAAAATATGAGTTACTTGCCGACAGGAGCTAGTGAAATGCAAGCCAGGGTTTTATAAGAACATGTTTTTGGAGACTGCATCATCAGGTTTCTCATCAATCTAGGAATGGTCTGTCTTTAAAACCGTCAAGACCATGGCAAAGTAGGACTGCTCAAGAGAGTATATACTTAAACAAAAGAAAGTAACTGGCCTCCAAGATTTCTCCTGGCTTCACTAACACTAATAAAATTATTTCCAATTACATTCTTCAACTAGATGTGTACTTGGGAGAACACTGAACATTATACACAGCTAACCTTTCCAAAGCATTTAAAAACCAAGAAGACAAATCTTTAATTATTCAGTTGTATCTTTGTACAGTTTAATTCTTATTTTAATTTTTAACTTATTATGTTTTCAGTTCTCATGCTGTGAGCTGTCTTGGGTCCCCTTACCAGGATAAAGATGCTTTAAATAAAACAAACAATAAGAGCAATAAATATTCTACATACGCATTAGAATTCCAGCGTCTGTCAAACCAGAGAATAATCTGATGAGCACCAAAAAGACAACAATAGGAAATAAGCTGGACTTATAGGAAGGAATACATAGTTGGGCACCTTAAGGCCAAAGTGAAATTGGGAAGGCCTGTGATCAGATCTTCTAACGTTAGGAGGTTTGTTTAAGAACAGTTGTTGGGATGGTATTTAAGGTCCACCAGAAATGCTTGGGTGGTTGTATCTTTGTACTCTTGACCTTTCTCTGTGTGTATGTGTTGTGTCATTACAGTCATGACTGACTCTTCGTGACCCCATGTCCATGGAGTTTTCTTGGCAGGAATATTGGAGTGGTTAGCCAGTTCCTACTCCAGGCGCCCACAGCACCTGGTATTCCCTGGTGGTCTCCCATCCAAGTACTAACCAGGGCTAACCCTGCTTAGCTTCCGAAATCAGGTGAGATTGGATGTGCTCAGGGCATCTAGGCTGCACTCTTGACCTAGTCAAAATATTTTCCTAAAGCTGATGTTCATTCCCTGGGGATGGGGAATTTATGCCTGGAACAAATGGAAAACTCAGAGGGGGGAATACCAATGTAGCTGTTCTGCAAGGAACACATTCCACCTGCTAGTGCTGTCCCAGTTACTACTAATGTGCTTTCAGTCACAATTCAAAATGCTGCTGATTGTCTTTGAAGTCGTACATGGCTCAGACTCAGGGAATCTCAAGAACTACTTCCACCCAAGCCAAATCCTACGGTCTGAGGGAGAAGGCTTGTTAAAATTCCTATTTAAGCACACCTTTTATTGCTTACTGTACACTGTTAACTGTGTTTCTCTTTTGTAGATGTTTTGTAATCTTATAGTATTTTAAGGCTGGTTGTAATTGTTATTAGCTCCCTTGAGAATACACAAATACACTAGAAGGATGCTCTTAGATAAACTTTTTAATATATAAACCTTTTGAACAAATAAATTAAGGGGAGGAGTTAGAGGCCTCCTCCCAGAGTACTAGCATTCCAAAATTAGATAACCATCCTTTAGCAATCATTTTTAAGCCCAAAGCAATGTGTTAGGAGATCAACTTGCACCTCACTGTACATAGAACACTTCAGTACCAGCCTTAGTGAAAATGCTATGAAGGGAGATGTGTAAGCACTTTTAATAACTGTATGTCATTGCTAACCAAGCATGAATAATGAGAGAGAGAGAGAGAGAGAGAGAGAGAGAGAGAGAGAGAGAGAGAGAGGCCTCTATACAAAGGAAGCATCCCTCTTTAAAACATTTTACTTTATGATAAATGTTTACAGGAAATAGACAAATCATTGTGATCACTAAAAATATGTATCTGCAAACAGCTTCTACAAGCTGTCTTTTTGAATTAAAGCCAATTTGATAAACAAAAAATTGCTAGTGGTCATCATAGGAGACTTCAAAGACGGTAACTAAGGAGACCTGAAAGTCAGTCTTCTGAACTGTATTGGAGTTAGGCCAAAAACCAGATTTTTCTTGGTAGATAGCTTATTCGTTGACAAAACATGTTTCCAGTTATCATCATCATCATCATCATCATCATCATCATCATCATCATCATCATCATCATCATCATATCTATCTACTGCTGTCAAGTAACCTCACTCACCTTTTGCTATATCAGTTGCCCAGGTCATTATGTGATCCATGTCCATATCCTCACTTCTGTTGCTATTAATGTAGTCATACAGTGACCCAGCAGAAGCATATTCTATTAAGAAAGAACACCCATGTTTTAAAATGTCATCATCCCATATTAACTTTCCAAAGCTACACACCTTACAAGCACAGGCATTTTGTAGAATGCATTTATACTTCCTATACTTATGAAATAAACCCTTCTGAAATAAATACTGTATCTGAGTTAAGGAAGCTATAGCCCAGGGGCTCCCAACTCTGAGTTCCCAATGTTTTTGGATTACAAATTCCAGAAATCCTGAGCAACACATCTAGTACTAAAGTCTTCTGGGTGTTTTAGTCCAAGAACATCTGAGGACTTGTGGTTGGGGAACCACAGCTTTAACCTTTCTGTTTGTTAATTGCTACAGCACTAATAATTCCTTACCACTTACCATGCTGGCTGGTGCTTCTGGAGCTTGAGAAATGTTCTCACTCCAGTTTACTGAGTCAAAGTGCGCTTATTTCAAGCACAAAAGGTAAATTACTATCAAATGTGAATTACAGTGCATACTCAGATTTCTGACATAGAGTTGATTCTGTGAAATAAATCAAACTTTGTAAGAAGTGTCTTAAGTCCCTTTGTGATTTCAGTTGATTTACTCTAAGATAACAACCTCAAGAAGTAGACTCTGTGAAATCAATGAAACTTAAGTTAATAACTGTGTTGAGACCTTTTGATTTCCATTGATCTACCCTAAGATAACAACCTCTAGAAGCAAAAGAACCAAATGTTTTAATTTTAACAATGAATTTACAATATAAGCAACAAAAAGTATATGAGAAGGATTACACTGGGAATTAATAAATTAATTCATAAATAGTTTACACAAATATAGAATATACCTCACTGATGAGCAAAACAATTAGTAAATTATCCAGTAATATAAACTGTTTGTAAAATTAAACAATACAAACTTTGTATTGCTCTTTCTCAAAATAATTTTTGGGCTTATTTTTCCATGAATCAGGCTTCCCGTTATGCATCAGGACACATTTCAAGCAGTACAGGACAGCTATTTGATTTTGATATTGTCATTCATCAAACTAGCAAAAACGAATCACTGGCCACTTTTTTGTTGATATCTGACTGGAAGGGTTGAATAAACATGCATGCTTGTAGACAAGATCCATTGCACGTGAAATGTAGCAGTATGTGAGTGAAGCAGCATTAGGTACACATTTTGTATTAAAAATGTGATGTTCAACAAGCATCTAGAATCAACTTCGATGGAAGAGCATCTGGGCAAGTTAAAGCATGTAAAACAATTAAATATAAATATGAATATTCAAAAATATATTTATATTTATATTCAACAATAAATAATCTGAACTTCCACAGCCAAAAAGAGCCAAACTGCAACATCTAGATCTGAAATTAAAATTAAATAGAATGCAGAAGAGCAAACAGAAAAGAGAAAAGTGTTAAAATCCCACTTCTTCCTGCTCCTTTGTTCCAATCAATACCAGATCCTTTGCACTGAAGTTGCTGGTTAAAGGTCCGGGGTAGTCCGATCATGGATATAAATCATGGATGTTTAGTTTGGCTCATGCTCAACCTGAACTCCCTGCCAGTATGTTCATTTCTAAATCAGGAAATCTTCCTTTCTTTTTTTAGCTGCCAGGATCCTAAAGTGGGAACTCTGAGAACAATCTAAAAGTGATTCCACACAGAAGATTTTTTTAACAAAAGTCACTATAAACATGTGTTTGAGGCCAGGTGGGTGGGTGGAGTACACAATACAAGTCTTGTCCAGAAACCTCCTACCTACTAGAAGTATCTTTCTCCATATATTCATAAAATGCTAATGTTGTACTCTATTGTATCTCAATTAGAAGCTTGGGGGAGGGGATTCAGAATGTATGCATAACAAGAAATGAAGTGCAACCACACAACACATTAAAATATAACAATCTACAAAGGCTTTTTTTGTCTCATAATCTTTTTTCATCTTAGCTCTTGTTGCTGTGTAAGTTACTCATCCTGTTTTTGCAATTTTATGTTTCCCATTGCTTTGTCCTTCCAAAAACACAGTCACATCTTGTTTTGTACACATCACATGCCTTAGATGATATGCCTTCAGCCAAGAACTTCATAATCATTTCATGCAACAGTGGCAGTATGTAGGAGACAAAAACAGTTTCGTACAAAACTCAGCTCAATGAAGATAAATGCCCTCTGATTATTCAAATACCATAAAGAGCAACTTAACAACTGCTTCTATGATTACCTATGTTCACTGTGAGGAGTTAGCATCTTATCCCACTGTATGTTACCTCATACCATATATATTCATATACAGTGGTACATTGTATAAAGGAATTAATTTGTTCCAAATGAAATTATGTTAAGCAAATTTTCCTTTATACAAATTCCCATAGGAATGCATTGAAAACGGAGTAATCCCATGTTTATGCTGTATGGATTCTCCCCATAGGCGATTATGTTAAGCAAATTTCCCCTATCTCCAGAATTTTTTATGTTGTACAAATTTTATGTTATACAAACTGTTTGTTATACAAGGGTCCACTGTATAAGTTGAGTTTTTCAGCCCTTATTTTGGGCTGGGGGAAAAAAGGCCCTCAATTTATATTCGGGTGAAGGAAAAGCGGCAGGTTTTTTAAACTTTTTTTTTCTCTCCCAAAGCAAGCGCCAATGTCCGCCATCGGCACTTGCTTCAGGACAGAAACAAAGTTTTTAAAACCCACCGCTTCTTCCCCCCATCGGAAGAAGAGGAGGAGGAAGAGGAGGAGGAGGAGGAGGAGGAAGGTAAGGGGAACTGCGGCGGTGGCAGGAGCAGCACCCACCAGTGCCAGCTTGGGGAAGTGAGCGGAGGGAAATATTGACTTGGGTTATACTTGAGTCGATCAATTTTCCCACTTTTTAAAGGCAAAATTAGGGCCCCCGAGTTATACTCAGGTCAACTTGTACTCGAGTATATAGGTATTAAAAATATAATGTGCGAATAATTAGGGACAGGCATTATGCACAGAATTATCACTTGATATGTTATTGTGTTCGTTTTATGCAATTTTATTGATGGCTCTGTTTGTATTTTTAATTGTTGTTTCTTACTTTTTGTTTCTTATTGTACTTGTTAAACACCGAGTAGTAGTGCTTCTTACTGGCCAGGAGGTATTGAAAAGATAAAGGTAAAGGTTCCCCTCGCACATGTGTGCTAGTCATGTCCGACTCTATGGGCAGTGCTCTTCTCCATATTCAAGCCGAACAGCCAGTGTTGTGCAAGTCCACGGCCACGTGGTCAGCATGGCTGCAAGGAAACACTGTTTTACCTTCCCGCTTTTTATGGCGGTACCTTTTTATCTACTTTCATTTACATGCTTTAGAACTGCTAGGTTGGCAGGAGCGGGGGTTATCAGCGGGAGCTCGCTCCGTGGCACCCAGGATTCAAACCACTAAGCTGCCAACTTTGTAGTCACCTAAATTGACTTCAATGTCCTTCCCTTTCTAGGCACTGGAGTGGAAAACACTGAACGTGATTTCCCCCCCCACACACACACAGATCCTTCAACCACCACAGCTGCTGGCACCATGGTGGCTTGCAAACATTTGTTTGTTTCATTATATCTACTACTCCATTAGTGAACGCACAATTTTGGGCAGTTCACAACAACAATTTTGGGCAGTTCACAACAAGCAATTTTTTTTTTTTTGCGGGGGACTATAATTCCCATTGAACCTCAAGCAGCAAGGGCACAGTGGCCATGGTGGCAGGGGGAATCCTGTGGGTTGCAGGCCCCAAAAAGGAAACTTCCCCAAGTTTGATGCTTCAGGGAAAATCAATGCCTGGCACTCTAAGTGCCTGAGAATAACCGTTTCCTCGTAGATTGCAGTAGCTGTTCAAAGAGCAAAGGAAAAGAGCCAAAGCCACTATTCCCTAGTGCCTGCTCTAAACTTTAAAACTGTCTTCTTGTAGTGTTCTCTAGCTGCTGCTGAGCATGTTTTGCTAGGATATGAAGCATGAAGTACAAGTGCAGCTACAAAACTATTTTTAGACCAGATCACGTTGATAGCATTAGTTGTGCACTTGGAAGCTTGCGGTCTGCGTGAGACAGGGGTTTCTTACCATGTCAAGATGAGGCAGAATCCTCCCTTCAACCATGTACCACCTTAATACTGGTATTTAATACAGACACGGATGATAAAGTGTTTCATGTTGCATTAATCTAAATACAACCTACTAAAAGAACCGTACTGCTCGTAAAAGTTGAATGAAGCAGCAGCCTATTCGCTGTTATTAAAAATATGTATCTGGCACTGCAGAAACACTAGGCTTTCTTGAAGGCAACACACACACACACACACACACACACACACACACACACACACACACACACACACACACACACACACACACACACACACACACACACACACACACCAAAAGGAGGAACTGTAACTTACCTGTGACAATGCCATAATTGGGGGGTTCAATGACAGCTCCATAAAATTGAATGATGTTTTTGTGGCTGAGCACACTGAGTATTTCTGCCTGTTTGAAATCCAAGGAAACCATTAGGTGTAAATACAACACAGTCTTCAGCTTTAGTAAAAGTCAAACTTCACGGATTAATCTCTTTTGCACATGATACAGCAATACAGAAAGACTGCCTCCTTCAAATTGTTCTCATTTAAAATTATTTTCGCACAAACCACATTCAAGCCTAATCCTCTTTGGCTCTAGGAGATCACAAAGGGAGCATATTCTTTATGAGATGACATTCAACGGATACACTCTTCTGTGCACATGGTGGCTTTTCAGAACTAAAATCGGAATACAGTATTAGCATATTGATAGCTGATCAGTCCATACAATGTGCCTCTCCACACAATCCCCGATACATGAGGACAATCAAGAGGAAGGGTGTGCAGAGGGCACTGCCTGTTTGAAACTGTCCCCAGTCTGTCACAAGGACTCTGTAATACAGGTTTTATACAGAACGCATTTCTACAGTTCAACCACTGTCCTCAAATGCCTGCCTACAAGCCTACAAGCCATGCATAAATATGCATGCTTGTAGACAAGATAATAGTCTTATACATATGGGAAATTCTCTAAAACCTTATGCATGGCTTGTAGGCTTGTAGGCAGGCATTTGAGGACAGTGGTTGAACTGTAGAAATGTGTTCTGTATAAAACCTGTATTACAGAGTCCTTGTGACAGACTGGGGACAGTTTCAAACAGGCAGTGCCCTCTGCACATCGGTTTTAGAGAATTTCCCCCTAACACAGAAGTTTCAGAACTAGGACATCTTAATCCAGGGACAGGAAACTTCAGCAAGGCCATAAACCATGTTTCAGTTTGTCCAGCAGCCCAACAGCCTTCCTCCCTAATTTGCATGTGCAATTAAAAAAATTAAATGTTTTTAAACAGTGGTTTGCTTTTCCAGTTACATGTTGTTAACTGAAAATGGATAGAAGGAAGGAAGGAAGGAAGGAGAGAAGATAAGAAAAGAGAAGGGAAGAAAAGAGAAGAAAAGAGAAGAAAGGGGGAAAGAGAAGGGGGAAAAATGCAAAACTTGAAAATTGCCTTTGTATCTTCCAGGTACCAACATTCTTCCCACATTCCTTAGAGGGGCACATATGGGTGGTAGGGATCATAAAATGGATTTGGGGTGTTAGTAGTCACAAAAGAGGCCCTTGTGTTGTAAGCCACAGATCTACAGTAGGTCAGAGGTAGCCCACCCCTGCTCCAACCAGTCACTTTTGTTAGGGCAAGTTTTAACATGGAACTAGAAGAGAAACATACCATATTTTTCCACCTATAAGAGGCTCCCATGTACAAGACAGCCTCCACTTTTCCAACCCAAAATTAGTTTTGCAACTGTGTGAGTCTCTCCTTGGCTTACTTCCACATATAATACAACCTTCAATTTTTAGTCTAATAATTTTATTTATTTATTTATTTATTTTTTTGGTGCTTATACACCGCCCGTCTTCCCGAAGGAACCCCGGGTGGTTTACAACATAAATACAGAAAAAGCAAACAATAAAACAACAATAATAGTAAACTGTGCAAAGCATCAAAACAAGCAACCATGTAAAAGCCACAGAGAACAATAACAATGATAACAATAATGAAAAGAGGGGGGAAAATTAACTGTCACCAAATGCCTCACGAAACAGCCAGGTCTTTAAGGCTTTCTTAAAGGCAGGCAGGGACTGTGCAAGGCGCAGCTCACTCGGGAGATGGTTCCAAAGCACCGGGCCAGCCACAGAGAAGGCTCGGTTATATTTTAAACAAAACTATAGTCTTATACATATGGGAAAATACTGTATATTCAGTAGTGGTCAGACATATGTTGATCCACTTCTGTGTTAGCTTCAAAGTAATGACCCTAACATATAAAATCCTAAAAGGCCTTGGACCTGAATGCTTAGTTCTGATGAGATCAGCCCATACTACTTGTTACTCCCAGGCCATATGGTTGAGATCCTTGAGATCTGAGAGAAGCTCAGAAGGAAAAAACTAGAAGGTGCAATCACTCCCTCTCTTTCTAAGGAACAATCTCCTGCTAAAGATCTGCCTGGCCCCCTCATTGGATTCTTTTAAGCGGACTTTAAAAACCTGGCTCTATAGGCAGGCCTTCCCAGAGCTCCTAACGACAGGACACCATGGATGTCAAGCTAAAACTATCAGTCCCATCATCTCCTTTTACTATGTAATTTTATTTTGCATAATTTAGTTGTTCATGTAATATTAAGAGTGTTTATTTAGTCTGATTTAAATTTATTGTGTATCTATGTTTTTTAAACTGTGTTTGGCTATTGTAAACTGTGCAGAGTGGTCATGATGCAAGATGGGCGGTACAGAAATTAAACAAACAATCAAACAAACAAATATGCAGCCTTTGCATCAACCAGTCCTCCAATTTGTAAACTGGATGTGCCCTATTCAGAGGTTCATTCAGCACAAATAGAGAAGACAGTAATGTGAGACTGATAAAATGGGACCCCCATACATTACTGACTGTAAAAAAGCAAATACTCATCAACTACATACTAAGTATTTTAATAAAGGGAGCCATTTACCCTAGAAATTGTACAAATAAGCCCTGCAGGTCACATGCTAGTTATTCAGAACACCTTTCCATTCGTGGTAGCTATATATTTGGTAATAAACATGTTCAAGTTATGACAACTGTTTCCTTTATGATTAAAAGTATAAAAGGCATTCTTTCTCATCGGAGAACTGGAGAAGCCAAGGGAAGGCCCCAAGGCTGTTCAACCACAGATATATAAAAATGTTGGATGTCATTATTTTTTTCACCCAAAAGGGCAGCTTTCACTTTATTCTAAGACAGAGAGAAAATGTTTAGTAGAAACCAGAAAGTTTCAACCCGGAAAATTGTACCTTCAGCATAAGCTGTTAATTTAAAATATTCTTCCTCTGCATATCAATGATCAATACAATTTCCCTCTTTGGCTATAACACTGGGCACATTTCCAACTTTTTTTAAAAAATGCACAAAGTACAGCATGCACATTTTGCTGCACAGTTCCAGATTTACAAATCCTGGAAAGTGTCTTCACCATCACTATGAATGCCAAGAAGCCACAACTGCTAATGCCCAAGAAAGGGAATGAGGAGCAGTTCAGCACAATCCATGCAAAAAAAAAAAAAAAAAAACCTGAGCCACAATTCTTACTGCAATCTCTAATTATCATGACTTCAGGCAGACATAAAAGGTTAGTTTGGGACAATCATTTCGTTTTCTAGTTATATGTGAAGATAAAATAAAACCTCACTTAACTTTCCCATTAACAAAGCTTGTTGAGATATGCTAAATTTGTTCATATACGAACTGTATATGAAAATCGTACATGAAAATCTGTATATAAAAACTGTATATGAAAATCGTACTGTATTTTCAAAAATGGCTTCACTAAGGAAAACGTTCACTCTTGCATTGCCTGCACTTAAAAGTTCTTATCACGTTGGGGAATAGATATCACACACAAAAACCCACAACAACAGAACAGCATGTTTCAGCCCCAAAATATATGCAAGGAGAATGGGAAGCAAAATTTGACCCGGTCACCCATCAACCAAATTTCCCAGCGTGAGTTATTCTGTCATGACAACTTAGAAGGCTACGTGTGTTTAACTACTCCAGCACTCGGATTAGTAGAACATCCTTGCTTCCTAATATTTACCACTGTTTCCAGGGAGACCTGATTACTTCTAGTGTTGCAGACTTATTTGCCATGTTTTATTAAAGGAATGCCAAAATTATTTTAGAAAGGTCTCAAGGGAGATAAACAAAGAAATGTAGCCGAAACTTGCTGCAGGATTTTAAGGAATAGTTTTTTATTATTTAATGTTTTTTTATTAAATTTTAAACTACATACAACGACATAAAAAATGAAAGTAAAAAAAAACTACAACAAACAATATAAGTGCACCCCCATCCCACGGGTCCATCCATACATTCTTATTCGTTGCTCCATCTTCTATTCTTCTAGTAGTCTTCTTAAAGTTCTCTTCTCCAGAATTGTTGTGAGATATTCGTGGACTCTTTCCCTTTTCCTTCGACTAGTACATAATCTAAAAATTTACCCCAGATATCGTAGAAAATGTCTTTTTTCATTTCTCCTCGTTTAACCTTTAAACTGCAGGAGAGTTTATCGTTTATAGCTATATCCCAAAGTTCATTATACCAGTCTTCCATCTTGAATTCTAGTTTTGACTTCCAATTTTTTGCTATAATTAATCTAGCAGCTGTCATAAAATTTGCTATTAGTTCCTTTGTTGTAACAACATAATCTTTACTTGTTAACAATGATAATAATGCTATCTCTGGATTACAATCTATATCCATCTTAATCATATTACTTAGCTCTAAAAACACTTTTTCCAGAACCTTTGGACTATTTCACATTCCCACCAAAGATGCAAGTAAGTACCAAGCTCTTTTCACATTTCCAACATATCTTAGAGTAAGCAGGATTCATTCTATTTAGTCTTACTGGGGTTAAATACCATCTGGAAACCAATTTGAAGTAGTTTTCTTTTATCCTGACTGACAATGATCTCAAAATTCTCATATTCCAAATTTTTTTCCAGTCTTCTTTCTCTATCTGTACATTAAGGTCTTGGTTCCAAACTTCTCTCAAGGTGTTTAACTCCTTCATTTCTGATAATTCCCCTAGTATTTTATATATTTTACGTGTTATTCCTTTCTCTGAATTTTCCTGTTCAGACTCAAGCGATAGTAGGAAATGTTCAAATTTTGTGCATTCTCTGATTTGATTATTTCTCTTTCCCCAGTCCTTTATCCATTTTCCTAGTTGAATATAATTTAACCATGTTAGATCACTGGGTTGCAAAATATTTTTATATCCTGAATTGTTTTAATCTTGAGCATCCAATCCTTTAGTCTAGCTATTTTCTTAATTTTAAATAACTCCAAATAATGCTTCAAGTTGTCTGGAAAGCTTTCCAAGTCAGTAACTAAAGCCAGTGGGGATCCCTTCGGAGACAAGATTTTCCTATATGTTCTCCATGTAGCAATTAAACTATTCAATAGGGGTTGTCAATCTTTACTTTGTTTTTAACTTCCGTGAATAAAAATGTGTTTATTTCCCCCTTTATATCCAAAGACTCTTGCTCCCACCATATTAACTTCTGTGGTTTAAAAAGAATTTCCCCAAAGAACTAAGTTGATTGGCTATATAATAATTTTTTATATTGGGTATACCTATTCCTCCTTCTTTCTGAGATCTATACCATAGACTTTTATTTATTCTTGATTTTTTCCCTGCATTACAATACCTATTTATCATGTCTTGAGAGTTTTAATTTCCTTTTCTAAAAACTGAACCGGTAACATTTTAAAAATAAAGTTAATTTTTGGAAGTATTTTCATTTTTATCAATGCAATTCTGCCAAACCACGATAATTTTAGTTTAGAGTAGGATATTAATTTGTTTTTCATCTCCTCTTCTAATTTCAAATATTTCTTTCTTTAGTTTTAGTAAATTCTTTATGGAGTTCTAATCCTAGATATTTAATGCTTTTTCCCGGTTTAAGTCCAGATTTTTCAATCATCTTTAAGTCATGTTTTCCATAATTGAAGAATAAACTCTCTGATTTTTGCCAGTTTACACATAATCCTGTTATTTCTCCAAATTCTTCTAAATGAGTTTTTACTCTTTGAATATTCTCTATTGGGTTTACAATAGTCAAAAGAGCATCGTCCGCGAATAAACTAATTTTAGTTGCCCCATCTTTCCTATACCTTTAATAAATTTGTCGTCCCTTATGGCATTTGCCAGGAGCTCTATAACAATACAAAAAGGACTGGAGAAAGAGGACATCCTTGTCTAGTTCCTCGGCCTAGGGTGATTTGTTCAGTCAATCCATCATTAACTATTATTGAGGAAGTGCCCGTTGAATATAGTTGATTTATTACTCCCAAAAAGGATTTCCCAAATCCCATTTTTTTAACAATATTTTTAATGTGGGCCATTGAACACAATCAAAAGCTTTATAAAGATCTAGAGATAACATCCCAGCTTTAGTAGTACTCTTACTCATTTCATAAAGAACATTCAGATTCCTTCTAATAATATTTGCCATTTGTCTACCTTTGATAAAACCACATTGATCCTCTTTAATATATTTAGCTATAAATTTATTCATTCTTTTAGCCAAAATTGCTGTGAAAATCTTAGCATCTTGATTTAATAAGGATATTGGTCTGTATGACCCAATATCCATTAAATTTTTATTAGGTTTTGGAATTAAAATAGTTAAAGAATGGGTCCAAGATCTCGGAATTTGTTCTCCATTCAAAATTTCATTATATAGCTTCTTTAATTTAGGTATTAATACTGCTTTAAAAAGTTTGTAAAATTCAGGTCCCAGAGCGTCCACTCCGGGCGTTTTATTATTCTTTAATTTGTCTATTACCTCGCTTATCTCTTGATCTGTAATAGGCTTTTCCATTTCCAGCATATCTTCCTGTTCCAAGACCCTCTTTAAATTCTTAGTGATATACCTTTCTATATCCTCCTTAGGTTTATTTTTTGTAGTATATAACAACTGATAAAACTCTTGTATAGCTGACAACTTTTCCTTCATTTGTGTGCATGTCTTACCTGAGGAGTCTTTTATAATCCCTATTGTATTCTTGTCTTGTCTTTTCTGTGCTAATAAGGAATAGTTTTAAACTTGTGGACGTTTAAACCTGTCAGCTGCTTTTACACAATGTTTCATGAAAAGAAATTCTTGTCTAGCATTGATTACATAATGCAATTCCAAGTTTAGTTGGCCAAAAGAGATAGCCTTCTGTATTTATATTGACTACTAATAGAAAACCTGATGTCTTCTCCAACTCAATTGCAGCTCTGATTTGTAGATCTTTAAGCTTTCAAATGTGTGTGTGATGGTTAAGGGTGCCTATAATGAGCAGATTAGTCACAATCCTATGCCTTCCTAGAAGCATAGTAAGCATGTGGGGGTGGGGTGGGGCACAAAATGGAAACTCTACATGAAACCAGGGAAAACAAAACACACAAGAACCCTCACCCCCTTGCTAGCCCAAAAAATCTTTCCTTAAAAGATCTGGCAGTCCCTTGTCAACACACTGTACAAGGCCTTGCCCTTCCATGAAGCACGGGTTTGGGGTAGGTAGGAAGACACAAACAGTAGAGACACCATTATGATATGCTTTGGGGGCACCGTCAAGACAATCCAAAGCCACCTTGATCAGAGCATTCTAGTACTGGGAGGGCAACCACTGATGTCTCCATCCACAAACCACAAACCCTTTGTCAAGTGACAGAGAAAGAGGGAGTGCCATTACAAAGACAACAGGGAACTCTTATTCGTTGCTTATTTATTTTATACTTTTCTATATCATGCCTTCCACCCACTGTATTTCAAAGCAAGATAAGCCTTTTTAAATAAATAAATGCGTACATTATATCATATTAAATTTAAACATAAAAACTGAACTACTTTGTTACTTTAAGCAGCTGAGAAATGAAAAGGTACAATTCAGGTACATATTTAGATTGCCTAAGATATTGTATTTTTGCATTTTTAAACCTCCCGTCTCCATGAAAATTGTTTGTTCTCCCCTAATCTCGGTGATTATTCTATCCTCCCATACCCTACCTTATTCTAGACACAGATTTTAGTTTACTGGACTGGTTCACCTACACTTCTCTGTATTATACAGTTCTTTCATTTATTTATTATTTTACCTTCAGGAGCACTGGAAGGCCATTCTTTTAGCGAGGAAGTCACCTATATTTCTCTGATGTCTGGCAGAGGGAGGTATGCTGCGGATGCAGGATCAAGTAGACCAAAGAGAAGGAGGGAGAGATGGTTGCAAGCTGTCCCTTGTTCTAACCCTGCACCCACCTGTCAGATACGAGGTAACCAGCTCAGTCGGCCCTCCCCTCTATCCTTGGTGTTATTGAATGCCAGGTCAGCCTCTAATAAAGCCCACCTAATTTATGATTTGATTCAAGATCATAAGGCAGACCTGGCTTGTATTACTGAAACTTGGGTGAGCGCAGAATGTGGTCCTACCCTCGCTCTGATGTGTCCTCCTGGGTACTCCATCCAACACCTGGGTAGATTGGAGGGGCGGGGTGGCGGGGTAGCCATTGTATACAAAAACACCCTTGAGGCTGTCAGGCTCTCTGCATTGGCGGTTCCAGATCTTGAGGTCCTCCACGTGGCTATTGGGGGCAGGGAAGGAATTGGGATAGTGCTGGCGTACCGCGCTCCCCGTGACCCAGCACTTTCCCTTCCGGAGCTGGCCACCTTTGTCTCCGGGGCGTTGTTGAGATCTCCTAGGCTTTTAGTTCTGGGGGACTTCAACATCCACGCGGAGGCTCAGGTTTCGGGTCCAGCTCTAGAGTTCTTGGAAACCATGGCTTCCTTGGACATGTCCCAACTTGTCATTGGCCCCACCCACATGGCAGGACATACATTAGATTTGGTTTTCGCAAATGCACAGAGAGAGAGTGGATCGATGGTGACTGACCTTGAGTCAGTCCCCTTGTCATGGTCAGACCACTACCTGATTAAATGCAGCCTCACAGTGGCACCCCCTCTCCGCGGGGAGCTTGTACCCATTAAGATGGTCCGCCCACGCAGGCTACTGGATCCTATTGGTTTCCAGGATGCCATGGGTGGGTGACCCGCTGAACTGGTTGGTGCTCCTGTTGACGCTCTGGTGGATAGTTGGCATACTGCTGCCACCAGGGCAGTGGACACGATTGCACCCAAACGCCCCCTCCATCGCATGACCCATCCAGCTCCATGGTTTAACCAGGAGCTGCGGGCCTTAAAGCGAAATCGGAGGAGGCTAGAGAGCATCTGGAGGCAGGCCCCGACGGAATCTATCAGCCGTAAAGATCGCATCATCCATCTATCTAGCTAAGATCAAGGCCACAAGAAGAACTTACTTCGCTACCCGGATAAGCGAAGCACAAAATCATCAGGCCGAATTGTTCCGCATAGTGCGCGATCTATCCGGGGTTGGTCACAGTGAAAGGCCTCCCCCTAGTATTTCCTGTGACCAATTTGCGGCATTCTTTAAGACTAAAGTGGAGACCATCCGCCGGGACCTGAACCACCATTTACAAACAGTAGATCGAGCAGAGATGTCCAGTGCATCGCCTTGCCCGGCATTGCTTTCCAGCTTTCAACCAGTGACGCCGACAGATGTGGACAGAGCCCTTGATCGCTGTCGGGCCACCACCTCCTCCTTGGATCCTTGCCCAGCTTGGTTAATAAAAACAGCCAGGCCAATTATGAAGGAATGGACCACAGTAATAATTAATGGGTCTCTCCTTGAGGGCAGGGTTCCCTCGGCCTTCAAGGAGACTCTCATTAGGCCCATTCGGAAAAAACCTAATGTGGCGGCAGACCAAATTGACAATTATAGGCCTGTCACCAATATTTCTTATATGAGCAAGGTCTTGGAGAGGGTGGTGGCAGATCAGCTTCAGGGTCTTCTGGATGACACAAATGCCCTCGATCCTTTTCAGTCGGGCTTCAGGCCGCGCCATAGTACGGAAACGGCATTGGTCGCCCTGCATGATGACCTTTTGAGGGAGTCTGACAGGGGCAAAACGTCCCTGTTGGTCCTCCTCGACCTCTCAGCGGCCTTTGATACCGTCGACCACGGTATCCTCCTGGGGAGGCTCTCCGAGTTGGGGATTGGAGGCACCCCAGCGAGTGCAGCTGGGTGAGATGACCTCCGCTCCTTGGTCTCTCAATTGTGGGGTGCCACAGGGGTCGGTCACCTCTCCCATGCTCTTCAACATTTATATGAGGCCGCTGGGGTCATAAGGGGTTATGGAGCTTCGTGTCACCAATATGCAGATGACACCCAGCTCTATATCTCCTTTCCATCTTCTGCAGTGGATGCCATTCCGTCCTTTGAGCGCTGCCTGGCAGCCGTCTCAGATTGGATGGGGGCTAATAGGCTGAGGTTGAACCCGGGCAAGACGGAGATCCTGCATGTGGGCCCCCCTGGTGTCTGCGGGTTGGGGAACTCCCTCACTTTTGGGGGGGTGACTCTCTCCGCGAAGGATGGGGTCCGCAGTTTGGATGTCCTACTGGACCCGGCACTCACCATGGAAACCCAGGTGGCGTCAGTGGTCCATTCCGCTCATTGCCAACTGCGGAGGATCGCCCAGCTGCGGGCCCTCCTTGACATCAGGGCGTTAACTACGCTGGTTCATGCACTTGTAATCTCGAGAATAGACTAGTGTAGTGCTCTCTACGTGGGGCTGCCCTTGAGGTTAATGTGGAGATTGCAGCTAGTGCAGGATACAGCTGCCAGACTTCTAACGGGGCAAAGAAGGCATCAACATATTACCCCTGTGCTGGCAGCCCTGCACTGGCTGCCGGTACGCTACCACATTGACTTCAAGGTTTTGACGTTAACATACAAAGCCCTAAACAGTTTGGGACCTCAGTATCTGACAGAGCGGCTCCTCCCAAGAAGAACTGCCAGGATCACCCGTGCCAGCCAGGCAGGACACCTGGGAGTCCCAACACCGAGGGAGGCCCGGAAAGCTGTCACAAGGAGTAGGGCCTTCTCTGTGGTTGCTCCCCAATTATGGAACCATCTACCCCCTGAAATTTGGCTGGCACCCTCGCTTCAAATTTTTAAAAAACTATTGAAGACCTGGTTCTATAGAATGACATTCCCTGATTCTTTAAACATTTAGTAAGGCACTATTTTTAAACGATTTTATCAAATCTCTTACCAGTTTTAGTTTCATTTTAGCTTCATTTTAGTTTTTGTTGTTGATTTATGTATATTTTTTTATTTTGTACATTGTATTTTGGTTTTTAAAATGTATTCCTTTGTTTGTTGTTACATGTTGTAAACCACCCAGAGTAGCCCTTGGTCTAGATGGGCGGTATAAAAGTCAAATAAATAAATAAATAAATAAATAAATAAATAAATAAATAAATAAATAAAAATGTATTCATTCATTCATTACATTACATTACATTACATTTATATCCTGCCTATCTAGTGCCAAAGCACTACTCTGAGCAGCTAGCAATAATTAAAATAATATGATGCCATACCACCTACGAAACATAGAGAAACATGCATCTTTAAAGCCCAGGATATTACAAAATAGATTCCAGAATTTTCAAAAAGTACTATAGATAGACTTCTGAAATCCAACATAGCAGAGTATTCTCTCTTTTCTTCTCTTTCAAACTGTAGAGACAAAACTAAATTAAACAACGGTACATACACTCAGTTTCCTCCTCAAACTGGTACCAATTGTTCAAATTCCTTCCTTTTATGGAGCCCTATTTCCCTTCCAGAAGAACATAGACTCTTATGAAGGTATATAACCCTTCCTTTTTTTAGTACAAAATCACCTCTGGATTCTAAGGGAGCTACTATCTCAACTTTATATGAGTGTTTAGCTGCACTAATGAAATAGATGAGGATGAACAAAATGAAAGTAATCCAGACAAGACAGAGGTGCTCCTGGTCAGTCGTAAGGGAGAACAAAGGATAGGGATGCAACTGTACTGGATGGGGTCACCCTCTAATTGAAAAAGCACATACACAGCTTGGGGGTGCTCTTGGATTCATCCTTGAGCTTGGATGCCAGGTCACGGCTGTGGCCAGGAGCGCATTTGCAAAATTAAGGCTAGTATGCAGGTTATGCCTGCTTCTTGAAAAACCAGCTCTGACCACGGTGATACATGCCCTAGTGATATCCTGGCTAGACTACTGAAATGCACTCTATGTGGCGCTACCGATGAAAAGCCTCAGGAAACTTCAACGGGTCCAAAATTCAGCAGCCAGACTGCCAACTGGGGTGGTTTACAGAGATCACATTACACCCATATTAAAGCAGCTTCACTAGCTGCCAATCAGCTACTGGGCACAATTCAAGGTACTGACCTTGACCTACAAAGCACTGTACAGCCTGGGTCCTAGCTACCTCAGGAGACGCCCTTCTCTCCATCCCACCATCTTCACAGCTATGTCTCGTGGGAACCCATGAAAGGTCCTTCTCAGTTCCTGAGCCCAAACTCTGGAACTCCCTCCAACTAGAGGCCAGGACTGCCTCTTCTCTGTTGTCCTTCTGGAAACAGGCAAAGACCTTCCTCTTCTGGCAAGCTTTCCCTGAATGATGGTCTACCTATTAGGTGTCTTTTATATGAATCTATAGGTTCACATAGACTTTGTGTTTATAACTACTTATAACCTTGTAGCTTTCATGTAATGTCTATTAATGCTACAGTACAAGATGGCCCTCAATTCCTTGTTCTCAATACTTGAACATTTCTTAATTGTACTGGACTGTATATTATTCCTCATTACTTTAAGCTGCCTTGGGTCCTTTTCCAAAGAGAAAGGTGGGGTAAAAGTACTCTAAGATAAAATACATCTAAATAAATAAATAAATAAATAAATAAATAAATAAATAAATAAATAAATAAATACCAATATATCTCTAAACATGTTCTTATTTGACAGCCCTTTTCGTACTTTGATACTAATTGCCAATTTACAATTGATAGCTATATCTCAAACTTCTTTATGCCATTCATTTAACTGGAGATCACACTTAACTTTCAAATTATTTGCTATTATTAGGGCATTCTCCTAAAATTAACTGTAGCATTTCACTTACCTCTTTAACCACCAACCTCCAAAACTTCATCATATATTAACATTCCCATCACATAAGGGAGTAGGTTCCTATTTTCTATTCACATCTGCAACATATCTTGGATTATTATTTTTTTGTCCATACAATTCATTTTCACAGGGGGTCGGTACACCAACTACTAACCAATTTGTGACCATTTTCTTTTCTTCTTACAGATATTGTTGTTGTTGTTCAGTCATTCAGTCATACATATTACAATTAATTCCATATATTCTTCCACTCTCAATACTGTATTTATTTCCTCTCCCAAATCAGTTCCCCATGGCATTTTTAAAATGTCTTGTTACTCCTCTACTTCTGTTAATATTTTATAAATTTTACTTATCATTCCCTTCATTCTTTTTCTTCAATTTTTTTCTTTCTGTATTACAGTTTCTTCCAACTTTGTAAGCTCCCTACATTCACCTTTTCTTTTCACCCATTCTCTAATCCAACATTCCAGATGAACCACATTAAACCATGGGAACTATTCCATTCCCAACATTTATCTTACTGTAGGACCCCAGTATCCACTGGGGATTGGTTCTAGGCCTTCACGTGGATAACAAAAACCATGGATAAGAGAGAACACAAAAACCCAAAACTGCTATTTTGTGACAGTAGCTTGCTTTAGGGCTGCTATTTTATGATAGTAACTTGCTTTACTGCTGCTGTTTGTGACAGTAGCTTGTTTTGTGTCTGCTAAATTATTTTTTTCCCTCTGCCAACCGTCGATAACTGAATCAGTGGTTAATGAATCAGTGGATATGGGGATCCTATTGTATTTGGTCTTTTTATCCATCCTCTCAATCCAATCTTTTATTCTAATAAACCTGCTTTTAAATTCCCTGGGGAATTATCTAGTTCTCTTACAGGATATAATGGAGAGATTCATGGAATAAATATTATTCTATATTCCATATTAGCACCATAATCCTAAAAAGGGGATTTTCGGTCCTTTTATTCCTTTTTTTTTTTAAAAAATATTTTTGCCCTTCATTATTCCTTCTTTTTTTTTATGTTTATTTTCATGTTGTGAAGGAATGGTTAATCTTTACCTGGTGGACTGTTGCCTGTACTGTTGGACTAAAGCCATTAAAGTGATGGAAGAGAAATTTTTTACAACCTGTACGTTTTTGCTCTTAGTGAGTGTGTGAGCTATTTATTTTAATTTTCTTCACTGTGGCTTTGCGTGCACTGTTCTTCATCTCATGAAGATGATGACTTCATGAGATGGTGATGTCACAATAGAGGTGAATTTAAAAAACTCTGAGTACCTGCATAGGTCTACTGATAACTGATTTGTCCTTCTCACATGCTGTTGTTGGTGCCCATTTTTGGCATAGAAGACTGTTGCCTTGTTCTTGCTCTATCAAGTAGTTCTGAGACTACTGAGATTTTTAAAGAGTTTTTGTTTTGTTTTGTTTTTTTATTGGTCTAGCTAGTTTAAAGAGAAACAGGAGTAAGTGAGAATCTCTCAAAGAGAATAAGTTTACCATCTTATGTAGATGCATATGTGTTAATAATATGCACTGTCCTCAGCTAGAGGTATCTCTAAGAAGACAGGTACACGGCAGTGCTAGAATTTTATTTATTTATTTATTTGGAATATTTTTACCTCACCTTTCTCCTTGGAAAGGGACCCAAGGTGGCTTACATTAATGAGGGACAATATACAGCCCAGAACATTTAGTTTCCAGAATTATCTCATCTTTAACACCCAACCTACACAACACCTTGGTTGCACGGAAGGCAACTTCTGGGAAACTCTCCTCAGATCGAAAGGCTGAGCTCATTTTCAGAAACATTCTCAGGGGCCACACTTTTCTAGCTGTGGAGTCTGACAATCAAATGGTGGAACCAAATATACCAACATTTCAGCACAAACTGCCTACTGCTGCTATCTAAGCCTTTGGAGAGGCATTCTAGTTTCTTTGAATGGGGAAAACTGCACAAAAGCTGGCAAACTAGCAAAGAGGAGTGTTATTGTGAAGATGGCATGACCGTCTGGAGGATTATTCTAGGGTTGGGTTGGACCTGAGGCTACCCAGCCCTGCTTCTTGCCCAGCTGGGTCACTTAAAACCATGCAATCTTATCACACAGATGTCTCTAAACCCCTTTGGAAGCAGGATAGTTAGATCCTGCTTTGATTACATCCTTCATGCACATTCAATGCTGGTGCTTGCGGAAATGTACTAAACAGTGAGAGGATATTTGTTGTGACCAAACCAGATTTACTGGGAGTATAAGAACAAGGACTCAATGCATTTTGTGATGTTAAATTCAAGTAATTATTTCTATTTGCTTTGTGTCTAGTACCTCCTATTTTCCAAATGTTTTGGTTCTCTCCTTGTCAGTATTCTTATAAGGTTGCATAATAGAACAAGGAGACAAAAATACCTACTTAGTACATACAATATTTCAACCATCACTTAAGCTTACTGTACACATTCTCCATGGTAGTCAGCATCTGACAAGAAAAAGTGAAGAGTCATATTCTGTTGTACATACAGTGGTACCTTGTATAAAGGAATTAATTTGTTCCAAATGAAATTATGTTAAGCAAAATTTTCTTTATACAAATTCCCATAGGAATGCATTGAAAATGGAGTAATCCCATTTTTATGTTTTACGGATTCTCCCCATTGGTGATTATGTTAAGCAAATTTCCCCTATCTCCGGAATTTTTATGTTGTACAGATTTTATGTTATACAAACCGTTTGTTATACAATGGTCCACTGTATTCCTAACTGGTTAGAGAAACCATGTGCATTGTGGATGCATCTCCAATCCAACCATGGGAATCACTCAGTTTGGAAAAAGAAATTTGTAGGGCCATAATCCTGTTGTGAATTATCATGTGCATAATGGGGAATATGCAAATACAGTAGAACCCCAGTATCTGCTGGGGATTGGCTCCAGGCCTTCCCATGGATAATGAAAACCGTGGATAAGAGAGAATGCCTGCCTACCCATCTCCAAACTGCTGTTTCCTGACAGTAGCTTTCTTTATGAATATTGCTGTTTTGAGACAGTAGCTTGCTTTATGGCTGCTGTTTGTGACAGTAGCTTGCTTTAAAGATGCTATTTGTGATAATAGCTTGCTTTACAGCTGCTGTTTGTGACAACAATAGCTTGCTTTGTGGCTGATGAATTATTTAATTTCTTTCCTCTGCCATCCGTGGATAACTGAATCAGTGGAAAATGAATCAGTGGATGTGGGGGTCCTACTATAATTTTCATATTTTTGCCATCCCATATAGCCAGTAGGCAAAATCAACTACCTAATCCAGGCAGGTCCAAGTGAGCAAAGACAGCCAATGAGATTGCACACACCACTTTCATGATTTCTGGTTCATGCTGCCCAAACATGTTTCTTACCTATGTATGTAATTATTTACTGTATATATTTAAATCTAAAAATAAGCACATATCTATAGATACCAAACCTTCAGGCCTCTAGCAATTGGCCTTCTTTACCAAACAGTTCACTGGCATGCTTTTAGCCTTTTGGAAAAGGTCCCATGTATATCCAGCCTGCTATGCTCTATCAGTACACCTCTGAATTAAGGCCTACATTTTCTATGCCACATGAAGTGAAATCTTTACATCTCCACACATTGCATAAAGTACACATGACATCAGCTTAATCTCAATGGACCTTAATTAGAGTGGGGCTGTTCTTTAAAATAAACATTCCATTTCTCTAGTTTTCGTGAGGATTTCTTTAGTTTTATTCTCTACCGCAGCTGCCTAGATGCCCTAAGCACCTCCGATCTCGCCTGATTTCGGAAGCTAAGCAAGGTCGACCCTGGTTAGTACTTGGATGGGAGACCACCAGGGAATACCAGGTGCTTGTAGGCACCTGGAGCAGGAACTGGCAAGCCACTCCAGTATTCCTTGCCACGAAAACTCCATGGACATGGGGTCACGAAGAGTCGGTCACGACTATAACGACACAACACACACACACACACACATTCTCTACCGCAATGTAACATATAAGCCAATGCTTACTACAGAATCCATACGATGAGGGAGCCACAGCTCAGAAGCAGAGTATGATATGTTGGCCGCACTTACAAAGCTAATTTTGCTCATAAAAATCCCATCCCTCTGGCTCAAGAGTGCCATGTTGCTGGCTGTGTGTGTCTGTGATATTCTGCAATGATAACTGCTATCACCATGGAAATCTTGATTCACATGATTGTGTTGGTGCAAGATGTCAGCATGGCACAATTGGGAATGTTATGCCAAAACGATAATACTTGCAACTCATCACACACAGTTATTGGGCAGAGCAAAATTTCACCTATTCAGTCGAGTATTGTTTTGGCGCTTCCCTCTAATCTTCACCACCTCCCACATGGTAACGGAGTATCAATTATCTCAAAGCTTGGAGAACACATTTCTTTCCGAATTCCATTTAATGAAAATAATGATTTCTACAGACATTTGTTCCCACTCTAGGCAAACCAGAATGGAGAGTGTGGATATAAAATAGCAGTCTCCCTTCTGTCTTGAGAAGGATAGGTGCGTTTGGTTTTTTTTTTTTTTTTACATCTTCAACCACAACCATTTCTCACACATAGTACATCTAATTAAAATGTTGCATGTCTTCCCAATACTGCCTTGCTTCTACACGGCTTCGTTTCTAGAACGGCTGCATTCACTCTGCAACAATATGCTCCTTTCTTCTCAGAATCTTTGACAAAAGAAAAAATACTCAAATAAACGCTACCTGACTACTCCAAAAGATAAATGATCTATGAACACACAAATAAATTCTGAAATAAGTAAAGTAGAAATGAATAAATACAATGTGTATATCTACACTGGTGTGCGTGCTGGGGCCCGGTAGGTGCTTGCAGATTCCAGGCATGGGCGCAAGGAGTGCCTAGTGTTGAAAAGAAAGAGCACATTTCCTCCACTCAGAAGAGGACTGCCAACAGCTGCGTGGGCGGGGGTGGATTTATCACCACCAAAACCAAGAAAATCTCCCAATCTCCTAATCCCCCTCCCCTGCAGTGTGGGAGTCTTGTCCGTCTGAAACCCAGAACTAAGTGGCTGTAAGGAAAATTTTGGCTGCCATTGAATGCCGCTGGTGAAGCTCTACGCACACAGAGCACAAGAACTTCCTTAAATCAGGATCAAGATGGAATTTGGTAATCTGGCATGAGAACCGCTTCCAGGAGGAGCAAGGCAAGTGTGGTTCGGCAGAAAAACTGTTTGGGCAGACAATGCTTTTAAAAGGCAATACTCTTCCATTATCATGGCCCAATCTATCTGACCCCTTCCTCAACCATGACCAAATACACGCACTGTACTGTAATTGTACTCCAAGACAAACAAAACACAGAAACGATTAGAAAATGTTTCCTTTCAGCATTGCATTTTTTCAGAACTCAAGATAAAATCATAAATTAAGACTTGAGACAGAGGATGGGAGCTAATCTGCATTTAAAGTACTTGCTTGAACCTAGCAGATGCAAAGATATAGAATCATAGAATCACAGAGTTGGAAGAGACCTCAAGGGCCATCTAGTCCAACCCCCTGCCATGCAGGAACCCCATCACAATATTTCCGACAGATGGCCATCCAGCCTCTGCTTAAAAACCTCAAAAGAAGGAGACTCCACCACCCTTTGTGGCAGCATATTCCACTGCCGAACAGCTCTAACTGTCATGAAGTTCTTCCTAATGTTCAAATGGAATCTCTTTTCCTGTAGTTTGAAACCATTGCCCCGAGTCCTAATCTCTGAAAGCCATGGAAAACAAACCTGCTCCCTCTTCAATATGACATCCTTTCAAATATTTAAACATAGCTATCATATCCCCCCTCAGCCTTCTTTTTGAAAGGCTAAACATTCCCAGTTCCCTAAGCTGTTCCTCATAAGACATTTCTTCCAGACCCTCAACCATCCTGGTCGCCCTCCTCTGCACCTGCTCGAGGTTGTCAACATCCTTTTTAAATTGAGGCGCACAGAACTGGACACAGTACTCCAGGTGTGGTCTGACCAGAGCAGAATAGAGTGGTACTATCACTTCCCTTGATCTAGATACTATGGTTCTGTTTATGCAACCAAGAATTGTATTGGCTTTCCTGGCTGCCGCATCACACTGCTGACTCATGTTCAATTTGTGGTCCACTAAGACTCCCAAATCCCTTTCACAGGTACTCTTCTTCAGCCATGTATCCCCCATCCTATATCTGTGCAATTCATTTTTTTTACCTAGATGTAGCACCCTACATGGCCACATGTTGCACTTATTCCACAGCGACTTTAATTCTAATTTGGTTGCCTTCAATAGGTAACGAACTTGAGATAGCGTTTTAGACAGCTCGTGTCTTAATTGTACTGGACTGTATATTGTCCCTCATTAGTGTAAGCAGCCTTGGGTCCTTTTCTAAGGAGAAAGGCAGGGTAAAATAGTCAAATAAATAAATAAATAAATAAATAAATAAATAAATAAATAAATAAATAAATAAATAAACCAGGACATTTAGTCTTTAGCTTTATTTGCTGCTATATTTATTTCAACATACTTCTGAATCCATCGTCTTAAATACTCTCATGTTTTTTTTCTTCCTTTCCTGATAAGAACAATGTATGATAAAAAGAACCACCCTTTCCAACATCAATGTCTTCCTTTTGTAGCCAAGAAGATGGAGCCATTAGGCTGGTTTCAGGGCCATCATTCCTTCCCCCACAATCAAGATGTAATCCGAACTCAACTCAAGACTAAAATCCATGCATGGCTCTTTTTGTAAAGCATCCCACTGAGCGTTCTACCATGAACTTCTGGAGATATAAATCAAGACTACTTGGCCATACCACTGCCACTCACGTGCATCTTCACATTCGACTTAAAGCTTTACTGCAAATGGGGAATGAAGCTTCAAGGAACATCAAGTGTGGCCCAATCGTGTTTCAATATACTGTACTGTGTCTGTGCAATACTTCAATAGTATCTGCTTTAGTCTCCCTGCACCATTACCCCTTAACCACAAAGTGAGATATAGTATTTATGCCTTTGCACTGAAATCTAGAGCTTGTAAAACAGAAGTGACAAAACAGGAAGAACAAAATGAAAATCTTGCCTTCTTCGTTAAAATATGCTATTGAATCTTTTAAAACTTTTAATCCCTGAAATTATAGTTATAGTAGGAAGTAGGATTAACAAACTGGATTTTTTATATCAGGAGGTTATACTAGGAGACCAGTTATATTAGGAAGTAAGATTAACAAAGTGGATTTTATGAGGGTGTTTTTATGCTCTTTGTGATTATGTGACCTTACATCAAGCTTTATTGAAAAAGATTTCTTTGCAAATATATATATATATATATATATATATATATATATATATATATATATATATATATATATATATATATATATATATATATATATATATATATATATATATATATATATATAATATATATATATGTTTTCGTAGATTTTCACGGGTATAGGTATGCATGTTAGGTGGATTCGGGTTTCTTCCCGTGTAGAAATCTGGTTGTTCTGGCGACGTTTCGACGAGGTCTCACTCGTCATCTTCAGGCTGGTGTTCTGGCTTCTTTCTTCTTGAAGCAAAGTGTGGTCTCAGTTGAAGTCCTTCTATAAATACTGCTGGGGGTGTGGTTTGCTTGCTCTGTTGCTGATTGTAGGTTCCTTTGTTCCTTTGTTCTTTTGTGATCTGCTGTGTGGCTGAGGCATCGTTAAGGGATTAACTGCTGATGGCTGTTTAGATGGCTGTTTACATGCTGGTGGGTTAGATGGCTGGTAGGTTCTGGCAGTATCCTGGGCTTTGGTGGAGTGGGGTCCTGTGTCTTGTGAATTCATTTTGGTCTGGCTACGTGTCTGTGGTCTCCCAATGTTTTTTTGGGGTGTGTGAGTGTGCTCCATGTGGTGACTGGAGTGGGGTGCCGCAGTAGATGGTGCAGTCGTGGTTTTGTTATTGGATGGTGGTTTCGTTTCATCTGTGGGAAGGGTCTGGGTTTGTGTTTGGTGTGGATGGAAGGTGGTGGCATCTTGTGTCCTTTTGGACCTGGTGTCAGTCTTTGTGACAGAGGCTCGTCTGTTGACCAGGGCTAGTTTCCAGATGTCAGGCAAGCGGGAGGTGTCATCACGTTTATTCATGTTGTTTGGGTGTTTCTCTATTTCAATGGCTTCCATGATTATTCGACTGTTGAAGTGTTCAGTTTTGGAGATGAGTTTGGTTCTTTCAAAGTCAATTTCATGACCTGTTGTTTTTATGTGCTGGAAGAGAGAGGAAGATTTTTCTTCTTTTTTGACTGCGTTCTTGTGTTCTGCGATATTCTCCTGTTTGTTTGTCCGATGTATGTGGCTGGACAGACTTTGCATGGTATTTCGTAACTCCTTGGTTTTCTAGCTCAATCTTGTCTTTGGGGTTTCTTAAGATGTTGGCTATTTTTTGGTCGGTGCAAAAGGCTGTCTTGATATTGTGTTTGTGGAGAATTTTGCTGATTTTGTCTGTGGTGCCTTTGATGTAAGGGAGGAGGGCGGTGCCGTTGTTCTCTTCTGTTTCTTGGTTCTTGGGGGGTGTTTCCTTTTGGATTAGTTTGGTGATGGTGTTTTTTTGGAATCCGTTCGCAATTAAAACATTCGAGAGAGTGTGTAATTCAGTTTTTAGGTGGTCTTTGTCAGCGAGGCGTTTGGTTCTGGAGATGAGGGTTTTTGCTACGGAGTTGATCTGTGCAGGGTGGTGGTGTGATTGTGCATTTAAGTAGCGGTTAGTATGTGTTTTTTTCTGGTAGATGGTATGTCCTAAGGAGCCGTTCCAGGAAGGGAAGTTGGTTGTTGGCTTCTATTTCCATAGTGAATTGTATTTTGGGGTGTAGGCTGTTGAGATGTGTGAGGAAGTTGTTCAGTTTATCTTTCCCGTGTGGCCAGATAACAAAGGTGTCGTCAACATATCTGAGCCAGAGTTTGGGTTTATGTTCGGACTTCTGTAACGCGTTGGTTTCAAAGTGTTCCATATATAGGTTTGCGATGACCGGTGAGAGGGGTGATCCCATGGGTGCTCCTTCTATCTGTTTGTATCTTTGTCCATTGTGGATGAAGTATGTGTTGGTTAGGCAGTGGTTGGTCAGATCTAGGATGTGCTTGGGGGGGTTGTATTTGTTGTGGATAGCTGTCAAGGCTTCTTGAATGGGCACTTGTGTGAAGAGCGAAACAACATCGAAGCTCACGAGTAGGTCATTGGGTTGTAGGTCTTGTTTCTTTATAATTTCTATGAAGTGGAACGAGTTTTGTACGTATGAAGTGATGGATTCTGCATAGGGCTGGAGTTGTTTGGCAAGAAATTTGGCGAGGTTTTGTAGAGGTGAGCCTATGGAGCTGACTATGGGTCTGAGAGGTGTTCCTTCTTTGTGAATCTTGGGGAGGCCGTAGAGCTTGGGGCATCTGGATGATTTCTCTCTTGCATATATATATGCATGTTAGGGTGGATTCGGGTTTCTTCCCGTGTAGAAATCTGGTTGTTTTGGCGACGTTTCGACGAGGTCTCACTCGTCATCTTCAGGCTGGTGTTCTGGCTTCTTTCTTCTTGAAGCAAAGTGTGGTCTCAGTTGAAGTCCTTCTATAAATACTGCTGGGGGGGTGTGGTTTGCTTGCTCTGTTGCTGATTGCAGGTTGCTTTGTTCCTTTGTTCTTTTGTGATCTGCTGTGTGGCTGAGGCGATCGTTAAGGGATTAACTGCTGATGGCTGTTTAGATGGCTGTTTACATGCTGGTGGGTTAGATGGCTGGTAGGTTCTGGCAGTATCCTGGGCTTTGGTGGAGTGGGGTCCTGTGTCTTGTGAATTCATTTTGGTCTGGCTACGTGTCTGTGGTCTCCCAATGTTTTTTTGGGGTGTGTGAGTGTGCTCCATGTGGTGACTGGAGTGGGGTGTCGCAGTAGATGGTGCAGTCGTGGTTTTGTTATTGGATGGTGGTTTCGTTTCATCTGTGGGAAGGGTCTGGGTTTGTGTTTGGTGTGGATGGAAGGTGGTGGCATCTTGTGTCCTTTTGGACCTGGTGTCAGTCTTTGTGACAGAGGCTCGTCTGTTGACCAGGGCTAGTTTCCAGATGTCAGGCAAGCGGGAGGTGTCATCACGTTTATTCATGTTGTTTGGGTGTTTCTCTATTTCAATGGCTTCCATGATTATTCGACTGTTGAAGTGTTCAGTTTTGGAGATGAGTTTGGTTCTTTCAAAGTCAATTTCATGACCTGTTGTTTTTATGTGCTGGAAGAGAGAGGAAGACGAGCCTCTGTCACAAAGACTGACACCAGGTCCAAAAGGACACAAGATGCCACCACCTTCCATCCACACCAAACACAAACCCAGACCCTTCCCACAGATGAAACGAAACCACCATCCAATAACAAAACCACGACTGCACCATCTACTGCGACACCCCACTCCAGTCACCACATGGAGCACACTCACACACCCCAAAAAAACATTGGGAGACCACAGACACGTAGCCAGACCAAAATGAATTCACAAGACACAGGACCCCACTCCACCAAAGCCCAGGATACTGCCAGAACCTACCAGCCATCTAACCCACCAGCATGTAAACAGCCATCTAAACAGCCATCAGCAGTTAATCCCTTAACGATCGCCTCAGCCACACAGCAGATCACAAAAGAACAAAGGAACAAAGCAACCTGCAATCAGCAACAGAGCAAGCAAACCACACCCCCCCAGCAGTATTTATAGAAGGACTTCAACTGAGACCACACTTTGCTTCAAGAAGAAAGAAGCCAGAACACCAGCCTGAAGATGACGAGTGAGACCTTTTCTTTGAATCCACCCTAACATGCATACCTATACCCGTGAAAATCTACGAAAACATATATATATATATATATATATATATATCCTTTCCTTTTACTTAACTTCATAAACCTTCCTTTTATTTAACAGATTTCTTTCTTTATAACTACAATAATGAAACATATCTAGCCTGTTATAACACCATACTACTTGAAGACCTTTTTAATGCATTTACATAACTTTTTATTCCAATAATAGATAAAATGTATGCCAAAAAACTAATGTATTTTCATATCTATTGTACCATGTAAAGTTTTCTCATAAAAATAATTTTATATCAATATTAGACTACCAATTTCTATCCCATCCAAGAAATGACAGAAACTGTTGTTTCTTTCATTATTCTGTCACCAACATGCAGTCATCACACACTTCTAAGCATTTCCCCATATTTATTAGGCAAATTAGTGTTTATTCTGTCCCCAATAACACAACCACAGATCTCATGGGCAACTCGCAACCTACTACTGAAGGAATTAAGGTCAAAGCATGTTATGCCCAATCTCATTCCACTCCCCCACAACAGGTCTTATTTTTCTTTTTAAAATAATTTTCCTATTATCATAACTAAGGCTGATACTTCACGTCCCTCTCACTGCAGTTCGCGGCCCCGCTGGAGACCGGTTCGAAGGAACGGAACCTCACGTCCTTGTGGGGTCAATCCGAGTTCACCCCGACCACACCCCCTGAACTGCGCTCCAAGCGGGGGGAGAGATTCCCGTCCTGGAGCTCGGGAATCTTTTCAATCCGCTTCTTGATCCGCCCCCCAGGGGACGTGCGGTTCCTCTTAACCCGCATCAAGAAAATACTTAGTGTGATTACTTTTTTTTTTTGGTTGAGAAGGGGGGAGGAACATCGGTATTTCGATGTATCAACAAACAGGAATTATAACTCCTTCTTATGAATCCATTTGCCCCGCTTATCGACCAAGATTCTTCCTCGAACAGTTCACCCTGGTTTGTGTTTGTTCCTTACCACCAGGTAAGGATCGAGGACGTGCGGTTAAAGTACTGCCGGTTTCAATCAGCATGCCCGTGAGTACAGAGAAACAGGGGCAGAACCG
Source organism: Phrynocephalus forsythii (assembly GCA_029282475.1). Classification (NCBI taxonomy): domain Eukaryota; kingdom Metazoa; phylum Chordata; class Lepidosauria; order Squamata; family Agamidae; genus Phrynocephalus; species Phrynocephalus forsythii. The sequence continues at coordinate 41,123,332 of JAPFRF010000001.1, forward strand.
GCATTAGGTCACGTGACTAAAACTGATTTCAACATGGAGGCAAGTTCACCTCGGCTCGAGGAAGGATGTGAAGTAACCATCTAAATGACTAACCTACATATAAAACAAACATCACTGAAGATCTGTTTAGAAACTCTGCACTGATAAACAACAAAAATTAAATTAGCAACACTCTATGGAAAGTTTCATTAGGTTCATATATTTTAGCAAACTCAAACATTAAGAGCATAGTTACTTTCATTTCTTTAGAAGGTACATTTTGTAATAAATGGGCAAGCACATAAAAAGTTACTTCATCATTATTTCTTCTTTAAAAAAAAAAAACATCCACCAGAAATAGATAGTTTGGACCTTCAGAATTCAGAAAGCAGAATTTGATTTAAATCAAATGTATTACAATTTAAATTTTAAAAATTAAATTTCTGATTATTTATATTGTGATTTAAATCAGTTTGATTTTTTAGAAAATATTTGATATTTATCCACCTTGGAATCATAAGAACATAAGAAGAGCTATGCTGGATCAGGCCAAAGGCCCATCTAGTTCAGCTTCCTGTATCTCACAGTAGCCCCACCAAATGTGTCTGGGAGCGTATAGTATGACTGTATAGTCCAGTCAAAGCCTTCACTAAAAACATTTCCTTCCAAATTTATCAATTTCCGCATTTTTTAAAAAGGGGGGATATCTGTTAACAAAATGTGCACATTGAAACATTTAAAAAATGAGAAGAGAAATACTGTACAGTATACCCATCAAAACCTAATTGTGATCCAAATACAACCAGCTGTTAAGCCAAGCAATAAGAATGTACGCACACTTTTGCCTAATAAAATTTGAATCAAACACTTTGCATCTGATTCTCCATGTGAGCTTTTTATGCAAACTTCTAAAGTGCAAGGAATCCTGGGGTGGAAAAGCTATTCTGAGAGCTTTCACATAGTTCATATAATTAGGGAAACCACTTCCTTTGATTGTAAGTGTTCAAAACAGCTGAATTTCTTCTATCAAAGGAACTCTATGATTTGGGTCATCTCTTTTACTTCCTCTTTCATGTTTCTCAGGATGAGAGGTGAGAGGCTGTGGAGCACATTATTGGTGGGAAAAATCACTTTTTGTTTTAAGGATTGAACTTACGACTATTCAAAAGGTTGTCATTTGGGAGCTATCTTTCTTTCCCTCCCTCTGTTTCCTTTCCTTTTTCTGCTCAGGTCCTTCAGTAGCACCAGTGAACACGGTCCAAAATGCCAATTTAAGACTGAGAGAAAACTGGTTTGTGGTTCATAAAGAAAGGAATTGTATTTTTGCTTTGTACCGTTTGGGATGAATGTGTAATTGGAAGGGGGCAGGAACTGCAAGGCCTTGCTCTCTCTATCCCGATGCCTTTTAGCACTTCTAAAAACTGACCAAGCAGAAGGAAAAAGAGAAATTTAGACATGTAGAGGAGATAAAGAAAACCGTTACTTTTCCCTTTGAGAACAGCTATCTGTAAGCTTCTCTTTATATATTCCCCAAAAGGAAATCCGACAACCAGTTAAAGGGGTGAATGTTCATGTTTAAAATCACTGTGAATGCAGGGACAACTAAGTGTCACTTATTTCTTCTGACAACCACCAGCTGTCAGTTGCGGCTGAACCCGTCTTCTACCCACCATGCCCATCTTGCAATTAAAAATAAAAATGACTGCACAGTGCTTCTGTATGGTTGGTGAAATGATTGAAGCTATCGGGAATCTATCCATGTCAAGACAAACTGCCGCACGCCTAAAACCCTCTAACTTCGGTCAAGGTAAACACAAGCAATCCTCTGAAATCGTAGGCTTAAAACCGAGATAAGGAATGACTTCTGAAAATTATTTTCCTAGGTACAAACCAAGGGTGGGTGATCTGCTTAGACCTGGGACAGCTGGACAGAAACATTCCTGGCAGTATAAAGGTTAGTAAAGATTTTTCTTTAATGGAAGGTGGAATGTGTTTATGTTTAAGATTTGCCTTATTTCAGCAATTTGGGAAAGAACCAGGAAACAGCCCATATCAAGACGAACTGATGAAGAAATAATACTTGGCTCAGCTTGTTATGTGACGCAAGCTTTGGCCCTCAGGTTCCCTCCTCCTCACAGAGCAGAGCAGAGCAGATTATAAACTTACTGGCAGAACCTAGTTTTATTTCTTTGTGGTTTTTCATAGACTTCAAAGATGTTCTAATAAAGGCAGGATCCCTTAGGTGTCCCCTTGGGGTGACTTTACAAAGACTGGTCCAAAAACCATGCAAAAAGGTTGAGGAGACTGGGTAGACAAGTGAAATGAACCACAATGCAAAAACTTCTCAGGTGAGCTGTTTTTGTCTGTAACGAAAGGAACACTGTACCTAATTGGAGTTATGGGAAGAATAATGCCTCCTTGCAAACATTTTAGTGACCTAAAAATCACCACTGCTGGCTTTGAAGTAAAGCATCATTGCTTAATGGTCTAAGCCAGGGTCCTCAACCTAAGGGCCCGGGGCCGGATGCGCCCCCCCAGGTCCTGAATCCAGCCCCTGGGACCAACTGCAACCCCCCCACCTACCCTCTGCTTTGAGAGCAAGCCAGCCTCCGCAGCTGCTTCTATTGCTGAGGCAGTTCAAAGCAGTGGACTATGTCGCTTCTCCCACTCCCCCCAACTACCGCCCAGATATCAGCATGCTGATCTAGCATGCTGGCTAGTGGGACATTCAAAGTGGGAGGGCTACAGCAAGGTCCCCCACTCCTTCCCCCTTTTTTCCATGTTGGCCTTTTTTTTGGACTGTGGTCCGGCCCCCAGTGTTGTCTGGGGCGTGGTGGACCTGCCCACTGTTTGAAAGCTTTGAGGACCCCTGGTCTAAGCTAAGTAAACCATGAGACCAGACATGCTATTACTTGCTCCCCCCCCCCAAGGCCTCTTCCAAGGGATCTCACATCTTTGTTTCCTTTACCAAATTTTTATCCTACTACGGGTCCTCATTCAATCAGGTTACTCATTGCACATGTTCTTCATTCAACCATGGTTGTTGCTTGTACAGTGTGTTTATAAATAATGGAATAACTAATTTATTACCTTCACAACCTCATTCCACAACAAAAGCAAATAATTTCCTAAGACATAAATGGACAAATCCTATTACAGTAGGAGCCCGGTATCCGATGGGGATTGGTTCCAGGCCTTCCTGTGGATAAGAAAAACAGTGGATAAGAGAGAACAGAAAAAACCCAATTGTTTTGTGACAGTAGCTTGCTTTAAGGCTGCTGTTTTGCGACACTAGCTTGCTTTAAGGCTGCTGTTTGAGACAGCAGCTTGCTTTACGGCTACTGCTTGTGACAGTAGCTTGCTTTATGGCTGCTATTTTAAGACAGTAGTCTACTTTGCAGCTGCTGAATTATTTATTTAATTTATTCCTCTGCCAACCATGGATAACTGAATCAGTAGTTAATGAATCAATGGGTACAGGGGTCCTACTGTGTTAGGCAATTAGGAATGCAAAATTAAGAAGTTAAGGGCAAGACCACAACATATCACGTCCAGAGCAAAGAGTAATGCTCATTTTAAAATGATTTTAAGAAGTGAAATACATTTTTTCAGAAAAATTGCTAAATCAGCCTAACAACAAAATTCATACACCCATGCACCACAGAGGCCTGGCTCACTCACTCCAGCTGAAGTGAAACTCAGTTACTCCGGGATCAACATAACTACCCTGCATCATCAATTTGTCTCAACTATGCAGGAGTTCTGCTGAACAAATTCAGAACTTTTGGAAGAAATTCTAGCCATAGGCCAGTGCTGCTCCCTTATAGAGATACACCAGGCCCCTTCCCTCCTTATATTTAGAAAGATGGTCAAGGCAGAAGTTAGAGATGGGTCATTCTTTGGGTCATTTTCATGGGTGTTCTGCAGGTGCCCTGGTTTCCCTCTCCTTTGGCAGGCAGCCACTCAGAGGAGGAGGCGGGACAGAGAAGACTGGGGTGGTGCTTCTGAGTGGGCGGCCACAAGAGGAGGAGGAGGACAGAAGCCTGGGTGCCAGCAGAACACCTGTATACCTGAAGAATGAAGCATTACGACCCACTGAACTGGCAGGTTCATGTCTATCTCTAGACAGAAAAAAATAAAGCTGCCATAAATGCACGCGCTACACTGGGAAGTTTATAAAAGAACAAAAACAAAGCAAAGTCCACTGCGGTAATACAGCAGACATTAATTAAAACCAGCCAATAACCTATTAAATATCTAAAATTTATTTTTAAAAAGTATTATTGACAGCATCCCAGAGATTATTCAGTTATTATAACTGAAGCACTTCTCAAGTAACAATTCCTATGAACAGTCTGCTGGTACATTTATGTAAGAACAAACTGTCTGGTAGCTTTTGCTGTATCTGCACAGAGCCTGGCTAAGATAAACAGGTGCTCAGTGTTTCTTTATAACTGTTTATACAGTCCTCTTAAAAAGGAAAGTTTCTTCATGCTCATCTTAATTGGCAGAGAGGAGAAGGGCGGAGGAACTTTGAGGCTGCCGTTATATTGCTTTATACTTCCATTAATTCCCCCCCCCATTTTTTCTGCAATGCAATTTTTTTTCTAGCTGTTTGCTTTTATCAATAAGAGCCCAGCTTTCAAGTGGAGACAAAAGAAACTACCAAGAACATAAGGACTGCATTAATACTTCCAACTGCTAAGCATTTTTCCTATGCCTAGAGAAAGGATACAAACTTTAAGATGGAAATAATTATTATTCATTTGCCTCAAGAAGCGTATCAATCAGCCTTCTCCAACAAGTTTAGGTAGGGTGGGAATTGTAGTCTAACATATCTGTGAGGCATCTGGTTTGGGAAGGCAGATCTAGAATCTCCCATTTAAAAAAACCATATTCTGTATGCGTGCATACGTGTGTGTGTGTGCGTGCATGCATGCATGCGTGTGTGTGATGTCATTACAGTTGTGACTGACCCTTCGTGACCCCACATCCATGGAGTTTTGTTGGCAGGAATACTGGAGTGGCTTGCCAGTTCCTATTCCAGACGCCTACAGCACCTGGTGGTCTCCCATCCAAGTACTAACCTGGGCTGACCCTGCTTAGCTTCCAAAATCAGGCAAGATCGGATGTGCTTAGGGCATATCTTAGACAAAAGCAAGTAACTTTTTTAAAAGGCTGGAAGTGTGTGTGTGTTGTGTCGTTACAGTCGTGACCGACTCTCCGTAACTCCATGCCTATGGAGTTTTCTTGGCAGGAATACTGGAGTGGCTTGCCAGTTCCCACTCCAGGTGCCTACAACACCTGGTATTCCCTGGTGGTCTCCCATCCAAGTACTAACCAGGGCCGACCCTGCTTAGCTTCCGAAATCAGGCGAGATCGGATGTGCTTAGGGCATCTAGGCAGCATAAAAGGCTGGTAGCTAGAGCAAAACTTTATTTACCCCATATTCAAATATGAATACTTTATCTCGGTGGTCCCCAACCCCCGGGCCGCGGACCGGTGCCGGTCCGTGGACCGGTCGGCACCGGGCCGCCTGGGGACGCCGGGGAGGCTCCTCCCCTTTTCCTTTGCCGCCCTCCTCCTCTTCCTCTTCTCTCCCGCGGGCGGCCGGTGGAGGAGGAAGGCTGGAGGAAGGCTGGAGGAGCGCAGGAGGAGCCGCCGCCTCCCTCCTCCGCCCACCACTGGCGGCGGCGCATTCTCCTCCTCCTCTGCCCTCCTCCTCCTTGCCCTCCACCACCACCAGCAGCAGCAGCAGCAGCCACGGCGGTGGCAGGGCGTCCTCCTCCTCCTCCTCCCGCCGCCACCGCCGAAGGAGCAGCAGCAGCCGCAGCGAGGGCAATTGCGGAGGGGTGGCGGTGGCGGCGGCGGGACGGGGGCGATTGCAGCAGCAGCCATCCCCCGCACCGCCTCCCCGCTGACGCCGACGCATTGCCCCCATCCCGCCGCCGCCACCGCCACCCCTCCGCAATTGCCCTCGCTGCGGCTGCTGCTGCTCCTTCGGTGGCGGCGGCGGGAGGAGGAGGAGGAGGAGGAACTAGGCGGTGGCGGCGGCTTGTCGGTGCCGCGAGGGCGCTTCCTGGTGCGGCCGGGCGGGTGCTGCGCGCGGTGCCTGAGACAGGAGCCGCGCGCGGGTCTCGCTGCTGGCGCAGCGGCTTGCTCCAGCTCCTGCTGCCGCCGCTGCCGTGGGCCTCCACCTCCGCCGGGAAAAGCGCTGCTGGCGCCCGCTTTTCCCCAGCGGAGGAGGAGGCCCACGGCGGCGGAGGCAGCAGGAGCAAAAGGAGGAGGCGGGGGCCCGCCTGCCCAGGAGCCCCGGGTTCCCCACCCCGCCCGTGTGTGGGGGGGAGACCCCGACGCCCCAAAGTGCCGCCGCCGCTCTTGCCTCCCCCTCCTCCTTCCCTCCCATCCTTTGCTTTCACCCCTCCCCTTTTGCCTCCCCGCCGGACCCCCTTTGCATTCTCCCCCCCTCCCCACCCCCACCCCCAGCTTCGGGCCAGAGAAAAATTATCAAAAATTTCCCGGTCCGCGGGGACAAAAAGGTTGGGGAGCACTGCTTTATCTCTTTGTAGCCGATCAGGCTGTGTGCAAGGGCACAGATTTGTCCTTTATTAGCTTACACGAGCTGAGAGGACTGTTAACTAAATGCAGACTGAACTCATTACAGTTGAAAGAGATTCAGGGACGTTATGCAGACCAACATGGTACAGGCAGACATTGCCCAGCAGGGTGCTCTAAAATGCAGGACATGGCACACTTTCTAACAGAATGTCGACAGTATGCAGATCTGAGGGACAAACATCTTAGATGTTTAACAACTGGGATCAAGAACACTTTCCATTTATGTACAGTTCTATTCCTGCTAGCTGGCACGGAGGGTAATATCTCCTGTAGGACCGCTAAATTTATTAAATGAACCATGGAAAAACATGGAACTTATTGCCTACCTTCACCAGTTCTTCAAATTAATTTTACATCTTGATTATTTTCTTGTCTTTTTTTTTTTTGGTTTTGTTCTTTGAATTGTCCTTTATACTTCTGCTATGTTTCTTTTTCTTTATCACTGATGCTACTGATTTTTTAAAAGGTTTAATATTATTTGTTGTTATTTTCATGTGCTTGTATTATGCTTTGTTTACTTTACTGTTGTTCACCACCAAGCGTGGCCCCAGGCTAGGTGGGTAGTATATAAAGCAAATCAAATAAATAAATATCATATTTCTCTGTCTATAAGATGATGCCGTGTATAAGACAACCCCACTTTTCTGAACCAAAATTCATTTTGCAACCATGCAGTTCTCTCCTCAGCTTACTTCTGTGTATAAGATGACCCTCAATGTTTAGTCTAACAAATTTAGACAAATATAGTCTTATACATGGGAAAATCTGAATTGTTCATATACCCCATAAACAGTGAATCAATATATTTGGGGGTGAAAGGGAAACATCAGGACTAACTGTATGATGGTGTTAAGGTAGATATTTGTAGCAAGACTCTTTTAAGAGGACAATAAAGACTGACTGATTGGTTTATTCCAACATGAGTTTGCCTCCATCACAGTTAGCAAACTAGGTTGAGAGATAGGTGCAACTTTGTTTTCATGCCTGATTTCTCAGGCACCCAGGGCACTAATGTGTGAACCGACTCTCAGATCAAAAGGTCCATGACTCTGAAAGATCAAGATATGTTTGGGGTTGACAATAACAACAATTATACACTCCAGTCTTCTTGCAAGTTATTCCTGTTTTAAAATTTTCCCCAATTAAAAAAAGCTCCCTGCTTACCTAAAAGTAGCATTCCAGGGAGGTAGGCCAATCCTCAGTTCTATTCTCCCTGCCCATCAAAACGTATGTCCCTATCTTAAGCATCAAGAAATATAATTTTATAAGTTCAAATTTCAGATAACAGAACATAATAAATAAGTTCGACTTTCAGATAACAGAACACAATAATATAACATAATCAGCTAATTACACACACTTGTGGCCACTTCTTCATTAGCAACCACTGGACAAACCACCCAAAGGAGAAGTAATCCATTGGATGGAGTATCAGAGCAAGCAGAGAAATAACCTTATAAACTGCATCTCTATTTAATCCTTTAAGGATATGCCACATTGTACCCACAGTTGGGCTTATAGCAGACTCACTAAAATAAATATCCAATATCATATGGATGCCAGTGTAACATAAAGTTACATTGGCATAAATGTGATGGGCATTATGCCCAGCAAAAAAGGAATTGTACTCTGCAATTGTGCAATTGGTCACATACTCTAGCATGACTGATTGCACAGTGCACCACAATGCACCACATCACTTCTAGGGACTGTGAAAAAGAAGACTGTATCTGTTCTCCTGAGCAGTGGGTTCCAATTTAGGATACCCGTATCCTGTAGGACTATAGTATCCACCAATCCCCATCAGGATTATCAATGATCATGGGTAATGAGAGTCACAGTCCAACATCATCCAGGGTCCCGCAGTTAAGAACTGCTGACTCAGCATCCAAGCCTTTTAAAACCTACAACTAGAGATGGGCACGACTTAGCGGTATTCCCGTTTCCATTTCCGTTACTCGGTTCCGTTACTCTACGGAAACGGTAACGGGAATTACTCCGCCAGGCTTCGAGCTCAAACCGACGAACGAACAATTTTGGTCTGATTTGTCGTGCTCGTTCCTTGCATCGTGCGATCGCGCGATGCCACGCGGCACAGAAAAAAAGTTTTTAAAAGTTAAAAAAACCCAGTTCCTGGCCAAAAAGCAGGCGGAAAAATGCCTGCCGTGCCTCAGGGCACCTACCAGAGGGGTTGTTTCTGGAGGTCCCCGGCCTCCCCCCATCCCCCGTCCTGGGCTGCTCTGGTGGGACTCGCCGCAGGCTCGCAGCCAGCAAAAAGCCCAGTCTCGCCGCCGGCCACCGCAATTAAAGCGCAAGCAAGCGGCACGGACGGCACAGGAAAAAACTTTTAAACTCTCCCCCCACCCATTCCCAGGCCAAAAAAGCAGGCGGAAAAATGCCTGCTTGACTAAGGGTGCAGGGCACCTACCGGAGGGGTGGTTTCTGGAGGGGGGGTCCCGCCTCCCCCCCGTCCTGGGCAGCCGGACTCGCCATGCCATGCGGTGCGGGCGGGGGATCCAAAATGGGGCGGCGAACGCAATATTGTTTTTGAAATCGTGGTCCAAAAACACACAAGCACAACAGAAACACGCGAAAATTTATAAACTGCCAGATTTTTCACAGTAGCAGTGGGTTTTTTTCTTGCAACAAAATGTCTCTCCTCTCCTCCTCTGTCCTCCATTGATTTTATTTTATTTTATTTTATTTACACCTGCACAATGATGGGCTGGCCGAGTGGCCAGCCATGTGGGAGTGGACGACCATGCAAATTTTTGGAGCCATCCCACCAATCGCATGGCCACTTGGCCATGGAGACTTCTGGGATGTGCCAAAAAGCCCCCTAAAACCTGCCCTAGCCCCCTAACCCTAACCCTAACCCTAATCCTTGACTCCTTACCCATACGTCACAGACTGTCTTCTTAGTGGGTCAGAGAGGCACCCAGAGGTGCAACCCACTAGCCCACCGTAACCTTACCCGTCACTAGCCTAACCCTAGCCCTTGCACTAACCCACCTTAACCCTAAGCCAGATCTACTTGCATTGCACTACACGCAAGTATGATTCCCTTCTTTGTGAGACATGGTGGTGCAAGAGCCTTAGGCATCACCCTATGCCTCTGGTGGGTTCACTGGTCTCACTGTCTGCAACTGGTATGCATATCCATATGGCTATTGCATGCCATTTTGCAGCAGCAGGTGAGGAGGGGAGACCCCCATGTTGAGGGGTCTCTTGGAGCCTGCTTCCCCTTCCTAGTGGGTGAGGATAGGAGGCACCCACGGGTGCCTCCAGGAGCCCGCTTTCCCTTTATAGCGGGCCAGAGGAGGCACCCACCCCACAGAGGTGCCTCCAGGAGCCCGCTACCCCCAAAAAAACCAGTACTAACGAAAACGAAAAAACAAAAAAACAAACCGACTACTTTTTGCAAATTTTTGCGAAAAACGGAAACGAACCGAAATGGAACTGGCCCGACTAACGACAACTCGAAAAAATTTTTTTCAAGTCATGCCCATCTCTACCTACAACCAGCGTTTAAGCCTTCCCTACAAAGGCTTTAGGGAAGCCAGAGCTGCATCCACATAACTGCATTCCTTACTAATTGGACAGTGCAGAAGAGTTTCCAAAGGCAATCCCATGCAAATACAATGCTCAATGACATGCAGCTCACTCACTGGGTAGGAAATATGCTCCAGGCACTTCATGAAGCAACCAAGGGAAGCTCCACCTTGAGGCAGGTTCCTGACATCCCAGACCCAGCCCTGCAACACCTAACACTGCAAATGCAATTGACCTCCGACGGCAGATTGATTTCTTTGCCCAAAAGATGCAATAAATAGCTAATGACATGCAACAACAATGATGCTGAATTGTCATCCTTTTAGTAGTGGTCTGAACACCTTAAAGGCTTCAGTCAAGAAGCTGAAGGAGGGGGGTTGATTTTTCTCTTTCCAGCAAGAACAGAACTACTACCAGAAAGCTCCCCTTCAGATTTCACCCGAGATGCAAAGGACTCTAGTTCTGCTTCTTGATTAAACCTAAGGTTGGGGGAGGGGGAACGGTTTGCCAGATGAAAAAAAAAAATCAATAAGGGCACCATGCTGGGGAAGCTTCTCCTAAACTTAATAAGAACACTACCAAGGCAAAGAGAAAAGGCAATATTCCTTACCTCTACTGACATGCATTCATGTGAAGAATCAAGTATGCTTAATGAATTTTATTAATGGTTATTCTTTAAAGCTGAATCAAGGTAGCGAAGAGGGTTAGCAAACTGGCTTTTGGATATGAACGATCCACATTTAAATCTACATTCTTTCAGAATCCTAACCATGACATTGGATGACAACTTCATGTTATTCTTTATTGGGAATGCCCCCCCAATAAAGGGACGTGAAGAAGTTCCAAGAAGAGCTCAAGATGGTGATATTTTTAACACTGCATTTCCCCCCATCAGCTTACCTACATTTCTGTGATTCCTGACTTAAATGCTGTGGCCAATACAGATTCTTCTGAATGTAACTTTGCCTTCTACCTGCCCAATATAAATGGGTCAATTTTAGTTTTTCCATGCTTGGAGAAGGGATAGCCACCCCAACTCTTGCGCCTCTCAGCTTATTTATTTTATTTTTATTTATTTTTACAACTTATATGCCGCCCACTACCCAAGGTCTCTGGGTGGCTTACAATAAAAGAATTAAAACAGTTAAAACATCAGATATCAATAAATAATTAAAACAATAATAAAAACCTTACAGCTTATGAAAGATGCCAGGGCAAGGCAGAGATTGGCCAAGTGGGTAGGTGGAGTGGTGAGTACTTATTTGCAGTAGGGTTCTTCCCCTTTATTTGTAGCACAGCATTGCACAAATCAAATTAAACTGTAATGCTTCTGGAAGTGAAGGATTGGTTGGCTCCAGACCATGACCCAGGATATGCTCATTGGCTACTCACAATCCTTTCCCACTTGTCAGGGAGGCTGCTTCTATGTAGAGGAGGAGTCCAGCATGCTTCAATGAGGCAACAGTTAGACAAGGCGGGATTATGGGTCCGCTAGGTTTGTTTGTTAAATTTACCCACAGTTCCTTCAAATTCCTATCTAGTTTAGCCCCATCCACTCATATTTCCCTTATCTTTTACAGAGCACAAAAACAGCCACCGAAACTTGAAACACCTGCCAGGACTTTAAAGCCCCAAGAAGTCTGGCTGAGGGGCTTCCTGAAGACCTCTGGGAGATGTAGTCCATCAATTCAGAAGATCCCATGTTGAAGCAGCATCTATGTATACAACATTATCAAGGAGATCCTTCTCTTGGTCCTCCCACCATTCTAGATGCACTTGGCACAAATGTGAACTTGCTTCTTCCACGCTATGGAACCTCCTCCCACGGGAGACCACTTTTGTCCTTTTGGTGTTCTTCCACCATCATCAGGCCAAGACCTTTCTCTTCAGGCAGTTCCCCCACCCCCACCCCGCCATAACAGCCTGTCTGGGAAGGGGTCTTTCAAACATCATGTTTTTATATTTTTAATCTGTTTTCAAAAATGGTTTAAACTGTTTTTATCTACCAGCTTTAAATTGATATTTATTCAATTGCTTTTCAACATATGAATTGTTGCTGTTGTGTGCTTTCATGTCAGAATTTCTTGTTGTGATCCTAATAGGGTTTGCAAGGCAAATGAAGTATTTAAAGATTGATTTTACCTGTTCCAGCCTCCAGTTGGTTTCTGTGGCTGTGCCAGGAAATCAAAACCAGGTATCTTGCTTGAGTCCTAGTCCTTTACTGAATCCACTGCACCACACTGGATACCAACCCATTATGCAATGAAATGTATTTTTATAGCTTTCACATGTAGCTGGTTTTAATATTCCAAGCCACCTTTTATCTTCTTTGGGAGAAAAGCAGGATATAAATAAATGAAATGTATTTAGGATTTCTCGGGGGGGAGGACTATTTCTTTTGTTCTTGTTTTAATTTAAAACATCATTCATCAAATATTTACATTAATTTTAAATTTTGCTTTTTATTTTCTGTTAAAAGGGGGATGGATGATGCTTGAGTGGTATAAGGGTTATAACGACGACACCCTGTTCTTTTCACCTGTTCTTTTTACACAGTAGCACTCGTTCAACTTCTCTAGACATATTCTACTATTTATTTCTTTTTTTGTTCCTCACAGTAATGGAGGCTGCAGCCTGGGTCAGGTCATTCTGGATCTTCAAGCCCCATGAAACTTTACATTTACACACATACATATGCACACTAGGGGCAGGGAGGGGGGCTGATCACAGGGTGACTGGCAAGACAAAATAAACTAGTTTCACTTATGGTATAACAGCACAAGGATCTATCTTGGCTGACTTGAAAGCAAAGATAGATCAAACACAATACTGAATCTGCTCCAGACATTTTTCAGGGTTGTGCTATCTTAATGCACATATACAGTACAAACAGAAACATTTTCAACACTGTTCATGGCTTCTCTTCTCAGAAGTGAAAAAAAACAGGCTACAAATTAAGTACACAATTTAAATACACACCCTAAAGTGATTCCACATTAGCCCTCCAGCCTCTGACCCTTTCTCCAGTTTAAGAAGGTTGTTAAATTTACATACAAATGTGTTATAGGTGCAAGTAAGTGTACTGAAGAAATATGATTAAATGTTCTTCTGTTAACAGCCAAACAAGTCAAATCCCCATGACTAGAATAGGCATTTTATTTACTGGATCAAACATCTGCAAATAATGAATTTTAATTAAATCCTTTCAATACTGGAACTGCTCTGTACTCATAACTGTCTGCCAAAAGTATATTTATGGAAATGAACTGCTCTAGCATCGCAGCTACCTTAAAATAAAAAGTCATATCAGATAATTCATGCAGTTATTACTCAAAACAATCTTTATAGCTAGCATAAGTTTCAGTTTCAACCTATCATAAAATAACTTTAAATATTTGAAGGAAGAAAGATGAGGCGGATTTGAGGCCGCCATCTAGGAAGAAATATGTGCCATGAGTAGCAGCTTTAAGAATGTTAAAAGTCTTAATGAAACGTACATTTTGCATTTAAACTTTTCCTAACCCTGAGAAAGTCTTTTTCTGTTTTAAAGCAGGGGAGGGTCAAATCCACACCATTCAGAGATGCAACATTCATAATCTCCACCTACTACTACCTTGCCATCTGAGGAGTTATGAGGGCACTCCAAAGTAACTAGAGGGTACCAAACTGCCTACAACTTTTCCCAAAGAATTGAGGCTCAGAACCTTACAGTTCTATCCAGTGCTGCATCCAAATTCAGAACAGAAACTGCTACTGATGAAACGGATTCCTTCCCGCCCCCTTGAAGCAAACTTAAAATTAGCGCAATAAATTAAACTGCAATACATGTAACTAAATTACATCAAATTAAATTAAATTGGAACATTAACACAGTAGAGGTGCAGGGTATCATTGATGTAAATGACAGCAATAGAAAACACATAGATAAGTGGAAATAATGGAAAAGTTAAGTAACACATGGTGACAGAAGTAATACAGAATCCAGTTTTACTGATGGATCACAATGTGGGATTGAGAAGGATAAGTACTCTATTTCACCCATGGGTAAGCTCTACCTCTGTCCATCCCTTTCTACTCAGACCAACACATAACTTCAGTGATTACATCCATCAAGTTAATCTTTGACTTGCTCGGCCTGCCTACACAAATGTATTATATGTTTTAATATTGTCATTTTTAATATCTTGCTGAATGGATTGTATTTATGGTTTTATTTACCCTACTTATTTTTTGCTTTTATTTTCCATCTTTCTTGTACTTCAGGATATTGGTGTAAACTGACCAGAGTGATCCTGTTATGAGATAGACGGTCTAGAAATTTAATAAAGAAAGAAATACTGTCATTCTCATGCAGGGGGGTGGGTCCAAAGAAGGACAATCGCTGCTGATGGTGAGAGATCCTTCATGTGGATGAGGAACCTGGAAAGTGAGGGTTTTAATTCACATGGAAGCGTATCCATAGATAGCAAAAGCTAACTTTAGATTCCTCTCTCTGCATATGTAAAAAAGAAATGAACCTGGAAATGGGCAAGGTTACAATACTCCTCTCTATGTGTGACCAATGTACATAATTGGATAACAAATGAATATTTATTTATTTAACTAATTCAAAAGTTACCCACCCATATAGTGGCCAGGCCTCTACTCTAGGTGGCTTATAACAGCACTATCAACAGAAACTAAAATTCACTAATAACAAATAAACATTCAACAGAATAGTGCTAAAGAACTCTTTGGACTCTGGATGAGCACAATTGCCTTGGACTCTTTGGACTCTGGATGAGCATAATTTCATGCCATCTAAAAGGTCACTCAACACCCAAGGTGGCCTCCAAACCGAAAAGAGTTGCATTCCCCTTTTATACGTTTTGATAAGGGCCTCTTGTACCACAGGAACCTATTTTTGAGAAGATATATATAAGACTGAATTGTTAACCTATTCCAACAACAAACCACCAAAATGAGAGGTCTTTTGAAACTTCTACATATAGACCATCAGTGAGAAAAGCTTCCTTCAGAACAGAGTGTTCAATACAAAATATCAGGTCACTTAACAATTCCACATTTCCGATATTGTGGAATTATTTTGTTAGCTATGTTTAAACAGTGTCATTCCACTGGAGTTCTGTTGCCTCACAATGGAAAATAAGCTCATACTGAGAATGCCTGTTAGTATGACAGCATGTTTCCTCAAATACAGACCTGACTGAAAGATGACGTGCAATCCTGCTCTTCATGATGAGTATGCAATTCCGAGCAAAATCAACATGACAGGTTGATATATATTTGAATGTACCAGTACAGACATAGATTAGCAATATTTAAGCAAAAGGGAGATCATCCTACTTGTCTCATGTTACAAATCTACTTTAAAAACATAACATGAGCAAGACTCTTACTACAGCACTCCATTCACCAGTATACTGAATTTTAGAGTTCAGTTTTAAGTATGTTTCCACCATGCACGGTTTACTTTTATTCCGTTAAAGGGCCTCTGCTAGGAATATACAAAGCATTCTGCTATTTCCGTTAACAGTGGAGATTGCAGTAGTAAACAATTGCACACAATTGAAAAACCAAGAGGAAAAGAAACACTTGTGCTTAACTCCCAATTAAAATTATAATTCTGAGCATTTTGTTTCTGAGAGGAAGTAAGCCCATTCTTACCTCTTTCTCTATTTTAAGCAGCTTCTTCACAGCCACCTCCTTGTCCTGAGATATCCATCGGGCTCGGTATACACTTCCAAAACTCCCTCCGCCACAGTTTTCAAAAAACTGCAAGTCATCAAATTTAATTTGAACAAATGAAGCTCCGAGAGACAACATCTCATAATGACAAGGAATAAATACAGCCAAAAAAATCTGTAAGAAAAAAAGAAGAAAAACTGAATTATACTTCTATTGCCATGGTTCACTCTGGTGTTAACTTTCCCCCATGCAAGAACAAAAAGAAGATTTACCGATATAAAAAGTTCTGACGCTCACAACACGTATCTATACTCGCAACTCTTGCAGTTACTGTCTGCAAGCCAACAGGTACAACATTCACCACGTTCCCTCCTGTTTTCAGATGCTGGAAACCCCTCTGGAAAAGACTTATGTCTCTCTGTGTGCACACACATAATGAGAGACACAGACAGAGCGACTAGTTCCCTTGCAGTGGCGTATACTGTCAAAAGGAAAGCGGGCTTGCAACTAGGAGCTTGCCTAGGAGTTCTGGCATCTGGAGTATGCCATGTATCCATGTTGTGAGCACTTGGAGAAACATACATTAGCTAAGCCCCTGAACATTCTAGCACAATGACTGCTTCGGGCCTCTTCTGATCATGCCATCTGCCTACAAACGTTGATTAGCATATCACTAATCTGATATACAGTTGTGAGACAACTTGGCCGAAGCACATGTCTGTTCCAAAAGGGGCTTCATTCTGCTTTTACCAGCAAGCCCAAAATAATTTATCTCATCTATGTGTATGCCAAGGCAGACTTTTTTTTTACAGTTATAAGAAGACATATCATATTTCTTACTCATGGACCAAAAATTCTTCCCTTAAAAGTTATACGTCTTAGGCTTCTCACGAATTATCCCAGACAGCTGTGTGGCTGAAATATTTGAAAAGTATGACTCCTGATCTAAATATGATCTATTTCTCCCTCGTGTTCAGGTTAAAAGTGAAAGATCAAAGGTAGGTTTTTAGAGACATAGTGTAACTGCAGAGCCTGACAGAGACTACAGATCTCGTATAGTGATTTTTAAAAAAAAAAAGTTGGGAGACTCAGTTTCCTGTGAGAATCTATACGCAACTGTTCACAAAACAGAATGTTCTCATCTAGAAAACAGCATCAAATTGATCCTCCAGTATTAACATAGACAGCCTGAATCCTTGATAACTAATTGGGACCCTACATGCAATGATTTTCTGGAAACCAGGAAATAGTTGATCCATGTATCATCAAGAAGTAGAAAGCCATTAAAGTAATGTGGTTGTTTATTTGTTACATGTATACTCTTTCCTTTCTTTCTTTCTTTGAAAAAAAACAAAGACAGTCAAAACAGTTAAGAGTACCATATTAACATTCAAGTAAAGCAAATATAACTAAACCCTGAAAACAGATTTAAAACACATCAATAAAACCAAGTCGAAAGAATACATGCAGTTCTGCCACAGCCTCTTCACAGATTTTTATAGTACAAAGAAGAACCCTGCTCCAGAAGATTGACTGATTGATTGATTGATTGATTATATTTCTGTACTGCCCATCTGGCAGCAAGGCCACCCTGGATGGTTTAAAACATATACTACACAACAAGCAAAACATAACCAACATCTGGATAAGACTGTATGTATACATGTGAGGTTTGAGCAAGCCTGTGGTATCATTAACTCCCTCTTCTAGTAAATAAACACCAGGCAGTGACTTATGAAAAACAGGAAATGGTTTATTTTCCTGAAGTTTAACAAACTGGTCCCCCCCTTTCAATAACAGGATTATTTGCGCTATGCCGCTTAGTGTCTTTCATTTCTTTATTATCATTGTCCAATAAAGCCCCAGGACAGGGTGACAAAGGTTCAGCCTCAAATAACAACTCCCCAAACGTGGGTTGGCTCACTTGTGATAGGTCCATCCCCCATTTGACTCCCAAACTTGACAGTCCAGGTTCTTGACAGGTATTGGTAGCAATTGGAACTTTCCACTATTCGTCCCGGGAAGGTTGATACATGGACTCACCTCCCGGTAATTGGCTTCTCTTGTGAATCTCTTTCTTTCCTTCTCTGCTCCCTCACTACTTCTCTTCCCTCAACTGCCACTTTCACTCCTCTCCCCTACCCCTCAGTCACCTCTCTTCCCACCAAAACAGCCCTTCTGGTGGAGCAGGGTGATCTAGGGTTACATTTTCTCATTGCCGCTGTAGGCTGCCATTCGATTTTCTATTTTGCCGGCTACTGGTTCTGCAATAAAATAGAACTCTCACTGAGAATACATGTTTAGCCCCTCCCTTGTGCCAAATTACCTCCCAGCAAAAGGAAAACTTTTATAAGCAGGGATATAAATGTTTTAAAATGATGACTATTTATTTATTTATTTATTTATTTATTTATTTATTTATTTATTTATTTATTTATTTATTTATAGTTCTATATCACCCCCTTAGTACAAACTGCACTACCCAGGGAGGTTTACAACTGGAAGCAGCCTGCAGGGAAAAATAAAATCATTGACCCAGGGCTGGATTTAATGCTGTATGACACAAGAGCCAGTGTTGATTCACCCTGTTTTTACCTTTTTCCCCCATCTTTCTTTCTTCCTTCCTCCTCCTCCTTTCGTTCCTCTCTCTCCCTCACTCTTTCTCTCCCTTTCTTTTTTTTTCCTCCCTCCTTCCTTTACTTACTTACTTTCTTCCTCCTTCCTCCTTCTCCTCCTTCTTTCTTTCTTGTTCCTTCCTATTCCCTCCCTCCCTTCCTCCCTTCCTTTCCTTCTTATTTCTGACACAAAGTGCACTGTGATGTGACATCCCTGTGACACGCCATCAGCAGCAGCTGTGGACAGGTGCAATGCCATATCAGTGTCATGCAACTTCTGCCTATGGCAGTGTTGGCAAATCTATGGCACGGGTGCCAAAGGTGGCACTCAGAGCCCTTTCTGCGGGCACCCGACATGGCCCCTTCACAGCCACCTGTATTCAGGTTAAATTGCTGTATTTGCACTTTGCGAAAAATTAGTGGGTTTGAATTACAGTTTGGGCACTCGGTCTCTAAAACGTTGGCCGTCACTGGCTTAGGGCATAAGTTCAGGGGCACCTCTGAATCTCTTGTGAATCCTACTTTGGCCTTTGATGAAAAACTTAGAGAAGGGGAGGTGGTGTGCGTGGTGGAGCGGGAGACAGACCCAGGAAAAAGGAAATAAATGCTGCAACATTTGGAATCAAGGACAAGGGTGATGTAGGTCCCAACAACTGACAGCATTTACGTGTACTAGGAACAGAGCGGCAGCAGACTTTTCCACAGAAGGGAAATTGTGGGTGTGGTTGTTAGTTGGTTTAGAGTTGAATGAAAGCAGAATTAGCTTCAAGGCTGCTGTAACTAAACCCCCTGACCTTAAGCGCACTGGGAATCATGCTTTGCTGAAATCAAGCAATCACTACTTCCAAAGACCAGAGACAAGAGGGCTCTTTCTCTTGCTTCCATGTTCTGACTCAGAAACTTGGATCATAAAATACCACTAGACATATGCTCCATCTCATAAGAACATAAGAAGAGCCATGCTGGATCAGGCCAAAGGCCCATCTAGTCAGCTTCCTGTATCTCACAGTGACCCCACCAAATGCGTCTGGGAGCGCAAGAAACTAGATATCTATCTCCTGATACCACTCCCCTGCATCTGGCCCTTGAAGTACTCTGGTTTTAAGCCTGGAGATTACACGTCTCCATCATGGTTTGTAACCTGGGATGGACTTTTCCTCCAGGAATAGATAGATAGATAGATAGATAGATAGATAGATAGATAGATAGATAGATAGATAGATAGATAGATAGATAGTGTGTGTGTGTGTGTGTGTGTGTGTGTGTGTGTGTGTGTGTGTGTGTGTGTGTGTGTGTGTGAGAGAGAGAGAGAGAGAGAGAGAGAGAGAGAGAGAGAGAGAGCCAGCCATGGGGAAGGTTATGGCGATTGGCTTTGTTGTCTGGAACAGATTAGTAACACATGATGTGTTTTTGAAGGAACAATTATGTTATTATCTATCACATGGAGGCATCTTTAACGTCAACTATCACTTTAAGAAAAGAAAGTGCTTTGTTTTGCCAAGGTGACAGCTACTTTAGAAATTTCTCCATAGGGTGGATTGAACTTCGGTTTTGTTCTAAATGAGTTAATGTGGCCTGAAAGTGAAAAAGCAAAACAAAACAAAAATAACCAAGAAGTGAACTTACATTCTGAGGATTTCCTGAGGGTAGAAGGGGAATTGTTCACTTCCTGGCAATTATTTTTATAGCTTAGAAAGTGTTGTCTTTCACACAAAAAAAGAAAAGGCTCTAAGAGAGCTTTTGTGGCATTTTGTATTTCGATTTTAATGCCCAGCAGTCTATTGTGGTGTGTGCTTTGTATATCCAGCTCTTTAACAACAGCACTCTCAGTTCAATAGAGTTAAATAGATATATGCTCACTGGGATTCTCTATCTGAGAGCCTGTCTTTATGCCCACCTGTAACTGTCAGCCTTGCCTGCTCCAAAGTGAAAATAAGCGGGTGTAGGAAAGAGGAAATGACACTGTGGTAAGATATGTTTAAAATAATAAAAACAAAAAATAAAGACTTCTTTTCTTTCCTCCAATCATCTCTGCCGATGGAAAACCTGGGATTTGAGTCCTGGCTTTTTTAGAAGCTTGGAACTCGAAACTTCAAACAGTATTTTTTTTTTAAAAAAATCCCCATATGGCATTTGATTGATCCTTTTGTATTTGGATGCTCACTATTGTTAAATACTGTTAAATTTGTATTTGGATGCTAGCTACTGTTTAAATACTGTTTTCTAAAAATTAGGTAAACCGCCTTGGGTCCTTGCTCCCTCAGCTACTTTACTCACTCTGCAACAAAAAAGGTCTGTCTATGGAGTTTTCTTAACGTGTGGCAATTCACGCCTAAATTACGCCTTCTGTGTAACTGTACAACTGGATTTCAGCCTTTTTAAAAAGTCTGGGTTTTTTTCCTTCTCAGATTCAAAAACCAAATGCAAACATGGAAAATGTTGTTGCAAGCCTATTAACTAGTTCAGATTAAAACAAATATGCTTTTTTCAAACAAAGAACTGTCTTTAGGTCATCTCCCTCCCCATTTAAAGGCCTGTCTGTCGTCCTGCTAGAAGTGACTTAGGGCCTTTTCACACGACCCCTAAAATACGCGGCAAATGGCTCCCAGATCCGGAGCTTAAAATTGTTTCCCCACCAGCTCCGGAGTTTACAAAAAATTAAGTGCGACCACGCCCACCTAAGCGCGTCCCAGCGCACTTTTCAAGTACCTGCTCTCCGGGGGTGAAAAATTCCTGATGCGGATGTAACATAGTGAGTGCCGGGCTCTCCTCGCTTCTGTTTGTTGTTGTTTTGCCCCCCGCCCCTTTAAGAGATACTAAGAGACTGGAATGCTGCCGGGAGCAGAGCTAGACGGCACAACGGAGGTGAGCCGGCATTCTTTTCTTCCTTTTTTTCTCCCTCCCCTCACACAGACAGAAGCCAGGAGTGCAGAGGGGGTGGGAACACAGGAACAGCAACAAACCCCCAAGATCTCTGGTCCGAATTTAAGTGGCCAGTGGATCTTAGGGGTCGTGTGAAAAGGCTCTTAGTGCTTCTTAATTGTAAAATCATGTAAAATATTGCTTTTCCGGGGTTCAAATGCATGGAAAGCCTCCTGAGATACATTTGATCGTTGTCCGTAGGAAGGAAATGGTGTGGAAGGGTAGAGTGGCTATAATGCTTCTCTTCCCCCCCTCCCACCGGCTGCAATGAGCAAACTCACATTTTTATGCCTGATCAAGGCTCAAATCTCTGTGAGAATAATTTATTTCTGGAGCTACATTCCAGTGTTAGATCCCCCACTGAAATAGCTGGTCCGAGCTGTTACGGACAACTGGATTTCACCTCTAGATTGCTACCTGAACACAACTGTTTGCTTGTTAACTCATTTATTTATGTATTTATAGCCTACCTTCCTCTAGCATTCTAAAAGAGCATCAAGGCAGTTTTCACTAATACTGTATATAATATAAAAGCACAATTAAAAATAAAAAGGACAAGTTCAACTATTACAACTGAATTAACTAAAAAGGATAATTTAAAGCCAATTTTTAGAAGATATAGCACCCAAATGGTAGCAAAGTCTTCCTGATGATGATGGTGGTGGTGGTGGAGAAGAAGAAATTTTGCAGGTCTGTACCTGCTAGGACTGATGCCAACAGCCTCACGCATGCTGGCCACCACAACCTCAGGCTAAACAGCATGGTCTAATACAGTGTTTCCCAACCTGGGGGTCAGGACCCTTTTGGGGGTCAAATGACCATTTCACAGGAGTCAACATGACCCAGTGAAGAAAAGGGCACAAACGGTTGGAGGGGATGTCAGTCAATGGCACCGGAGGCTGCGACTGGCTGAGAGTGCCTGAATAGAGGGAAGTTCTCTATGGCACCAGCGGCAGTGGCCTGCCACTGGGGGCTTGTGGCCTCTTCCAAGCAGGGCAAGGGGGTCACCACAACATGAGGAATTGTATTAAAGGGTCACGGCATTAAGAAGGTTGAGAACCAACACTGAACCAGTCTAATACTTCAGAAAAATAATTTCAGGATAGCCTTCCTGTATGAGAGCTTATCATGCTGTTATGTTTTAAATTTTATTTTCTCATTAAGAAGGTTGAGAACCACTGGTCTAATGAGACACAGGGTGCTGGTGGGATAGGGTGGAGTCAGTTGCTCCAGTGGCAACTGCTGTTTGAAATAGTTTGGTATTATGGCACCAAACATGTGGTGATAATGTGGAGGCCCAAAAGCCAACTTGATTTTCTGCATAAGAAAGAGATTACCATGGAAACAGAAGATCAAGACAGCCACTGAAAAGGGTGAGCATGTTTGTCAGATGTTAAATGTGTCAACAAACGAGTTACTTGATTTTATTAATTTATTAATTGATAAGAGAAAGTTTAAGCTCCCCTAAACTCAAAATTTCCGTCTCCGAATTTAAAATCATTCATGAACAGACACTCATTTTGTCTCCTTATGAAGAGGTCTAGTCTCAAAACATGTTAGAATCATAATCCTTCCTCTTCTGTGGCATGCTCTACATCAGTGATAGCGAATCTTTTAGAGGCAGAGTGCCCAAACTCCAATTCCAAACCCACTAATTTTTCACAAAGTGCCAATACAGCAATTTAACCTGAATACAGGTGGCTATAAAGGGGCGATGTCAGGTGCCCACAGAAAGGGCTTCAAGTGCCACCTTTGACACCTGTGCCATAGGTTCGCCAACACTGCTCTACATCATATTGATCTTATATGTGTGGCTTCACAGCTCTTCCTTTTAAACGAATTCCTGATAAAATTCAATATATCATCTACTGCAATCTTCAGCAAGTTTACACTGAAGCATTTTCAGTGCATTCAAGTGTAGATTTACCCCCAGTAAACAGTTAGGATTCCCATTGTGCTATAGTGGTTAGAGTAAGGAACTAGAACTCTGGATAACAGGGTTCTAATTCCCACTCAGCCATGAAAACTGACAGGGGGAGTGGAACTTGTAAAACTACTCCTTAAATATCTCTGTTATCTTGAAAGCTCCATCAGGGTTGCTACGAGTCAGATCTGACTTGATGGCACAAAACACACACATACAGTTAATGTTGAAATCTTAATTTATCATCCTGTGACAAATTTTCTGAATTTTAAATTAACATTAATTACTCAAAATATGTATAATATTCAAAAATTTAGCACATGCCAAACAAAATGAGCATATTGCAAAGCATCAATGGTTTTTCACTTATTGTACAAATAATTTGTCTCAGAAGCACTATGCCTATCACACTACATGCACACAACTGAACTGATCGCTGTAATGGTACTAATGTGTTTGGAAATGTCAGTCATCTAATTTCCAATCACTAAACGGCTGCCACTAATTCTCCCTTTCCAGGAGATCCCTAAAATACATAGAAATGCTAAGTAGTTTTCAATGCTTCCTTTGGAAAGGCTACATGCCAATGTATTGCCAATAAAACAGCTCCAAATTTGCACTAGTTTAAAATACACAGCAGAATGTGCCAAGTTTCCTTATTTGGAGAAAAAAACACTTCCATGCCTTTCAAGACCTATGTCCGTCCATTTTTAGAGGCATGATTTTGCATCCCTTTCTCTTCTTGGGATCCGAAAAGCAGCCACAAACCCATAGCAAGCACCCTGAAACAAACCAATCTGAACAACCATTCCCTTAAGACAAGAAAGGAGTGTTTCGTTCAATAATGTTCTGCAGAAGAAAATCCTGGGTGATAAATGGCAGGATGTAGCTTTGATTTTTTTAGGCTGGGCTACAGAATATGTATGCACTCATCAGTTGGAAAAAATAAAGGGAAAAATAAAAAGGAAGGAGATAAAAAGACAAAATATTGTGGCACTTTAAAGACTAATAATTTATTCCACTGTGAGCTTTTTTGAATCAAAATCCACTTCCTCAGACACAAGGAGTGCAAATACTACACCCTCTTATATTTATATACAATCTCCATGGAGGCTGGCTTGACAACCAGGTGAAAGCAACCCAAATTACAAAATAAGATCATGAGGTTTTCCTCATTATGAAATGTCCACACTTCAAAGTTTTACACCAATCTTCTAGTGGGGTATCGATTTTCTAGAGAATAATATGTGGCACTCCTAACTACTCTTAAATCCACTCCCTTTTTAAAATGTCATTTCTGGCAACCTAATTCATGATAGCTTGGAGGTTTCAGTATCTGGCTGGTTGGGATTATTATTCCCCACTGTACCTCCTGTGAGCAGAAACAGCCTGTGTGGCCTTGAGCAAGCTGTATAGATCCAGCCTGTTCCCAGTAGAAGGAGATGGAAAAACACTTCTGAGTACAGTATTCTATACTTGGAAAACCCTGAAAAGGGTCACCACACATCGGACTTGACTTGATGGTTATTATTGTTTTTCATCAAAAAAATCTAATATCACTTTAATATCTATCTGTTCAAATAGCAACTATAGGAGATATGTACGTGAGAGCTACGTGCCATCCAGTTACAGCAATCCTAAGAGGCTTTCAAGGTGAATGATATTTTAAAGGAGCGATTTTACCCGTGCCACATACAACCATGTTAATTTGTATGGCTGAGCTGGGATTCTAACCACACAAATAGTCAGTCATTCTAAACACGACACCATATTTGGTACCTAGTGGAGACATACTAATCTACAGACATAAAAGCATAAATAAAGCACACTTCCTACATGATCAACATTCTACAGTATTTGTATTTTAATTAATTTATAATTTTATTAAGTAGTCAAATTTTACTTGCCCCTCTTGTGCTAGCAGCAACAACTGGCAGGTGGCACAGTTAAGACAATATGCTGTCTATTGAACATGTCAAGCGCAGTATCTGGCCCTATGCCACCCACTGTCTCAGGGTGCTTCCAGAAAGACCTCACGTACCTCTACAAATCAAAAGAAACAGTACAGGTACGTCATTTTTTGCTCCGTAGCCACATATCTGAGAAAAGTAAAACAAGATGGAGGAAACAACAGGAAAACAGGAGAAAACTACAAATGGAAGGTGGTGCCGACTGGAGTTTTTCTGAAATTCTACAAACGAGGCAGAGCAACTGTATGATGGAATATGAAAGCATCTTCAGTCCCTCATCTCTAACATAGGGCATGAGTCTTTTCATTGGCTGTCATATGACCTATTGAAGGCCGCTTTAGGGTTAATTCTCACAATACATATATATAAGATACTTGTTAGAATATCAGAGAAGAACTTTGCGAATCCAGCTTCAAGTCCTCACTGAGCCATGAAATTCGCCAGGCAACCATTCACTCAGGCCAGCTCACCCTGAAGGATTGGTTTGAGGATAAAGTGTGTGTGTATTGAGGTGTCATGCAGATCACCTTGAGCTCATGATGGAAAAGCAGGATACCATAAATGAACGCATTCAAGAAGGATGCTGACAAATTGGAATAAGCTCAGAGGAGGGCAAGAAGGATGATTAAGAGGCTGGAAATCAAGTCCTATAAAGAACTGGGCATGTTGAGCCTTGAGAAAAGAAGATTTAGGGGAACTATTGTGACACTTTTCAAATAGAGGGGAGGTGCAGGATCTGTTCTCCATCAGCCCAGCATGCAGAACACACAATGGGTTCAAGTTACAGCAAGTCAGTTAGGCTGAATATCAGGAAAAACTTCCTAACTGTTGAAGTTGTACAGCGATGGAACCAATTACCTCGAGAGGTGGTGAGTGCTCCAACACTGCAGGCCTTGAAGACAACCCCCCTGGCAGATATCATTTGATGTTTATTCCTGCCTTGAGCAGGTGGTTGGACTCAATGGCCTTATAGCCCCCTTCCAACTTCATGGTTCTATGACCTCTCTGTTTGTCCCCGAGATTTTCTGCCCATGCCATATGCTTCACCCATCATGATGTTGTGGGTTGCCATCCTGAGGGAAGCCCAGAAACCTGTCACTAGGCAGTGGGCCTTCTCAATGGTAGCTGGAATGCCATACCTATCAGTGGAGGTATGCCAGGCCCATAACCTCATAGCACTAGAACAGTGGTTCCCAACCTGGGGGTCGAACGACCATTTCACAGGGAAAAAGGCACAAACAGCTTGGGTCTGGAGGAGGAGGGGGGAAGGGGGGAAAAGACTGAGTTACAGCTTGATGGGTTGGAGGGGATGTCAGTCAATGGCACCGGAGGCTGCGATTGGCTGAGGGTGCCTGTATAGAGGGAAGTTCTCTATGGCACCTGCGGCAGTGGCCTGCCAAAGGGGGCTTGTGGCCTTTTCTAAGCAGGGCAAGGGGGTCACCACAACATGAGGAACTGTATTAAAGGGTCACGGCATTAGGAAGGTTGGGAACCACTGCACTAGAAAGTCAATTAAAACAGGCCTCTTCAGAAAAATAATTTCAGGATAGCCTTCCTGTATGAGAGCTTATCATGCTGTTATGTTTTAAATTTTATTTTCTCATTGCTATTCCCACTGAGGAATTGGGGGGCGGGTGTTTTGTTTTTAAAAATATGTTTCATAGGAGGGTTGTTGTTTTGCGGCAGGTGGTAGCTTTGTTTTCTTTGGCTTTTTAAAAATTGTTATAAGTCAGTGTTGGTGAATCTATGGCACGGGTGCCAACGGTGGCAGTCAGAGCCCTTTCTGTGCGTATCTGGCATCGCTCCTTCACAGCCACCTGTATTCAGGTTAAATTGCTGTATTGGCGCTTTGCGAAAAATTAGTAGGTTTTGAATCACAGTTTGGGCACTCGGTCTCTAAATGGTTCACCAGCACTGTTATAACCATCCAGAGTAGTGGCATGTCACTAGAAGCGCAGAATAAAAAAATCTAATAAATACATAAATAAATCCTCTAAAATTACTAGCCTAAAAAAACAAAGATTTTTTTAAAAATGTAATAAAATACATGTTAGTCTCCTGGTGGCTGACACAGGAGAAACACAGATAAATATTTCTCCTCTGGTTGTAACATAGGGGGACATCTGTTTTTTACCTGCCCACCTTTCTCTGCTGGCTGCAAAGAAGTTTTCCATCCCATTGAACTGCCTGCATGCAATTCCTCCCTGCCTAAATATAAGACTCATTTTATCACTACAGTAATTTTCATTTCAGGGTGGTAAGATTTTTAATATTGACTAGCTTTGACCATTTGTTGCATTTTTTAAAATAAAACCTGTCTAACTGCTGCTATTGTGACTTTACTTTTTATATACACTATTTTAAAATGCTTTCTTGCAGTTTTGCTGCAAGACAGAACTGTACAAAATTGCTGCTGTACCACACAAATTATAAAATGTGGGTTATTGTTTTTTTAATATTTTCTTTGCCTTTTAATATTTTCTTGGCTGGTCAATAAACTGCCTGCAAATGAAACCACCATTGTTGTTTCAACTGCAGGGAACTTCTTAACCAGACCTCAGAGCACCTGGAGGTGGTCCCCGGCCTCACCGGCCCGCTTTGGCGCAAGGCACCGGAACCTTCTTAACCAGGCAAGGCAAAGAATTAAAAAAAACATCTGGCTGCAGAAGTCATATTTTAGTCTACAACATACAGTCAAATAATGTTTTTGTTGCACTTCCCCCACTGCCCTCTCCCATTTCATTTAGAAGGAATCTAGCAAATTTGAAGTCATTAATCTTGTCTGTATCCTGTCTAGACCACTGGAAGTTCCACTGTTTACAACATACAGTCAAATAATGTTTTCACTTCCCCTGCCCTCTCCCAAGCAGCAGAAGTCATTAATTTGTCTGTATCCTGAAGTGGTTTCCGTATAAGCCACCTCATGATATTGGCAAAATCAAAAAGGAAGACTTGCTTTGGATCAGTTTCAATGATCACACGTACTGGAACTAATTCAAACAAAAGCGATCCTACCCACACACGGGAAGTAAACGCCTGGTTACTGTCTTTTAGGATAGCACCAGCCTCTCCTTGCAAGTGCTCCAAACTGCAGGTTAAATAGGCCTCTCACTTATCTCAGAGGTTTGTTGTGACAATAAAAATGGAGACAAACAACTTATGTTCTCCCAAATTCCTTACAGGAGAAAGGGAAAGTAAATGAATTAAACTCCACTGGTTACAAGGAATCATCCTTATTATCCCCACCCATACGCCAACAGCAGAGGCAAGATACTGTAGTGTCATATGTGCCACTGCTATACAACTTATAAAATCTTGTGTGTGTGTGTGTGTGTTGTGTCGTGACAGTCGTGACCGACTCCTCGTGACTCCATGTCCATTGAGTTTTCTTGGCAGGAATACTGGAGTGGTTAGACTATGTTAAAAATATTTCAAGAAAACTAACAAATCTGTTCTATAGCTTAGGAGCAGTAGAATGGAAACCAGGAGACTGATTATTCAAGTGACAAAAAATATCACCTTAATTATAAAAAATCACCTTTATATTAATTATTGCATGAGCCACCATAACATACAACAATGCAAACAAAACATTTCAAAGCAAGACAACAGTTGTGCAAGAGCAAATCCATATGTTCTCCCTATGCCTGCCTCAAAATACTTATATCTCTGCATTCCTTTCAGTCATACTACTTTTTGAGACATAGGAATGAGAAATTTATTTAACCACCAGGAATTACTTCTAATAAGGGATGGGGCTCTGCAGATTTGCTTACCCTAAACACTGATCAGCTCTCTCATAGTAGGATGACTATACACGACCCCTAAACTCCGGGGCAAATGGCTCCCAGCTCCAGAGATTAAAAATGTTTACCCACCAGCTCTGGAGTTAACAGGAAATTAAGTGCGACCCCGCCCACTTTAGCACGTCCCAGCGCAGCTTTCAGGTACCTGCTTTTTGGATGTGACAAATATTTGATCCGGTGTAAGGATAGTGAGTGCGGGGCTCTCCTGGCTTCTGTTTGTTCTTTTTTTGCGCCCCGCCCCTTTAAGAGATCTGAATGCTGCGGGGAACAAAATGAGGTAAACCGGCATTCTTTTCTTTCTTTTTTCTCCCTCCCTCATGCAGCCAGCAACCAGGAAGTGCGGAGGGGGTGGGGACAGAGGAAGAGCGACGAACCCCTAAGATCTCTGGTCCGAATTTAAGTGGCCAGCGGATCTTAGGGGTCATGTAAAAAGGCCCTATGTCATCTAGGTGGTGATGGGAGACACCCTCTTGCAACATTAGCAGCGTCCTGCCTTCTCCGAGAGACGCTTGCTCCAATCTGGTGTCCTCTAGATGTGCCAGGCTGCAGCTCCCACCATTTTATTGGCTTAAGGTTCTGCTAGGTGGAGATAACATTACATGAGTTCCACTTTCTGCCTGGAGCAAAGCTGCTCTGGAGACCCAGCATCTGCTCTAGAGGCTTTTGCGATCTCAAGAAGAACCATTGACAGTGATGCTTCCCCTGTGACTTGGCACTCCTGCAAACAACTACAGTGGTAACCTTGTATAAAGGAATTAATTCGTTCCAAATGAATTTATGTTAAGCAAATTTTCCTTTATACAAATTTCCCATAGGAATGCACTGAAAACAGAGTAATCCCTAATCGTGACCATTTTTATGTTGTACAGATTCGCCCCATAGGCGATTCTGTTAAGCAAATTTCTCCTATCTCCGGAACTTTTTATGTTGTACAGATTTTATGTTGTACAAACCATTTGTTATATGAGGGGCCACTGTATTTTAATATTCTACAATGACCTACAGCAGTATTTTTCAACCTTTTTTGGGCAAAGGCACACTTGTTTCATGAAAAAAATCAGGAAGCACACCACCATTAGAAAATGTTAAAAAAATTAACTCTGTGCCTATATTGACTATATATAAAGTAATTCTCTTGAATAGGAATCAAATAAACACAAAGTATTTTATAATTACTTTATTATGAAATAGTAAGTAAACAGAAATATGAAAAATTATAAAATACTTTATTCAGTGCGCAACCTGGGCCTGTTTGGCTGAACACAAAGCTGATATTCTTCAGCTTTTCCAACGGCACACCAGGCAACATCTCGCGGCACACTAGTGTGCCACGGAACAGTGGTTGAAAAACACTGACCTACAGGATGGCTAGCCCACAAGCTACTCCACTACTCTGTGTATTCTGACCTGGGGTTTTATTTATGACATGTTCTAATTAAGCCCAAATTCACATGTGCCAGAACTTAACTCAGTCTTATTTCTAAGTAAACATGCCAAGACTTGGTCTGTCACGGTTGCAAACACGACATATTAATTTCACGTTATTAAAAGGCTAGAGTGCATTCTTTGCTAGCATTGCTGCAAGGAACCCAACTACTGTACTTTCTTGGAGATAAAACTCTGGAAAGTACTGTCTTGTTTTTCCGATGGCAAAGCCAAGTATCTTGTGTGTTTGACTTTTTACTTGGGAATCAGCTGCATTCTGGAACTTGACCTCAAGTGTTGTTTTGTTCCTTTCCCTTAAATATATTGTAGGGGAGATGCTCTGATTTTTTTCCAGAGAGGCTCAGGTAGGAATGGGGAAACTCAGATGATGCAGTAGATGGCCTTAATCATCCTTACCCCCATAGGCAAGCGTGCCGTGACATGGCTACACTCAGTCTTGAAACCGGTAGCAGAAGTGCCCCTTTGCCAACTCATAGGACTTAACAAACGCACACACACACACAAAAGACAGACTCACACACGTCTAAGGGAGCAAGCGCGTCGGCTTCTGCGAAACAGAAGGAGGCTTCCAAGAACAGGGAACAAACCTCTCAACTTGTTGAAAAGCTTACATAAATTCTTCTTGGCAGGCAAAGCAAGGGGGGCTGAGCCAGGCAGAGGCGTTCCCATGTCCATAGGATGAGGCCGTTTTGGAGGCATGGGGGGAGGGAGAAAGAGGCGAGGGGGGTCCTTACGGCTGCCCAGACCCCAGGAAGGGCAGCCTGGTGAGCCAAGGAGGCTTATCCGGCTCCTAAAGGGCGCAAACGAGGCCGCGCTTTGTCACCCCGCGCTCGCCCGGCCCGGCCGCCTACACCACGGCGCCGGAGGAGGAGGAGGGGTCGCCCACTCGAAAGGACCGCCCTGCCCACCCCACCTCCCCTCGGGAGCTCCTAGGGGGCACGTTCTCGCCCCCCCCCCCACACACACACGCCGCTTCCCTGCCCCGGGTGTCACCAAGGGGGCTCCGGATCGCCCTTCTTCCCCTCCGCTTCGAAGGAGCCCCTTTGGCGCGACGAGAGGGCGCGCGCGTCCTTACCTTTCCCGGAGGGACTCCCCGCGCAGGGCTGGCAGGGTGGACGGTCTTCTTGGCCTCGCGGGGGACCGGATCGCGCTCGCTCGGGGGTTGCGGGTGGGGCTGCGGGTGCGGGTCTGTGTTCCCACGCTTCCGGTTAAGTCGCAGGAGTCAAACCACCCGGCCTCTCTCGTTCGGGTGTCGTTCGGAGCGGGTTGCGCAAACAGCCGAGCCTCCAGGAGCGCAGGGGCAAGGCATGTCCCGCCCACTTTAGCGGCTGCCGGGCAGGTCACCCGGGGCTCCCCAGTGCCAAGGGCTTCCCTGGCCGGGGAAACACACACACACACACACGCACACACATACACCCCCCCACACACACCCTCGCCCCCTCCTCTCTCCAACACACGCAAACGTGTCCCGACGAGCAAAAGACTCGAAAGAGCAAAGTCCAACTTACTCTTGTATCACCCCGAAAGCCCGCCCGAATGACCGGCCCACAAGGTCGCCGCCGCCTGTCTTGTAGGGAGCGGCGTGTGAACCGAGTGTAATTTGGAAGACTTTTAAAAGAAATATCATCAGCTAAGGAGCATGGGCGGAAGATGCCGGACTGAACCTGCTCCGCTTCACCACCCCTCCCCATGAACTACTACATACAGTCTTGCTGACAATGGAAATACAGGACGGTCAGATTTTTAAAAATTCCACAGGACACCTGTTTGTTTCTGCTGTTGATCAACGCGATCCCGTTCAGAGAGGGATGTTACAAAGGCGGCCCTAAAAAGTTGTCTATATGTCCGACCTTAATTTGTAGTTGGTGTGATCCTCAATATTCTATTTCAGGTCTTTCATTCGAGATATTATATTTTATAGCAATATTCTGCCATGCATGTTACGATCATCATTGTTGCAGCTGAAATTTGGATTTGCAAATAATTCGGGATCAAAGGGTAACTAGAGTCAGAGAGAAATAAAATACAAATGGAAAATACTAACTAAACCCTCACCCTGGAGTAAATGTCACCTAAATATTGGGAAAGACCTCTCAGTAAGCCTGCTGAGGAAGACCTTGTAAGACTTCAATACAAAAAGCGCTAAATGAAAAGTAATTTTTCCATCGACGTAGTAGAACTTATTTATTTCATTTATTTTATTTTACTTAAAAGGACCCAAGGCAGCTTACATCTTTAAAAGATTATATGAATGCGAACAACACTGAGTATACAAATACTAAAAACAGTCAAATTAATACTATACATAAAGCAAAAAAAAACAAGCCATAAGCAACACCAAAACATCTTCAAAGCAGTCAAATACAACAAATGCAACCCATTTAAAACCCCATTCGGGCAGCCAGTCACTCACAGAAAGCCTGCCTGAAGAGAGAGGTCTTCATCTGTTTCCTGGATGGGGCCAATCTAGACTCTTGTGGGAGGGAGTTCCAAAGTCTGGGAGCAGCAACAGAGAAGGCCCTCTCCTGTGTCCCCCACCAAACACACACATGAAGGCGGCAGGACTAGCTCTCCTTAAAACTTGAACAGGCTCCATGTGGTCCTTGAGATAGCCTGGTCCAGCTCCATTTACTATGTGGTAAACATAGGACTGTACTGCATGGTTAAAATCCAATCTATACTTTTATAGTTTTCAGGAAGTAAGAATCAATGTGGTGCAAACGGTTCTAAATGTTCATTTTTATAGCTTCACTCTCTGCTTCAGTGAAATAGTAACAGTAGAAAGCTTCTTCATTTGAAACTGTTTATCTTACCATCAAACAACACAGCTTTTCTGGAAAATTTACTGAGCTGTTCAGTCACAATGTGATTTCTCTAACGTGTCTGTTTAAAAAGTCAGCTTGTTTAATTGACAGAAGATCAATATTACATGTCAGATAAAAATGAAGCGATAGTCTATCTGATGTAACTCAACCTAGGCTCCTTGCATATTTGCTTTGGAACAGGTGCTCTTGATAATATATTTCTGAGTGAACAGACTAACGATTGCAACACAGTGAGCTAAATGCAGCATTTGTTATGTGCCAACAAGTAAAAAAAATGACCAATCCTAACAGGGTTTTCAAGTTAAGTGAGATATTTAAGGATATTTAAGGAGTGACTTTACCAGTTCCACATCTGTGAGTCTGCATGGCTGAGCTGGAATTTGGGCATTCGTCTTGGCTACAGCAGACTCACCAAAAGGAGTGGGACTTAATGTTAGTTGTGACCAAGAAATACTAGCCCACTAGGTTCACTGGGCTGACTCAAGGTAGTACAGTATTCATATTGCATTAACTCCATTCATTGTCTCTTGCCTTACATTTTAAATTGGCTGTCTCTCCAAACAACATTTCTGCAACATGCCTCAAATCAAAATAAGATGTGACTACAGCTGCACCCTAGTAGCAAGACAGACAGCAGCTACAAGCCTAACTATGTATGTAGTATTGTGTTGGACAGCAGCCAGATCCAGTACAATAAAACAATAGAGTCAACAAATGTAATTAAAGGCTAAACCATTTCTGAGAAGTACTTGAAGGCAGTGGTTCCCAACCTTGGATAATCCTAGGTGTTCTTAGAAACAGTGGCCAGCACAACTGGTGGTGAAAGCTTCTGGGAGTTGTAGTCCACAAACATCTGGGTTACCCAAGGTTGGGAACCACTGCTTGAAGGGAAAGAGACTTCTACATCAGATGACAAACTGAGAAAACAGTCAAACCTACTGTACAATTCTAACACATTCTAGTGGGTCTTATATGCCTGACTTTCTCCTGTGTGCAACTTCATTAAAGAATAATGAGATACAGTTCCTGGTTTTCAAAGTAGATACCTGCTCACCCAATCCCATCATCTTGAGGGTAGGGATAAGGAAAGGGTTGATTCAGCTGAACAATCAAGAGAGCAATAGATGGTTTGGTTCTTCAAGCAGATGTTGGGATCAACTGACACCCTCACATGCCTGCTGATAATATAATATCATAACTGAGGGCAAAGTAGTTTACATAAACCATTGGCACATATTTATATAGGCCACCAAAAACAAGTGTTGGAGTTTGAGTTTCTGATACTTGCTGAGAGATATCAGCCATGCAGACATTACTAAGAGCACGGATAATGTTTTTCACAACTTTGCAATGTAGAAGTATGCAGCCATGGTGTTACAGACCTCAAGCTGCAGTGCACAGTCTTGCCCTATCCTATTTCCTGTAGAGTTCTCGTTCATCCCTGACGCATCTGCTCCTAAGAACCTCCTGATGCATTCTGCAGCTTGACTTGAAACCGAAAGCATTATTCTTCAAGCAGAAGGCCAAGGCACATGCCATTTCATTCCAGAGGATACCTTACCCCTCCTGTCATTCTCCTGTACCTCCTTAGATCTGCTCTAGAAGTCCTCTAATCCTCTGGGCCAAATTTGGAGGGCCACCATGGCTGCCCGGACTTTGGATGCAACAGTTCTAAACAATAACAGGCCTGTTGCAAATTAGTCTTCAGCTAAAAGGTCCTACATCTTCCCACATTTCTTTTCCTGTATATTTTTCCTGCAATGTGAGCGGCAATTATTTATGCTCTCTATTTTTACTTGCATGGCAAATGTTGACTGATTTTCTTTGTCGCATGTTCTTTATGATTTTTTTAGTTTTCACACATTCTCCTTTGTTGGTCATCCTTCCAACCTGATGAACTCTTAGCATCCTGAACTAAATTCATGCTTTAGATTCTTCTTTCTTTTCTACTTCTTCTCAAAGGCAAACCCGCTTTTCGGCTCTCTTTAGTTTCACTAATGACAGAACCAACATCATGCCACCCTCACATTTAAATGTACACCATTTTTCTCAGTATCCTCCTTGGGAACCAGTTTCCCTTGAGGAAGTTAAAATTCTGATCGGCTCTTTGCCTAGTAATAAAGCTCCTGGTGAAGATATGCTCCCAGGAGAACTGTTTATGTCCAATCTCCCTTGGTGGTGTGGAGTGCTTGCTAAAATGTTTACTTACATAAATCAACATGGGAAAATTCCCCCTAGTTGGGGCTCTAGCATCATTGTCCATATTCACAAAAAGGCTCTAAGACTGACCCTAAAAATTTCAGGCCTATAAGTCTCCTCAATATAGTTTCCAAACTCTATTCCAAGTATCTCCTGGACAAACTAGTACGTTGGGCAGTCACGAATTCAGTTATAGCTGAAGAACAGGCTGGTTTTCAAAAAGGAAAATCTACAGTGGACCAATGCTTTGTACCACCTGATTCAGAAGTATGCCTACCATGGTAGGAAGGAACTTTATGTGACCTTTGTAGATTTCAGTTCCACCTTTGATCTTATAGATAGGGGCCGTTTGTGGCAAAAACTTTCTTTAACAAACATAGATAGAAGACTTTTAGCTTTAATCCAGCAGTTACACTCCAATACTCATCTCAGGGTAAGACTGGGGGCAAACGGGCTCTTGTCAGAATCTATACCCACGGACAGAGGGGTCAGGCAAGGATGTCTTTTGGGCCCTTTTCTGTTTAATTTTTATATTAATGACATTGTTCAAGAACTGAGTGGTCCAGTATTCCCCCCCTTCTATAGCAGATGTTAAGATCTCTGTCCTACTTTATGCAGATGACATTGCAATTATTTCTACAGCACAAGTCGGCATGCAAAGACTTTTGGTTAAGTTGAGTAACTTTTGTACCAGAGAGAACATTTGTCCATTAACTACTCTAAAACCAAAGTAGTCATCTTTGGGAGGAAAATAAGTAGACATAGGTGGACACTTGACAATAAACCTATTGAGTAGTTAAGAAATTTTAGTTACCTTGGTCTCTGTTTTAATGCCCTGCTCTCTTGGAAATATCATCTGAAAGCAACAGTTTTGAAAGCCTCCCACTCCTCTCAATCCCTTTTGAGATTCTTTTCAACCCAAGGTGGTAAACTGGTTGCTCCTGCAGTTGAGGTGTTTTCAAGAAAGATAGTCCCCCAATTAACTTATGGGGCCGAAATCTGGGGGTATACTAAAATACCACACCTCGACATGGTTCAAAATCCTTTTATTCGATCTCTTCTTGCTGTACCCCATGGCACACCCTCTGCATATTTAAGAGCTGAAGTAGGGCTAACTTCCATTGAAACTCACATACACATTGCCTTGGCAATGTACTGGTTGAAGCTGGCCGGCATGAGTGACTCCCGCTTGCCAAAGAAGTGCCATATAGAACAACTTCAGCACCCCTTGCGGGAGTCCTGGGCAAAGCTAGTCAGACCCATATTACATCATTATGGGATCAATACTGAATCTATCCCCTCTTTTGTCTCCCCCAGTATCAAAAAATTGGTCAAAGACAAAATTTATTTATGTTCCAAATGGAAGGAATTGGCTGCGGTTTCATTATCGTCATCCTCCCTCTATTATCCTTTGTATAAAACATCTTTCGGGCTGGAAAGCTATTTCCACAATTTAACCTCAGCTCCCTTGAGGACAGCTTTCACAGCCCTGCGTTTCCAGACCATGCCTTCTGCCTTTTTAGAGGGGAGACGTGATAATATCCCTGTTCGGGACAGACTTTGCCCTTGCAGCTCAGGTGAAGTCGAAGATGTGCCCCACTACTTGCTCAGCTGCCCACTCCACAACCAACCTAGATGTAAATTCCTTGGTGGGATTATTAGTTCACTGGTCGATAGGTCCCCTGGAGCCCAACTTAGTATGCTACTTGTCGGTCGGTACAGACAGGTATGTCACACAGCAAGTAGCAAAGTTTGCGCTGGCAGCTATGAAAATTCGGATCAATCTCTAACCCTGGAAGGATTATATTGCATTGTAAATGTTACACGATATTTTAAAGTTTTAATTATATTTGTTGCGGATGTAATTTTATAAGTTTATATATATTTATATATATAAAGATTGCGACGACCAATGGTTTTTAGCAATAAACTATTACCTACCTATTTTTACTTGCATGGCAAATGTTGACTGATTTTCTTTGTCGCATGTTCCTTATGATTTTTTAGTTTTCACACATTCTCCTTTGTTGGTCATCCTTCCAACCTGATGAATTCTTAGCATCCTGAACTAAATTCATGTTTTAGATTCTTCTTTCTTTTCTACAGACCATGATTCCATATCTTACAGTAAAGCCAACCATTCTATCATCAGTGGGACATGTGGATTGGGTACTATTTATTTATTTATTTATTTATTTATTTATTTATATTCATTAAAATACTTTTATCCTACCTTTCCCCTTGAAAGGACCCAAGGCAGTCTCGTTTTAAATGATAACAGTTTGTAGAGTAAGAACATGTTGCCACATTCACCTGTGATATTGAAATTAATTATACTTCTGCATAATATTTACCTTATACACATTGAGCACAGCATAAGAAATTGAGAAAGAAATATGCATAGAACACAGTCATGAATTAATCATATATGTTTGTATATCATCGTGACTCACAATGTGATAGTATCATAATGAATCATCATAGTACAAAATATAGAGGTGAATGAGAAATTCTTTATAAGAAGCATTCAGAAAATTATTCTCTTAGGGCTTCCTAGGGGTTGACACCCTGTTAATTATGTGTCCTCCCTATGCTAAATAGGAAAAAGAGAGCGAAACCTTTCAGAAGATGTTGCGGCCAAACCTATATTTAATTTAAGAAGTAATGTATGCTCTTAGCTAGTTTTCCCATGCCATATTCCACACTGATCTGGATGTGCAAATACAGTATTTAGAACATAAACTCTTGGATTTAACATATCTGTAGATATCAAAGGAAAGTCAGAATGAAGACAGGAGCTCATGGATCTTCTGTATGCAAATCCCCTGGTCAGGAGTAAGTAAGTAAATAAGTAAGTAAGCTCTATTGACCCAATTATACATTTAATTGTTTGTACTTCTTAAAAGAAACATTTCAATGTGTCACATTTACTTTGAAGTACAGTACAAGCAAGTTAGCAATATGTATTCCCAATCCTGATTGGAGGGCCCCACCTGTATCCTCCCATGCTTGGTCGCATGCATGCATGCATGCACGCATGCGCACGCACACACACGCATACAGAGAGAGAGAGAGAGAGGCTGCTATTTGTCTCTAAAGGTGCTGCTGTGTCAAAATACAGTCCTACGTACAGGATGTACCTAACGAGAAAGTAATCAAGATACATGGCTGCTTCCTCTTTCTCATAATGTAATCATCATGTAGGTTGGGGCGTAACCTACAGAACTTGAATTACCACTCAATGCACCTTCCTTCTAGATTCCCATTTTCTCCTGTAATTTTGTCTCCTGTGGTTTTGATGTTCCAAACAGAAATATGTTTGCCTAATGGTGGAGGGAGATCATGGAGGGGCACCAGCCTAACCTCCCTCTATAAAGGGAATGCCATAGCCTTGGAACAGTCAATAGTGCCCCTGAACTTGGTGGGACCAAGAGAAGGGCTTATCCCACAGATCCCAAGCCAGTGCAGCCTCTTATGGGAGAATACACATGTACAACTGTGCTCATGACCTGGGGGTCAATCCCAGGTAGCCAGCTCATGGTTGACTCAGCCTTCCATCCTTCCGAGGTCAGTAAAATGAGTACCCAGCTTGCTGGGGGGGGGCAATGTGTACCCTGCATACTGTAATTAAACTGTAAACTGCCCAGAGACTACTTTAAGTGGTATGGGGAGGTATTTACAAGGAACACTTTGCTTTTGCTTTCCTTTACAGCCCTCAGAAGGCTTGGGCAAAATGCATAACCAGTACTTTGACTTGGGCCTGGAAACAAAAGACCAGCCACTGAGCTGTTGTCAAGAGCCAGCAATATGTCCCCTGTCACCAACTGTGACAAACATTCCAAACTTTGGACCAAACGAGGGTTCCAAGCAAAGGTAACCCAGCACAGAGTGTGCTGACAGTAGTTCAAACAAATTGTGGTGATGACATTGGTGCCTGGATCAGAAATCTCCAGCAATAAGTATAGCCAGACCACTAGCCTAAGCTGTATAAATGTACTTCTGCTGCCAACCAAGTAATCTGGGAATTTTAGGGCTGAATCCAGGATATTTATTGTGTAAAGGTTGAATAGCATGGGAGCAAGACAGAGCTACACCTGAGAGGCCCCCAAAGCCAATGACGCTACCAAAGGCAGTCAACTCCAGTCTCTAAATCCTAACTCAAGAGATATGGTCCAGAAGAATAAGTTCAAGTTTCTAACTCTTATGTATAAAGCTTTCCATGGTTTGGGTTCCCGTTACTTGTTGTGTCTTTTGCTGACATCAATTGCCCAACTCACCAAATCATTGCAGATGAGGCTCCTGCAGGTAGTTATCCTAAGGGGGCTCCATAGAGAGTGAGGACCTCCTTTGCGATGGCCCCATCTTCACGGAAGCAGCCCCCGGAGGAGCTTTTCCTCAAGCCCTGCCTGCTGACATTCAAGAGGCCATTGGAGACAAGGGTTTCAGTTCTGACCCCAGGTGCATTGAAGTTGATCTTACATCTCCATCCAGTTATTTTTATTATTATCTTTCTCTTACACTTAGCATCTTCATTACTCTGGCACCCTCTGTCCTCATGCCTTTGTTATATTGTCACATTATGTTGTTATGATTGTGTATTATATTGTGAACCATCTCGACTAGTGCTGTGGCACTAATGGGAGTGGTATATAAACTAATTAACCATCTTAATTAAGGAATGAATGAGAATATCATTTAGCTGGCATCAAAAGCCACTGG
Organism: Phrynocephalus forsythii; assembly: GCA_029282475.1. Classification (NCBI taxonomy): domain Eukaryota; kingdom Metazoa; phylum Chordata; class Lepidosauria; order Squamata; family Agamidae; genus Phrynocephalus; species Phrynocephalus forsythii. The sequence goes on from JAPFRF010000001.1 coordinate 41,163,595, forward strand.
GGGTCCAGCACCATCACCTATGGTCCAGTTCCCAGCATAGGCCAGCCTCCAAGTTAACCAAATCCATACAGAGGCGTAGCCAGGAATTGGAGCGCCTGGGGACAACGCTCATTTTTGCGCCCTTCCTGCCGCCTCCCCCACATTGCACCCACCTAGCAACAGGGGACTGAACCCTGCGGGTGTGGAGTGGGTGCGTGCATGTGCATTTGCATGGGTGGGTGGATGGGCGTGTGCACGTGCATGTGCGTGTGTGCCGCGTGCACGTGCCTTACACATCTCCCACCAAGGCAAGGAAGAGGAGGAGGAGCGCACTGTGGCCATCATGCTCCTGCCTGCCTGCCTGCTTCGCCACTGGCCTGGCACACGGCAGCAGAGGCAGCGGAGGGGGTGCCATCACCAAGCCTTAGGGGAAAGAAGGACAGCTGGATGGTGGGAGGGTGCACGGCTTCCTCCTGCTGCTGTGCCCAGGGCAGATGTACCAAAAAGAGATTTAGCCAAAAAGTAGTGTTTTTCTCAACCTCTGGCTCCAGAGGTGTAGCCAAGATGTGGAGTGCCTAGGGACAAAGTTCATTTTTGTGCCCTTCCTGCCACCGCCCCACATCATACCATCCAACAACAGGGGGTCGAACCCTGCGGGCGTGGGGTAGGTAGGTGCGTGCACACGTGCACATGGGCAGATGGGCAGACAAGCATGTGTGTGGCACACACGCACATGCAGTAGGAGGGGGTGCCATCACCAAGCCTTAGGGGAAAGGAGAACTGCTGGGATTCCTCCTCCTGCTCCTCCTCCAGGTGCCCCCAGATTGCTGCACCCAGGGCAGATGTACCCCCAATACGCCCCTGTCTGGCTCCTCAGCAAATGGTGGCATGGCTGCTGACTAGAGAGGAGCATGAACTGGTATGTCTCAGTTTGTCCCAATTCGTAAATGTGGCAAAATGGATGTTTCTGTTTGTCAATCCCCAGGCCCAGCATGCTAACTTCCCACACCTCCTCAAAAGTGGTGTAGCTAGAGTTTGGAGTGCCCAGGGACAAAGTCGGTTTTTGCACCCTCTCCTCCCCCCAACCGTGTCTCACCCACCCAGCAAGAGGGGGGGCAGATCCTGTGGGAACAGTGGGGGAGGGGAATAAGGGTCTCTCTTTCTCATGCCCTCCTTGTGAGTCTCCTTTCCAGTTAAGGCTGCCCTGTGCAAACCACATAGTGTGTGGATAGCTCCAAGAAGGCAATTTTTTTTCAAGCATCACCTCCGTAGAATGCTCCCCCCTCCTCCTTTCTCCCAGCTAAGGCTTGGCGATAATTAGCTTGGGGAAAGGAGGAGAGGGAAGCAGGCAGTGGGATTTTTTCCCCAAGTAGCACCTCCATCGCACGCTTCCCTCTCCTCCTTTCCCCGGGCTAAGGATTGCCAAGCCTTAGCAGGGTGAGGGGTAGGGGGAAGGAGGAAGGGGAACAATCGATGGAGGTACTGCTTGGGGGAAAAAAATCACCTGCTTCCCTCTCCTCCTTTCCCCCAATTTAGGATCACCAAGTCTTGGCGGGGCAAAAGGAGGGCTGCTGGCGGGATGGCACATGGCTTCCTACTCCTGCTCCCCCTCCAGGCTCCCCCAGATTGGAAATATAGATGATTTGTTCTGGGGTCCCATAGACTACATACTGTACATATAAAATGCTGAAACTCATAAATGGATTTGGCTAGAAGTCGACGTCCACACCATGATTTAGTTACCTGGCTGTGGAATCTTCTCTGCTTGGGACTAACAACAGGATTTTACTCTGTGCTTTTAATGTGACACTAATAAAGTACAATTTGTTAGCCATATACACACTTGACTAGCCGCCCCATGAATAGAAATTGTTTGAAAAATAAAAAAAGATATTGAAATCAAATCAAATCACATATAAATATAAAGAAAAACAAAGCCCTAATCTGCACTCTCCTTGAAAACATTCCTGGCTGGTCCAAGGGAGATGTCCATTCCTCTCTTCTCTAACTTTTCTCCCTCTGCTCTGGAGGCTTGCATGAGACGGAACATTCCAGACAGTTGCCCACGATCCAGCAAGGGGGGGGGAGAGAGACCATTGGCTCACTTGTGATCATGTGACCTGATCCAGTGCTCATAATACAAGATATTGCTTGTTGATCAAGACAAAATTTAGAAGAAATGTTTGCTTGTCTTGCAAAACACTCTTAAAACAAGGTATTACTGAATGGTAATAGACTTGGTGAGGATGCATAAACTGAGGCTCATTCCAGATGAAATGGATGTGATGCTGGTGGATGATTCATGGTGCAAGTGAGTGATGGCCAACCAGCTTTACAAAGAGTTGCACTTCATGCAAGGGATTCAGACCCTGTCAATAAATCTGCTAAACCGCCCCTGTGGCTTTCTTTACACCTCAGCCCAGGAATTTTTCTTTGCACTACTTGTGAAAATGGTCTGGATTGGAACAGAATATGGTTGCAACCTTTCTAAGGGAGAAAGGAACCCATTGTGTATCCATTCAATTTCATTGGTCTACCAAAGGACCTGCTTTTGATGGACAACACTGTCAGTAAAAAGATCTGCCTGTTTTCATGTAGCTTCTGTGTTGTGCAACAGATGCTTAAAACCTATTACTTGCTTACCCTTGCTTCTGCACTGTTAATTTTAATGGTTTATTATCCTGATACTCAGAGCCTAAGGGCAAGAGGTTAGGTGAGACCATGTCACATAAAGTCTCAACTTCACACCAGACATAGTCTCGTTCATCAGGGCCAAACCTACTAAAGCCATAATCAGAAGATGGCATCAACTTGGCAGGGGACATCCAGGCTCAGGCAGCCTTAGTTTAGGAAAACCAAGGAAGGGTCCCAATGAGCTCCACTGTCGGCAGTTCTCCATATATGTACAATAGAGGGATGTTGCCTCAGTGAAGAGCCAAAGCTCTCTGAAGGCTTAAGAAGAACCTGCAGTTGCCCCATCTTCTCTAGAGAAGCTCACTTCAAGGGGCCTTGTCTGGTTTGATAATCCTTGGGTTCCACGAACCACAATGGGTAGGTGTAAGGACTTGTATTCTTTCAGATTATTGAATTACTGCAATTCCCACAACACCTTCCTGTTGTCTGTGTAGGCTGGGAATTCTAAGAGCTAGAGCTCTCCCTTCCACCTGCCCATCAATTAATCAACCAATCTGGAAACCCAAAAGTTCCCTAGCCCCCTCTGTGTTTGGAGATGTTTGGTGTGATTTATATTGGTGTGGGGCATAGTGGCTCAGTGGACTAAGGCTTCCAAAAACTGTCGGCTGCAAAGTAAGCAGCTCGGAAGTTCAAATCCCGGGTGCCGCACAGTGGAGCGAGCTCCCACTGATGACCCCAGCTCCTGCCAACCTAGCAGTTTGAATGCATGTAAAATGCAAGTAGATATATAGGTACTGCCGTAAAAAGTGGGAAGGTAAAAACAGTGTTTCCTTGCAGCCATGCTGGCCACATGCCCATGGACTTGCACAACACTGGTTCTTTGGCTTGAATACGGAGATGAGCACCACCCCTAGAGTCGGACTCGACTAGCACACATGTGCGGAGGGAACCTTTACCTTTACCTTATATTGGTGTACTGTTATATTCTGGAGTAGGAACTGGCAAGCCACTCCAGTATTCTTGCCAAGAAAAATCCATGGGCATGGGGTCATGAAGAGTCGGTCACGACTGTAACAACACAACAACAATTGTAATATTTAGTTGCCCAGAAACATGTCTTTCCATAGGATGGCCTATAAATAAAGTCAGTGAGCAGGTAATGTACTTATTAAAAGTTGGTACAGCTTGCTTTCCTCTGGCTTTCCTATCCCTGACACTTACTTGTCTCTCTCATGCACACCCTTTACAACTCTTTCCTCCCCCTTTAATTTTTGGCACAACCTCCTCACATACAGGTAATTCCACATATATTGGTGCACTGGCTCAATATTCAACCACCTCCCTGTTGCACCAGCACAAAGCCATTGTGCTTTCCTGTAATAACCTGCTGCTAATTTTTCAGCAATGTTATTTAGAATTTACCTGTATGTTCTTAACGGTTTTTTATTCATTAGTAGTTGAAAAATGAAACAGGGCTGTGGCCCCAAGGGAGGGAGCTAATCTGTTCACCTCTCTCACCTTCACACATCATTTTGTCCACAGCAGCTGTAGATTGATTATTCAAAGTGCCTGGCGATACGTTCAAACACAGCCCTCTGACTTGTAGGCAGTTCCTCTGCATTAGAAGATATTCATGTTTTCTTGTACTCCAATGATTTAAAACAATGGATGACATCCACGTTTTTAAAGGAAAGGTACATCCATGCACACAATACTGACTGTGTGTTACTAGGAGGCAACAGAGGTCGACGCAGCTGCTTCCAGTTTCCTGAATTCCCACTTCTTTCAATTTATTGTCTGTCCTGTTTACATCCTTCACTCACAGACTGATATTGACAGGAAGCCAACAGGAAAGTTGGGGAATTACTGTTTGGGGCCAAATATGATTCTGAAGTATTTGCCAACGAAACGACATACACCTTTTTCTGGCCTGGGTTTGAACTGATTTACTGTGAGGTACATTTTTCTGATACTATTTTTAAACTGGCAAGCAGCTTGGGGAACTACTTCTGTGTTTTCTCTTCCTTCCCCCCTTTTTCTTTTGGTAGTGGGGACATTTGGTGAGTTTGTGCAGTGATGACGTACTTTTCCATCTGTTTCCAATGAGCATCGCCATCTGTCTGAGGAAGGACACTCTTTCCCACCAGGTTTTCATATATACTTCTGGTCAACCTGCCTGCCACACTGCCCCTCCCCTGCCAGTGCTTTGCTTTCATCATGGTTAGTCCTGGATTACTCTAATTGAAGTCCCCCATGATTTCTATCCTGTCCCTCTTAGACACCTCCATGATTTGTCTCTTCATTTCAAGGTCCCCCTCAAGTTTTTGATCTGGTGGATGATAGAATATCACATCGTTCCTTGGATCTAGTAGGTTAACCCACAGTGATTCTACGGTGGAGTCAGACCCACCATCAATCTCCATTCTGTGGGATTTTACCCCTTCTTTGACATAGATGACCACTCTACCTCCAACTTGTCCCTCTCTATCCCTCCTATAGAGTTTATAGCTTGGGATTGTGGTATCCCACTGTTTTTATGCATTCCACCAAGTTTCTGTTATGGCTATTATATCAATATTACCCCTAGCTACTAAATGTTCAAGTTCTCCCAACTTTGCTCGGAGGCTTTGAGCATTTGTGTAAAAGCACCTGTACAGTGGTTCCCACAAGAACGGCTGCTTCTTTGTTCTATTCCCCTTGCAGTGTGAACAAACTGGATGCTGCCCAGCTCCTGTCAGCTTTCCCCCTGTTATCAGTTTAAAAGCTGCTCTGCAGCCTTTTTGATGTAGAGTGCCAGCAATCTGGTCCCATCATGGTTCAAGTGCAACCCATCCCTCCTGAACTGCTTTGGCTTGTCTCAGAATGTTCTCCAGTTCCTGACAAATGTGAAGTCCTTCTCTTGACACCTTCGCCTCATCCACACATTGAGGCTTCTAAGCTCTGCCTGCCTGCCTGGTAGGTCCTGCATGAGGAACAGGCAGCACTTCTGAAAATGGTACCTTGGAATTCCGGGACTCAATCTTCTTTCTAACAACCCAAATTTGGCTTCCAGGACTGACCACTTTGCCTTCTCAACCTCATTGGTACCAACATGCACCATGACTACTGGCTTCTTCCCAGTTCTGTCTAACAAACTATCTAGATTTCTTGTGATGTCTGCAACCCTTAAACCTGACAGGCAAGTCACCATACGGTAATCGTGTGCATCATAAATCCATCTCTCTGTATTTCTAATAATTCCTAGTACAAGGAGCCTCTCTCCTGCAGCCTGTTCATCTACATACACCTGGTCAACTATATTGAGGGAGAGGTCTTCAGTTTGTTCCTGTTGTTTGCCTTCCTGTATCTCATCAAGTGTGATGAGGGAGAGATCCTCAGGTGGAACCAGTTGTTCCTCTGTGCATTCCTCATGAGGTGTGGTGCGGGAAAGAGCCTCAATTTGATTTTGCAATTTCAGACTCTCAGATAAATCCCTTGCCCTTCAACTTCTTCGAGTCACATTTCTCCATGCATCTACCACCTGAGTTAGTGAAATGACTTATTCCTCAGAATTGTGCCCTGTCTCTTCTTTGTCCAGGATAATCTGCTCCGCTCTGTCCAAGAACATCTCAAGCTCCTTGATTTGTTGCTGGTTAGATATGCAGGCCTCTAGTTGCTGGACCTTCTCTTCTAGTAGTGCAATCAGCTTGCACTTGCTGCAAGTGTAGTTCTCCATGTGCTTTGGCAAGATCACAAACATGGCACAAGTGTTGCAGGTAACTACAGCTGCTCCCTCAGAGTCCATTTTAACATTTTACATTTTAACTTTTGGGGGTAGCTTCACTTCCTTCTATTTCTCTCCCACTCCTCCCTTTCTCACGTAACAAGAGGGGACAGAATCCCTACCTTCTGTCTCTCCACCAACAATGCATTTCACTTTAATCTAGTTTTATCCTCACTACCCTTTTTGTAACCATTTTAACCACCAGCTTCCATCTTTGCTAACAATTTTGGAAGACATCGTGCTTCGGATTGATACTTCTTTGACAAGGGACACATTATAAAAATACAAATACAATCGTTTTAGGAAATGTATTAGCAGTGCCAAATATGTCACCTAAATACTTCCCACCCTGGATGAACAATACCTAGTTGCATACAATTTTTCTGTTTACTGTGTCCTGAGCTTATGATAAAGCAATTAGGAGTGACTTTTTATTGCTTGTTCTTTCCGTAAATCATATCAGCTCCTACTGTCAGGAAGATTAAAATGCCCATGATTATTATGGCTCCTCTCTGTCTTTCCAGCTGCCAGTCCACCCATGGTCAATACAGATTTTGCAAAATTCTTTTAATGCAAGATTAGCATGCTGGCTGAAATCCTGTTATTTAGCTTTTTACGTTGCACTCAAGTAGGCACATTGAATCACTGGGGATTTGTTGAACCAGCACTACTGTAACCTCCATTGATTCAAATAAGCATACTCTAGTCCTTTATTTTAGTACAGTTAAGTTGCAATTTCAGTAGGTGCATTGGAGTTGACTCCCTAAATCTCCAATGATTCATTTGTCCTAATCTGATGTGATTTACTGCACTAAACAACAGGACTTCAACCAATGACTTGTTGAAACCATCCACAGTTGAGCAGTGGCAGGATGATGCTCAGATTTCCAAAACATCATCCTGCCATTGTTCACTTATGGATGGACTCACTTGTGACTCCAGTTCAACCTTCTTAAAAATAATGTCCAAAGTTCTTTCTGTTGCTTACTCTTGCCTATATTCAGGAAAATCTGACAGCAATTGAGACGTGGTTCTAGAGAGTACATGTCAGACATATAGAGAGTATCACATACAACTTTGCTGGTGGTCATTATTTAAGCTTTCTGCCTTTGTTTCTGGCATAGGAGTGCCTGGGCTGGCAGTTCAGGGTTAAGAACTGCTCTGTTCTAACATGGATTCAAAATGGCTGTGGCAAATATCACAAGATCTTTGAGGGCTACACCATACTGATGGGTGGCTGCTTGAACCACCATGATCAGCATGAACGTGGAGCAAGGAGCCCCATGGCGTGGTGGTTAAATGCCTGTCCTGCAGCTGAAACTGTGCTCACGACCTAGGGTTCAATCCCAGGTACCAGGCTCATGGTTGACTCAGCCTTCCATCCTTCTGAGGTGGGTAAAATGAGTACCCAGTGTGCGGGGTGGGTGTGGGGCCAATGTGTAGCCTGCATACTGTAATTAAATTGTAAACTGCCCAGAGACTACATGAAGTGGTACGGGGAGGTATAGAAGCAGAACACTTTGGACTTGTGGGGCTGAGAAGCTCCAGTTGCATAAGCAGCTTTGCATGTAGGTGGGAGACCACCAGCTGGCAGGAGGGATCTCCAGAAAGAGGTAGGAAAGAATCCTAGTTAGAATTGAGCGTGTTGGGATAGATGGACCAGTGATTGAGCCTAGTTGAAGGCACGTTCCTAAATCTGCATTCTGAGTATAGGCTCAACTGATTCATAACAGTAACAGCATTGCAATCTGGGCCTGTCCCTCCTTGTCCAGGTGATGTGCCCAGGTGATGCATGCTGTTTTCTTGCAAAGGGTTCTCACTCATTACTCAACGTGCAGAAGAAGCTCGGAGCTGGCATTTGGAGCGACAAGGCTCTGAGTTCCTTTCCAGCTCCCACCACTACACCCCCTCTTGGGAAGAGAGAAGGTAAGCCATTTTATCCTTTAATAATTCTACTAATATCACAGTTTGTAGTTGATGGCTTTACCCAGCTGGCACTTACTCCTACATGGTAAATATTTCCAAACATATTCCTAATCTTATATATAGCCCTCATGCTAGTATGTATATTAAACTTTGCAATCCAATAGAGTTAAATTACTGTTCTAATTTCAGAGCTGCTTTTCTCCATAGTGTGATGTGGCTTAAAGCACCATTTGTACTCCTTTTCAGTTGGCTCAGAAAGTCTCGTTGTTTCAACCTTTTTTATTGCCTAATCTAATCTACAACTGTATTTGCATTATCTCCTTTTTTTGAATGTGACATACTGCTGTTGCTATGGGGCTGTGCTGTGCTGTGGGCAGCCCTTCTATTATATAAACACAAGTTTAAATAAGACATACATTGTTATAGGGAAGGGCAAAAAGGTCCTTCCTTCCTGCCACAGGCTTTTGGCAGTGCAATGAAAAGACATCCAGATACCAGTCACTCTCTCTCCCTGCCCCCATCTTTTAGTATGTTCAGTATTTTCTATTGCTGATGTGCATAGACTTGGTGCACATTCTGGTGCATGCACTGGACATTTCCCAGATCGACTACTACAACACTGTCTATAAGGTTCTTCCCTTGAGGCTACAGCGGATCCAGAATGTGGCGGCCACAGCACATTTGAATACATTGATCCAGTTCTGGCTCATCCTCACTGATTTCTCACTATCTCTGATTATATTGAAGGTTGTGATGCTTATGTATGAATCCCATCATGGTTTGGGCCATGCTACTTGTTAGAGCATCTCTCCTCAATGCCATCTGCCGGACCCAACAGGCCCACCCAAACTCCTCTCCTCCAAAGAAGGAGGTCGGGCCTTCTTTGCAGTGGCACAAATTATGTGGAAGCCGCTTTCAGTGAAATTTTGCTTAGCCCCTCCCTATTAATGTTTAGAAAGCTGCTTAAATTCTGCTTTTCAGGGAGGCCTTCCATGATGACCTGGCTGTCGGATAACTTGCCATTTGGTGCCAATTGTTTTTGTCTATCTGAATGTTTCTATCTCTTTATCACTTGTTTATAAGTTTATTATTATTGGTTCATTGATTCTTTTATACTGTAAACCATGAAGAATAGTGCATCACCCTAATGGGATGGTAAGTAAGTAAGTAAGTAAGTAAGTAAGTAAGTAAGTAAGTAAATATGCTTCTATAACAAAGTGATATATGAACACACAAAAATAAGCATATTTTAAAAAACATCCCAAATAAAATAAAGATGTGGCAACAAACAACAGATATGGTGAACAGATTAGAAGAGGTGGGGTGGTACAGCCATTATTGCATAAAGAGGATAATGGCATAGGAAGAGTTAATGTTAATCCATGCGAAAGGAACAGACTTGTGTTCCATAGCACTGAATATGGTCAAAGATAATGTCAGCACCTTTACTTGTTAAGGTTGCATCCTGAGCCTGGGAGAAACATTATGGACAGAAGGCAGGAGGACACCACATTTGCTTTCTGATTTCATGAGGACATTAATATGTGCCGTCAACTCAGAACCAATGTCTAGCAACCCTGAGAGGGTTTTCAAGGTAAGTGAGATGTTTAAGAAGTGGTTTGCCCATGATAATCCACACACCCAGTGAGGTTCTATGGCTGACCTGGTATTGGAACCCAGGTCTCATGAGTCCTAGTCTACTGCTATATCTGTTACAATGCACTGGGTATCTCTGATGAGGACATAGCACATGCCATTAGATTTGGATTACACATTGAGTAAGGTCCTGAAGACAATAGATGAGCAGATTGCAGAAATGTTCAGTCAGGTTTTATACTTTGACTTGCACATTCATAACGCCTTCTTGGTGTGACTGTGTGGCATACAACCATGGACTTCAATATGGATCACTCTAGAGAAGACAGAAACTTTTGGGTGTAGCTTTATTTCAGGATGCTGACCAATTATTGGACTGAGGTATGCTCAGTGAAGAAGGATGTATAAAGACAACATAACATGCAGAAAGCTAGAAAGGACCCCAGTCATTTAGGGCATCGTGAGACATTGAGAGCATTGCAGTTGATCATTCATAGTAATGATCAACAAGCGTAGAAAAGAGGAGGACTTGGTGGCTGAATACTAGTGTGGATATAACACAGTGTTGTTGATTCAAGTGGTCCCATCCAAAGTCAGGATTGCCATGATGACATCTGACACCCAGGAGGAAAGAAATAGTAAGTACAAGAGGATATTTACAATGTGCAAATGTTTTGCTTTGTGCTTGCTTAATGTATGCTTACTGGTGTGAGGGTTGCCAACGGGGTTCTCTCTCTCTCTCTCTCTCTCTCTCTCTCTCTCTCTGGCGCTAAAACAGCCCAAGCTGTCTGCCTCTACTGTTTGCCCCACCAGTAGATTCTGGAGATTTCCTTTCCCTAAATCTCATGAAGTGGGAGGACCCAGCTTATTTAGGGACTTTTTACACGACCTCTAAGATCCGCTGGTCCCTTAAATTCGGACCAGAGATCTTGAGGGCTTCGTTGCTGTTCCTCCGTCCCCACCCGCTCTGCACTTCTTTGTTCTGTCTGCGTGAGGGGGGGAGGGAAAAAAAGCCTTAGACAGAGACAAAAGAATAAAAGGCTTACCTCCGGTGCTGGTGGAAGTTGCTCCGACCTCCGTTTACTTCCTGGTTCCTCTTTAAGGGGCGGAGGCAAAAGAAAAACAACAGAAAGAAGCGAGGAGAGCTCAGGCAGTCTCCGCATCAAAATTTTTCACCATCAAAAAGCAGATACAAGAAAACTGCTGTTTGGTCGCGCTAAAGTGGGTGGGGTCGCACTTAATTGTCTGCAAACTCCGGAGCTGGTGGGTAAACATTTTTAAAGTCCGGAGCTTGCAGCCATTTGCGGCGGAGCTTAGGGGTCATGTATAAACGCCCTTAGTCAAGGGGAAGCCAAACGTACTAGGCCCCAGGTCCTACCTGGAAGGCAGGTTGGATGGGGATTCGCTCTACTGCCTGGGAGAAAGAGGAACAGGGGAAAAGGCAAGCAAAGGCCTTCTTCTCCTGCAGCATAAGGGTTTTGAAAAACAACAAAATGGAAAAGGGTGACCCCGCTGCACGGAGTACTCCTTCCCATAGTGGGAAATGGGTGGCTGCAGCCAGATCATTTTGCACCTCCTGGCAATTGGAATGCCCAATACGGTGTCTGGGTGTGGGTCCATATAGCTTCAGGAACATACCTGCCACCCTGCAATACAAATTGTTTCCAGAGATTAACACACACACACACACACACACACACCAAGTTGCCAATGCGAACTCTAACACAGGAAGTGTGTGCAATGTTTGTGCTTAAAGGAGAGCCAGTTTGCTGCAGAAGTTTCCGATTTACTTACTATGTTCTTTTTTTTAAAACAGAAAACTTTTTTAATCTGGCTATTATTTCCTTTGATTGCTAATACATTGACCTTTGGTGACACCTGCTGCTTGCGCCTGCTGAACTTTAATGCTGATCAGAGTAAAGAACACTATGGTTATTTGAAAAGGCCGGGTGTAATGCATTTCAGATTAACAGCGAAAGAAAAGCTATTCAAGGAGGCAGAGGTTCACTTTTGCTGTCGCCTACTCTATGCTGCTTTTCTTATTATCAGTAGGGGGAAAATGAAATGAGAATAGCACATCTTTTAATTTCCTTCCACTATTACCTCTTGATTTGCATTCAGGTCTCCCAGAAGAAATACCTCTGAATTCAGAAGAAGGCTATTTAAGCGGCATGGTGTTCCAAAATTGCTGGAAGAGGTTAAGGTACCGTATATTATGCAGTTGACCTTACTAAGAAGCTATGCTAACGATTTAGACTTATAATTTTCTCCAGTTACATATTGTTAAAATATTTCTTTTCTCTCTGTCTCTCTCTCTCTCTTTTTCCCCCATTGTATTTTTTCATAGCAAAACTCATTAACCCTTCTGGGTACCCCTGCAGGTTAAACCCTTCGATTTTCTCTTAACTTGTTTTGTTAGGTTTTTTTTTAAATGGCATTAAAATTATATGAAAATTTATTTCCCTTATAGATAACGGTCTGTCCCTTTTTTTTCTTCTTCTTCTGTGGAGGGAATTGTTTTGTTTTGTCTTTTTATGCTCCTTTCACTGTAAAAAGCGAGCAGCAGATACCATCCTGTAATGCCCGATGCAGTACTTGATTAGGATTTACGGGTGTATTTATTCAAATCTTGGCAACCAAGGAAATGTAAGCTTTCTTGCTTTCCTTACAATCTTGAATACTAAATGAAAGAATAAAATATAGGATTTGCTTTGCTAGGTTAGGGAGTTCTGGGCACAAGGTGGAAACAAGTCTTCTGAAGAGCAAGGACTCAGAAACTGGCAACAGACATTACAATTTTCCCCCAAAATGTCTTATTAGGGCTCTATCACACGCCCTTTAAAATGCTGATTAAATTTCAAGATAAAGCGTTTCCAAAAATCTTGTCCCCACAGCCACCGGGCTTTAAAAAAAACCCCAGTTATGCCCTCTTTAGTGAGTTTTCCAAGACCTACCAGAGAAGTTGGGAATTTTTTGCTCTGGTAAAAAATGCGAGCCAGAGGTCTGTGGGAGCTTGCATTATGATATGGTTTTCTGCTCCCCCCCCCAGCCCCAACTAGCCCGTCCTGGGTCTTGTTGGCACTTTTTAAACATTTTTAAAATTTCCCCTCCGCCCAGCGCTGATCAGCTGGCTTTCTGGCTGTCATCGCTTAAAAAATTTTATATTTTTTTCTACCGCCACCTGCTGGCCCTGGGGCTCGTCGGCGCTTAAAAAAAATCCTTGTACGCAGGAACAGAGATCCCACATCTTCAGTCACGTGACCAAGAAAGAAGAAAAGCCAGACTTTCACAATATCCGGATCTTCCCCCAGGTGAGATAGTGGCCTTAGATGAATTTCATAATGGTGAGAAACAAAAACAGAGTTATGTACCAATTTGTAGTTCTCTCTAGAGTGATAATTAGTCTGTTGTTCTTTTGTGACTTTCAGCCCAACTGACCACAAAGTTCCATCGGTTAATCTTGCCTCAACGGTTAAATTGACAGGCTGATCTGTCCACTACTGATTCCTTGAAACACTCAGTGATGTTTAATAGAGGGGCTATCCGTTCTTTCTCCATGCGGTGTCCTAGATGGCTAGGCCATGGGCAGGACCGGCCACAACATTAGGCAGAGTGTGGCAGTGACCTCGGGGTGGTGGTGGTGAAAAGCGGCCACGACAGCTCCCCAGTCATTCCTCCTGATATATTCCTGGACAGGTTGACATAGCTCTGTGGGCACCCCAGAGTCTTCCCCTGTACCCCACATTGATTCTGGGAACAGAAGAGGCAACCTGAAATCTTCCATCCCGGTCTCTTTTGAAAGGTTCATCTTCTCCCCAATCTAAGGTTGGGTGTGAAAAGGGGGTGGATTGCAGACCATGGTGGGGATAGGAAGTTGCCTGCTATCTATAGGATCCAAAGCCCTCTCAGTGCCTTGAAGATGCTTCCAGCAATCACATAATTTATCTTTTGTTGCTTTCCTTGGGAAGGGATTAACCGGGTGGTGGTGGGGGGACAGGCAAACAAACCCAAGCAACACTTTATCTTCTACCCTAACAGTGGGAGTTCAAGAGGCTTGTGTTATGTCAAATGTTTTCACTCCAGGTGGTTCTAATTTCACAGATAGATCTGTTATACAAATATACTTTAACTGAGTTTTCCTTCCTAATCTCATGTTAGGGAGGTACACTTTATTACAGTCATGGACCAGCAGGCATAACACTTAACAGAGCAAAAAAAGTTCAATGAAATACAACATAACATAACAATGGTATCACCTAAGCACAGCTTAGGTATCACCTAAGCACAACTGTGAATAAATTTAAGTTTCCCCAATTACGTCAGGCTGAGGTGTTCTACAGTTCAGTTCAGTAAACTCAGTAGTGCCACTGACTTATCTCTCTAATAGTACATGTGACATATAGGGTGGCCAGCACAAATCTCATGTTTAAATTTAACTACTTGAGGTAAAATATCCAAATGTCTTTGCCAGTTAAATGTAATTGGCATCAGATAAATCTAGGACTATGTATGGGCACATGTCCCCCCCGTCTCCACTTGCCATTTGGTTTGGATGCCAATTTAGGGGACCTCAGAATGTAACAGTTTGGTTCCAAGCTTCCTGTGGTCTGTTTGATTCCTGTTTTGCCCTCGGCCCAAATCTATCTGTACAGTACATGTATAAAATCAATGTAATAATGTACATAACCAGGGGTGGATTAACCATTAAGCACAATAAGCACATGCTTAGGGGCATCAAGGGAAGAGGGGGCACCACAGAAATTTTCCATATTCGAATTTACCATGGTCCATGGTCCATATGGTGCAATACTGCAAATGGTGCAGCTGAACCAGGATCCACAAAAAGGAGCCCCCACATTAAATGAAAAAAATTACATACAGATATACACAATAATAACAAGAGCACTCAGAGACTGTACACCTCTGCCAAGGCTTATGAAACTGAAGGGGAAAAATCCCCCTACCCCATAAATAAAAGCAGGGGAAACTTTGTATGCAGTCAGTTGTCTACTGAGAATGAGACTGTGTAGGGGCACTAGTAGCTCACTCTGCATCCAGTGTGCCCACAAGTGGCAACACATGTCCTAATATTTTAACTTTGTGTCAGGATCTCTGACATACATGGTCCTAGTAAACTACAGGATCAGGGTCAGCCTGACCCAAGAATTGCCTGGTGTCTGCAGGCTCAGGCCCTGACCTGAGCAGCCTCTACTAGGCCACTTATAAGTCCCACCTGGAAGGAAGGCCTATTTAAGGAGTGGTTCTTCCTCCTATACTTTGCCTCAGCACTGTAAGTGTCTTCTGCTCTTGTGTGTCCAGCCTTGCCTTGTTCCAGGTTCTGACCTGTTGCATGTCAGCCTTATTGTTCCAGCTGTTACCCTGTGTGGTGGACTGGGCCTTGATACCCTTGCCAGGTGGCAAAAGGCCACTTAGTAGCTTCTGGACTCTGACACTTTGTAAGTAAAGTGATTCCTTTTTTTAAATAACACAAAATGCAAAAATAAACATTATTTTCCACATTACTGTAAGTTTTAATTTTGATAATTTTTATTTTATGGTTTATTATTATTTATATTTTGAATTACATATACAGTGGTACCTTGTATAAAGGAATTAATTTGTTCCAAATGAAATTATGTTAAGCAAATTTTCCTTTATACAAATTTCTCATAGAAATGCATCAAAATGGAGTAATCCCATTTTTATGTTGTACGGATTCACCCCATAGACAATTCTGTTAAGCAAATTTCCCCTATCTCCAGAATTTTTTATGTTGTAGAGATTTTATGTTATACAAACCGTTTGTTATACAAGGGTCCACTGTATATGGGGGGCACCGACATATTTTCAGTGCTTAGGGCCTCTGAGGGTCTTAATCTGGCCCTGTACATAATGTGCATAACATTTTGAGTAGAGATGAGGATGAATCAGGAAAATGGTGATTTGTTTTGATTTGTGGTTTGTCAAGGATAATGAATTGCACAAATTAATTCCCTCCCCCCCCCGAGGAATCGACAAATTGATTTGTCAGTTTGTTTTCCCTTTAAACCCCTATAAACACCTCCAAGCACCCTAGAAACACCGATTGCAGAGAAATTTCCCTGGACTCTCCTCTACAAGCCTTCCAAGTTTGGGTGTCCACATTGGATACCCCAAAGTGGCCTCCCCAAGAAAGTGCTCCCCAGGCACCTAGATGTACTAAAATGACAGAAAAGCTTCTCACAATCCCCCCAGCTTTCCTCTGCTGTCCCTCCAAGTTTGGTGAAGATTGGGTTTCAGATATCTTCATACAAGTTTGGCTCCCAGGAAAGTGCCCTTTGGCAACTTGCTTGAAGAAACCCAGTCTTGATCAAACCTTGATGGATTGTAGGGGAGAATCGGGAACGAGTCTCTACGCTTATAGTTTCTCTAGGTGCCTGAAGGGGCCATTTTATAGCCTGAAATATCAACCAAAAACACAAAGCGTTTGTCAATTTGTATTCATTTTAGGGTATCAATTCATATGAATTAGCCTTTTTTTTGCAATTCATTTTTTAGTTCATGCCCATCTCTAAGTTGGAGCCATTGTAGTCCCCAGAGGGAGGAGTAATTTCAGTTAGATAGCTTCAGGGGTTTGGCTACTAGGTGTAATGAAGGTTTGCTTTGGGGAAACCCTGTTAGGGGAAAGCAATTTGTGCCCCCACCCAACTGGACTTGGGTTCCAGAATCACTTTGTAAATTCATTTTTCTTTGTCTTGGAACTGAACGTGACCATTCTACTTTGGTCCAGATCTCAAAAAAATCACTCTGAATCCGAACAATTTGGTTCAGAATTTGGGATTTGTCTGAATCTGGTGCTCATCTTTATTTAAATCGAATATCCATGCATTTAATGCAGCAGATAATGTCCCTATTCTGACCTTCCTAAATCCCATAACTAAATACTGGATAACTACCTGATTCCTGCAGTCCTTGATGCGGATTGTGCTTCTGTCTTGGACCAAAAACTGGGTGTTGGGCAACAGTGAGATACAAGAATGATGGGACTACTCCACATGCTGGGGTATTTAATGCAAAGTATGATGTAGTTTTGTTACACTGCAGCCTGGCAGTGATTACAGCAGTCCTTTGTGTAACAACAGCTTACAAAACTGTAAGCACTTGGTCTACCCAGAAGAGGTTCACATTTAATCCCTCCTTCTTGTTATTAATTGCAGTGCTCCTTCTCCCAATGGCAACAGCACTGTCCTTTCTGAAAACGCCGACAAAATCTTGGCATTGTTTTATCGTTTAAAAAAGAGACAAAAGGAAAAGAAACATCCAGCCGTGTACTTAAAATTTGCTTTAAAAGATGTAAATTGTCCTGATGTTTGATAGTGGATGTTGACACAAAATCTAATGAGGAGTACATCCGTTGTTATAAGTGTTAATTTAAGCTGTTTATTGTATCATCAACATCCAGCTCCTTTGAGACCGTGGGGGGTGGCTTGAGAAGCACACAGGAAAAGGCTGTTGTTTGAAAAGCAGCTTTAGTTTGATCGTTTATAAATTCCGGCACACCAGCTGTGTTCTTAGATTATTCACGCTACTACAATTAATACCATTACAGCGAGAACACAGATCCTTAGAGATTACTGTTGAACGATGTCAGGTGACAGCTTTCTTAACCTGGGTTCTCTTTCTTATGGATGGATGAATGGGTCCATTTCAGATTCTATCTTGTATTTTTCTAATGGTAAGTTTGGTTTACTACTGACTTGAAAATTTGTCTATTCTAAAGTACAGTACATTTTATTGCAGAATTTGATTTAGTTTAAAAATACATTTTTGCCTCTATATACATGTTCTGCTGTTCTGCTAATGTAACACATTAAGGTGTAAACTCATTGTTAAAACACAAAGAATGACAATGCACTGTCACATACCTCGTGGCGCAGTGGTTAAATGCCTGTACTGCAGGTAAAACTGTGCTCACGACCTGGGTTCAATCCCTGGTAGCAGGCTCAAGGTTCACTCAGCCTTCCATCCTTCTGAGGTCGGTAAAATGAGTACCCAGCTTGCTGGGGGGGGCAATGTGTAGCCTGCACACTGTAATTAAAAATTGTAAACCGCCCAGAGACTACTTGTAGTGGTATGGGGCGATATATAAGCAGAACTTATAGACAACCACTGGCTGAGTTTTTTAAAAAGACAGCTTTTTAAGGCTCTCTCCCTCCCCCACCCCAGGTTTTGGGAGTTGACTTTTTCCCACTTGTTTTTCAGTTGCATTGATTTCACACAGAACAAGCATCACTGTTGAGCAGTTCCTCTTAGTGCAGTGATGGCGAACCTATGGCATGGGTGCCAAACGTGGCACTTGGAGCCCTTTCTGTGGGCACCCTACATCACCCCTTCATAGCCACCTGTATACAGGTTCAATTATTGTATTGGCACTTTGCAAAGAAAAAAAATTAGTCGGTTTTGAATTGCAGTTTGGGCACTCGGTCTCTAAAAGGTTCACCATCACTGTCCTAGTGGGTTGTACATCTTTGGCTTGAGCAAGCCATCTGTAAAAATGTGATATTCTTAGATGCTTATAGGCGTCATTTTCAAAGGAAGGAAGGAAGGAAGGAAGGAAGGAAGGAAGGAAGGAAGGAAGGAAGGAAGGAAGGAAGGAAGGAAGAGGTAAGTACATAGGATAATGTGAAGCTAAAGAAGATCATTGAGAGGACTGGGAATATGAGCCCACAAATCCAGTTCTGCAATGGAGAAGTTCTTAGGATTTGCATTTCAGAGGTGTGTGAGGACAAAGGTAAATGAGTGGGACCAAAAATGAGGCTCTTAAAAACCTAAAGGTCTCCCTGGCTTAACAAAGTCTTAGAAGACACATCTCCTCAACATTTTAGCATGCAGAAGATACATACCAAGGTTATGAAAGGACCAAAAAGATTGTGTCAAGTAAACCTAGCCACTTAAGGAATCCCAGAAGGCAACTTCACCCTCAGGACTCAAAAGTTCTCACTCCCTGCCATTGCACTGGCTAGTCTTTTTAGTAAGCCTGTCCCAGCCTTACCTGGAAACACAAGCGATTGAGGGTGGAACTTTTTGCAAGCAAAGCAGGCACTCAGCCAATCAGCTAGGTCCGGAACGGAGATGACCCAGGGCTGGTTGACCCTGGTGGCCCTTTCCTGTCTGGACATTTGGCTCCCACTGTTCTAATTCCCCACAACGCCCCACAGTGAGGAATTTAAAGTTTTGAGGGATTCTTTGTCTCCAAGGAAGACGGGATCAAGAGCTCTTCACCACTACAGTACCAGATCTGGGTGGTTTGCATAAAATATGTCTAGTCTCCGTTGCACAAAACACCGACATCTGGTAAGTGCAGAACGTCCGATTAATTGTTATGGAAGATGCCAAAAGCCCATGCAGTGCTTCATATCTTTAAATAGCACAGCAAGCATCTCGATCTGGGTGTGGGACAGGATCTGCACTTTGTGCAAAGCCTGGCGATGTTGTGCCAAACATTGTTCTACCCAAAGACCAAGAAAGAACTTATTATATTTTCAAATTACTAACAGTAGAATGCATAGCTTTACTGGGCAAGAGATAGTGTCTATGGCAGTAGGTCAGGAGTGGTGAACCTTCAGCCCTCCACATGTTTTGGACCACAAGTCCCACAGACTAGGAGCTGCTCTCCAAAACATCTGGAGAGCCAAAGGATCCCCACACCCACAAAAGATGAACAACGAACAAGGGTCAGGTAATAGATTGTTAACCATTTTAAAGAAAGGACACAAAATAATACTCAGCAGTTACTTTTAATGAAGACAGTGTATTTTATTTACATAAAACATACAACTTATTTTTCATAAGCATGAAATGGGGACTGAGTACAAAGATCAAAGTGTACTTCAGTTACATGCTAAATAAAATAAAAAATTGTGGCACAACAACTAACACATATAGAAATAAATTACTTTTACAATGATAAACAGTTTTATGTACTGCCTACTTAAAAGTGCAAAGTTTCTGAAAATTAAAAGGTATTTTGTAAAGTTTAAAATATGATTTAATCAGCCAAAATTGCAGCTTACATTAGATGTCAGTTTCCAGGAAAGATTATCTTGAAATAAATTGTGCATATTGTGCTCTTTCTTTTTGAAGATGTTGGTGTTACATTTTGGGGTTGCATTTTTTCTCCTTTTAATAGAATTGCCCCATGTAGTAAAGTAACCTCATTACTTTTGTACTGGTGTTTGTAAAACCCTGGCTGGCAGTTTTAACAAAAAAAAAAAAGATAATATCCTAAAGAAGTAAAATGTAAACAAACGTGTGGGGTGAATTTGATTTAAATCCCATTGCTTTAAATCACTAGTCAGTAAGCGTTTTATTTATACAAAATTGGATTTAAATAAAAATAATAAAATAGATTGAAAGCAGATTTTTTTAAAAATAAAATGCTTATTATGAATAGTGATTTAAAATGTGATTTAAAGCAATGTGACTTAAATCAAAACCACCCTGCAAATATGTACCCAAACCTTAGAGACCCAGTAAATCCTAGGGTTATCTTGTGGCCACAATGCTCTACTGTTGTAAGGCAAATGTGGTTTAAGAGCTGGCTTTTGAAAAGAATATATATTTCTCTTGCAAAGAAAGGCTTTTAACTCTTCTCTGAATGCCATGGTATGAGAAAACAGTATCTGTTTTCTGCCATTGTTTATTTTTGCTTCTAAAGCTCATTGGGAGCTGAACATGCACACTCAATGGCAAAATTTGGACTTGAATGTAATAATGGGTTAGAAAATTCTGTGGTTCATTATGTTAGATAAGAGAACCCCTTCATATATTCCCTGGAAATGGCGGGGGTTTTAGGTTCTTTTTTCTCCCCACCATCTTTTGAAACAAATATTACTATTTTCCCCCATTTTCCTGTATTTCAGCATGGTCTTTCTCCTTGCCACATTTTTATAATTAAAGAGTTCTGTTCTGTACAGTACTTCCCCCCTCCTCAAATTAAATAAGATTATAGAACCAAGGCAACCTCCTAGCTACAGCAAACGGCCTCTCTACCAGGCAAACTCCTCCTGTCATTTCATGGGGATGGCAGGTAGGTTGTGCATTCATGATCAAAGATGTTTGGAATCGGTTGTTGCTTATAGTCGAAGTGGCAGTGCAGTAGCGAGAAAGGATGGCCTTCTTAACAAATGACCTTGTACTGAAGAGAAAAAAGGGAGGTGTAATCATTTGGAACACTCAAGCACGCCGTGGTTCTAATCGGTGTGACATCTGTGATAAAGTCCTCTGGTTGTCAATCACACTTAATTGTCGTACATAACTCCGGACATCCTGATGGTTCTTATTTGCCAGAGATGCATCAGGATCTGGTGAAACAGAAATGATGTGCCATTGGTATGCTTAGTCAAGCTCACACCTGAATGGAATATACAAACTGCTCTTGTCTTTCACCAAAGCAACATATAAATATGCATACCCTGCACAGCTGAATTGCAAACCTGCAAAATTAACCTTGCCCCAGTCTTCCTCGACAACCTCAAACAGGTCCAAAGGAGGGCGACCAGGATGGTTAAAGGTCTAGAAGAAATGTCTTACGGGAATCGGCTTAGGGAGCTGGGAATGTTTAGCCTTACAAAAAGAAGGCTGAGAGGGGATATGATAGCCGTGTTTAAATATCTGAAAGGACTTCATATCGAGGAGGGGACAGGTTTGTTTTCCATGGCTTCAGAGACCAGGACTAGGAGCAATGGTTTCAAACTACAGGAAAAGAGATTCCATCTGAACATTAGGAAGAACCTCCTGGCGTTTAGAGCTGTTGGCGATGAAATATGCTGCCACGGATGGGGGTGGAGTCTCCTTCAGAGGCTTTTAAGAAGAGGATGGATGGCTATCTGTTGGGAGTACTTTGATGGGGATTCCTGCATGGCAGGGGGTTGAACAGGATGGCCCTTGAGGTCTCTTCCAACTCTATGATTCTATGATTCCCTGATACTTGACCAACAACCTAAGGCTTAATTTGCTTTGGCTATTCTTCATTATTTTCACTCATAACAGAGAAGCTACGGGCATCTTTGGACTGACATGCAATAAATTACAATGTAAACAAATATGGGTCAATCTGATTGGACTCTCAGAATCTCAATACCTTACCTTCACTGCTCTTGTACATTACAATCTAGCAGAAGCTGGTTTCAGTGCGGCTACATTGAGCATCTAGGCCAGGGATTCCCAACCTTGAGTCTCCAGATTTTCTTGGACTACAACTCCCAGAAAGCTGGGGGAGCAAAGTAGGGATCCACTGCTCTGGTCTAGGCTATCATTTTCAATCATATCCCCAGTCAATCACTTCACAGTGCTAGATCCAGAAGGAAAATTGCAGTGATAAAGATGCACGTATGGCCATACGTACTGAAAGGCTGGCTCCGGCAGAATTTCACAGTCCGAATGGTGTTTGAAATCATACGCTACAAGGGGGAAAATAGATTTATATAATTATATATAGTCCACCAATCAAGTCAACAAATGGGCAGGAGTTAAACCAATCAGTCGATGCAAGCAAGCATTTCAGAGAAAATGGTTTTAGGTGAGATTACATAAGGTCTGATTTTTCGGTGTAATTCTCCATATATAGACCTCTTTCTCTGTGGGGCCCAGTGAGATTTCAATAAGCATGACTAACTTATCCGACTAATTTGAATGGGTTTACTCAAAGCACAGCCCTGTTCAGCATTAAGGAATCTAATTCCCTCAACGTGGTTAGAAGAAGTGCCCTGCTTTATTGTCACTATCTGCACATATTTACGGACCCATCTGAAAAGAGGCCCCCGCTCATTTATAAGCTCCTCTCTAGAGCTTGGAAGACCGGGATTCATCATTGCACACAGAGCCTAGGCACAAGCAACAACCTTTCCCACCCAGACTCCTCTGCAACTGTGGGAAGAAAGGAATGACAGCGGGGGACAAGGGTTGCTTACTCCTGTATTTCAAGTGTTTTTAAACTAGGCTGGACTCTGGATCCAACTGATTGTACAGGAGCTGACTGACACACTGACGTTGCTTCTTCTCTCCTGAGGGAACCACACTAGTAGGAGGGGTAAAAAGAGGGGTACATTCTGTCTCCTTAACATTGTCTTTCCATCCCGGCAACATCTGACATTTTACCCTGCAACATCTAGTGTTCAGAGCACATTGATTGATTGATTGATTGATTGATCACCACCACCACCACCATCATCATCATCATCCATCTGGCCAAAGGGCACTCTCAGTACAACAAAAGACAATCAGAATCAAAATCCTAAAAACAATGTAGCTATAAAATGCCACTATAGAAATGATTAAGCACTTAGAATGCATTCAACAATACTCTAAGTGACGGCTGGAACTTTTAAATTGGCGGCAACCTTGTAATAGTTCAGCTGTAACAGCGAATAAAGTAGACTCCATAGATGGAACACTTTGAAAGGCCTGCCAAGCTCGCCAGGTCTTAAGCGGTTGCTTGCAAGTACCCAGGGAGGGACCAGGCGAATAGTGGATGGTAACTGATTCCACAGACTGCTTTGTAAGTGCACCAACTTTGCATCTGGAGTACCTAGAGATGGTTCGATATCTTGGTCCTTCATAGCTTTCTGTGAGTGACCACTCTGGATTGCTTGCCCTACGGTCATGCCCTCCCTTATCTTTCTCTCATCTTCAATTGAATAGTTTATTTGTTCTCCTTCATCTGCAATGGAAAGCCAGCTGTGAAGGTTCCTTTCTTGTTGGTTTTTGTCATACCTACAGACATAAAAGCTGCCTAGATGCCCTAAGCACATCCGATCCTGCCTGATTTTGGAAGCTAAGCAGGGTCGGCTCTGGTTAGTACTTGGATGGGAGACCACCAGGGAATACCAGGTGCTGTAGGCGCCTGGAGTAGGAACTGGCAAACCACTCCAGTATTCCTGCCAAGAAAACTCCATGGACATGGGGTCACGAAGAGTCGGTCACAACTGTAACGACACAACACACACAGAGAGAGACATAAAAGCCAGTTCAAGAGGTTTCTGTCCTGGCCAGGTTTTAGCCTCACTTATTCTCAACACATTTCTTGAAACAATAAACCTAAATTCTACCTTGGACCTTAATATGACCTTCCTCACTATTTTATTTCTAATCTACAGCCATAAGCTTACTTTACTAGACCATGGTAACACAATTAGCACAAATTCCCAAATGAATTTTTTCTTATACCTGTTGATAGACCTACCTTTCATGAATTTCCATAACCTCCTATATGTCGTACAAAGACCACCACCACCACCATCTCTTTTCAAGGTAGTCCTTGCTGCTAACAGGTTTTCCATTCTCTCGCTGTCACACACAAACAGACAATCCCTTCATGTTTACCAGAAAAACCTCATCATACATCGAGTAAGATTGGGTCCTTTTCCAAGGAGAAAGGCAGGGTAAAAATACTCAAAAATAAATAAATAAATAAATTACTTGAACATGGTGGGACCTAAGTCATGGGTAAATCAAATTTCATTGACTTCAGTGCACCTAATCAAACTAAAAGTAGATCACCACAGAAAGACTCGGACAAACTCCTCATATGCTCTTGTATTTAAAAAAATCACCTTATGGATTCATTAGCAATAAGGGCCTGCTTTGGAGTGTTTTCACAAAGTATTCGGGCCGTGAAACAGCATTTTTACAGCACTGGAGCTAACCCAAGCCAACCAGAAACCAGAAACAACTTTTTTTAAAAAAAACCCTAATTTACAAGTATAAATGATAGGGAGAGGGTTCAAAATTCCACTGTGCATATACATATAGAGAATGAAGGGCTTATAAGTGGTTGCTCCCAAGTTATGGAACTACCTTCCAAGGAAAGCTGGGCAGGCCCCATCCTGCCAGCCAGTACATACATTTTTAGTCAGGAAACATTTTTAGCAACTGAGCGGTGGCTGGGGAAGCTTTTAATGGATGGTGGTTGTATTTTCTATTAGGATTTCAATGTGATAACTTGTTTTACTTGCATTTATTGATAAAATGTTTTTGTTTCATCTGTTCCTGCGAGCCAATTTTTAGATTGCAATTTGGTGACAAAAGTAAAATTGTAGTTGTGTAATATTTGCTTCCCCCTCCCTTCCCGTTCCAAGCAGTCTTATATTCACCCTTTGTCCTTTGGAAGACTATTGCTGGAATGCCATGAAATGCTAAATCTGGATCTCTCCAAAATAGAACCAGCCTCATAATACAATAGCTATTTATTCTATAGCTTCCCTCCCTCTAGCTTTCTCTTTATGTTCACGCTGCTGCTCTATGGCCAGGTTGTCTGTAGCCTAGAATAATGTGGCAGCAGGCCAGTACATTATCTGCTAATCCAGTCTTAGGTCAGGATTCAATATTATTATGAATATTCATATATGCCATACCAAGCCCCCACCCCAAACCCCACGAAGGGTTTTAAGTCGCACACTTTCTGCATAATCTTTATGTTCCAAAAAGGAAAGGATGCTTGCCTTCTCTTTTTCCCTGTAAGGATCAGTGCATGGATGCTCTTTTGTTCAGATCCATGAAAGCTGAAAACCAATATGCACACATTTGCTAATCCTCATTTCACACCTCAAGGGTGAAGAGGCTCAGTAAAAAGAGGAACCCGTGGTTGATGGTACAACTTTGTACTGCCATGGATGGGAAAGCCGGTGTGGCAAAGAGGTGCCTTAGAACGGCTGTGTCACTTCTCCACACAGGAATCACAGGCAGAGGCACTCCAGGAAGCTTCAGAGAGAGGCATGACACAGCTGCACACCACCCTTCTTCCTCCATCATAAGAATGCTGGTGCGGTAATGTTATATGTTCCCATGCATTTGTTTTTCTGTCAAGATGGCTGCCCCAGCTACACATGGGCAGAAGGTTTCTCAAGCACGAGCAGTGGCAGAGAGGGCAGCCACCTGCGTGTATGCAGTGGGAAATCATCAAGGGAGAGGACATCAGTGCTAGCTGAAGGGAACGAGTCAGGGTACCCATATGGGCTGCACTTAAGGATCGAGTGCAGTGGTTCTCAACCTGTGGGTCCCCAGATGTTCCTGGACTGCATCTCCCAGAAATCCCTTCCAGCACAGCGAGTGATGGAGGCTTCTGGGAGCTGCAGTCCAGGAACATCTGGGGACCCACAGGTTGAGAACCACTGATCTAGTGGCTGCTAGCGGCTCCTGGTTATACGTGCCATATTTAAATCCCCGAAAAATAATAAAATTGTGGCGAAAGTTGACCAAGGTGAGCAATTAAAACCAGATGAACAACACCACATCTGAAACTCAGGTATAGGCCTAGATCAGTGGTGGCCAGCTCAGCTAGTGATGAAGACTTCTGGGAGCTGCATCTGAGGACCCACAGATTGAGAACCACTGGCCTAGATGAACTGGCAGCTCTTTAGCTGTGCTCCCCCATTTTCTTTCCTCCTATCTACCCCTTGCAGGACCCTGATTCCCCAATCAGAACAGGAGACACAGAAGAATACCTGTATTTCACCCCAACCTCAACACTACATGACAAAGGTATTGACAAAACAGGCAGAGCTTTGGAAAAAACAGCATTTTCCCCATTGTAGTGCCTAGAATTCCCTAATCTTCTGATCTGTACTTAAAAGATTTCCCTGCTGGGAATACTGGGTTGTTGTCCAAAAAAGTACATTTTCTAAATTTAGAAAAGCTATGGTGGAAAAATTAAAAAGATTTTTTTTAAAAGAACAGGACTCTTGTGTTGCTGGGACTCATTCAGAAATGGCATCTTTTGGAAGATTTTCTCCGCTTGTGAGAAAGGATATAGGCGCCCCTGCCCCCCCCCTTAATGGTTCAGCAACCCAGTTCTCTGCATCTGGTCCCTCCTCAGAACAACTCTAGTGTCACACTTTGGACTGTCTCCTCCTCCTCCTCCTCCTCTTTGAATATTTCTCCCTTCTTCTTGCAGAAACCATAAAGGCTCACTTAGGCCTAGACAGGCTTAATTTGGGCCTAGTGTAAGGCTTACATCTCCCAAACAGCTGATGATGTGTAGAGGGGGAAAAAACCCTGCATGTAGAATGTGTGTTCCCTTATTGGTAGAAATGCAGGATATGAATAAATAAATAAGAACACCACTTCAGATAACAGGTATGGGCACTTATACAGGAATATTTCCTTATAGTTTTTTAAAAAACATACAAATACAAAACTGTCATGGCTGGAGAAATGACAGACCATACCTTTTCTCTTCTCAACTATCAGATTTTTATGTTCCAAGATATTATTTTGCATGATTTTAGGGGGATATATACTGAGGAATATTTGATCACATTGAGGTCAACAGGCATATGAAGTAGAACAGACCCGAAGGATCTATTTTTCTGAAAACTAGATCTTTGCCTTAGGGGTCTATGATGACAGCCAACACATGAAGCAAAGATTTCTCAGAACACGGTCCAGTGCAGGCATTTCTAACAGGCTTGGGAAATGT
This sequence comes from Phrynocephalus forsythii, assembly GCA_029282475.1. NCBI lineage: Eukaryota > Metazoa > Chordata > Lepidosauria > Squamata > Agamidae > Phrynocephalus > Phrynocephalus forsythii. The sequence goes on from JAPFRF010000001.1 coordinate 41,190,948, forward strand.
CCCTGCCTGTCTGAGATGCCACACAAAATCCACCTGCAGAATCAAAGCCCTTCTAAAATGGGTGTTTTAAGCACCACAGTGCAGTTGTTGCCGTCCTTGGATTTGGTGTGTGGGAGGTTGCCCTCTAGAGGCAAGTTTAGAGAACAGCTGGTTTGCGCGAGTCAACAGATTAATAAAAAAGAAAAGCAGAGGCAGAAAAATAGATAATTCTTTGGTATCATGGAAACGGTTTGCTAAAGAAGCAGGGCATTCTAGCATGGTCAATAATTGCCTAATCGCTGGAAATTAAAGAGGCATCTGCCAACAGAATTTGCAGAAGAGAAAAAATGAGTTAAATCATAGTTTTGTGAAAGAGTTTCAGAAAACCGAACCTGCAAGAGGGAAATAAAAAAGTGTCAAGAAATATTCTTCTGGGTCTATTAAGTTAAATTACAGGCTCAAAGCAGAATTCTCTTGGGAACTTGGATGTAATTTGACAACCTTTTATACATGCTTTCTCTTTATTGTTTTTATCTGAATCTATCTGAAACTACTGAGAATCCAAGGAAAATCCTAGGAAAACTGTTAAGATTTAAAGAAAATACAGTGGTACCTTGGTTTAAGAATGCCTCGGTTAAAGAAAAACTTATTTTAAGAAAAGAATTACGGTGGTACCCCGACTTACGACCACCCTGACAATCGAGAATCCCGATTTATAAGCGGGCTTCGGTTGTCTCCCCCCAGCCGCCATACAAGCAAGATGGGGGTTCCCCTGAATAATGATGGCGGCTGGGGGGAGAAGGGGTCAGTCATTTAAAAGGTCTTTGAGCCAATGACCCAAGCGTTTGGGTTGGTGGCTCAAAGACCTTTGAAACAGCGCACACTTTTTCAAAGGTCTTTCAGGCACTGAGGGAAGCTGCCTCTATTTAAACAGGCAGCTTCCCTCAGTGCCTCAAAGACCTTTTTTTTTAAAAAAAAAAAGGGTAAAAAAACCCCATTTCTCCCCCAAAAATCAGGTGCCTAAAGAGAGATGCAGAGGTTTTTTCATTTTTTTCCTCTTCCGATGCAAGCCCTGATGGCAGCCATTAGCGCTTGCATCAGAAGAAAAAAAATTGAAAAATCGGCACTTCTCCCTCTACGCGCCCAATGGTGGGGGGAAGAAGCAGCGGTTTTCTTATAAATTTCCTTAAGCAATCGAACCAAGCGCTTGGCTCAGTTACTTAAAGACATTTTAAATGGCTCGCTGCTCCTTGCTCCGATTGCGGGGGGGGGAGCCGTGGGTCATCTAAAGCTGTTTCCCATAGGAATGCATTGAAATCCGTTCCTCCGGAAGAGATTAATTGATTCTCAATGCACTCCTATGGGAAACCTCTCCCTGACTTACGAGATTAGCGACTTACAAGCGTTCTCTTAGAACGCATTAATCTAGTAAATTGGGGTTCCACTGTGTTTGAAATGGGGATGCCTTGGTTTAAGAAAAATTTAAATGGAATGCCCCGGTTTGCCATAATGTCAGCAGAAGGAAAATTGTGGTCTAATGCTGTCTTCCCACAAAACCGCTTCCACCAGCCTACTGCTCTCTAGATCTGTTGCAAGAAAACCCCCACCCTTCTCAGACAATCTGGAATTCTTTGGCCTCATGGGTTGCAGATGATGGGAGCTGTAGCTCAACACGCTTCAAGTCATCAGTATGAAAAAAATAAAGCAAGTACATAGCCATTAAGATATTCTGGAATACAGTACAGTGTGTGTTTATCTGCATACATTTTACCTACCATTTTTTCAAAGTTCACCAGATTGTCAACACATGTCTTATTCCCTTCATGAGTAAATGTCATGTCTGCAATTCAAAAGAAATAACTCATATGAATTTGGCATAAATCAATGCAGTTTATGCAGCTATAGAATGTGCACATTACCCATTCAAATACAGTACTTCTCACTCAAAACATGAGCACCCAGTCTCTCACTTGAGATGTCTTGTTTTATTTTTCATTAACCTGTTGCATTCCCTTTCTCCTTGTTTTCTTCTTTCTTCTTGCTTACCTTTTATGAGTAAAGGCATAAAGGGAATAACAGGAGGTTCCAGCTTAGCCACAGTGAGTCTGTAGGCCCTGTGGTTTCTTGAGGGATCCTAAGGGGGAAATATTAACATTATTAATATCAGGCAAGATCCAAGTATTCATAAAATAGAGCTATTTCTTCTTTTCCCCAAGGGCAACAATTTCCAATTTATTTTAATAAAATATTTTCTTAAAAGTAAGGAAAGCAATTATCCTTTTTACTTGTTACCTTTATTTATTTATTTATTTATTTATTTATTTATTTATTTATTTATTTATTTATAGACACACACACACACCCCACATCATAGAACCTCAAGGCTATTTACAAAAGTGTATACAATAAGTCTGAAACATTAGGTATTTAAAACAAATTAAAAACCCCAAACATTAAAATCGTATCACTAAAACCTGTGCAACCCACAACCCTCAATGCTCAAATATACATGATATACTCTCAGACTATTGTGTTTACAAACCAAGTGTTTATTATCATTATTATGGGAAAGCACGAGTAGACCTGTGATTATTAAACTGCTTATTTTGACTGATTTTTCTGGGTTTTTTTCTCATGCATTTGCTGATTCATCTCTACAAGCTGTAAAACCATGATTCTGTAACAATAATGCATGATAAAATTTGGAGCTGGAATATATAATATAACAAAGATATATGGAGAAGATAAAAGTTTTCTACATTTCCCAAACTAACCTTAAGTGAGGTATGCACTTCCTCCGAATAGGTATCTTGAGAGCATAATTTGTTAGTCATACATGCTTATTTTAGCAGCACTATAATGGGCTCATAAACTCTTTAAAGTCACACAAGGACACATAAAACAGCGGAATTCATATCAAGCCCTTAAATAACAGAGGAGTGAGGGTGTGACTATATTGCAGGAAATCTGTGAATGGATCAGTTGTGAAATATGCCTATGAAGATTCTCAGTCATCCAGTTGAGTTTATCTGGAAGTTGAGTCATGCCTACTGGACTTCTTTTTCTTGAGAGATAGAAATGTTTTGCTGCTCATCCAAACAGCTTCATCAGCCTGAATACAGCTAATGTGACTCTATTTCTCTTAAAAAAGAAGTTCAGTAGCCATGACTCAATTTCCAGATCAGTTGTGAAGTTGCACTCAAGAAGTCCAGTTTCCCAGAGATAATTCACTTCAACAAACCACACTGGAGTCAGCAGATCAAGAGGAGGAAATCAGCCTTGTTGCCAGCTTGTTCGTTATCCCTGTGAAGATTCTTAGTCATCTAGGTTAGGTCATCTGGAAGCTGAGTGATGGCAGACTGACGAAGCTGCTTGGATCGTTTTTTTAAAAGGCTTGCTGACCTAGTGCTAGGGCAGTGGTGGCAAACCTTTGGCATCCCAGATGTTTCAGGCCACAACTCCCACAGTCCTTTATCATTGGCAATACAGGCTTGGAATTCTGTGAGTTGTGGCCCAAAAAATCAGGAGTGTCAAAGGTTTGCCACCACTGCACTAGGGCAACAAGGTGACCAAAGAGAGAGAGAGAGAGAGAGAGAGAGAGAGAGAGAGAGAGAGAGAGAATGAGACAGAGGAATCCAGGAACCTCTAGGAATCAGCAGAGAACCAGGAGAAACTTTTAAGGCCACTCTGCTTTTAATGGTGCCTCCTGCACAGAGCCCTTGCCCCCACGACCACCAACTTGCTGTCCTAGTGCTCAATCAGCAAGCCTTTAAAAGAAAGAATTAGAAGGGAAGATGCAAGTTGACCAAGGCATCTGGTACAGGGAGAAGAGGATTCAAACGGCAATCAGTGTCCCTGCTGCCTCTGCCTCTCTAGCTGTAAAAGGATAGCATGGCTTCATATACAGCAGCTACAAATCCCTTCACATCAGTTACATCCATCACACCACCTGAACCAATGTGAAGGCATTCAATTCTAAAAAAGTAGAAATGGCAGCAGTGCAGGGTGGGTGGGAGGCTGGGAGGGACGACTACAGATGGGATGGACTTGGGGCTGACTCACATTATCAATGGAAAAGAATACAAATCAACCATCCTAATCTCGGTTCATTTCCCACATTATTTGTCAACAATTATCCAGAATTCATTATCTATTGTCCTTTACCATTAAGCTTTCAAACTCTGCATAGATCTTCTTGAACTTGCTGGGAAGTTTCTGTTAGTGGAGAAAAACACACGAGGAAACCTCTGTCAAGTGACCACTGGTTGATTTCCGGCCAATGCCCTCCTCCCGCACGCCCAGCTTCATGCCCACGATCCCTTCCCACTAGCCCCCTTCCGCAGGCAAGGCAGAATGGGGCTCCCCCCCCCCGTTTTACATGACAGCACGGACTGAGTCAGCCCCACATGCTATTCAGATACAGTCTTGAGACGGGAAAAGAGACTTGTTCTTCTGCCACCAAAGCAGCAGTGAAAAGTACAGAAAGTCTCCTAGCAACTGGATTATAAATAGAGAGCCACAAAGCTTGGAAGAGATTTGGATCCAAGCCCCAAAACACCCCGGGAAATCTAGAGAGCTTTGCTTGTAGTTTACAGACATTACAGGGCAGCAGAGAAACTCCATGTTCCAATCTGGACTCTCCAATGCTTTTCTCTGATGTCTCGGGGGTGGGGGCTCTTTTCAGACTCTTTCTTGGGTGGGTGGGTGTGTCTTATTTTTACTGCCATATATTTGAGAAATGACTGCTGCCAAAGACTGCCTCTTTAAATCTGGCTATATCATGGACAACATTCTGCAGTATATATAGGTCCATTGTCCATCAAGTGTGTGCTACACGGCAACAAAATGTTGCGGTGCCCTTTTGCTATTGTTATGGGGACATCTGTGCTAGTGACTGAGGGAAAAATTGCTTGTGCACTTGTCTGAGAATAAATCCTAAGGAATAAATTAAAGAAGGACTTCTCAGAGCTTGGGAGTAGCTAGTTATTTTTCTGCCTAACAAGGATGTAATTAAGTTGCAGTTCAAAACTAACATAATACATAGGGTCATAGCCACTTTGCAATGATTAAGACTTGCTAAGTACTTTCAAGTTTCTTGAAAGCATTTAAAGATGTTTTAGAGAAATTTTGGCTAAAAATTTGGCTTTATGTCATTATCTTACTAGTCCTTTGGATCAAATAAAAAGGAAAGAGATTACCTAGTGGTTGCAGTCTTGTCTTGCCAGTTCAACAAGTAACAAAAGGTCCCCCCCCCGCCGAACATTATATTAAGTAAGTGCAGGGGATACTTTAAAAAAAAACCTGCAATGAGTAGTGTGAAGGAATTACAGCATTTTCAAAATGCTCTAGAATATAGGAACCTATAAATTAGCTCAGTGAGTTCCTGAATGTTGAACTGTTTTTGAAACTGAAAGTTGTTCCAAAATCCATCTGTTCAGTTTTTTTTTGGGGGGGGGGAATCATATTCCCCATCTTAGAGTATGCACCCTTCCGGGAGTTTTTGAAGCACTCTTTGGATTCTGGCTTGGGATTCTTCTTGGGCCCTCATTGGCTCCAATCAAACTGCAGTGAAGGCAAAGGGGTGGGTGGGGAGGCATAGTCCACCTTTTCCACTTACTTCCCACGTCATTGTGAGGCGGCTCACGGCAACATTGCTCAGTCCCATGATGAGAGCAAAAAAAGAATTCAAGTTCTTGTATTCCTTGCAGCTGGAAGAGAAAAGGTTCAGAATTTGAAGGGAACATGTTAGGGCTACCCTATCAGAACAGCCTTTCAGGAGAATGCCAAGCTGAAGAAGACTGGCTCCGACAAAGGACAGTGAGACAACAACCTGATAGGCAAATGTTACTTTTATAGGCAAGGGCTTCATATCCTCATAAGACGCTTCTGAAGTCTGCTGGCAACTCTTTACTGTAAAGACAAGTCACCTTGGTAGCATGTTTTAAATTAAAAGAATTACCTTGATAAAAATGACAGAGAAAAACAATGCAAGTGCATAGTTTCTATTTGTAATTAGCAAGAATACCAACTTCACTTAGTTAGAAAACACTTTAACCGATGCCACCATGTTTCTTCCCTTTATCTCTGCTCTCCATTTTTCTTCCCTGCCTTAATCTTGTCATTTTTTGTGCTAGTTTCATTTTCCTCCCTCTGGTGTTTATTCAAACATTCCCTCTTTTCATCCCTCACCCCCCCTCACAACTTACTCAGGCATCTCTCCCCACAACTAACTAAGGGTTTCAAGGGTCCGATATATGGAAGCAGTATCTAAAATGGTCAAGAGACTTTGTGAAGAAACTGATCTCCCAGGCCTATCTGTGTTTTTCCTACTTCGAAAAGGTCCACCATCGCTTCATGCTACAAGATGGTATTGCAGGTGAAGGACAGTTTTTAAGTAATATAAATTCCATTAAAAACAATCATCAAATTGCTCTGAGTTGCACACCTGCAGGAAGCACTTAGCACTTGAGCCATGATTCATGGTCATGGAGCTAGTATGTTGACAGACTGACCATTCATGTACATATATTTTATTATATGTACAAATACAGTATTTTATTATTAATGATACATTGGATCTCAAATTGGCCAGTGTCCTTTAAAACAACAGCAGCAACAGGGCACGAGTAGCAATGGAACAAAGCAGAGACACAAAAATCACACAAGTTAACCAGAAGTTGGTCATGCTACGTTGTGGAAAATGATTCTGCTATTATCCTTTGTATGGGGGGGGGGAACTATATCACTCTGTGATTCTGAAAAAGAAACATTATTCAAATTAATTTTTCAGTAGTGTTTAGCCTTTCCTGTGTCAGAAGATCAGGAAAGGACTGGTCCGCCTTCTGTTCTTATATCTATATATGTTGCTGCCCTCTGCTGGATCGAATGCAGATTTGCTCTTTGCAAAAAGTGGGGGGGGGCGCAGTGACCAAGGGTGAAGGCATTCTCTAAACACAGGTTTGTCTTTACACTGTCTTAACTCTGTGGTCTCGCCTGATGAAGTGTGGAACTCACACCCCTATGCTATCTGTCAGGAGATGCTTTTATTGCCTGCAATTGTAGAATGATATGGGAAGAGCGCTCAACATCCTGCACAGGGAATGGGATTTCCATTCAATGGGGAATCTTTCGGTGTCCTGCAGAAAATGCTGTTTATACAAAAATAATCCATTTGTGATTTATTTTTACTGGACAATTTGCTTTTGTTCACCTACTTTTTAAAAAAATTCTACCCTAATACTAGAATACTACTCAGAATTTGGAGATGTGACATCTCTGAACCAGAATTCCTGGAAGCTGCTTATTTAACATGGCCACCAGCCATGACATCTGGAGGAAATTCTTCAACTGTAGGTCAAAAAGTAACTTGTCCAGTCTGTATATCCATGGTGCCGTGGAATTATGGGATTTTGTTGTCCAAGGCCTGGCAGACCAGCAAGTTGGATGAGACTGGCTTCAAAGTGTTTCCCTCTAGGAAAATGAAGCAAGTTTCAAAAGTAGTCAATGAATAAAATAACCTTCAGTTTCTTAAACCAAACTACCTCCTAGCTATTGCTGAGCAATAAGGAGAAACATTTCTTCCCAGAGGGAGATCTACGGGTACATTTTTCATCCGGACAGTCAATGGTTCCTTTTACTAGAATCATAAATTCATCTTGTTGAAGTGGCCCATCAGTGCCAAATTGTTGTCAATCTTTAGCCAATGTCAGGGCTGTTTTTAAGGCTTATGTTTTTGAACTTCACTGCCTACATGGAGCATTTTCAATCCAGGTGACTATACTTACTGGGCTGCTATCTTGATAAACTTCTTTAAGAGTTGAACACGTTTGCTGAGCTGGGAACAAAGGCAAATCTCTGTGACGACCCAGAACTGGATTTCGTTAAATCTTCGTAAAAACAGGTCCAAATTTGCTGTTGTCTTTTTAAAATTGTGTCTTCCAAATGTGTGATAGACTAGCTCCAGCTAGAAGGAAAAAAAGACTACTTTATAAACACACACGTAGCTAAGTTATTATTAATTATTCTGATTCAACCAACTTGTATAAATAGGACGCTGTCATTTTCCCTGCCTTATGAAAATTTTCTATTAGTTATTTTTTCCATTTGTTCTTATTTTGAATTGTTAAAGCATTTTGAATTTTTTGTATTTGTGCTTATTTGTTTATTTGTTCCTTTTATTGTTATGATTTGATTATTTGGTTTTATTGATTATTTTTTATTTTTTATTTTAAGTTGTTTGATCTGTTTTTATATTTTGTTGTATGTTTGTAAACCGCCCAGAGTAGCTTTTTTGCTAGATGGTTGTGGTATATAAATCGAATAAATAAATAAGTAAATAAAATAAGTTATTGCTGCATTTTTAATGGTCTTAAACAACCAAGAAGTAAATTGGGAGTTGGGAAGCCTGTAAATATTTGCAAAAAAATTGATTTTGCAGACAGACAGACAGCTGTTGTAAGTTTTTCAGCCTGTTTAGCCATGTTCTGGAAGTTTTTCTTCCTGACGTTTTGCCAGATTCTGTGGCCGGCTTCTTGAGAGGGCAAGGAGCTCAGGGAACTAGGACAGGCAGACAGTTTATAGATTGGGAACTGACAGAAGTTACATATTTCCAATGAGACTCAGTCTTCTTAATGTGCTTAAGGGGCACCTTCCAATGGCCATCTGAAGGGAGGGAATGAATCATGCAGATTCATTTCCCCTCTAATACTATTCTGCCACGTGTAGCAACCAGGACACAAGTTCCAACAGGACAGGTATAAAGGGAGAGAATCCGTATTACCTCATGCACACAGTTGAAGAGCTCCCATTCATAAATTGTCATTTGGTAGGCCAAATCTTTGGAGCTCATCAGTTCAAACGTTGCCATGGTTCCAGTAGAAGGACCTTCTTGTTCCTGTAATGGTGTCTGGAGGAGAAAGGTAATGATAGCAGCAGCAGCAGCAGCAGTATCACCACCACTACCACCACCAGCAGCAATGCACTGCATTGTTACACTAATTTCAGCAATCCAAAATCATTGGTTACTAATTTAAAGTAATTGCCAATAGCTGCAGATTTGCTTCCTGAACTTCAAAAATCAATGATTATGTAAAAATTATCACTTTACTCAGAAATGTTTAGCACTTGACTCTTGATTTTTAGGCTTGACTCATCGGTCTGCCCCCTGTACGAGCAGTGCAACAACAACAACAACAACAACAACAACAACAACAACAATTCTGTGAACCTAATGATTTATTTATAGTTAGGCTACCTAACTATAAATAGATCTCTTTGAAATATAACAGAATGTGAGGAAGTTAGGTGAACAAGTTGTTGCCAAGTAATGAATTTCCCTTAAACCAGAAGAAATATGTAAGAAAAAGCGTGGATATTTCAGTGTTGTTATTTTGTTGCTGAAATTGCTTCCATCAGTGAAGGTGGGAGGTGAATTTCAAACAGCACCCCATTTTCCTAAAATTAGGTTTCTGGCTGTACTGTACTCCACGAGAGGGCAGTGCAGTTCATTTACGGTATTTTCTCCCTTCTAAATTTCCTCCCTGCAATATGTCAAATTAAGAACTAATATGCTCTAGAAAACTTTACGATTCACAAATGTTTCGAGTCAGTGGGGTCCAGCCAGGCCAATGATGGAGTGTATTTGGAAGGAAACTATCTAATATTGAAACTATCTAATATCTAAGCATCTGCCCCCCTCCAGTTGTGTACAAAGGGCAGATCTTAGAGAACATATCATCTAATTCTTGCACAGTGCAGAATTGAACTCCTGATCTCTGGCTCTGTAGCCAGGTCCCTAAAATCATCATGCAAGTGATCAAGAATGCAACATCTTTATTAGACCACTAAAAACATATGAAACAATTAATGAAAGCTTTTGCAGATTAAAAATCCCTTCATCAGGCATGCCCCAGCAATTAATGAGTGATTTAAAAAAATATAAATGACTGTTGCAAAATAATGGCAAAAGGTACGAGGCATTTAACTTTTTAATTTTAATAAAAGTTTTATTAAAACTTTTTAATTTTAATAATAGTTACAATTCTTAAACTGATTACAGACAGAATTTGGGGTTGTTGTTTAATGCTTCCCCCTGGTGCCATGTGGTTGGAAGCTAAACTATAATTGTGCCTTTTTCAAGGTTCCTATTCAGACTAACCATGAGTTCCCAAACCACTGGCAGGTTCCATATTCATGCTAAAACTCTACCTCTGGCTCTTTGGAATTTGCCTTTCATATCCATGGGGTCTCTGTAAAGTGATCAGTGACGAGGGAAATGGGCCTGCCCAGAAATAGTTCACCATCTTTTTTTAAAAAATGGACCTCACATTTCTACACCCTTGCATTTTTTAAATATTTACAATATTTGAGGCCTGAGATTACCTTTACCTCTCAAGAAATAGAGAGGCTTTCATTTTACAGTTACATGTAAACTAGGAAGAAATGAGAGGCTATATAAAGTATCTCATTAGAAGAGAAACAAGAGGTAATATCAAAGCTTGGAGCAACAGAATCCATGCTGACAAGGCCTGGCACTGAGAGATGCTTTTTAATGAAGTTAAAAGGACCACACAAAGTATATTTTCTAAAAAGCTGGCACTATAAAAGTGGACCCCCCGTGGAAGATGGCAGAAACACTTTGCTCCTAAGTACTTGTAAACATTTTTAATGTTTAGGGAAAGCCAGCTTTTATAATGACAACAACTTGACTGATTTCAGTTACAGAGACCAGAGGTAGTACGTTCAAGAATGTATATACAGGTATATTCAAATAAAGAATTCTGAAATATTTTATAGACTGGAGACCTAGAATAAATATTTTATAGACTGGAGACCTATGCTATCCCCAACTCCTTCAAATAGTACCGTAGTGTTCTCTCTCTCTCTCTCTCTCTCTCTCTCTCTCTCTCTCTCTCTCTCTCTCTCCCTCCCTCTCAGGGAGAGACAGAGAGATATAACTATGGTACTACTTGTGGGAGTAGGGGATAGGATAGCCTCCAGTCTGTAAAACATTTCAGAATACTTAGATCAGTGTTTCTCAGCCTGTGGGTCCCCAGATGTTCCTGGACTGCAACTCCCAGAAATCCTGACCAGCTCAGCTAGTGATGAAGACTTCTGGGAGTTGCAGTCAAGGAACATCTGGGGACCCACAGGTGGAGAACCACTGACTTAGAGAGAAAGAAAGAAAAAAAGAGAGAACTATGGTAATATTTGTTGGTGTAGGGCAGGGGTCCTCAAAGTTTTCAAACAGCGGGCCGGTCCACCACCACCCAGACACCACTGGGGGCCGGATCACAGTCCAAAAGCAGCTGCGGAGTCTGGCTTGCTCACAAAACAGGGGGTAGGTGGGGGGGTTGCAATTGGTCCCAGGGGCCGGATTCAGGACCTTGGGGGGCCGCATCCGGCCCCGGGGCCTTAGGTTGAGGACCCCTGGTGTAGGGGATAGAATAGGCCTCCAGTCTATAAAATATTTCAGAATACTGAGAGAGAGAGGGAGGGAGAGAGAGAGAGAGAGAGAGAGAGAGAGAGAGAGAGAGAGAGAGAACTATGGTACTATTTACGGGAGTGGGGGGTAGGATAGGGGCATCTAACTACTTTTACTTCATAAATCTGTCTTTCTGTCCCTGCATAATCAAAGAGAATCTGGAAGTTGATCCCTAGTATAAATGTTACATTTTAACTTTACATTTTTATTTATTCTTCCCAATACTTATGCTCTGTCTCTTACATAGCCTGTTTGCCAACCCAATCTATTCGAAAAATTTCAAACCATGCTGCTAAAGCCACCGGGGCGGGGGGGGAGGTATAGGTTCCATCTCATTTACCGTTCAAGTACGTGGAACACACAACCACCTCTGTTCTGAAACGTTTTCAGAGACAAGCATACTTACATACCAGTGAGTCAAATTGATCACGGGGGCACGCAAAGAGACGTCCGTTAACACTGAGCGTCGTAAACACTGAAAAATCATTAGGTTTGAGCACGACCTTTTCTGTGAAAATGAAAAGTATTATCGCCACTATACGGAAATGGTCAGCACCGATCACAGTGGAAGTCAGTTGTCAGGCATGTGATCAGAATAAAAGAGAATTCAAACCTGTGCTCAATTCATGTGGTTTTCTACATACCCTTGCCCAGGCCCATCTGAAATCTGGTTCTCCACCAAAACAAAACAAAACAAAACAAAACAAACCTCAAGAACACTGGCTCATTGTCAGTAAAAGACACTTATGCAGGAACTGCAGATTTCAAATAACCCACATTACATGTTTAAAATGAAGGTTATCTGAAAACAGGTGATAAACCACCCCCTTCACACATCCTACTTTAATGCAGTTCCTTATATTGAAGTAGGATGTGGCGCAGTCCCTGGCCTGCAGGCTGGCCATCACTGGGAGGCTTCCTCCTGTGTTAGGGAGAGTGCTTGGATTGGGGCACTCATCTGCTTTCCATGCGGGGGATGGCAGGTGAAGAAACCAAACCCTTGGCAAAAACAGTACGTTGTATGTTGTGTGATAGATGTATGACCAGAGCATGGTGGATCATTTCCATATCTGATATGCGAGACTCGTCTGAACTCTTGCCATGTGATATTGGTTATGTGACACAATTGTGTGACCGTCTGTGGAATGGAAGCCGTGAGAAGGGACATTTTGGATGCCTGAATACAGAATCTGTTTTTTGCTGCACATTGAGCGAAGTCTCCAAGCACTGGCCAGTCAGGATGAAAGCCTTGGTGCCGTTTAAAAAAGGGCACCAAGGGACACTTTTGAAAACTACATCATGTGAAACAACTGAAGTTCCTCAGGAGTGACTTTGGACCTTCCTGACACAATTGTCGCAGGCTTAACCCAAACAACAGAGAAATGTCTCTACTGTTCCACTCCTAGGTCCTAGGAGGAGGTTCCTATGAAGAGAACCTGGGAAAGCCGTGGACAGTGGGGAAAGCCACCCCTTCATGACAGACCTTTGGGGTAGGAGGACGCCTGGGGAAGATGGGCTTTTGCTTTCTCCCAGCTAGATTTTTGGGGTAGTTTCCACAAAGCAGTTTCAGCAAAATGGCTCCACTGTTCAGCTCATAGGCTGGCTGCTTTTGAAAACCTCCTTGCTGGGAAAGTGAAATGCCAACAGCTTATTTCCTACCAAGGTTTCTTGAGGTACGTTGGTGGCTTTTGGAGTCCCATCCTTTATTTTCCAAGGGAAGCTTCCTAGCAGAGCAAAATAGACGTTTTCACTTTATGTTTGGGGTGGCTAGCACTCTCTGATGTAAAATGGGTTCTTTCAAGAGTTGATCCTAACAAAACAGGGACCAAATCCCACATCGTACAGGTTAGTTTGAGATAACCAGGTCCCCTGAAGGGAGTAGAATTTCTCGGTTCCAGCTTTTCTAGGATCCCCTTTTCAAAAGAAGGCAAGTTGTGCTAGAAATTCTTCCCCTCCTTGGGTTTTAATCTGAATCAGTGATGGTTCTAAATGCATGCCTCTCCTTTTTTTATTTTGAATATTGTCTAAATCCTGAACATCATTCTTTCTGGGTCTGGGGGATGCATAATAATGAGACAGCTGATAACAAAATCAGTATGACATTGCCATAAAAGTAAATGCATCTGAATCATTACCATAGCCTTCATTGGCATTTTATCACCATTCACCTTGAGAGAAAGTTGATGTTTGAAAGCTAGGCAAAACCCCAAACTAGTAGACAAGCTTGTAAGGCAATAGTTCTAATAGATGGTCATTTGTTAAGGAATGCAATACTCGCTGCATAGACAATAACTTTTTAATTTAAAAAAACAAGGCAGAGAATGAGAATGTTACTCTTCTAGATCACATCTGTCAGAATCTTCTCTCCCACCCTCCAGTAGATTCTGGAAGATGCAAACACAGTTTGGAGCTTTTCAAAACTCTTAACATGAAGAAATATTATGACATAGAGTCTCTGAAATCATACAGACACTTATCTGCCCTCCCCTAACTCAACTGTACTTTTTCCTACAAAGATCTGGATGGGATTGTGCTGTTAGTTATATTCAGAGCTTGCAGTCGCATTATAAACGAAAACAAAAAACCAAACAATGAATAAATAGCAGTGGTTGGGACAGAAGGCTTTCTTATTAGGGTAAGTTAATTTTAATAATTCGCCTTTGTCCCAGCAGAGATCTCCACCAGAAAGCCTCCCACTCTGATGAAAGGAGTTCTGTTGAAATTGTAAAACAGCAGCAGCACTCCTGGCATCAATTTCTTTGCTACAAGGATTGTCCCTGACAGGAGTTTCTATCTGCATTCCAGTGCAATTTTAATTAACTCTGTCAGAGCTCACAGTGCCACACAAAATTGGAACCCAGCAGTACCTCAAAGATGCGCTTCTCTCCTGAACCCTTCCCTTCAACTAATTTTCAGCCTTTAAAGGTCAAATTGGAAATCTTGTGTCCAAACAAGATAAATGCAAAGAAGCATATTTTGCCACAGCAAAAAGGGGCAGTGGGCGGGGGAATACTTTCCCCTAAAGCTTGTAAAATGGGAACAAAAATAAGACACTAGGCCTGCGACAGATGTGTGGAGGGTTCCCGCAGGTTTCATGGACACCTTCTCTCTCCCCCCCCCCCCCAAATTAGAGCATATCTGTCTGGGGGAACAAAGTGGCGGTGGTGGCGGTGGCTGGAGCTACTGCAGGTCATGCAAGGACCTCCCCTTCCTCCAACAGTCTGTTGAGGTGACAACCTGTGCATGAGCAGGAGGCTTCCTCGAGCCGATGGGAATCCTCAGTGCAAGGCTCTCAACCCATACTGGGCAAGATCAGGCCTACAAAGGGCATGGCAATCTTAAAATCAGGGCAGGTATCTGAAGAAAAGAGTAGCGAATGCAGGTCACAAAAGCTGTATCCAAAGAACGAGAGGCTGTCTGGCCCTATGGCGGAGGAAGATTTGTAAAGTCCTGTCCCAGGACTGCGACACTAGAAAAGGACTGGCAGCTATCAGCAAGCTGGACCTTTTCACTTTATGCCTTTCGCATTCTCTTTCCCTGCAATCTGTCTTGATATGGCCAGAGGCTCCGATGATGGAATAGCTGCCTTCACCATATCTGAAAGCAATTTAGAACTGGGGTCCCAAACCCTGGGACCAAAGTATGGACAGTGGTAGTAATGGAAAAAGCTGCCTAGATGCCCTAAGCACATCCAATCTTGTCTAATTTCAGAAGCTAAGCAGGGTCGGCCCTAGTTAGTACTTGGATGGGAGACCACCAGGGAATACCAGGTGCTGTAGGTGCCTGGAGTAGGAACTGGCAAACCACTCCAGTATTCCTGCCAAGAAAAACTCCATGGACATGGGGTCAAGTATTGAGAAGCTGCCTAGATGCCCTGAGCACATCTGATCTTGCCTGATTTTGGAAGCTAAGCAGGGTCGGCCCTAGTTAGTACTTGGATGGGAGACCACCAGGGAATACCAGGTGCTGTAGGCGCCTGGAGTAGGAACTGGCAAACCACTCCAGTACTCCTGCCAAGAAAACTCCATGGATATGGAGTCACAAAGAGTCAGTCACGACTGTAACGACACCACACACACACACACACACACACACACACACACAGTAATGGAAAAATTGACTTATCGGGTTAGATTGTATAGAGGGGAAATTAAACAGGACCGCTTTATGGAAATATGGCACCCACTGTTAAAATCAGATACGGAAACTAGTGATAGATTAAGCAAGATGGAAAATGGGTTACACAATGGGTTGTTATAAACTGTTATAAATTGTACTAGCAGAATCTATAAAGAAAATAATGTACTATATTGTGTTACAGTACGGTTCTTAATTTAAATTATTTAGTTTTTAAAAAATAAAAAAAAAATTCCCTGCAATCCGTCTTGATATGGCCAGAGGCTCTAATGATGGAATAGCTGCCTTCACCATATCTGAAAGCAGTTTAAAACAGGGATCCCAAATCCCCAAGCCAGAAAGGTTCTCTAAGGTCAGGCAGTGGGCATGCCATGTACACTTCTCCCCCTCCTGTGTTCGGTTTCTTTCCCCTTGTCTACACTTCACATCTGTGACTATGGCTCATCTTCCTATTATTTGGATGCTTGTTACATTTTGCATTTTGTACATTTTGTACCCTCCATGGCCTGGGACCTGTCTATCTGGAGGAGCGGATCTCCAGAGGTCGGCTTCGTCCCAACCGACCAGAGCCTTGCTCTCCCTCTCACTCTGGGGGACCCCGAGGGAGGCCCGAAGGGGTTCTACCTGGAATCGGGCCTTCTCCGTGACTGCCCCGGCACTTTAGAATACCCTGTCAATGGAGATAAGGCTGGTGGAGTGTCTGCTGGCCTTTAGGAGAATGCTAAAGACCTGGCTCTTCAGGAAAAGCTTTGGTGATTGTTGAGCGTACGACGGTGTTTGGGTAATTGGTTTGTTTGTCGGTCCCTGCTTTTTCTTGCCGGAGTCTATGCTTGTCTGTATGGATACTGTTGCTGTGTCTTATTTTTACTTTTGATTTGATTTTTGTTTGTTTGTTCATGGGTTGTTTTCTTTATGGGCAAATTGTTTTTTCTTCACAATTTGTTGTACACCACCCAGAGTTCCCGAGGGAAAGTCAGGCGGTTAATAAGTACAAATATAAATAAATAAATAAATAAAATCTCACCTTTCCTGCAAATGGAACTTATTTAGTAATCATGGTCCTAGCACAAAAAATATTGTATACATCTGTACTGATTCTTAGGTACAGATGTATCAGGAAAAGAACTCAACTCATTGAATTTAATTATTATTGTTTGCCTTTGACCCCCAAGGGCTAAATTAAGTTTACTTATTGCTATAGACGTCCCAATCCTACAGTATATTAACAAGGCTTGATACGGAAAGCACAAATAGCTGTCAAGGGCATGCATATAAGACACCCAACATAGTAAGATGAAAAAAGATATTTGATCACAATTTTATTAATCTCTACAGTAACAGAGTCATTTTCATGGATGGGAAAAGGGGAAATTCTATATGCTACCTTGAGCTACCTGGAGGAAAGGAAATTCATAAATAAGCATTGAAAATAAACCAGCAAATGTGTCTTATTCATAGCCCACAGTTTTCTGATTGCTACTTGGAGGATGTGGGGAGGGGTCGAAGTGAGGTGACGCAGATTCCTCTGCTTGCTGTGAAAAGCACAGTGTCTTCTCGGGAGGGACAGTCCAGCCGGCAAGATATTAAAACTAATTTGAGAAGGCTCTGCAATATCAGTATGGGTCTTGTTCCATTCCGCCATGCTCTGCAGCTTCAAGGTAAATGAGGAGCATTAAAGATTATGCAAATGCTCTTACCTCCTCCCGAGCTCATCTTGACTAATATCAAGCCATCTCCAGAGCCCAGTTTGTCAGCGACGGCGCTGATGACTTCTTTCACTGAGGACGACACTGGAATGCGGATGGTGGTGTAGGTGTGATCGATGCAGTACACCTTGAACAGAACTTCAGACACAAACGAGACACGGTCAGCAGGGGCTGCTGCAGAAACAGAGCGCGCACTGTGCCGTGCAGTACATCTAGCAAGTAGCTTGCTACAACTACTACTGGGTGGACGGCTCTCTCAAAAGGTACCTGCATCCCATAGTTCACTTATATAGTATATGCAAGTAAATGGCGTCAAGTCCATCTTTTGAAGAACCCTGGGGCAGGATGCATCAAGTGCATCTACTGCCTCTTCCACCACCACCTTCCTTCCCCTTTTCTTCCACACTACTGTCTATTTGAGGCAGAAGATATAGGTCCTTCTCCTTATTTATTTTATGACCCACCTGCTTGGCAAATGCCCTTGAACAGATGGCAACAGCCAGGGCTGGCCAACGTATTTTGCTGCCTGCTGCTAATGTGAAAGAGACATACTCTTTTGAGATACAGATTTGGACAAGACTAGATTTTGATTACCTGGGAGGACCCTGCATTGCACTCCCAAGGCAGAAGGCTCACGTAAGGGACGCAGGGCGGGCCACGTGACCCCATAAGGCTCTGTTTGTTTGTTTGTTTGTTTGCCCGCCACCTTTTCTTCCTAGCCAGCTGCTACCTAAAGCACTTGCCTCTCCCTGCCTAACAGTAGGGCTAGCTTGGGCAAGAACAAAGAGAGGGAGCTGACTCCAGGTCCTGGCAGTACTCAAAGATGTCAAGCGTGGAGGCAGTCCCAATACCTAAATGGCCAGGTTTCTGTCCAGCTAAATGGCTGCACCGTACTTTGAATCTCTCTAAACAAAAGAATTGGGGATCAGGAAGAGAGAATCAAATTTTATCAAGGAGGACAGCCAGTTACTTCAGGAATAACACTTCTAGCCTAAATATTCTCGCCCCAACTCTCAATGTCTTTAAAAATGCATCCTCCCCACAAAACAACCACTCACACCCACACAGCTGTGTGTTTTCTTTTGCCATACTGTCTGTTTGTGTTGTGGACCAACAGAACACCTCCCTCTTGCTTTTACTGTAACCCATCCTTTGATGAGCTGGAACCTGTGTTTGTGTTATGCATTCTCCTGCTGCAAGGTGTGTTTTAGGGGCCTCACTACTGAAGCATACAGACATATTCTTCTTGAAAGGGACAGAATGTACATGGCAAAGAACCGAGTTGTGGAGGTTTTAAGATATATCATCATTATCATTATTATTGTTACTGTAACTGTGGTTGCTGCTTCTATGCTTAGCCCTCTGGCTAGGAGTCTAATACAGTAGGACCCCCTTATCCACTGATTCATTATCCACTGATTCAGTTATCCACGGTTGGCAGAGGAAAAATAAATAAATAATTCAGCAGCCGTAAAGCAAGCTACCATCACAAACAGCAGTCATAAAGCAAGCTACCATCACAAACAGCAGTCATAAAGCAAGCTACCATCACAAACAGCAGCTGTAAAGCAAGCTGTTGTTGCAAAACAGCAGCTGTAAAGCAAGTTACTGTCACAAAACAGCAGTTTTGGGGACATTTTGATGTTCTCTCTTATCCACGGTTTTCATTATCCACGGAAGACTTGGAACCAATCCCCAGCGGATACTGGCATCCTACTGTAATATCACATGAGAGAGGGACTTGGATACGTCCAGATGAATCCTAAGCACACCTTGGCTTTATAAGACACTTCCCAAATCCATGCTACGGAAGCCAGGCTGAGACAGTGTTTCATCTGCAGAGCTATTACATGGAAGTGTGGATTTAATGCTTGTAGAATCCTGACCGAGGGTAGCAGCAACTGGGTTTAGCAGGGGTAGAGTGAGTCTCACTCCTATTCAACACTGCAGTCCTGAGATCCTACGGAGTGACTTACGTTCATCACTCCCTCTGATGGGCTGCCGCTTCTGTGTTCGCTCGTCACTTGTGTTGAAGTGCTGCAAAAGAACTTTGTGCTGGGAAAGACAAAGAAGAACAAAACTCAACTCTATCAGTGCAAGAGGAAAAATCTTCTGCACGAGCCATTAGGAACATGGGGGCCTCCAGGGAGAAAGGGTGATACTGTTATCCAGCCATACGGGGAGGGACACAAATTCTCCCAGCTTATTGCCTATTAATTCTGACTAGCATTGAAACATGGGAGAGAAGGACAAACAAATGCTTTCCTGCAAGCACTTGATATTACTCCTGAGATGGAAATGTTAGGGCGAAATTCATATCTTACGCTTTTAGCCTTTATATGTAAAACACTGATACTTGCACACAAAACATAAACTCTGCTTAAACAAAGCACTGTGTGATGTTAGTACTGGTATCAATATTTGTTGTCTCTTCATCTGATAAATCTAGTATTATATATCTATATATCCTTTATGTATAATATATATACATAACCTTTATGTATGAAGGATATACATACACACCAATATATATATACCAGTCATAAGCTTTAGTCCTTAACAGAACAACTATTTTTATGTGTACCCATCAGAGTTACCTTTTTCTGAGGTGCTTTGGCTTCTTCTGAGCTATAAAAAGCAAATACAGCATCGTTTAAGGATACTTTTGGGGACGTTTAGCAATAGTTCATCATTTTAATTTATTAAAACAAAGCAAAGCAAAGTGTTCTGCTTATATACCAGCCCATACCACTTCAAGTAGTCTCTGGGTGGCTTACAGTTTAATTACAGTATGCAGGCTACACATTGCTCCCCCCCACCAGCCAGCTGGGTACTCATTTTACCAACCTTGGAAGGATGGAAGGCTGAGTCAACCAGGAGCCGGCTACCTGGGATTGAACACCAGGTCATGAGCACAGTTTTACCTGCAGTACAGGCATTTAACCACTGCACCACGAGGCTATTTATTTATTTAAAATATTTTTACACCGCATTATTCTCCTTAAAAAGAAATCAAGGCAGCTTCCATAAGTAAAAGAAAGTATTTAAAGCTAACAGTGAGTAAACAAGTACTAAATATATCTTAACTAGTATCAGAGCTTGGGCAGGTCACCGTTTTTTTTTTTTTTTTTGGACCACAACTCAACGAATCCCTCAAACATCAATGCACAAAGCAGTTTATAATTAACAAAAATTCTGAAGAAGATGGGGGTGGTGGAACATGCTGGTCTTCACTCAGAAGGCAGGGAACTCCCAACGCCAGAATCCTACTGGTGGTCAAACAAGGTTTGCATAAGTTGCTGCAACTATTTGTGACTTGACTTCCAAGGTGCTGTGACATAATGTGGTCAGGTACTTCATAACATGCCCGGTTTTGCAAACCAATATGCGTCTTAACTGTGACAACTTATACAAACCTCACACAAACATCAGTAGGATTTTTTTACCTGCATGGCTGGAATCCAGCTGGGATTTCTTCAACTTTGCAGAATGGCAAGAACTAAAGGCAACTAGCAGATGAAGTGCCTTGTTGTATGCTCAACTCTGCAACTGAGATGCGCCCTGGCACGTGGGCAGTTATCTATAGCTAGTTGTGGCAAGTTTGACACATGAACGTCAACAGGAACTCAACTGATGTTCCCCATTCCTATAGTAAAGGCTTGTCAGCTGCCAATTGTTAGAACAGCAAAACCCAAGAATATCATAACAAAAAATATCTCAATATACTAGATATTTACTAGGGAGTGTGAAACATTAGGTAGGTCTGCTCCTTTTGACATAGGTATTCCTTTAAACATCCTAGGTAAATTCTATGGTGGTAGCTATTATACAAATGTGTGTGTGTGTGTGTGTGTGTGTGTTTTTATTGTTGGACATTTCTAAAAGATGACTGGGAGATCGGTGAAGAGAAAGCTGTACTTACATTTGTTTCATAGTCTTTTCTAGCTCTGGGAGTTGATCTTTGAGTGCTGGGATCCCTCTTGTATCATCTGATACAGATACATAAAACTCCTGTTAAATAATAAAGAACATTCTTCAAATGGTAATACAAAAACACCATTAACTGGTCTACATATGGGTCACAGATAGGTCAGCTACAAATTATATATTGATTATACCGTATCTATTTACTCTACATTACCAAAATGTAGGTTAGCCAGATAAAATTTAAAAATGACAGATTATAAATAACAATGTATATTCATAACAATAACAATATCCATAGATAGGGGGAAATATATTTACTTAGTATTTTGTAGCAGAGTGGAATATATAGTTCTTTAAATCCCATTAAAAACAGTGAGTGGTGGTGTTTCCCTTTTCCACTTTAAACAAGGAGAAACCATTAAATACATGAGTATATCTATCATGTATCACAAACATAAGAACATAAGAACAACCTTGACAGAACAGGCCTCGGCCCATCCAGTCCAGCATTCTGTCTCACACAGCGGCTCATCATTTGCTTCAGGGTATTCCCAAGTAGATGTCTTCACCTGCTTACGATTCCAAATTAATGCAAATGGCATTGAGAGATATCCTGCCTATTTCTCCAACCCAGAAGTTGTCCTTAGGCATCCATAATGTTAGCCATTGGTACCCTTGTCCTCCATGAACTTGTCCAATCCTTTCTTAAAGCTGTCAAGGCTGACAGCTGTCACCACTTCTTCTGGCATAGAATCCACATTCTATGTTCAGAAAAAATGTTTAGATAAGCCTCAAACTCCCTATGGGTAAAATCCTGTTCATTAGTGTAGTATGGTGCATTACAGCAGAGTTCAGCATGGATTTGTTGAGTCATCTCTCTTTGTTGAGTAGATTCCATTGGTTTAGACAGAACTACTCTCCTAGACCTTACTATGCTAAGCAACAGGATTCTAGCTACTAAATCATAAAGTGTTCTGACAAACGAATGCTCATGTAACGAAAGTAAAAAAACAGCATGTTCTCTGACACTTATTCAATATCCATCAAAAGATTATCTCAAAAGATGACAATGAGCCTTTTCACATGACCCCTAAGATCCACTGGCCACTTAAATTCGGACCAGAAATCTTGGGGGTTCGTTGCTCTTCCTGTGTTCCCACCCCCCTCCGCACTTCCTTGCTCTTGTCTGTGTGAGGGGAGGGAGAAAATAAGAGAGGAAAAAATGCAGGCTCACCTCCGTCTGCCGGCCGACCACCCCGAGCCCCGTTGTCATCCTGATTCCTGTCTCTTAAAGGGGCGGGGGCAAAACAACAACAAACAGAAGCGAGGAGAGCCCTGCACTCACTCCTTTACATCTGCATCAGGGATTTTCACCCCCGGAGAGCAGGTACCTGAAAAGTACGCTGGGACCCGCTTAGGTGGGCGTGGTCGCACTTAATTTTCTGTAAACTCCGGAGCTGGTGGGGAAACAATTTTAAGCTCCGGAGCTGGGAGCCATTTGCCGCGGAGTTTAGGGGTTGTGTGAAAAGGCCCAATATTAAAAAAAATCAACAAGTAACGCCAGGGAAATGCCAAGTTTGCATATACCATATTTTCCCGAAAATAAGACACTGTCTTATATTTATTTTTTCCCAAAAAGATACACTAGGGCTTATTTTGGGGCTAGGTCTTATTTTTGGGGAAACAAGGTAGCAGTTGATTATCCTCAGCAACAGAATTATCAGCTCAAAGCAATAACATCTGCAAGGTATGCCCTAGGAGGCTGACCATGCTAGCAAAATAAAAGAGGTTGGGAGGAAAGCTTGTGCAGGAATAAACAGGCAGCTTTGGTCACTTAAGGGAGCTCTGCTTCTAAATGAGGAACAAGTTCCTCACAACGTTTCATCTTAAATCCCTCCATCTTGACAACGCCCACGTCTCCCTGCTGGTTTCCATATCTTAAAGTGCAACCCTTCTTCAATGGAGGTGACAGCTGCTTCTTCTCCTCTCCCTAACACGGTTAAAATGAGAAAGCGGAGTAGCTCCTTGCGCTCCACAGCTCTGTCGCTGGAAGAGTTCTCGAGGTGGAAGAACAGCCTGTTTTGACTCAGCTGCCTAGCCTTGGTTTAACATGCAGTATAAATAAAGAAATAGCTGCCGCTGTAGTCAGAAACCTACCTCCAGAAAGGCCATTGATACCTCGTCCTCTTGTAGGAGGTCGCCGTACAAAGCAGCCCAGTGCAGAACTAAGCGGATGACGTGCCTTTTGTTGTTGAGGGCATAATCCATTTTTTCCTGCTCTGTTCCCTGAGAAGGCTGAGCATGGTAAGTGTCGCGATGTCAAGGAAAACATGTTTGCTCTCTCTGTTCCCCCACGCCCTTTCTCTGCATTTCCTAGTTCTTTCTCACCACATAACACATTTCCACAAAGCAGCTCCTTGAAAGTGCAATGAAGCACAACTGTCCAGCAATATATATATACAGTGGACCCTCATATAACAAGTGGTTTGTTTAACAGAAAATCTGCTTAAAGGAAAAAATATCCAGAGATAGGGAGAAATCGCTTAACAGAATTGCCTATGGGGCGAATCCGTACAACAGAACAATGGTCACAATTAGGGATTATTCCTTTTTCAATGCATTCCTATGGGAAATTTGTACAAAGGAAAATTTGCTTAACATAATTTCATTTGGAATGAATTCATTTCTTTATACAAGGTACCACTAGTGTGTGTGTGTGTGTGTGTGTGTGTGTGTGTGTGTGTGTGTGTGTGTGTATATTCAGATCAATAACATTTTCATACATTCTCCAGATGAAAGTTTCCCATGGTTTTTAATGGGCTGATCTAACACAGGAGAGGGACAAAAGTAAACCCAAAGGGCTTTTCCTAGCGAAGTACAAATGATCATTTTTAAAAGCAACTTGGGCTCCGTACATAATCTGGGCCGGCCATTCTCTTTGCCCTGTGAAGGGCATCATGTAAAATATGATGCTTGCTGCTAAAGAACTGGAAAAGATTTCTTCCTCCAGACAGGTGTTCCATCTTTGCAGGTGCACTCCCAACCTGCATATGAAGTGATACCTTTTTTGAGAATATACATGAATAAGAGACAGTAGCATTTCCTTGAAGACCTCTCCCAGGGACCATCATATGTAGAAGAATTACTTTGGGGATGAGCAAACACTGTCATGGAAGATCTACTGGGGAATCAAGCATCTTATAATAAAACAGATGCGTCTGTGAATAAAACCCACCCTGGGTAAACTGGGTTTAGCCAAAGATAGAGACATACAATCAAAGAATGCATTGGTTGCAAGAGTGGGAGGTTCAAATAAGCTTTTGAAAGCTCTTCAAATGGCAATGGGAGGGAAGTCCAATCCAGAACATAGCCAGGATTGGAGTTAAGCAAATTCAGGGGTTTGGGGCCCATAGGAGGAAAAGGGGAGAGGATGTGCTGTGGAGTCATTCAGAGTCAAAAGCAGAGAAAAGAGAGCCAGCCCAAGTTTTCCCTGTCCAGTGAGGAGCCTCGTGGTCGCTGTACTGCAGTCAAAACTGTGGCTCATGACCTAGGGTTCATGCTCAGATAGGGTTGACTCAAGAAGGTTGACTCTGCCTTTCATCCTTCCGGGATCGGAAAACTGAGCACCCAGCTCAATGGAGGGACAATGTGTACTTGCATGATTAAATTGTAAACCGCCCAGGGAGTGCTTTAAGTGCTATGGGGCAGTATTGTATGTATGTATGTATGTATGTATGTATGTATGTATGTATGTATGTATGTATGTATGTATGTATGTATGTATGTTTGTTTTGTTTTGTTTTGTTTTGTTTTTTATATTGCTGATAGGGCAGTAAAGGGGCCACTCTGGGCAGTTTACATGATATAAATGTAGAAATAACAATTGAGATAATAAGCAACAACATACACATATAACCTAACCTCAGATTAAAAAAAAACCTAACATTAACTAAGATATTTAGTTAATTATCTTAATTAGTCAATTAAATAATGGGGCCTTCCATGCCTTTGGATGCAGCTCACCACCGCATGTTTTGCTTTTGCTTTGCTTTGAGGCATGGGATGCCCCCCATCTTGCTGTTCAGGCCAACTCTCACCCCTGCTGCTTCCACTACCCCCCTTCCTCACCTTCCTCGCTTTTCCCCCCAACCCCCTACCATCAAGACATCAATGATCAAAGCACCACCATCCACAAAGGACTGGGACTATTCAGAGATGCACCTGCCATGCTTCCTTGCTCCCTTTCCCCAAATCACGCCCACTTCCCTGATCTGAACCCTCCTGAGCCCACCAAGAAGGCACACACAAAAAAAGGGAGCCAGATGATCAGCACCTGATGACAGCAGCAAAGGGAAGCGTGGAGCTGAATAGGAAAGAAGGCCATCCCTGCCCCAAGCAGAGGCACAGAGCTCGGGAAGGAGGTAAGGTGACCCTGGGTCAGGGGTGGTCCTGGAGGGAAGGGAGTACAGCCCAACTCAGTGCCCATGTTACCCTGTCATCTTAAGTGACCATCTCTTTGAGCCAGCCCTGAAAAAAAACAGCTTGTTGCAGAGTACAAGGAACATAAGGAACTGGTCTTTGTACTGGCTGACACAAGCGGAAGAATGGAAGGACAGGGGAGGTAGGGTTAGGGTTAGGGTTAACATGTCCATACCCATGACTTTATGCAGGGGTTCAGGTAAGTCATGGAGGTGAGGCTCCATGGTGAAAGGGAGGAGGGAGGCACTCTCTTCCCTGATCTAATCCAACTAGTAGCCCGATTCCTTTGAGCAAGTTAGACAGGGATTCTCTGTCAACATGACGTCTACCTTCTGCCCTCAACAACAAGCCCATGTCCTTACAGCAGGGGAAAGGAGAGCCAGGTAGCTTCCAAATGGACATGGACATTGATGTTGTTTAGAAACCTCATTCAAGTATAAGACACCTCCCTTATGATAGGTCAATGTTTGACATGAGATGCAAGGACAACAATGGTCCAGTACAGCCTTACATTGTCAGTGTACTTATCATACTTGATGACATCTATCTAGAACTTCATTCTCAGGATGAGCATTTTTGAGTGTATAGGGATTGACTTGACTTCTGAAATTCTGCACCTGGAACACAGTGATAGACAGGTTTGACAGCTAGATATAGAGAGATATTTAAAGAAACAAAGGGAAATTGGGCATAATAATGTTTTGTGCCTCGCAGATGGAATTAACTGCCTGAAACATTTTCCATGTATGACAGTTTGGACAAGCAGAAGGCCATTTTGAATATACAAGTCTCAGCATAAACTGTTCCCTTCAAACCAAACACTGGCGGCTTTGATATCCATCAAAGAAGACTTGAGAAATGATCTTGGATAGTTTAAACAATTCAACAAGGGAAAACAATATAAATATGCTTCGCCGCGTGATCTGGAAATACATGTGTTCTATAACCAAAGCCATAATTTAAGCCAACATTTAGAAACAATTTGTGTTAAACCATAATTTCTTAATGATTTCCCTAAAATAATAATAACATAGTCAGAAACTACAGCATCAGATTGACTGCTGAGATTTGAGACATCTGCAGAAAAGTATTTTTTTATTTAATTTGCAAAATAATTAGCTAAGATTAGAAAAAAAAACACTCAAGCTAATTTATGGAGGGAGAATGGAATGAACTGATGTTACTAAGCAAGCTTTGGTCCCTGTAACGATTCCTAATCCAGGTATTTTTTCACTGAGTCACTCATTCCACATGGCATCTACTGTGCAAGACCTGTAATTATTTAATATTCTTTTGCCTGCTTATTAAGTGACTCACCACAGGCACTAGTAATTTCCCTCCCGTATTCCTATTGCTCATCTTCTTACTTTTAATTCTGCTAATAATTCCTTCCTTGCAAATTCTATCAGGGGGGAAAGCAGAGCCCTCCCTCCCGCACACCCATGCTGCATTTCAGCATAATGGTGTTATGTATAAATAAATGCCAGAGTCTGTAATTTCTAAGGTATTAATCAACAATGATGTTGTGACTGAATACCGATTTCATCATATTTCATAGTTTGGAAATTGTAACAAACTACACAGCCTATTCTGCTGTCAGTGTAACCAGAGATCTAGTTCTTTTATAAGTGGTGAGAGGAAAGTTTGTAATGTGTTGCAAACCTCTGTGCAATAAGCACATTTTTACCTGCTAAATTATTTAATTTACAAAAAACACACCCAGTGTGATCAATGACATCTTCAGCTTTATGCAGTATACATTGCACTACTGGATTTCAGCCAACATATGAGAAATACTTTGAACACAGAAAAGCGCCATATAAATGCTGAGCACAATTCTAATTTAAGAGTAGTAGTGTGCACACACAGACAGAGAGACAGACATTTTTTCATGAAAAATCATATCTGAAACGTACAAGTACAGACAGAAAAGTGAAGGACAAAATACAAATCTGAAAATGTCATAACTTGTAGGAGTCCAAGTATACACCAAACTTGTTTTTAGAGTTCACTCAACTAAAGCATAATCCCTTAGGCCTTTCTTGCTTAACAATACAGTACTTAACTACTTCAAGTGAAAACTGTTTTGGCCAAAAATGAATCACTGACTCAGTTATGATTAGTTGAACATAATTACCTTGGAAAAATCAGCAGGGTTCACTTCTTGTGCTAGACTGATTTTTGAAGAGAAACTTGTATATGTGTATATGTGTTTGTGCATGCATGGGAAACAGGAGAGTTTATCTGGAAGTTGAGTCATGGCAACTGGACTTCTTTCCTTGAGAGATCGAAACATTTCGCTACTCATCCAAGCAGTTTCTCCAGTTTGAGGAAAGTTAGTGGTGAAGTTCTCCAATGTAAACTATAAATCGGAGGGTTTGCCACTAACTTTCCTCAAACTGACGAAGCTGTTTGGATAGTAGCGAAACGCTTCGATCTCTCAAGAAAAGAAGTCCAGTGGCCATGACTCAACTTCCATATGACGGTGTGTTTAGATATCATAAAGGATATTGAGCCATCAGTGCTGGGCAAAGCTGATTATTGGGCATGAAGACACAGTGCAACATAACAAAATCATGTACGCCACCGTCTGTGAAAAGAAAACCAAAAGTTACAACAGGTAATAATCTTTACTCTGTTCTCGAGATAATTATATACTGTAATTAAAAATCACAACTAATTCCCAAAATTGGACCAAAACAGTTTCCAGTATTGTCCATTTACTAAACAGATTTCCACTTATTAACGAGTCTGCATGTGTAATTAAACCAGCATATAAAACTGAGAACAAGTCTAACTTCCCCCAAGGTTTGTATGTTCCCCTCTCACTTTTCTGCAGCTGAGCGTATGCATTTAGAAGCTTTTGTTCCCATTTTAAAAAAACTGAAAGTTGCTGTTTCATCTTACTTCCTAAAGAGTTAATCCTAGCTATGATTAGTTTAAACAAGCCAACTCCAAACAATAGTTTATGAAACATTTTTCCACTAACTTTAGTTAAGTATAATCACATTTGAGCATTTTGATGGTATGTTAATTTGTAATTGATCAGAATTGAAAAGCCAAGGCTTCCATTCTTCTTATTGCTGTACAGCAGAAAGGGAAAGGAAAGGTTCAAACATATAAAGTCACACATCCTCTGACGAGACCAGAGTTTTACCTTATAGAGTGTGGTGTTTAGTCATGTTGTGGACACCACTGCAGTACAATCAAAGGTCAGCAGAGTTGTTCCAGGTTGTGCTAAGCCAGGTCAGGCCAAGCAAATGATTGCTTGTTAATAGGTATGGCAAACATTTCTACAGCAACACTGCTACCACAACTGGCAAATTTAGACTAAGTCCTAAGGAAGACTGGAGTCTCAGGTAAGACCTAGACTATTACCGCCTCTCACTTTCTCCTTGAAATGGCCCTTGCTTACTTTCAGAGCCTTGGGTGGCAATGACTAAGAGACACAGGGCTGACATAGGCCTGCAGATAGGAACTATCAAAACAGTGAAAGGGTTGGAGCAAGTCCCTACGAAGAAAAATTAAACTCCTTGGGGCTGTTCAGTTTAGAAAAGAGATGAGTACCAAAGATGCATTAAAATTAATGCAGAGTGTGGGAAAAATAGATTGGGATAATTTGTTCTCTTTTTCTCATAATGCATCAGTAGTTCACTAAAGTGGAATAGTGAGAGATTTGGGACAGACAGAAAACAAATATGCCTTCTGGCCATGTAAGGCACACGCAGCATAAGATGCAGTGATGGCCACTCATCCATGGACACTAACTTTAATGGGTATACATTATCTCCAAGACTGGTGGGTGATGTTCATGTCTTTCTTGGGGCTTCCGATAAAGAACAGCTTGGCTTTTATGAAATACTGGTCTCGATAGGACTCCGGTATTAAACAATATGACGTTTCTTGTGTTTTTATGTCACCCCATAAGTCAGCCAATAAGTCAGCCAATAAAAAAGTAAATCATGTTAAATCTAGATAATCTCCCAGAAGTCCAAAGATTCTAATACTGCTGTCCCCATGCATTCTGACATATGGATATGTTTTAATATTAAGGAAATCCAATCAATCTTAGACAGAGTATTGCTTCTTTTGCAACTGTTGATTCAGTTTTATAGAGCTGTTACTGAATTTATCATCTGTCTGGTTTAGTTCTGCGACTAAGCAGGACAGATATAGACTTCAAGGGATAATTGGAACTGCGGAAAAAATTATTGCTACTAATTTGCCACCTACTGTGGAATTGTATACCACACGAGCTAAAAAGAGGGCGATGAAGATATATACAGATTTCACACATCCTGGACATAATCTGTTTCAATTGTTACCCTCAGGGTGACGTTTTAGGGCATTGCATACTAGGACAACTAGATATAAAGATAGTTTCTTTCCAAGTGCTATCAAACTGTTGAATAATTAATTTTTCTTCTTTTCTTCCTTTTTTAATAACAGGTTATATTGTGTTGTACTGTGTTTTTATTGTTGAATATATGATTCTTATATTTCCTTCTTATATACAGTATGGAGAGCATTTTTAACCAAAACAAATTCCGGGTGTGTCCAACCACACTTGGCCAATAAAAGGATTCTGATTCTGATTCTATCCATAACAAAAGTTTTAAATGTTTCTTTTGGGTTCTTTTAAACTTAAACTAATGCAAAACCAAAGAAAAAGTGAATTAATGATTACAGATATTTGTGGTCCTTCTACCTAAGAAAGAAACATGACGCGTGGTTGACAAATGGAATACTGCCCAAAGATATTTTGGAAAAAAAGACTGCTTCAAAATACACTAAAAAGTGAAGTCACGTTGGAAAATTTTGGGATATAAAATAACATAAAATGACTTGTTGCTAAGAGAAATTTGAAACCCAAAATCATTCCATATGGCCACTACCCTGCTTCTGGGTCACTGCTGTAAGGTTTTGGTGGGGGCAAAGATATTGCTACTTCTAACACTCACTGATGGTATCAGCTTTCTAGAATATATAAATATAAACTTTGGCAGCTAGCAACAGGACCTGGCTGCCAAGAATTTTAAAAGGTTGATATGTGGGTTACAGATTAACAAAATCAGTATTATTTATTAATCTACAACCAAGCTTGTGAAAGGGTTTTCTTTTTGGTGGGGGGAGGCAGGGCATTACAGTGGCCTAGATCTTCTAGGGGGTGTGGTTAGTAGTTGCCTGAGACCATCCGACTGGCATATTCAGTACCAACATTGCCTGAAGGAATTCTAGGAGCTGCAGCCCAGAAAGTAACTTTTCTAAGCTGCATAACTACAAATGGGGTGCCTACCAGTTCCTTCGCTTAAGGTTGAATCAGGACGCATGGTTTCTAGGAAGTGTTCCAAAATTTTCTCAGGAGTTCCTGACATCACAATATACCTAAGAGGATAAACAAAAAAAAGGGGGGGGAATAATAAATAACCTCTGAAACACATTTGGGAAACTGCTGGGAGAAAGAAGAGGAATAAAAATGCAACCAAAACAAGAGTGAGAATAGTAATGAGCACAACAAAGATTTGATATACGCAAGAAATGTCTTATAGAATATTTATTTACATTTTGACTTGAGCATACCATTACAATATGACATTCATGGGTATAGCATTTTAGCTTGTCTAGCTTTCATTTCACAATTGGCCTTAAAACACACACACACACACACACACACACACACACACACACACACACACACACACACACACACACACACACACACACACACACACACACGTGTGTGTGTGTGTGTGTGTGTGTGTGTGTGTGTGTGTATACTTGAAGGACTGCATTGTTGATGATTTGGGCACCATATTATTTGGATCAGCTCAGGAAGGAAACAGACACCCTTTAAACTATGTTCCTAACTTCCTTGTGTTGAGTCTCTCCGTTTCTTCTTGAGATGTTCCAAACCATATTTGTTTATACACAGTTACTTTTTCTCATTTTCAACGTGGAGTCATGATTTTAGAGGAAGTATGGTTGGCTCAAAGAAAGAAGACGACAGAGGTTGGTGAGGCCCACATAATGGTCAAAAGTCTTGCCACTCTTGGATTGATAGAAGACATTGGAGGCCCTTCTGAAACCCATCAATCCTATCCCACGATCCCCCCTCGACGTTCTTGTCAGCTCAATCACGCCCTTCCTGTGACCTACCAGTAACAGTAACTAGCTGAGAGGAGGTGGACCATTAAATAGTGTTATCCCCCCCCCCCAATTTGGAAAACCTGTACTCTCAGCATGGAACTACCATGGTCCGGTTAAACTCTTAAAAATAGGCACTTACATATGTTGGCACTGTTTCCTTTCCCAGTCAATGATTTTCTTTGAATATACCACTTGGTTCTTACAACTCTGCCTCATTTTACTGCACTCACGTGGAAGGGGGAGAGGAAGTAGGAAACATTTGTCCTCCCAAAAGCGCCTGCTGAGAAATAAATGATGGAGCTGAGCTCCTGGGAGCTTCTCCACACTTTGAGAGCTGGCCATCACACGGTTCTTTTACCTGCCAGCCCTTTGGGAAGAGTTGCATTGATGTCCCAAGAACGCAAACCCTTGTTAAGCCAAGTGAACATCCTTGCACAGAGAGAGAGAGAGAGAGAGAGAGAGAGAGAGAGAGAGAGAGAGAGAGAGAGAGAGAGACTAACTGGGTATCTTAGGGAGTGAAGCAGAGAGAGAGAAGAGAGAGTGAAGAAGAGAGTTTGGGTTGCTGTACTTTGAATATGAAAGTGGAAATGAAACAGTGGAAGTGGCTTGCAGTGCCTGAAGACTAGTTGGCAGCAATACTCGGCAAGAGATCAGACCAGAGACAGTGCCCATGAAGAGGAAGTTGGCTGGCAGATTTTTACAGCGAGCTCTTCAAACAAATAATTTCTACAGGCAGCTCTTCAGACCTCATCATGTGGGCTCCACTGAGGGCTCAGCAGGTAGCAGCTGAAATGCAGGAAGAGAGGAGGATCATGGGATGGACCCCGATTCTGCTCAGACCACATTTTCTGAAACAGAAGCCTTTTTCCAGCTCTCTAAAATCTCTACAAATGAGACAGATTACTACCAAAAGCTCGCTGTGTGTCAGGCTACTGGCCCGGGAAGCCTTACTCTGGACCCTGAACATGTGAAAGCCATATGGGACTAGCCATTGGTGACTGGAAAGTTATCTGAGATACAGGTCCTTTCATCTTCATTACTACTCCAAACATTTCACTGCAGATTTTTTTGGCTGAACTTTTCTTAGTATTGAGCACATATCAAAGCTACACAGTCAGATATGTTTAAGGTCCCCCCCGCCCCCTTTCTAGAAAAATCTGGAAGTTGTTTTGCAAAGAGATGGCTCACAATCTTGAACAGACTGCCAGCATCTTACTGAAGAAGGTGCTGTACAGTAGGACCCCCATATCCGCGGGGGATTGGCTCCCGGCCACCCTGCGTATAATGAAATCCACAGATAAGAGCAAACACTCTTATCCAAGGGTGCCGGGGTGAAAGCAGTGGGAGAGCCGGCCAGCACTCTAGGGAGCCCCACCATGGCACTACGCCACCTCCACCACTGATCTGGAGGGTGGGCTCTACCTGGACAGGTGGCCTCCTCCTCCGCTGCCGCCACCCAGCTTGGCCACTGCTGCTGAGCTTGCACGTGGGTGTGCAGCCTCCTCTGTCTCCACTGAGGTACCTGTCCAGCAGGTGGGTGGGTGCTCCTGAGTGGCGCAGCCTCCTCCTCCTCCTCTGCCATTGCTCAGCTGGTGGGCAGGGCAGGCACTCCTGGGCCATGCAACCACGGGCGTATGGGCACTTCTGAGCCAGGCAGCCACATCTGCTGCCGCCGCTGCCTAACGGATAGATGGGCAGGTGCTCCAGAGTGGCGCAGCGCCACCTCTGCCATTTCTGCTGAGCTTGCAGGTGGGTGCGCAGCCTCTCCGCTGCTGCTGTCTTCCCACGTGCCCCCTCCTCCTTATGACACCAGGGAGGCATGGCTTAAGGAAGTGGTGGCGGTGAGAAAGGGGACTCACGGGCAAGGCCGCTGGCTGGCTGCTGGGGTCCTGGCTCTGTTGCTTTGCCCAGGTGCTGTAACATTGCATGGGCAGGGAAGTCTCGCTGGCATGATGCCACAAGCATGAGAAGACTGAAGGAGCCATTGCATGAAGAGAGGGGCGCAGGGAGAGGCCCTAGGAGGTGGGAAGCCACAAAGACAGCAAGGTCAGGGAGACACCGCTTCTGGGTCTGCCCGAAGAGGGGAGGGGAGGGGGAGAGAAACTGGGAGAAACTGGCACAGCTGGCGGGGTGGCCACGAGGCAACAAATACTTTGCGGCCATCTGCTTTGCTACTCAAATATTTTTATATATTTCCCCCCTCAATCCGTGGATAAGTGAATCAGCTGATAATGAACCAGCAGATAAGTCCTCCTTGAGAACAGTCGTGCAGGCCCTCGTGATTTTGAGGATTGACTACTGCAACACACTCTACGTGGAGCTGCCCTTGACCGTTGTCTGGAGACTCCAGCGGGTGCAAAATGTGGCAGCCAGACTGGTGGTGGGTGCCCGTAAATACGATCATGTCACCCCAGTTCTGGCGCACCTGCATTGGTTGCCCGTTGCTCTCCGGATAAGGTTCAAGGTCTTGGTTTTGGTTTTCAAAACCCTCCACAGCTTGGGATCTGAGTACCTGGCGGAGCAGATCTCCCAGAGATCAACTGAGGCCAGACCTACTCGATCGTCACAGGCGCGCTCACTCACAGTGGCCACTCCAAGAGAGGCACAGAAGTCGGTAACCCGTAGCCGCGCCTTCTCTGTTGTTGGCCCCTCTCTTTGGAACCAACTTCCGAGTGAGCTGCGCCTTGCAGAGTCCCTGCCTGCCTTCAGAAAGGCATTAAAAACTTTGCTTTTCAAGGAGGCATATGGTGACCTTATTTCTGTTTAATTCTTTTTTCCCCCATTCTTTTGATCCGCCGCTCTCCACCGAGGGTTTTCCCTCTTTGCCACTTTCCTATTTATCTTGCCTTTGTCTTTCCATTGCTTCTGTTGTTTGTGCTGTGTTTTTAGCTGTTTTTATTGGAAACCGCCCTGAGTTCCTTTATGGAAAAAGGAGCGGTATAGAAATGCACCAAATAAATAAATAAATAAATAAATAAATAAATAAATAAATAAATAAATAAATAAATAGAAAGGGGGTCATACTGTATTTAGTAATTCAGAACTGATGCAATTTTGTCCTGTGCATAGGTTTATTTATTTATTTAAAATATTTTATCCCACATTTCTCCTTAAAAGGACTCAAGCCAGTTTACAACAATTAAAATACAATATTTATAATCTAAAAACAGTGAAGATACAAATACTGAACAAGTCTTATATTGCCACAGCAGCCGTACCACCCTGAAGCCCGATCTCATCAGATCTCGGAAGCTAAGCAGGGTTCGGCCTGGTTAGTACTTGGATGGGTGACCACCTGGGAAAACCAGGTGCTGTAGGCTAGGCGACAGGCCCTGTGACAGGCCGGCCAAACTTCCCAAAAAAAGTCACATCAAAAACAATGGATCTGTCTAGCGGACCCCACCACCAAGTGGGACAAATCTAAAGAAAAAGAAGAAATAACAAGTCTTATATTAAAAATTGTCAATAGGTTCTGAGATGCCGCCTTACGGTCCTTCAGTCCAAACTCTACTTGGATTGAAGACATGAAGAGATGAAGGAAGATTTATACAAACATAGTTCAAAGAACTATCAGCCAAGTCAAAACACTGGTGCAGAAAACAGAATGTGCTAATCCAACCTTTCTCGTGTGAACTCTACCATATACTGTGCTAGTGTACAGTTAGCACACTACATTGTACATGATTACATGTAGAAGATATGGAGAGTAAAAGGCCCAACTGTCTTTGAGTTCTGTCTCTCTCTGATTTTCATGTTTTTTTTTTCTGCCAACATCAACTCAATCTGCTTCAGAGCTCAGCTTAGAGGAGATCCAAGAACGGCAGGGTGCTTATACCTCAGAAAGGAAAAGTATCAGATGACCCCCCTCAGCCATTATTCCCCCACCTCTGGTGCCTCTTCTTCAATAACTGCTAGTTAGGAAGAGTGACCTATCATGCCAGGAAAAGATCCCCCATTCATCCAAATGCAGGGATCAAAATGTACAGTTCAAATCCTTAATGGCTGAAAGATTAATAAAGAGCAAAGATAAAGCTTGATCTTGGTAGACTAAATAAGGAGTTATCATATATGCTTGGGCTTTTGGCAATCCCAATGGTAATCCAAGAGCAACTGGCAGTGTTTCTTCCACTGAGGAAGGCTGTTGTAGGATGCTTCTAGAGACTATGCGGCACCGCAGGAATCAGATCATAATCTACTTACTAACTGGTGCCTCCTTGCTTCATTGCTGCCCTTGTGCTATTTTTTTCTACTGCAGCAGGTCTGGGAAGGATTTGCCATGGAAGGAGACCAGAGCTTGATATTTGAGAAGTCCAGTCAGATGGAACTAAAGGAAGGAGGGAACGCAAGCCAGGGAAGAAAGCCCTCCTGGAAGGCTGAAACGCTGGAAGGATGGAGTAGTATTTGAATGATACCACCCACACCCATAAGTCTAGGAGAAGCAAAGAGAAGGTGAAGGGCCCCAACAAGAATGGCAAGGCATGGTGTCACCTTAAGGAGGGCATCAACAGTAATTTGGGCAAGCACAGTAATACAATAATAAGTAATCTTTTAAGGATAGGCAGTGGGTTTCAGACCATGAGCAGTCATTAGATTATCAGGCTAAGCTTAGTCATACTGCCCAAATGTTCCTTGAAGGAGAAAAAGGCATTATTTGAATTCTTTCTCTTCTTCAAATCTTAGGAGATCTTTATGATGTCTACAAGCTGGGCTTGCTTGTATAAAAATGTAAGTATTCTTATACGGAACAGCATTCCGGAGCTGCTCAGTGTGAGATCTGTAAATCAGCCAAGTTATTAATGTAGGCAAGTTATGGTTTAGATGGCAGGTGAGCTTAAAGACATTGACTCGAAGAAGGAACAACTAACTCCAAACTCTGCCTTCTTGGATGCTGCCATCAACAGTGTCAATAATGCAATTTCCTTTTCATTTTTAAAAGGCACATTTTCAAGACTGTCCTCAAACCAGCTGAAATAGAGAATGCCACCTCTTAATCCTGAATTCCTCACCTGTGAGTGTGGAACCAAACAATTTGGTGCAGGGATTGCTTTTGCATTTAGACAACTTAGTAATCTATTTTCTTAATGTAAAACCGATACGCTTTAAGAAGTTGCTGTCACATTAACTTAATTATAACATTTCTCATGTCTTACTCTGTTTTGTTAAAAGCTTCTACATATGGTGAGTGTTGTAAAGAGAGCCATGAGTCTGAATGTGAAGAGGACCCTTATTTAAGATGATATATATCATCCCCTCCAGGGCACGTGATTAGCTGCTCACTTTTTCCAAATATGAGACAATATGTTTCTTCGCAGATAGAAAGAGCATTTGTTTAGTTACACAAATTCATTTGGAAACATTAATCACAGCCTAGCACTGGCACAGTGGAAGAAAAACATACTTATGCTGAGGAGGTTGTGCGTTTCCTTGATTAGAAGCTCTGTTCCCTGCTGGGATCTTCTCTAGTACCAAGACATCTTGGTCATGTTCCTTAAGTCTCACTGTGTTGGCTTCAACATCCTGAAAAATAATTTGAATAATTAAGATGTTAGGGCTCCATCAACTGCAGAAGGGACACTGATCCAGCTGATGTTTCCGCTAGAAGAAGTATATTCATGTGTTAAGGGGATAATTTTCTCCTCTGCACTTCCCTACAGTCTCACCCACCATGTTCAATGGGGTCCTCCAAAATGCATTAGTCCAAAGGGATACAAGGGGCTTCAGCAGAAGAATGGGTGGAAAGATGGTTCTATTTAAACTCCCACTGACATTAAAGAGGGATATTTAAGTTCATTATATTTTGCAATGAAAATGCATGATTTTCAATGGGACTGGTTCATCAAGTACTGTACTTCCCCTGCTGATCAGAAATGTAGACAAGAATTCTGTGTCCTGTAGGATGCTTAGACCACGCCAAAATCAATGAGTGAAATCCATTTGTTAGTCTCAACTAGAGCAATTAATGGGATCTTTATGCAAATTGACTTTCTAAGTCCCATTTATTTAGTACGTCTACTCAACTTCCAAAACGATTTAAATCAATTCAGCTTAAACAACCTAGATTTCTATTTTCCATCCAAGTGTCTTCTTGCAATAAAGTCAACGTTTCCAACACCTTCTTTTTACCAAGATGTGGTAGAAAAATTAATCTGGCTTTTTAGAGATATCTGATCTCAAGATGATTGGTCTAGCTTGCATTTCATGTAACAATATGCTACAATAATTACCACTGTAAGTGGTAATGGGAAAGTGCAGTCTTGAACAAGTCACTCATTAACAAAATGCTTTCACAATGTTCAATAGTTTCTTCATCCCAGGCAAATGAAAACCAGTCTCACTATAGTATTTACAGTATGCCATCAGAACAGCAATGTTTCAACTCCATAGCCTCTAAATGTGTACAAATGTGTAAGAATCTCAGACATACACAGTCTTGAGGAAAAGATGCCCAGTTTTCACACAGATGTTCCAAAAAGATACCCAGTGGGCATTCAGAGATGGGTAACTTGTAACCATAAGTTTCAGAGCCCAGTTTTGTAGTATTTACACCTATTCCATAGGTCATTTCCTAAACACAAACTTACCCGGAGTATCCTATTGAAATCTTCCTTGTCCACTCTCAAGAAGTGGCAATTATCTTCCCGCAGAACAATGGAAGCTGCTCTTGGAGCATCGTTCACTAATGCTAACTTGCCAAAATCATCACCTTCATGTAGTGTGCATACCACACCCTGAAAACATTGACAGGAGAAAAGACATTTTACACAGAGTTCACTTAGAGTTTGCTGCACTGAAACTCCATATGCAGACACTACTAGACTTGGAAGCTAAATATTAAAACAAACATATATGGCAAAGAAATCAACACACTAAACACAGTTTCACTCTATACCCCAGAGCACAGAGAGAACTCCTAGTTCCCTGAGCTCCTTGCCCTCTGGAGATGCCGGCCACAGAGTCTGGTGAAACGTCAGGAAGAAAAACTTCCAGAACACAGCCAAACAGCCCAACAAACTCACAACAACTAACACTAAATAATTGTTAAATATCAATCCATGAATGGAACGCAAGGGCAACGAAAGTGTAGGATTTGTTCTCTGAATTTTTACTTAGAGAGAGACAGATTTCCAAATGTATTTGGAAACATTAATCAAAGTCTAGCGCTGGCACAATGGAAAGAGAACTTATATGTTGAGAAGGTGGTGAGTTTCTATGATTAAAAGCTCTATTCAGTGCTGGATCTTTTCTAGTAACAAGACATCTTGGTAATGTTAAGTCTTACTGAATGACCCCTATTTAAGAGCAGGCACCCTTGTTTACTCATTAAACAATGTGGTGCAATGATTCCACTCCAGGTTTCATGCCAAACTTAAAGGAAAGATCCAAGGTGCTAAACCTGTTTGGGGGTATAGAGTTCAGCAACTTTGGTACCTCCTGTGAAGTGTGGACTAAAACTAAGAACCTGTTCACCACTGCCATGAAATCAGGGCCACCCCATTGAACTGAATACCGGAACTTGTCTTCTGCTGATTTAGATTGAGATTTGGAAAAGCTACTTTTTTGCACTACATTTCCCAAGAGTATATTAGGAGCTGTAATCCCCCCGGAAGTAACATTTCCAAGCTCTAACTCAGGTCATCTTGCACACCCATGTCAGCTCTGACTGGCTTTTTCATGCGGAAGTCGTATTGAAATCAAGGGGGAAAATGTATGGCAGTTAGTAATGAGCAGGGTTGTCCCACGTGGGGCCACAGTTCACCTCCCAGGTTATATGGGAAATCGGTGGCAGAGGGATGCAATGTTTTCATGCTCCAATAATTAGCCATCTATATGCCAGATATGAATCTGACTACCTGTGATTAAATAACAACACTGATTTTCAATCAAAACACTTCCTCCACCACCTCGGATCAGAACCTATAAAAATATCATGAACTGCATCCAATACTAGCACTGTGCTAGCAGAAAGCATTTACACTCATCATGCAAGGTAGGGCACGATGCTCTCCCCTTTGCCATCTGGGGAAGGGATGGGAGGGGACCTCCAGCACAATACAGAAGATGGCACAGATTGTGGTATGTGGTATGGAAACCTGTGCAAATGAGGTCACCTGGGCTGTGTAGACTAAAGTGATTTTTGCTGGTACAAACTTTCCATGGGATGCAACCCACTGTTTCCGGAGCTGAAAATCAGTTCAAGTCCAGAACAGATGCTGGCATACATATGTGTGCCTGTATGCACAACACAAACACAAACACAAACACACACACACACACACACACACACACACACACACACACACACACACACACACACACACACACACACACACACACACAATTTATACCACCTTGGGGCCACATTATGGACAAAAACAAGATAAAAATATTTTGAATAAATAAATAACACAGAAGAGGTATAAAAGACAATACCTTGCCATAAATGACGACGTTTACCGATCCCTTTAAAATGATATACCAAGATGTTCCTTCTTCTCCTTGATTAAATACTATTCAGAGCAGGGTAAAAAAAAAGAATGGATAATAAAAATAGAGCAAAATATTCAATGGCCCACCTTCTTACAAAGCTTAACACAGAAAATATTTTGCAAATTTATTCCAGTCATTTTCTCTTTTATTTTTTAGCAGTGCCTTGTAATGTAAGGCACTCTATGTATCACTGAGTCCAGCCCCCCACCAAGAAGGCCCAGTGGGGAAATCAAACTTCCATCCTCTGGCTTTGCAACTAAATACTTACACCACTGAGCTATCTAGCTTCCAGGACTTGCCATTGCAACAAAAATCTAACATTATCAAACCATTTCCTGTGACTGGCAGAAAAGTCATGTCCTCTATCAGATCCTTCACTGTCTTCATCACACAGACAGCTCAGGAGATCCATGAGTTGCCTCTTAATTCAGATTCTGAACAATCGATCCATTCCAATGTTAAAAGCAGTTTACTCAACTGTGCACAGGTGTGTATGAAACCATCATAAAATCAGATTCACTTACAGACTGTTCCTGCTTTGGGATGTGATTCAAACACCAACACTCCAGAGAGTTCGCGCTTTA
The DNA here is from genome assembly GCA_029282475.1 of Phrynocephalus forsythii. Classification (NCBI taxonomy): domain Eukaryota; kingdom Metazoa; phylum Chordata; class Lepidosauria; order Squamata; family Agamidae; genus Phrynocephalus; species Phrynocephalus forsythii. The sequence goes on from JAPFRF010000001.1 coordinate 41,231,876, forward strand.
CCTTGAAGCAGAGAAACAACAGGCCTTGTCAAATGTCAGCATCCTGTATTTAGGTGGCTACATACAAATTCAAATGAAGGTGGGAAGAATAGAATCCCTGAAGAATTTGGTCGGTAGATTCTGCTCACACGTTCCAGGTAGCAAGTGCCATCTATCACAACTCTGTGAAGCTATCATCTCCTCCAAGAAGGGACAGCTCATTTGTAGAGAGCCAATGATATGACACAATCATCATTTCCCCATTCCATTAGTACTCCATGTGCATGGAACAGTGGGAGACCAGGAGGTATTTTTTAGCTATCACCATTAGGAAGCAGCATCCAGAAGGAAAAGATGATGTGGCAGACATGGAAAATGTTTGGGGTGTGTGTGTTGAACCACAACTTTCACAATTTCACCATGACCAGCATGGCCACGGCCACTCTGGCTATAGAGTTCTGGGAGATACAGTGAAAAAAGAGAGGAAGATTTCCCATTTCACCTCTGTGGTTAGTTACTGAACAATGCTGGGTGGCAATGCATCACACTTTATTTGAACAGCCCTGGTCAGTGGCGGATCAAGGTAGGAGCACACCCTGAAATGGTGTGAGTGGTGACATCCCTTCTTTAGTCCACAACCCACCCAGGCTGTATTTGAAATACAGTAACCCCCCGCCGATCGCGGGGGTTAGGGACCCAACCCACCCGCGATCCATGAGAATCCGCGATATGCAGAAGCGGGTGGGGGCGCTGGGGGGCGGGGGGCCGATCGCGCACCTGTCGGAGAAGTCTTGGGGCAGTGCGTGCCGGCAGCGGCAGGGGGATCTGACCTCCCACCACCGCCCACCTGCAACGCCCGAGACTTCTCCTCCGGGGCCGTCTCCATTGAAAAGCATTGCCAATGCATTTCAATGGAGAAAATTTTCCCCATTGGAAAACATTGGCTCAATGCTTTCCAAAGTTTCTCCATTGAAATGCATTGGATGAATTTGAAGATTGCGCCCCCGCCCCCGCCAGCCCCGCCTGGCTCTGTAAAGCCTCGGAGGAGGCGGGGGGTGGCGGGAAGCCATGCGATGGCTCCCCGCAACCCTCCTGGGTGGCTCCAAAACTTCCCAGATGGGCCCGGGGGGGGGAGCCATGTGATGGCTCCCTGCAACCCTCCTGGGCGGCTCCGTAAAGTCTCAGAGAGGGCGGGGGTGGCGGGGAGCAACCTGATCACCCCCCCCGCCCCCCAGCGGTGCAGGTACTGCAATCCCTCAATGATTAAAATTTCAAACACACATGTCTCCTGGCCACTTTCCTCACTCCTCCTATAAGTGGATCATATTTTATTTTATTCACTCTACAATAATATTTACAGTTACCAAATGCAGATACAAATTAGCACTTGCTCATTTATAGAAAGTGATGCCACCTTTTATTTTATATTTGGGACATTGTGTAAGTGACTCCCAAAGACAGGAGAGAGGACAGGTTGGACCAAAGTAGGGCAAATGCCCTCATTCTGCCTCTTTGGTAACCACATGGAGGTGAGTGTGAGCCTGCCCAGTTTTATCTGGAGATGGGCACAAAAGAGCAGTTTGTTTCATTTTTCATTTTGTTTCGTATCCTTTCATTTCCTTTTGTTTACGATTTTTTTAAAAAAATTCATTTCGTTTTTCATTTCGTTTTTAAACAAGTGTCTCATTTTCCATTTTTAACAAGTGTACTCTGGTGTGTGTGTGTGTGTGTGTGTGTGTGTGTGTATGTATATGTGTGTGTGGTGCAACTCCCCCCCCCCATGGGGGGAAAGTGATCAGGCGTGGGGAAACTGCTGCCTTTTTACTCTGTTTTTTCTCCACCCGAGGTCCCGCTCACCAGCTGATCAGTGCTTCAGAGGGAAAATGTTTTAAAGGCCCACGTTTCCCCCCACACCTGATTGGGGGTAAACGGGGGCTTTTAAAACGTTTTCCCCTGAGTGCCAATCGGTGCGGGGAGTGGGGGGGAGTTTAAAAAGCCCTGAGGTTCTTAAACTCTCCGCAAGCCCCGCACACCATCTGATCGGCGCTCGGGTGGGGTGGGAGGAACTTTTTCCCCACCCAGTGCCGATCAACTGGTGTGTGGGGCTGGATTTTTTTTAAAGCCCCCAGTTTCCCATGCCCAACCATTTTCAGAGGGCTCCTGCTGAGCTGTCATGGGCTGGGCCTCTTTAAAAATGGCCCAGTTGCTACCTGGGGATCCCCCCTGGTGCCAATTGGGCTATTTTTGAAGGGGTCCAGCCCATGACAGCTCAGCAGAAGCCCTCTGAAAATGGTTGCATGGGCAGTTTGGGGTGATGATTTTAAACTTTAAAACAACTTTTAAACTTTTAAAAAAACTTTTAAAAGCCTGCCCTTTCCCTCACCCGATCAGGTCAGGGAAAAGGGTGGGCTTTTAAAACTTTTTTCACACCGAAGCCAACGCTGATCAGCTGGAGCGCGGAACTTCAGCAGGAAAAAAGTTTTAAAAGCCCACCCTTTTACGCACCCAATCGGGTGGGGGGAAAGGGCGGACTTTTGAAACTTTTTTCCCGCTGAAGCCCTGTGCTCCAGCTGATCGGCGCTGGCTTTGGGTGGGGAAAAAAGTTGAAAAAGCCCGCAGTTTCCCTGCGCCCGATTGGGCATATGGGGGGTGGGGAGAACCACCAGCTTTTCTTCATACAAATGCATTGAAGCTATGGGAAAACAAAAAATGAAATGCAACAAAATGAAAATTTGTTTTCCTTCATTTTTCTTTGATGGGTCATTTTATTTTTCGTATTGTTATCTAAGGAAATGAATAATGAAACAAAAAATTAAGTTTGTGCCCATCTCTAGTTTTATCTATTTGCAATGAATGGCCATACAATATAAAAGACTCACAGTTGTTGAAAGATGAGATAATGCCTTAATGTGCAGAAGTTCTTCATATATAATTTCTAGATCATCAACGGTTCTCTGGCCAGGCCTGTTATGACAAACACACAAGTCAAACAACAACAAAAGTGAACAAGAATATCATAAATGGATTGTTTCTACATGTATGTCTCGGTTGTATGTGATCCATATTTAATTTATTAGTAAATTAAATATAGATTGCAAACAGATGAGGACACCATTACATTATTTATTATTTATTTAATATTTAATTTCCAAAGCAACTCAGAAAACCTCTAAAAGATCAAAATATATGCAAAATCATTTCATAACTGTTTTATTGGTACAATCTTTTTTTTTTAAAAAAATACCTATTTGGCAAACTTTATGAGCTGTCAAAAGAACTATGGTTCAACCTCTCGCATATTTTAAATGAAACCTCTCTCAATGGATCAGACGGTGCATCTGACAATGAGCTGGGAAGCTGATAATTTTTTTTCAAAGCAAGAGTTTACATAATGGCATCGGTCCTCCCACCTACCCTACTTTTCCTGTTGAAATCACAACCAATACTTTGAACTGTTCTTTGCCAATGCCAAATGAGAGTGAGTGGGGAGGAGGCATTGGGAGAAACACCGGTACCCATCTTTAAATTAGCCTAACTCAGCTACAACACTCCTTGTCCCCTCACTGCCACTGGCAGAAGCAACCTTACCTAAGCAAATGAGAGGAACAGCAGGGAAAGCAATGTGGCAACTCCAGAACCATAGATACTCTCTGGAGTTTCCAGTTGTTGGGAGACGGGAGTGATCAAGTGAGAGATTTGTGCTGTGCTGATGCCCGGCTTTGGGGATGCCCCACAGTGGCTAGATGGCCACTGTGGAAAACCCAACAGGATATTGGTCTCATCTAGCAGAGGGCCTGGGTCTTGTTTTGTTGGTTTGTTTCGTTTTAGTGTACCTTCTCCAAAATGGCTGAGTCTTTGCTTTATTTATTTATTTATTTATTTATTTATTTATTTATTTATTTATTTATTTATTGGAATTTATTGGAATTCAAGGATTAAGGCATGCTAAACAGGGATGTCTTCATCTCTGTGCAGTTTCTGCACTACAAGGAGGTACACATTATTTATAAGGAAGTGTGTGTGTGTGAGAGAGAGCACTTTGTGCCACTAGCTAGAAATCCCTTCTTTCTGCAGTTACAGTATTTCACCTTCTGTCAGGCAGAATTTATAAATACAAGGGGCCTTGAAACGGTAATGGGAAACATAAAGAGATTTTTTTTCAGTTATATAGCTGATAAGAAAGCGATCTTTTTCACACTCAAGTACACGTTTGGTGAACTTTCTGGATCTAGCTCCTCAAAAGAGTTTTTCCTCTGTGGTTCTACATGGTTTCTAGTTGGAACATATTGAATAAAGAGTCACTTTTAAAATTAATTACTTTCTGCTCTCTACATACATCATGGTGAGAACATGTGTAAGACATCTAGACTTGGACAACAAATATTAATAACAGAGAAGCCTATTCAACAGGGGTGTACTTGTTAAGAATATGGCAATGAGTTGGAGAGGATCTCCAAATTAATCAACAGTACTTTTAAAACATGCTTCTATTTGCTGCACTTGGAAAAATAGACTTTTAATTTTTTTCCAACAAATATCTGGGTATCACATGCCATAACTATAGAAAAGTGGGACAATTTCAAAATCAAAACTTGGAGCTCTTAGTGAAGTCCTCATTATAATGAACCTAAGTATTAAATAGAAAATAATAAAGGCTAAAGATAAGGATGGATCACGCAATGTTGCCGTTTGATCCAATTGATGAAGCTAATTCCAAAACAAAGGAACAAAAGACTCTTCTTAGAAAAATATGAAGAAAGGCAGAAGCTGCTTTAGGATCTCTATACCATGCTGCCTGTACATTTAAAAAAATCTGCCCTCAGTCTGCCGAGGAGGTACAAAGAAAATTAAAGATACTTCAAACCCACTGAAGCCATTTATATTTAAATTGATAGCTGAATTATCAGGATTATAAACCTGTACATACTTTCCTGGGAGAAAGCTTGTTTATACACGTTGGTGCTTGCTTCTTAGTTAAAAATGCACAGGATTCCACCTTAAGACTCACTGAAATTTCTGCAGGTGGCTTCACCAAATTAGTATTTCCTGGACCAAGAGCAACTATTTCAAATTCTGCATTGTTGATGGTGCAGCCCTTCACAGAAGCAAGCCCTTTTGAGCTGAACGAGGTTTAGACCATGGGCCCAGGATTGTGGTCCCAACCTGTAAGCCCCGGAAAGCCTGTGGATGTGTATGCAAGAGCAATGTTCCGTTCATCTTGCCCTATTTCATTAAAAAATTGTGGTTCATAGTGAGAGGTTTCAAGGGTACTTCAAACTCCTCACAGAGAAGACCCCAGGATAATATAATGGGTTCCAGCAGTTCCAAGAGCTGCATAACTACCATTCTGTGCACTATCTAACTGCCTTGCCATGTTGGGAGCAGAGGACAGCTTGAAATCTTTTAAGGGAGAGGGCAAGAATGAGAACATGACAACATTCTGGATTTGCAACTGGTAGAATGGAGGAACCTCCTGTATGAAGCCCACAAATGTGGGAACCTCAGCCATGGGCTTCGTATAAGCTAGTGGTGGCGAACCTTTGGCACTCCAGATGTTTTTTGGACCCCAACTCCCACAGTCCTTTGTCACTGGCAATCTAGGCTCGGAATTCTGGGAGTTGGGGGTCCAAAACATCTGGAGTGCCAAAGGTTCGCCACCACTGATATAGGCCGTTCACCTGAAAAGCAGATTGGCTCTAAACATCAGGACAGCCTTGCTTGGTTGGACCACTTGTCCCAACAAGCTTTGAGAGAGAGTTCAGTCAGATGCCAATGGCAAACATACAGGTAAGGCCAGGAAAGCAACAACATGACCCGTTCATGCTCTGCAGCAACTCAGATCCAGAGGCCAATGGCACACATATCCTCCTTGAACTGGTCTGATCACACTTTAAAGACATCTAAAGCTCTTCCAGACGGGACAGTTTCTTTCCCCGCTTTTTGTCACTTGATGCCGGAGCAATGAATTGTTCATCAGGATGCACATTCAACCATAGCTTCAAAACTGCCATTTTGTCTCCTCTTTTGAGAAAGGCTCTTCTATTTAGGAGATCTGTCCCTTTTAAGAGTTCTCTCCCAACATCATCTGGAGATAACGGGCAGAGCTGCAAATAGCAGGAAGCAAGGAACTCCATTCCCAGTACTAAGCAGGAAAATAAAGCATGCCTTCAGAAAGGGTTGAGAAGAACATGAAAGTTATGGGGGAAAGTGTTGTAGGAAGCTAGATAAGGGGAATGTCATATGGATGTTTGGAAGATACCAAGATTTCCATGTAGAAATTGGTACCTGAAGGGAAACAAATGTTCTGGATGGGGGGAACCCTTATGTTTCAAAAAGGTTTCACAGAAGACTTTTATCATGCCTTTGTCTTATTACTAGACATGGGCACGACTCGGCGAAATCCTCGTTTCCGTTTTCGGTTGTCGTTCTCGTTACGTAACGGAACGACGAACGACAATTTTGACAGGCCAGGCTCGAACTGAACAGAAACAAGAAAATTAACTTCGTTACTGTTCGTTTCCGTTTATGATTGGCGCACTTTAAAAAAGCCCCGATCAGCTGTAGTGCGGGTCCCCCGCTGGGCTAATTGCTGGAGCAAGTTGGTAACTGTCTGGGGGAGGAGAAGAAACCCAGCACGCCTGAGAGTTCAAGTGCCCTACCTCGTGCTGAAGGGGGGAGCAGGGAAGGGATGTCGCTGCCACCCACTGCCATTGGGTCCTCCTGCCACTTCCGCCTCATGTTCCCGCACTTCTCTCCTCTTCCTCCTCCTCCTCCCATCCTGGGGGAGCGCCCGTTCCCGCCACCACCACTGCTGCCATTGCACTGAGCAAGGGGTGCGCTAGAGCTGGTCATGGCTTTTTTAAAAAAGCCCCAATCAGCTGTAGTGCGGGCCCCCTGCTGGGCTTTGGGGGGGGGGGAAGAAAAATATTTTTTTAAAAAAGCTTCTAGCACGGGGTGACTTGCTAGAGGTGGTCGGGGCTTTGTAACCGCTGGCTACTCAAATCTCCTGCTTTGAACCTGCCCCCTCCTCCCATTCATGGCGAAGGGGAGGAGGGGGAAGGCTCAACCCGTTTGAATTTAGTGCTGCAGCAGTGAGGGTGCTTGTGCAGCACCAAATTCAAATGTGGGGGGGCGGGGAGACTCAGAACAGCACCCCACCTGCAAGGGATAAGGCAGTGGCAGCAGCAGCAGGAGAGGCTTGCCCGTCCCAATCTGGGAGGCTTGCGGCAGTGGTGGGAGCGGCCGAAGTCCAGGGTGGCCAGAGCGCACCTCCCCTCCGCAGCTCCTCCTCAGCTTTGCACCCTCAGCGGGAGGAGGAGGAAGATGTTGTTGCAACGGCTGCTTCCTGCGCCCACCGCCATTGCTGGTGCCACGTTCACGGGGATCCCGGGATCCCTGCTTGTCCGGGCAGAGGAGCCATTTGAGACCCTTTCACACAGACAGAACTCGCCCTTCCCTGTCCAACTCCAGTTCCTTCCTTCCTTCCCTTTAACCCACCCCGTCACATGTGACACAGACCACTCCAGCCTCCATGCACCAGTGTGTGTTTTAGTCTGGGTCAGTCCCCTGCGCAGCAGAGTATTTCAGGCAGAAGCCCTTTGCTCTGAGCCAGACGGCTCCAGTTTGAAGTGGTGCAAAGGAGAGGGGTCGCTTGCGCCACCACTCGCCAGCCCTTCCCCTCCCTTCTATGCACCCAGGCGCCACCCCAACAACAAGTCCTTGGCTCTTCCTGCCCCATTCCCAAACCTCCTTTGGGGTCCTCAAACCCTCACTCATTGTTTATATTTTTCTTCGCTGGTGTCAAAGGCAAGAGATGCACGGCAGCATGTCTCACTCACTCTCGGACCTTCTTCACTCCAGCCTTCTTGCTTCTGCTGGGCTCGCGGTATCGTTAACCCCTTCCATTTTCCCTCCCTTCTGAATTATTTGCTCTCTCATGATGAATTTGAGTGCTTTGTCTTATTGATTGCCCTTGCATGAATTTGAGTGCTTTAAGACTTTGCTTGCTTGCTGGGCTAATTATTTGGTTTTGGTTGATATATGGGATTTAAATTGATTGATCTAATTGATTCTTGATTGATCCTATACCTATTGATTAAAACATGTTTGTTTGTTATTTGGCTATTTAATGTTATTTGGCTAATTAATTGAATTATAAATGCTGGATTTTTGCTCCCCAGTTGATTAAATTGCACTGCAGGGCTATATTTTTTTTTCTCTGCAGCCACGTGTCTCTCCCTCTCTCCCTCTCCCCAAGTCCCCATTTCTCCCTCTGGCACAGATCTGATTTTACTGTTCTTGATTTTCCTCGTTTTCTAGTCATTGCTCATACCCATATTATGGATTTGCTTGATAAAATTGCGGGAATCATTGCAATGCACATACCTCTTTAATGGCATTTTCATCTGAATCAGTTCATTATTGGCCTTAAAAAACTGATCAACTCCCTTGCAGTTTAAGTTTATCCTTTCAATCAGCCTTCATTTTTAACTCATTTGGGCGTTTTGATTTTAACACCCCCCATGTGAACGTAAATTGTTTGACTCTTGATTGGGTGGGGGAAAGAACAGGCAGGCTTTTAATCTCCCTTCCCCAAGCGCCTCTCAGCTGTTGGGCGCTGGCCCTAAACCAGCTCTTGCGCTGGCTGGGGGGAAGATTAAGCCCGCTCTTTCCCCCAGCCAAACCAGTAGTTAGCTAGTTACACAAGCACCACACACTACAACATGACATGCTGTCGCACAAGCACCACACAGGGAGTTGGGGGACACCCCTGTGTGGAGGAAACGAAGAATGAAGAACAAAACGTCGAACCGAACTTTTTAAAAAAAAAATCACGAAGAACGGAAACGACCCAAAACGGACCCGTTCCGACAAACGAAAACTCGAAATGTCATTTTTTCTGGTTGTGCCCATGTCTACTTATTACCATGCTGTTGCCCCGCCTCATTCACTGGATTTTACACACAAAGTCACCCTTTTCCTACAAATGTATCTATATGTCCCCAATTTTCCTTCTTTTTCTTTCCTGACTGCAGAAAATCTCTCAGGCAGTGGAAAACAAGCAAAATAGTTACACTATTGCTTTGAATAACAGAAGCACCCCTCCTTCTGAAAACATGTTGGCTGGCCTTTGCAGCCCTGTTGATCAGGAACAGGACAAATGTACTGTAAATATCATTTATCAGTTACATTTATCGCCTCCCTTTCCTCCAGGTGTCTCCCCGTCCCCACTTTCTCATCACAACTGTCCTGTGAGGTAGGTTAGGCTGAGAGTGAAAGAACCATTAAGCCCAAGATCATCCAGTATGTTTTATGGCCAGTAAAGACTGAGCCAGTGTAAAATCTAAACCTGGTCTCCTGCATCCCAGTCCATTAATGTAACAGCCACATCAGACTTGAGAATCACCAGCTAATCACCTTTGCTAATGAAACGTTTTTTGAAAAAAAGCAAGATAATGAACACCAAATAGGAAAAAGAATAGAAGTGGAACCCCCACCCTCTTTTTTTTCTTGCATGATATTTTTCATCTGTCATGCAGCCGATGCTTAGTTTTCCCATTTCAAAGCATGCAATCATTACAAGTGAAACTACCATAGCTGTGACTCTGGAGAACCACAGCCTGAAGGGCAACAAGGCAACAGATTCCCTGTCTTCCAGGTATAACCGGTTACAGACAACATCTTCTTTGCACTTTCATTTGTTTTAAACTGTGCAGACCCATGCATCTGTTTCTCTTACTATTTTGCAACAGTTGCTGGCTAAATTTCACCAACATGGTCCTTTGTTTTATTGTCTCTGTGAATCTGCATCCTGAGCAGCAGAGAGAAGAAGTAAGTACACCCAATGTTAGGGGTGGGTTGGGGGGCCGCCGGGTTGGTGACTATCTAATCAAGTACTAACAGATTCCAGAATGCTAACTTCTTTTTAACTGCAGAGCAACAGATAGATATCTTGTTCTAATCCATCTATTTTTATCTTCTACCTTTCCTTTAAGAGTTCCGAACTTGTCAAATCACCTGTTGTGGAGGCACCCCAGGCTCCTGCTTGTCCGGGTGTCACACGGCAAGCTATTAGGCTTTGCCACTTCTATAAATATGTGTGGTGCCCCAATGATGTAGATTTCTCGGAGCCTGCTGAGCAAAGACCTACTTTCTGAGGGGGAGTTCACCTGACAAGATAAGCCTGTTACACCCAGGATAATAAATGGGAGGTAGGTGGAGAACCACAGTGCCCATTTAGTGGAACAGCCTGGTTCGAAATTATGTGATCAATAGTCACCGTTGGCAGTTTGAGTAGTCTATGGAGGTCACTGACACGGACTTTCTCTGCTACTGCAATGCGGGCAAAAATAAGGAATGCATCCCAGTTCCAAGAGAATGCTGGTACACTCACAGTGCCTACACGTCCCTCCCACTGTTGCTGTAAACTTAGACCAACCCCTATTCCCACAAAGGGGGAAAAGTCAGGGTAGAAAACAAAGTGTCAGGAGATACAATTTTATTTCAAATCAAGTCCTGTATCTCTATGTATGTCATATCCCACCAGCCAAAATGCCAGGGGACAGTAAAGAACCGAGTGGTAATGTGAGCCTTACACAAAAGATTTAGGTTCACGGGGTGTGACATGAGAGAAGGAGATTCCTCCAGGGCTCAAAGGTGTGCGATTTTCCGGGGAGGAGCTTTTCACATCTCGCATGCTTGCTTTGTTTTGTTGGTGGCTTCCATATGTCAATGCGGGCTTTGCTTGCAAGCGTAATTTCTCTAAGTCTGCTAGTATCAGCTCTCTGGAACATGGGCACAGCCAAAGACCTGTAGACCAGAACTGTCTCCCAACAATACTGTAGAATTGTCTACACAACTAGATTGCAACTTACAAACGCATCAGGTTCACAGAGATGCCCTGACATTTTTTTTCTGCACCTACCAGCACTGGATTTGCTTGACTGACGGCCTATTCAGCAAGTTGTCAGGCAACAAGTTTACTTCTCTCCTAGTATTAGAAAGCCGCACAGGAAGTTCTTTTTGCAGGAACATATATGATGTTTTTCACATGCATTATCAAATCCAAGGTGATTTTGGCTTCAAGGGTCCACGATCCCTGGTTACGTATGTATCACATCCAAATATTGGAACACTCAAAATACTGAGCAGCACAGTACTATGACAGCAAATGATAGCAAATGAAAGAAATGTGCAGAACCTGTAGAGGAAATCTCAAGATTTATCATACATATAATTCTCAGGAAAGCCCTTGAATACTCCCAATTACACTATTTCACCAATAATACTGAATACTCCTCTGACCATATTCAACCTCAAGAGAGCACTTCAAAGAAAGTAAATGGAAATCCTTCCCAAATGAGGAAAATAAAAAGAACACAAATTCTGGTAAAAGAAATGTAAGAAGCTGATAAGAGAGGCAAAGAAAGACTTTGAATATATGACTAGCAATATAAAGGGAAATAATAAAAGCTCCTTTAAATATGTTCAAAGTAGAAAACCTGTCAGAAAACCGGTTGGCCCTTTGGGTGGTCTGGGAAGTAAAGGGGAGGTAAAGGGGGACTTGGAAATTGCAGCAAAATTAAATGACTTCTTTGCACCTGTCTTCATGACAGAAGACTTAGGGCAGATTCTGCTGACCAAACAGCCCATCTTGACTAAAGAATTAAATCAAATACAGGTTAAAAGAGAGGATGTTTTAGGCTTAATTGATAAATTGAAGATCAAGAAGTCACCGGGCCCAGATGGCATCCACCCAAGGGTTAATAAGGAAGTGAGAAATGAAATAGTGCATTTTCTCAGTTGCAAGACTGCGGTTCAGATCACCCAAACATTCTCCTTCCCAGGTGGCTTCCTCTGATGACCCTTTGATATCACACCTGATGACTCGCCACTTGAGGACTCACAGATGAACTAGATGTTATCAAGGAGATCAGTGATTCTTACAGGGCAATCAGCAGTGAAGAGAAAAGGAGGATTCATTGCCCAACTCAGCTGCTTAAACGCTACAATTAATATTTTTTAGAAACCATTACAGACCTTACAAGATATCTAGTTCAGTTCTTTAAAAGATCTTTGGAAAATGGATGGTTAGCAAGAAAACCCCAGTGGCCTCATCACATACCAAGTGTCTTGTTAATTACAGCAATAAAGTTTTTTGTGTGTGCTTGTAAGAAATAGTGGTAAAGTTCCAGTGTAACAATCAGTTCAGTTCTGGAAAGGAGGATAACAAGGGACAATATTGTTTAAGAGGTCCCGTTGATGGACGGGAACACTGTTGTTTAGTTTTATTTTAATCTTTTTATATATTTTTGGTTTTTTGGTATTGTTTTATAAAATTTATTTTTTAAAAAGGTTATTTTTAATTAGGTGCCCCCTGGTCACTTGAAAGGTAGAGGAAGGAACAGGCATGCAACATGTGCTGGGTGAGATTATACTCCCCCTTGAAAATTCAAGTTTCGATATATTCCCTGCACTTGGCCTTTAGGTCTGGATGCTCAGGTTCTGGCAAGCACTGCATTTGTACAGTTACAAGTAGCGTGCCAGGTGTGTTCACTCCAGGAAAAGTCTGATTAGGTAGTGGTGGCACGTCCTGTTCCAGTATTTGCATCCCATTTGGATTGCAACAACATATTCCACATGGGGCTGCCCGTGGCCAGCATTCCGAATTTTCGACAGGCCCAAAAGGCTACAGGTTGACCGATAATCAGAGCTGGTCTGAGCAAGAACAGGAGTTTCTCAGCCTGCCTGCCTGTTCATGGGTGCAATTTAAAGTGTTAGTTATGCATAGCTTGAGCCCAAGCTATCAAAGGTGCCTCCTTCCATTAGCCTACCCAGGTGCCCAGACCTTCTGCAGAAGCCTTTCTTTCTGTCCAAACATTTTCATTGAACTGCTTGGCACCATCACAAGAGAAGCTCTCCATGGTTGCTGCTCCTGAGCTACAGCCCCACTGCCGTTCCCCACTGACTGGCAAAGAAATGTTATTTACACGGACTTTTGCTCACTGTTTGACCCAGAGGTTGTACAAATTCGTTCTGATGTGTTGTGAAAAAAGCTTTAAAAATCAAAAGGTAGTCAATGTTCACAATTTGATAATTAATATTACAGTGGACCCTCATACAAAAATGGTTTGTATACCATAAAATCTGTACAACATAAAAAATTCCGGAGATAGGGGAAATCTGCTTAACAGAATCATCTATGGGGCAAATCCGTACAACATAAAATGGTCACAATTAGGGATTACTGTGTTTTCAGTGCATTCCTATGGGAAATTTCTATAAAGGAAAATTTCATTTCATTTGGAACCAATTAATTCCTTTATACAAGGTACAGTGGTCCCCAGCTATTTCGCGGTTCATATACTGCGGTTCCGGTATATTGCAGGACCGCAGTATATGAAAGGCAAGGGCCCCTGGGGTCAGCTGCTTGGGCCTGTTTGAGGCCTACTGCACTTAACCCAGGCCTGAGAGGCTGCCCCAAATGTGCCTCTGACGGGCTTCCTGGGCCTGTCAAAGGCCCCAGAAGTGGTTACCGACAAACCTGAAGTGACTTTCGAAAAACCAGAAGTGACTTCTGGATTGCAAGAAACCACTTCTGGGGCCCGGGAAGCCTGTTGGAGGTCCGTTCAGGGCAGTGCCATGCCCCCAGGCCTGGCCTGACTCAGCATCCCCATATCGCGGTTTTTCAGTTATCGCGGGTCTGCTCAGGTCCCTAACCCCAGCAATAGGTGGGGGATTACTGTACCACTATATTGTGTTTTAATATTGTAATTCATTGTAGATTTTTTTAAAAAAACAGTCTGTGTCTAAATTCATTTGCTCTAGCACCTTGGGTTCTGCAAGAGAGAAAGATGGACTATAAATAGTAAAACAACTAACCCAATAAATAAAGCTAGGGGCATGTGGGCAGGCATAATTGAGAGTTTGTAGTGCAGAAAAAGAAACCTCCTTTGTTGTTCCAAGTGCTGTACTTGAGTCATAGTTTTCAAATGTATGAATTTTTATTTAAATAGGAGCCAGCATTTCATGCTAACAGCCAAATCAACTAAATACAGATTTAACATTAACATTCAATTTAGGTTGCCACTCTTGAATTAGAAAATAATGAAGGAAAATGTAAGCCACAGCTTTCTCATATTTTTCCAAGTGCATACTACAGATTTGTACCTCTAACTCCACACATCATTAAAAGCAGCCAGCTTTGTTTGCTGCGCCAAAAAAAGAAACTAATTTTACATTTATAGCAACGTATGTTTTTAACAAAAAAAGGGGGGGGATTACCAATAGCAACAAGACTCTGGCAATTTTCCCTGCTGCAGCGTTATTCTACGTTTTTTTTTTAAACACTGCAGACATGCTTTCATAAGTTGACAGTTAAAATGTTGCTGTTAATGTAATAAATGGAGAATTTTAAAAGTTGCTGTCAAAACAAGTGACACATTTTGCAAGTGAGTTTCAGATTCAAAACAATAGAAAGCACCTTTTCAAGCGACCGCGTCGCTGCACAATCAAATGCTCCAACTAATCTTTTAAGCATTTTTAAAAAACCAATGCATTATTTCTTTCGTGCTAATTACGTGAGTTTTGCGTCTTCCTGAACAGTTTGCAAGTCAAAAAGCAGCAGCAATGGTGATTGGTGAGATGTGGGTATTTTTCCGTCCAACCCAGAACTAGCATCATCAACGTCATCTAAGAACTGGAGAGCCGGAAGGCTTCGGTCAAGGAGGCCCAGTGAGGAATTTCACTGCCAACCTCTGGCCCCACAGCCAAATGCCTACACCACTGAGCTCCCCAGCAGTCCTGTACTTACGTGAAAATATTAATAATATGGCCACAATATCAAGTGGACACTAGAACTAGGGGGCACTCCGTGAAACCTTTGGGTGCTAGATCTCAAACAAATCAGAAAAAGTACTTTTTCACCCAGAGGATCACTGGTCTGTGGAACTCCCTGCCAGAAGAAGTGGTGACAGCTGGCAGCCTTGACATCTTTAAGAAAGGATTATTAGACAAGTTCATGGAGAACAAGGGTATCAGTGGCTATCATTATGGATGCCTAAGGACAACCTCTGGGTTGGAGAGAGAGGCAGGATATCTCTCAATGCCATTTGCAGGGAATCGTAGGCAGGTGAAGACATCTGCTTGGGAATATCCTGAAGCAAATGGCGAGCCACTGAATGCTGGACTGGATGGGCTGTGGCCTGTTCCAGCGAGGCTGTTCTTATGTTCTTATGTTTGTAATACATGATAGATGTTATTATTATACTTGTGTATTTAATGGTTTCTCCTTGTTTAAAGTGGAAAAAGGAAACAACTCTGACTGTTTTTAATGATTTAATATTAACTCCAGTGAGAAAAATACAAAGACTGCCTAGTGCCTCTCTCTCTCTTTTTTCTCCCCCCACCCCCACTAACCAAGTTGCTCATAAGTCTTTGATGGATGGATGGGTGGGTGGCTATAGCTCTGAGTTCATTGTGAAAAGTCGTATTTCCTGAGATGGACTTCAAGTTTCTAACTTTCAAGATTTCAGTAAATGTATACACCATTCCAGGTGGAATCTGACAGCCCTGTAATGCCCAACAAGCCTCCTTTCTTTTTCTTTTTCTAACCCCTGCCTTCCTCCATTACATCCTGACACTACAAGCAGACCAGGGCATGAGATCAGCCCTTCTACTGCTTCCACTTCTCTTCCTCTCACCTGCTTACTTTCAACCTCTTGCTGATAAAGAGATAATATTCTGTAAAGCTTTTGTATTTCTGAGAACCTCTGCTTCTTCCATTGGCTTCCAGTATGAAGGTGTCCTCTCGGCATAGCCTTTTGGAACTAATTCTGCACTGTTTTCATTTCTGCCATGGGTCTACTAAAATCACCATCCACTAAGCTGCTTTACCACACTCAGAGGAGAAGATGCGGGTAAATATCCAACTGCAGTCATAGAAGTTTGTCAATATTATGTTGAACCCCAATGTACCTTCCTATAGACAACTTTGCTATTTAGCATGAGTGTAAGTCTGAAGACACAGAAGGCATCAGCCTGTCTCCAGAGAACTATGAATCTGAAAAGCAGTAATCCATTAATCATCTTACGGCTTTCTAAGAATCATCCTCATATGAGCATCAGGCCCGATCTGAGAGAGCAGAAGTATGACGTCCTGGAGCTCCTCGTCACATTCTTTCTTCTCTTCCTCTGTTGGCATTGGGGCTTCTTCCAGCTCATCATCCAAAAACCGATAAAACAAGTATTTGTCTTGGAAGTTTTGTTCCTGATCCACTGGAAGAGACAACATGATATTGACCATTAGTGTAGAAGCAGGGCTAGCCCATAACAATGCTGTGTAGCAGACATACACATATGGGTGTGCACACACACAATTCACAATATAGAGTGCCTAAAGCCAGGCAGGTTATTTTGCTTTATTTATTTATTTATTTATTTATTTATTTATTTATTTATTTATTTACCACACAACTTTCCCTTGGGAACTTTGGGCAGTGTACAACAGATTGAAAAACAATTTGCCCAAACACAACCCCTGTAATAAACAGAAAATAAAAAATAAATAAATATATATATATATAATAACAGTCAACATCACACTAATACATCATCTGGAAGTTGAGTCATGGCTACTGGACTTCTTTTTCTTGAGTTTGATGAAGCTGTTTTGATGAGAAGTGAAACACTTCTGTCTTTCATGAAAAAGAAGTCCAGTAGCCATGACTCAACTTCCAGATAAACTCACAGGGATGACTGAGAATCTTCACAGAAATACAATATCATACATTATAAGGTGGATAATCCCATCAGCAACTGTCCCAATCTTAGGCAGAGAAAATTTATAACATGGTAAATAACTTGTTGTTTGCTGCCCTTTCATTATAAAGTACTCACGACCTGCTGTCTGAGCTGGCTACCCTACTGCCCAACAGTACAGCTGACCCGGTAAGGATGTAAAACCACAAAAATGGTGTGTACAAAATGTGGCCCCAGCCTCTTCATCCGCATGCCAAAATGAAATAAAACTGAGCTTCAAAATGGCCACATGCACCCTGGGGCCTTGAGTGGGCATGGCTGGTGTTTAAAAGCCATCTCCCTTCCATTAGGTCAAAAGCCTTTGTGATCTGTGACTGAATTTAAAATATTCTCTCTCTCTCTCTGTGTGTGTGTGTGTGTAATTTGAAAAACGACAACATTTAAATAACATATTAATCTAAAAACCTCTATGCTTCCTACCCACTGCCACCCCCTCCCAAATGGAACCATTTGGAGACACAACCATTTTTTCTCCCTCTTTGGAGCCCCCTTTCCCCTTACAGAATTGCACAGACTCTTGCCAAGGTGCACATCCCTTCCCCTTTATTAATACAAAATGAATAAATCCCCCATACCTATATAAATATTCTTATCAGCCCCTTCTTTACTTTAATATTACACATTAACTTTTTACTGTCTGTATTCCAAATGGGAATGCTATAAAGAGGGATAATAATATCCCTCTATATATCATTCATTTAACTGAAAATCACACTTTGTTTTCCAGTTCCCAGCTAATCTTTGTACTATTGTCCAATTATATTGCTTCTTATTAAATACTGATAAACGCACAATTTTAGGGCACACATCTAAATTTAACTTAGTTATTTCATTTATGGTATTTACTGGTATTTGAAAACCAATTGCCAAAATTTAAATATATTCTCATATTCCTATCCATAAAAAGGTGTATTTTTCTGACATCCTTTTCAACATAGGATAATTAATATTTGTTTTAATTTCATTGGAATTAAATACCCTCTCCAAGCTAATTTATAAAACGTTTCTAAATTTCCTTCTCCAAATTATTTTAAATGTGATTTTACCTTGTCTGCAACCTCTAATTGGGTTCTATTGTTAATAAAGTATCAATCAGCAAACATCAAATATTTAATACCTATGCCACAAATTTATTTATCTTAACTCAATAAATTTATTTATCTTAACTCAATATTTAGTACCTATGCCACAGTATTTTTACAATTAAACCAATATTAGGAAAACGAGTCACCTATGTCCAGTATCACAGCTTAAAAATATTTTCGGTTATGCAATCATTTACTAATTCTGTTGCAATGTTCTCAGAATATAATGGGATAATCATATCTCTAACATTCTCTACAAAACCTTATATTTTTAATTATTATTTTAAATGCTGACCATTCCACACAATCAAGTGCCTTGAAAAGAAATTATCCCCACATTTGCTTTTTGTTTTCTTATTACAGTTATTACTAACACTGTCCTAGTCGAACCTGCCATTTGTCCTCCTATTATAAAACCACTTGATCTTTTTTAATTTACTTGGGAATAAAACTACTGATTCTCTTTGCTAATCTTGCTATAAGTGTCTTGGGAACTTGATTTACTAAGAAAATAGTTCAATATGCTTCAGGATCAGTTAAAGCCTTAGTTCTGGAATTAATATAATTAACGTAAGTCTCCAAGATGATGGAATATTTCCCCTTCCCGAGTTTTATTAAAAAGAGGCTTGAATTTAGTTAACAAGCATTTCTGAAAGGTTTACAATACTCCATTCCCAAAGTATCCATTCCTGGAGGTTTTCCTGTTTTTTAATTTACAATTTGTTTTATTATTATGACTATATATACATTGCCCACAATTGTGTACACTTCTGCGATGCTACAAAAACATATGTAGAAGGAACATATGTAGCAGACTGAACAAGAGGAATTTTCTGTAGCAGATGTTTCTCCTCTTACCATGATTGAGAACACCTTCTTCCAGCAATACCTGCCACATTCCTACAGCCTGTGTCCGTAAATGAACACACGAGCTTTGCTGCATTATCCAGTCTACGAGTTCTGTTCCGACACAGCATTGTCTGAGGGAAAAGGAAAAGGTTTTGTTTTATGTTTTTTTCATGGTAACCAGTAGTTTTTTTTTACAATGCGGCATAATCATGATTTTAAAATAAACAGAAGGGGGGGTGGGGATTTCCTGTGATATCAGATAAGATGACAGCAAGAAGCTTTTCTTATAAGTCAAACCGAATCACAAAAGACAATGACACCGATGCAACCCTCTACTTCACTTTGAATAACTGTCAGAGGTAGGCTACTTTTCACACAAACAGAACTTGTAAAAACAAAACAAAAAAAAAACCCAGCCATGACAATTGCTTTGTGTTTTGATGAGAAGTGGTTAACCGATGAAAACAAGAGTTTGGTTTTGGGATTTTACCCTTGCTTGGTGTGTCTCTGTAAATGGCAGAGCACAAGACAGGACTGTGTTAGACCAGTGATGGCGAACCTTTTAGAGACCAAGTGCCCAAACTGTGATTGAAAACACACAAATATGTCCCTAGTTTTATTCAGAAATCTGCAGAAATTACGAGAGAGATTTCATGGTGATTCCCGGTGGGTGCTGTGCTGAGTTTTATAGTATGAGTCTCTATTAGGTATTTGAAAAGAAAAGAAACAGACCCTCAGCAAAATGTTATTTCAAATTAACTCTTATGCTTGTAATGCCAACTCATCTTTCCAGATTAAAAGAAGTTTTAAGTAGAAAGAGGGTAGTTTTTTTTTTTCTAGCTATGTATTTATTGGGGGTACTTGGGTGCAACACTGAAGAGAATGTATGCATGAAAATGAATGGCTGCTGCGCCCAGACTCTGGAACTCACTCCCACTAGAGACCAGGACTGCCCCATCTCTGATGTCTTTCTGGAAACAGGCAAAGACCTTTCTCTTCAGGTAAGCTTTCCCTGAATGATGGACTACCTATTATATGCCTTTTATATGAATCTATATGATCACATAGACTTTGTGTTTATAACCACTTATAACCTTGTGTTATTGCATTGACACTATGTTTTCAATGTTTCCATCACTCATAACATTTACATGGAATTTTTACTCTCTGTTTAACTGCTTGCGTTTTCTTGTAGCTTTAATGTAATATTGTCTTTTAATGCTTGAAGATGTTCCTCAATTCCCTGTTCTCAATACTTGAACATGTCTTAATTGTACTGGACTGTATATTGTCCATCATTACTGTAAGCCACCTTGGGTCCTTTTCCAAGGAGAAAGGTGGGGTAAAAATGCTCTAAAACAAACAAACAAAGGGAGAGAGAGAGGAGAGAGACATGCTGACTTTATCATAAACTGAATGACATCCTTAGGACTGCTAGGAGAGGACAGAGGAGACAGAGTTGAGGATGTAATCACTGCTCCTTGAATCTCAACTTTACTTATCTGGAGCTGTGAGGAAACAAAAAGTACCTAATCTGAAGTGTAGATCTAGGATACACAAACAAATGGGCAGTGCTTCAAACAATGTGTGTGTGTTGTGTCGTTACAGTCGTGACCAATTCTTTGTGACTCCACATCCATGGAGTTTTCTTGGCAGGAATACCGGAGTGGTTTGCTAGTTCCTATTCAAGATGCCTACAGCACCTGGTATTCTCTGGTAGTCTCCCATCCAAGTACTAACCAGGGCCGACCCTGCTTAGCTTCCGAAACCAGGCGAGATTAGATGTGCTTAGGGCATCTAGGCAGCTGCTTCTAACAATAGGCTCACCCTAATGGACCCTCAGTGACTTCTCTCTGTTTTGACAAAAAGAGAGCTGTGCTTTTCACAGACAAGCCTAACTGTTAACCATAGACTCTGATAGCACCATACTATACTTTTGAGTTCACTGGTATTTACTCATATGCAATTGCATGCAGCATGTGGTCCCAGTCATGGGAATCCTCTCTCCACTATGAGGAGGAAAGAGAGATGAGCTATCTAGCCCTTCCCACTTCTGCACGCAGCTGGCCACTCCGGTAAGGAGGCAAGAGGGAGAGGTGGGAGGGTCGAGTTGGGCTCCATTGTGGATTGGTGTGCCGCCACAGCTGAAGGACCTTGGTGGCACGTGGAGCCCAATAAATGGTCCAAGTGTCTGTGGGGATGGGGATCACGCACAGTTGGCCACATGAAGCACGGAGCACCTATATCTAGCACTACTAAAATATATATATACAGTATATGATCTAAAAAAAGAAAGGGGAAGACATCCCTCCGTATTCTCCACCACATGAAATAAACTTTTTTTCAGAATAATGCCACATAAGAATACAGCCACTCTTTATATATTTCAATTAAAGGTAAAGTGGGGATGTTCCACTTTGTACCGATTGGAACATTTTGCTGAATTATACAAAATTTTGTATCGGTTTGAAAAGGGTGATGATACGTGTTCCCATGGGAAGACGGAAAAGGTTACCAAACTAAAACTATGATGGCAAAAAAGCTTGCATTTGGGACTGCTTGTGGCACAGTTTAAATATGAGCTACTTTCTAGCCATTAGAAAATGTACAGAAGGCCATGAAACAGTAGGGTTACTCTTTTGGGGAGGGGTGTCTCCTGTGCCCATGGAAGATTCACTTGATAACAGATAACTGTCAAGGAAGTAACTCTTTCCAGCTCCATCAAGCACAATTCTTCATTGCCATCTGATCCTATGTCTTCTGTCATTTGAAAGAGATAAGATATAATTCGGAGACCATCTTTGGGTCACAGACAGACAAGAAAAAAGAACGTCAAGTGAATACTTTCCATTAGTGTCACCTATACCTTTGGAAAGAGCAGTGGAGAGAGACATGTACCTAGATACATCATGGTTGACTTTTAATTTCTAGGAAACTGCTCAATTTCTTCCTTTTTTTCAAATAATATCAGAAAGGAACTTCAGGGATACTGAAGGGCTTGTTTTATTCTAAAAGAACCCCGCACATGTGTGCTAGTAGCTACTATAACAATGTATTAATTGTTACCGAGCAATTGCTCTCAGGGTGGTGCCTTTGTGAACTTCTCCTTAATATCTGGAACGGTTTATATTTTACCACAGCTATATGGATCAGATTTGATATGATTCTTCAGTGGTCCATATTAATTTGGGGGCCACTGCAATGCAGTTACATAGGTCACTAGTTCTGTCAATAATTTTAAAAATCATAAGCACATTGAGTACAAAAGATACAGAAGTTCTTTTTCATTCTGCAACTTTGATAAATTCAAACTGACTAAAGGTTAAATAAAACATATAACTGCAAGTTGTTTTGTTTCCAGTTAAACAGAAAACAAAATACATGTTCACCAAAAGTATTTACTATCAACCCCGCCCCCCAAAGCCCTCAATATTTAATTCAATTGAACTCAGGAGATTTTTTTCACAGACATACATAGGATTGCAGAGTCACTTAAGTTGTGCTTTACACTTTTTCTATCTGTGCGTGTTTGTATGGTGGTCACTGCCACGACTAGAGAAAAATCAAGGGAATCAGCATTGTTATCCTGCTAAAAACATTGTTATCCTGCTAAAAACACTTTATCAAGGCACTGCTGCCACCAGCAGGATACATAGAAAAATCACAGCAACAAACAGAAAACTATCTAAACAAAGGTAGAGAGTAAGAGTGTAACAAAGGCCAGTGCCATGTTAGGGTCTTCTACTCAACTAACATTACGCAATATGTTAGACTATCTGGCTGTCCACTTTTTCCTGTAAAAGGCTAAAGAATCCCCAAACACGTGTGCTAGTTGTGTCTGACTCTAGGGGCGGCGCTCATCTCCCTTTTAAGCCAAAGAGCCAGTGTTGTGCAAGTCCGTGGCCATGTGGCCGGTATAGCTAAATGCATTTCTGCACACAGAACACTGTTTACCTTGCCGCTTTTTACAGCAGTACCTATTTAACTACTTGCATTGACATGCTTTCAAACTGCTAGGTTGGCAGGAGCTGGGGTTAAGAGCAGGGGCTCACTGCACTGCGTGGCACCTGGGATTCGAACCGCCGAGCTACCAATTTTGCAGCCAATAGTTTCAGTGCTCTAGCCCACTGAGTCACCATGTCCCAGACATTTTTACTGTACCCGAACTCTTATCATCTCTCACATGGGCCACACCAGCTAGGTATATATATCTTGGAGACCAGCATTACTGAAGGGACACAGACTTTCTTCCACTTGTGTCTAGTATCGTGGCCTTCCAACACTAATGGAGAATCCAACAGAAGGGCAAAATTTAAACACAGCATTGGAAAATTAAGGAAAACAGGTCCATGTGGCATTTGAAAGAGCACATGTTAACACAAGGACACCTTCCTTGTGCATTCACTATTAACTCTTTTTTCAAGTCAAAAATTAAGTATCCTAAGGACACCAATTCCAGTGTACTTGGAGTTCCAGGCAAAACTCAAAATGAAACAAAATAAACAACAAAAATATGTGGCAACTTAAAGACTATTATATTTTAATGTAAGCTTTTGTGACTCCTGTCTTCACCTTCCCCCCATTCCCCCACTGCTCATCCACTCCCAGATCTGGTTTCTGTCTATTAAAAAAATCCAAAACATTGCTTACAAATTCCTGTCTCTTGTGGAATTTTCACAACAAAGACCTAAACAATATAGCATAATCACTGCATCAAATGCAGTGACTCATCCAACAGCCAATTAACATTTGGTATGTAATTTATATTCCATTTTTATTTTTTTATTTATTATTGTATTTATATCCCGCCTATCTATCTTCAGAACAATGAACACTTATATTCCTTTATATATTAATTGTACACCTCATTCTGCTACTATATGTCTGAAGAAGTGGACATGTCTACGAAAGCTTACATTACAGTACTTCCACATTTATTGCAGGAGTTAGGTGTCTGACCCACCCGTGATAAAGGAAAATCTGTAAAATGCAGATGCCTCAACAAACTGACCTTGGGTTGCTGCTGGTGGTGTGCACTTCCAAAGAGAGGTTTTAACCCCTTCATGACACCTCAGCAAACAGATCTTGGGCTGCTGCTGGTGGTGCACTTCCAAAGAGAGGTTTTAACCCCTTCCTGTCACCTCAGCAAACAGATCTGGGGCTGCTGCTGCTGGCGTGCACTGCCAAAGAGAGGTTTTAAGCCCTTCTGACACCTCAGCAAACAGATCTGGGGCTGTCACTGCTGGCGAGCACTTCCAGAGAAAGGTTTTAATCCCCTCCTGACACCTCAGCAAACTGATCTGGGGCTGCTGCTGCTAGTGTGCACTTCCAAAGAGATGTTTTAACCACCTCCTGACACTTCAGCAAACTGACTTTGGGCGGTGGTGGGTGGCGTGCACTTCCAAAGAGAAATGTTTAACCTCCTGACACCTCAGCAAATAGATATGGGGCTGCTGCTGCTGCTGCGCTGCCAGGAGCCCAAGGTCTGTTTGCTGAGGTGTCAGGAGGGGTTAAAAACCTCTCTTAGAAAGTGCATACCAGAAGGAGCAGCCCAAGGCCTTTTTGCTGAGATGTCAGGAGAGGGTTAAAAGCCATTATTTGGAAGCCTGTTTCGCTCAAGAAAAAAAATGTGATATACTGAAACTGTAATATATCAGGGCTGTCCAACTTTGAACAGGTCGAGGTCTACTTTTTCCGGCCCAAAGTGCCTGAGGGCTACTACACTAATACCTCTCCTTAGGAATTTAATTGTTTTGAGCGCATGCTCATAAGTAGAAAAATTTGTAAGTAGAGCAGTGGTTTCCCATAGGAATGCATTAAAATCAATTAATCTGTTCGAGCAGGTGCAAGGGAGGCGTGTACATCGTCATGTGGATCACCCCTTCCAAGGGGCAACCTGCACAACCATGCACAAACTTCCTTTGCACTCGCTCAAGACGGTGCAAGGGAGGCACGTGCATGGCTGCACAGGTCGCCCTTTCCCGGGCGGGTTGGGGAAGGAAGCATGCCTTTTAAAAAAAAGGCACACTTCCCCCCTCAACCCGCCCAGGGCCCGACACAACTCTCCTCCCCCTCTGGCCTCCGCCTCCTCTTTTTAAAAAGGCGTACTTTGCTGGTGCTCCTGAGCCCAGCGAGTGGGTGTGGTGTGGTGCTGGCGGAGGACCAAACGTCTGGGCGGATGAGTGGGGGGAAATCCCCCCCCCAACATGCCGCCACTGGTGGTATTTTGGGAGGCTGGCAGGGACGTGGTGGGCCACTTCTGAGGGCGCCACGGGTGGCAGGTCACCCACAGTCAACGTGTTGTGCAGACCGTAATACATGAACCATGTTGTGGCAGGGGACTAGACTACTGTAAAATATAATAGTCTTTAAGGTGCCACTTGTTTTTGTCTTTTATTTTATTTTGTTTTGATTTTTGCCTGGAATTCCTGCACAGGCTAACACAGCTACCTCTCACTAGGGTACTTGGAGAGTGACTGTAACATAACATCCCAGGTAGGTTCTAGTATTGGGAAACCTCCAAGGACAAAAAACCCTGAAAGGAAATAAAACAAGTTGGTTTTAAAACAAAAGGTTTATGTCTGGGGCTCTCCTTCTACCAGTTCACAAATACCTGTATGTCTTCAGATGATACTTGCGGTCTCTTATCATGTGAGGTGCCCGGGAGAGAACTGCATTCCGTAACACTTTTCCAGCACGGAGGATTTTTTCTGACGAGACCTGGAGGGGGAAGAAGGAGTAAGAACATGTTAAGGTTTTCTGGTCTCCAGACAGCCATTATTCTCCCTTAGTCTTAGCATAATACTATTACAGTGGTACAGTAATCCCCTGCCTATCACAGGGGTTAGGGACCTGACCCAACCCGCAATAATGGAAAATCCACACTATGCAGATGCTGCGTTGGGTCGGGACTGGAGGGCCTCTTTGGGATGTCCTACACTTACCTGTGGCGTGGGGCTGCCCCGAACAGGCCTCTGATTGGTTTCCCTTCTGGAAGTGACTTCCAGTTTGCTGGAAAACACTTTTGGGGCCTCTGATAGGCCCGGGAAGCCCGCCAGAGGCCCATTCACAGCAGTGCCAGGCTTGTGGTAAGCGCAGGAGGCCTCAAACAGGCCCATGCAGCTTGCCCCAGGGGCCCTTTGTTTCATATACTGTGGTCCTGTGATATACCAGGACCGCAGTACATGAAACGCGAAATGGCGGGGGATGACTGTACCTCAGTTTAAACAATTAATTCCTTCTCAGGGCCATTTCGTATTGTGAAAAATTCTTAAACTAAAACATGGTTTCCCATAGGAATGCATTGAAAATAAATTAATTTGTTCCAGAGGTCAGAAAAAAGTCAAACTGGGGCATTCCATTGAAACACTTTCTTACATTGAGGCATCCCCATTTCCAATAATTTCTTTTCTTAAACTGAGTTTTTCTTTAACCTAGGCATTCTTAATCTGAGATACCACTGTATATGCACATATTTACTTCAACAATACAAAAAAAAATCAGTCTGGAAGTAGCAGGAACTTTCCCGGCTTCTCATAATTTACAACTTTGTGATCAGTGTGCAGGCCATAAATGTTTTCTTCCTTTATCAGACATGGAAGACTGACTCAGTCATTTTTCTCAAATGAATTCAAATTTAATACTGAGTTATCTGTAATGTACAGTTTGATATTCACAGCCACACATACGAAACAGCTGCGCTTCAGTTCTGGTCAAGTGAGGGACTGGAACTTTCCAACTAGATTGAGCCTGAAACAAACGAGCCATTCTAAACTTATCTCTCAGAGCTTCTGCCTCTGCATAAAAAGGTACACCTGGACTGCCTGCTCCACTCCTTTGCCCAGATGCTGAGTGATAACCCAATATATCTAGAGAACACTAAACTGGTAAGGTTTATTAACTGCACAATTCCGTTGAGCCTTCTCCTCCTTCCACCACTCTAGTATTCAACATTTATTCTGTGCCAGTCTGCACTGGTTAATTCTGATACATCACGGCTACTGAGAATGGTGGGATTGCCCTCATTCTTTTCCATATACTTGGAAATTGTGCCATTGTGCCCCTCCATCACGTCTTCTTCAAAACAGGCAAGCTTTCAATAATATTAATTTAATGAATGGAACAATGTTTGCTCAAAAGGACTCTTAAGTATCATTATGATAAAATATACAAAAGTTATAAACAGCCAGAATTCTATTGTTTAGGTACGCCAGCATAATATAAACAATACAATATGACCATACTAAGTTTAATTCCTACATACACTTATAGTCACAGCAGCATTCCTACAACAGCAACATCTGAACACTGGATAGCCTCATTATAAATTATTCCAACCAACATATCTAGGCCTACTGCGCGGTATACTCCTATTACCTCCGTAATAGTTTTAGCTGGCCGAAGTGGGATGAGATGATCAATGAACGGTGTCTGAAAAATAAAATGGAAGCGAAAGAAACAAAGGTAATGTCCATGAAGGAAAAAAAAATGAAAAGTGTGATTGCTTTTAAAAAAGGAAAATTAATGAATATGCTAAAAGAAAAATATTTGGAGTATGAAATCAGCTCAGATCTCTGCCTGGGGTAAGGCAATTTTCATTGTTATCAAAATGATGCTCAGCAACTGGTGACAATTAAATTAGGCTCTAAATTTAGACAAAAGCAGCAAGCTACATGAACAATCAGTTAATTAAAACACAGCAAAGAAAATAAATCAAAACTCAGCCAGTGGCAAATCACCACGTAACTGACTCCCTATGTGACTTTCTAGGAATGATTTACCTTTTAACAACCAAATCTGGACACACGTGGAGACCATCTTGTAAAATCTTGCCTATCACTAGATCCCATGTAAACATTCTGAATTTAGTAAGTCAACAATTCCTAGAATTAATTCTTTTACTGACAGCTGAAGGCAAAGCCAATGTCCTTCTGATTTCCAAGCCATACAGATCCTTTGTGTTCCACAGGTTTTGATTAGCCATCAGGAACTAATATTTTAGGGTACTTTGCCATAGTACATGAAAAAACAGCTCAGAAATTCCACATGCCCCATTTAGACAATATCAGGATTGTGAACAGTTCTCACGTTAAAAATAATGTTGCAAAGTATTCAATATGGGGCCCTAAGCATCACCAATGGTAAACCCAATAGATTGTTTTATCGACAAACTCTCATTCTGTTTCTTTGATCATTAACGTTTTAACAGTTGCTTTAGTTGATTTCATTCTGTTTTGATCTTTCACCTATCATAAGAGGAGTTTCATAAGATGAAAGGTGGGAGACAGCTATACATTAATTAATGCAATTAAATAAATAAGTAAAAAAATTCTTATCATTTTTATGCCACGTTTCTTGCAGCAAAGCAATTTAACCAACTAAAACCACATTGCACTAAAAATAGCAAATATATAATAGTATGGTAATCCCCCGCCTATTGCGGGGGTTAGGTACCTGACCCGACTTGCGGTAACTGAAAATCCGCGCTATGCGGATGCAGGTCAGGTCGGGTGTGGGGGTCCTAACTGGGGGCTCTTGTACTTACCCCCAGCCTGGTGCTGCCCCAAATGGGGCTGCGAGGGTCTTCCCAGGCATTCTGAAGGCCCCTGGGAAGGCCCCTGCAGGCCCATTCGGGTCAGCGCCAGTCCTGGGGTAAGTATGGGAGGCCAGAAACAGCCTTTGCCCCTTACCCAAGGGGGGCTTTTTTCATATAATATGGTCCCGCAATATAGCGGGACCGCAGTATATGAACCGTGATAGGGCGGGGGACCACTGTATTATAGCAATTAACTAAACATATTAAACACACATAATATAGTAATAATGAACAGTATCCTAAATTAAAACTCTTCACTGCCCAATTAGGTAAAACCTTGCCTAAAAAGGATGGTCTTCACCAGCTGCTGGAAGGACTAGAGCAGTAGTTTTCAAACTTCCTAATGCTGCGACACTTTAATACAGTTCCTCATGTTGCGGTGACCCCCTTGCCCTGCTTGGAAGAGGCCACAAGACCCCTTTGGCAGGCCACTGCCCCAGGTGCCACAGAGAACTTCCCTCTACTCAGGCGCCCTCAGCCAATCACAGCCTCCAGTGCCATTGACCAACATCCCCTCCAACCTATCAAGCTCTAACTAATTTCCCCCTCCCCCTCCAGACCCTTTTTCTACACGGGCTCATGGCGCCCCCTGTGAAATGGTCGTCCGACCCCCAAAGGGGTCCCGACCCCCAGGTTGGGAACCATTGGACTAGAGGAAAGTGACCATTCAGTAGCCAGGGAGTCACCACAGAGAAGATCTTCTCCAACAGTCCCCCCCCCCCAAAGCCTTATCTTAGAGTGGGACTGAGAGAAGGGCCTGTCCTGAAGACCGGAGGAGGCTCATATGAGGAAATGAGGTCTTTCCTACAGATGGAAGACTCAATCCTCACAGGGTTTTATATGTCATAACCAGCACTCTGACTTGGCCCAGAAATGGCCCAACATCTAGTGAAGTTGCTGCAACAGAGTGTTCTGCTCTCTGTAAGTAGCCCTGGTCTGTGGCCTTCATATGGCATTTTGTATGCCAGCAGAAATTTCTGCACTCTCTTCAATGCCAGCTCCACAAAGAGTATGTTACAGTAATCCAAGCGATATGCAAGTAAGGCATGTGTCCTCATAGCCAAAGCAGACATCTCCAGGAATGGATACAGTGGGCTCACCAGCTTTAAACTGTGCACATGCACTTTCTGGTCACTGCACAGACCTGAATGTTCAGGCACAGATATGAATCTAGGAGTGTACCTTTGGGATAGTTTTCATCATGACAAAGCCTTTACAGAGGATTGTAGGATGAGGGAGAACTCTTTAATTTTCAAAGAGTGCTAACAGCCAGATGATTTTATAACCAGCATCAATTCTTGGAAATTAAAGATATCTCCCCAGTGTGGTGGTCCCTAACGGCTTCCTCACCGCAACATAGATCCCATAGGAATCCATAGAGAGAACCGAATCAGAAATGTTTTATTTAAAAGAAAGACATTGTTCTATCTCATGGCATAACTAGCCTTATGTGGCAAAACTTACAGAAGATGATTTCAGCCAATGTATACGTTTTGTGCTCATCATGATACCTTTACAAAGTTCAGCGTCACCCCTCGATCTATTTGGGCAAAATTCTAGCTGGAGCGATATCCGTGGCTCCCCATATAATGGACTACATATCCTACTGCCATGATAGTTGGGGCTGAAAGGAGGTAAAGTCCAAGAGCATCAGAAAGGACACCGTTTTATCCACAGAACAGATTCTGTCCAAGGGCATAGGGTTGATAACCCTTTTTGCTTGTGTGATTTTTAGATTTAAAGATACCCAGTGTGGTGTAGTGGATCAAGTGAGGGGCTAGGATTCAGGAGGCTTGAGTTCAAATCCCAATTCATCTATAACCTCACCAAGGAAGGGTACAGAACTTGCAAAAACAATCCTTTAATACTTCTCTTACATTGAAAGCCCTGTTAGAGCCACTATAAGTCGGTTCTGACTTTAAGGCACATAACAACACATTTTTAAATTAAAACCAGGCCCCCAAAGTAGGAACCAGAACAGACTTTAAATATGATTTTTTTAAATGTAAAAGAGGTATCTTTTTTAAAATTCCCTTTTGGCCCCTATTTTCTTTCACTGAAGTGGAAAAGGGGAAAAGTACACTTTATTTTAAAAAAGTACAATCACCGTCATTCTAACCTATCTAGATTTATTAATATGATTGCTCAAGTATATCCTTTTAAGTCACACCATCTGTGTAGGCAATATGTTAGAATGCTACATGAAGCATGCATTATTTAATATTTTTACCTTGCTGCTCCAAACAAATTGTAAATGCCTTTCTTTTTAAACAAAACACATCACAAAATGGGAAACCATTACCAAAAATGACAGATCACAGCTGATGTCAGAAAGAAAAGAATGTTAAAGTAGAAGATGGTGTATACATGCAGAGAGACAGGAACACACCTAATGATGTCTTATTTTCTTGTCATTTTCCTGCTCCTTTGCTACAGCTAAACAGCTGCTATAACTACTTTGCATGAATTGAATAAAGTGCTCCAAAGGTGAAACTCCACCATATGTATACAAGATGTTTTGATTGATTTGAGGCTACAATTTTCATGTTCATTCTCAGGGAAAAGAATGGGCCTGCCAGATATGCTTTAATCAAAGCAAGAGTAATCCTTTTGTGTCCCTTTACCCTGAATAAAGTGTATTTAAACTCGGGTTGGACACAAGAGCCCATTGTGTTTTTATTTGTTCTCAAATCTTGTTCTGAGCTTCCATGAATCCGAGTTTTGGAGGGAAGGTGGGTTACATAAATCATATAAATAAACATATCTACTAGATTTCATGAAACTTCCTTTGGAATAAAAAATGGCTGAAATCCTCTTTAAACATACATCATGCAAGTAGAATGGCATCATTATCCCACCAAAGTGAAATTCAATTTAAATTAATTTAAAAACTTCCTATCCACCTCCACCCCTTTGAGGTTCTTAGGCTCTCTAAGGCTTCTTCTTGATTTGGGAAAGCATTTGGGAGCCTTGGGATGGGAGTCAGCCTTTGATAGCAAAGGACTCCTGCCAGATCACCCCATCCCAAGGCTCCCAATGGCATCCTCAGGCCAGAAGTTACCTTTAGGGAGTCTTGGAATCTAAAAGAGGCAACAGGAAGTTTTCAATTAATTTAAATAAAACATCACCATTGTGAGGGGATGATATTGTCCCACTTGCACAGCAACCAGTAGTGAAAGAGAGTTTCAGTGAAGAATTCATAACATTTCACTCAACTGCACATGCATAGTTCAGAAACAGCTGTTCTATATCATTAGAAAATAAACCCCAGAGCAAATAAGATTAGGATCATGATAGGATCTAATTGTCCCCCACCCCCTAAAAATAGATTGGGTAGACAGTAAATATTCACATTTTCCTTCCTATTTCCTTATTAATCTATGAAAACTTTTGTCTCCCATCTTTTTTGAGTTGATTCATTGGCTTTCTATTACATTTTCACTCTGCCACACCAATTTCCAGAATTGCTTGCTGTACGGGCATTCACAATACTCATAATGTGACTGATGACACAAATCTAAGATTTTTTTAAAAATCCTTTTTCAAATTTATTACTGGTGTTGAAAGCCATAACTGCAAGATTCAGGAGATTCCATCTGGTGGTTTCCACGGTAAGTGCCAAACGTGTTGTTTGCATGCGCTCTCTACTTGCCAGAGGAACTGAACCTTGAAAAAGGCTACCCATGTCTTGCTGTAATGATTTCCCCTCCTAAACTATCCAACTGCAAAAACTAATGGAGCATTTATGCATGTCTTTATAGACATTATTGGCATCACAGAAAACATACAGCCAAGGAACAAGGCTTTCTGACTTCTGCATCATCCTCTCCAAACCCATGTCCCTCCGATGTTCTCACTTCCTCTGGTTCAATAGCAAATTCTCCCTTGTACACGCCTAGACTGCACAGTGCTGCATCATAACAATCCAAAAAAATGTATATTTATGCTATCCTGCACACTGGATTTCGAAAGACATTTCTTAACAAAAGCTCACACTGCAGTACAGTATAACAATCATTAAGGTTCTGCAAGATTTTTGCTTTGTTGCTTTCATTTTTGTCTGGATATATATGAATTATTATTACCACCATGTAACTACACATATTTTTTAAAAATAATATGAATCTGCAGAGGCACACTGGAAAACATTACAAATGATTTGTTAAAAATCCTAAAACCTTTAAAAAGCATCAACAAACCAAATGGAGAATGAAACAGATGTTTTGAATTATATAAGGTTCCCAATGGCTGCCAAACAAAAAAAAGTTTTCCAAAATTTATTCTAAAAGTTAGATGAGAATTGGCCTACTGAGCATATCTGGCAGTAGTTATTAGGTAAATAAATAAATAAATAAATAAATAAATAAATAAATAAAGACACAGTAACATTCAACTAGCAGGAGCTGCGGGTAGCTTTCCTCCTGTCTATAGCCTACCTATAGTTTCATAGGAATCTGAAAAAAATAACACCTCTTCAGAATATCCCCTTTGACTACTTTGCTATGGCACTTTTTGATGTGGGAAAGCATTTGGGTTGTAATTTTCTTGCTCATGCCTCAGTTTTGGCTTCCAGCAGGCTTTAAAACCCAGCTGTTTAATACAGCTTCCCTGGCCAGAAAAAAACAAAATGGCAACATGAGGCTGAGAAAGCTGGAGCTCCTTTGAGATCCATTTCATGAGCTATGCTGTGCAATGTTTACCGTGTGTTTGCTTGGTGCCTGGTGTTCAAAACAAATTTGGAAAACTTGACACTAAACAAACGTGCCAAATCTGTGCCAAATATAAAAGGAGCATAAGTACATGCGATGTGTGCACTGATTAGAGATAGCAACAGCATCTTACAGCAGCTGATTACAATAAATCAGAGATTTAGTAAACCCATTTTAATCAATAGAAATTACAGAGGAGTTGGCACACCAAATTCCTGTTGATTCAATGGGCCTTCTCTAATGCAACGGTTTAAGCCAATTGACAGGATATTGGCCATTGTGTTCATTCTAAAACAGGCCTGCCCAACAGGTAGACCCCGGGCTACTGGTAGCCCATGAAGGGTTCAAAAGTAGCCTGCCGGCCATCAATAAAAAAGTGAGGGGATAAGTTCTCCAACCCTCCCTCCCCCATCCCAAGGACCCCCACTGCCCCAGCAAAGTTTTGGGTCTGCCAACCCACTGTCTCAGCTGAGCGGGGTAGTTCAAGGGCCATGGCGCATTGAAATCTGTTCCCTCCAGAACAGATTAATTGGTTTTCAATGCATTCCTATAGGATACCGCTGCTCTACTTACAAAAGTTTTTACTTATGTGCATGTGCTCGGAACGGATAAAATTCGTAAGTAGAGGTTTTAGTGTAGTAGCCCTCAGGCACTTTGGGCCAGAAAAAGTAGACCTTGGCCTGTTCAAAGGTGAACAGCCCTGTTCTAAAAGATCAATGCTAACCTTCATCTCTTAATCAAAATTTAAACCTATGCGTCATTTGTTCCCACCCAAGTCACTGTGTGCTACTTTTCCCCTAGAGCTCCCTGTCCCACTACACGTCAACAAATGACTGTTATTACAGAGCATACGACTCTAAGCAAATCCAACCCACTTATAAGAAGGCAGGGGGACAATTGGTCTAATCTGTCCTGGCTTAATCCCCAGTTTGCCCCACAGTTCCTCAGTCATTCTTCCCACATCCACAACCTTGCCCCTCACTCCAGAGACACATTTTGAACCAGCGGCAGACAAAGCATAACCTTCTACATGTTGCGGGTTTTTTTGGCTGCACCTCCTCTCATATCTCATCATGGCTATGCTGGCACTATGGCTGGCACTTAACTGAGTTGGGACCAAACACCACCTAGAGCAATGGTTCCCAGCCAGGGGGTTGGGACCCCTTTGGGGATCGAATGACCATTTCACAGGAGTTGCCATGAGCCAGTGAAGGCACAAACGGCGTGGGTCTGGAGGAGGAGGGGGAAGAAGGAGTGAGGCCCTTTGTACACGACCCCTAAACTCCGCCACAAATGGCTCCCAGCTCCGGAGCTTAAAATTGTTTCCCCACCAGCTCCGGAGTTTACAGATAATTAAGTGCGACCACGCCCACCTAAGCACGTCCCAGCGCACTTTTCAGGTACCTGCTCTCTGGAGGTGAAAATTCCTGATGCGGATATAATGTAGTGACTGCCCTGCTCTCCTTGCTTCTGTTTGTTCTTTTTTTGCCCCCCCGCCCCTTTAAGAGATCTGAATGCAGTGCCGGGACGGCAGAACGGAGGTGAGCGGCATTCTTTTCTTCCTTTTTTCTCCCTCCCCTCACGCAGCCAGCAGCCAGGGGTGCGGAGGGGGTGGGAACGCAGAAACAGAGACAAACCCCTAAGATCTCTGGTCCGAATTTAAGTGGCCAGTGGATCTTAGGGGTCGTGTGAAAAGGCCCTGAGTTACTGCTTGATAGGTTGGAGGGGATGTCAGTCAATGGCATCGGAGGCTGTGATTGGCTGAGGGTGCCTGTAGAGGGACGTTCTCTATGGTACCTGCGGCAGTGGCCTGCCAAAGGGGGCTTCTGGCCTCTTCCAAGCAGCGTCGCGGCATTATTTTTATTTTATTTATTTATTTTTAGAACTTATTTGCTGCCCACTACCCAAAGGTCTCTGGGCGACTTACAATCAAAGAATTAAAACAGTTAAAACATCAAATATCAATAAATATTTAAAACAATAATAAAAATCTTACACTAAAATCATCACACTACAATTGCCATCAGAGGACCCACATTCTATATTGTATCAATTAAAAAACTTGTGGAATAGGTAGGTTTTTACCTGGTGCCGAAATGTCATCAATGTTGGTGCCAGGCGGATCTCACTTGGGAGGGCATTCCATAGCTTGGGGCAGCGGCCGAGAAGGCCCTATGTCTGCAAGCCATCCCTCTCACCTCCTTGAGGGATGGCCCTTTCAAGAGGGCCCCCTGGCTCAATCTTAATTGCCGGGTAGGTTCGTATGGAAGGAGGCAGTCCTTCAGGTATCTAGGTCCTAAGCCATTTAGGGCTTTATATGTCAAAACAAGCACTTTGAATTGGGCTCAGGCAGCAACTGGTAACCAATGTAGGTTACGTAGAATCGGCGTGATGTGATCCCTGGCAGCCCCACCACTTACCAGCCATGCCGCACGATTCT
Organism: Phrynocephalus forsythii; assembly: GCA_029282475.1. Classification (NCBI taxonomy): domain Eukaryota; kingdom Metazoa; phylum Chordata; class Lepidosauria; order Squamata; family Agamidae; genus Phrynocephalus; species Phrynocephalus forsythii. Next base: position 41,267,351 of record JAPFRF010000001.1, read on the forward strand.
GAACCAGTTGCAATCGCCGAACCGTTTCCAAAGGCAGCCCCACGTAAAGTGCATTGCAGTAATCAATACGGGATGTTACCAGTGCATGCGTAACTGTCATGAGGCTCTGCTCGTCTAGATAGGGGCGGAGCTGGTATATTTTCCACAGCTGAAGAAAGGCACCCCTGGCCACCGAGTCCACCTGGGCTTCCAGAGTTAGACCGGGTCCAGGAGCACCCCCAAGCTGCGGACCCTGTCCCTTTGGGGGAGTGCAACCCCGTCCAGGACAGGAATATGGCCCTCTAACCTGTCCGGCGAAGCACCCATTAACAGCACTTCCGTCTTGTCTGGATTGAGTTTCAATTTATTAATCCTCATCCAGCCCATTATCTGGCCCAGACACGAGTTCAGCACAGAAACCGCCTCACCTGGATTGGTGGAGAATGAGAGGTAGAGCTGAGTTTCGTTAGCATATTGCTGACTCCTCAGCCCAAACCTCCTGATGACCTCTCCCAGCGGTTCCATGTAAATGTTGAACAGCATGGGAGACAGTATAGAGCCCTGAGAAACCCCATGACATGAACGCCATGGGGCAGAGCATCTGTCCCCCAGCACCACCTTCTGGACACGGTCAGCCAGGAAGGATCTGAACCACAGCCAAGCAGTGCATCCAACCCCCAACCTGGCCAGCCTATCCAAAAGGACACCATAGTCGATGGTGTCGAAAGCCGCTGAGAGGTCCAGGAGTATCAACAGGGTAGCACTCCCCCTGTCTCTCTCCCAGCAGAGGTCATCATACAGGGCAACCAAGGCAGTATCTGTACCAAAACCCGGCCTGAAACCAGATTGAAATGGATCCAGAAAATCCATTTCATCCAGCAGTGACTGGAGTTGCCCGGCCACCACCCGTTCCAACACCTTGCCCAAATAAGGGAGGTTCGCTACTGGTCGGTAGTTAACCACCAGCCCTGGGTCCAGGTTAGGTTTTTTAAGGAGTGGCCTAATCACCACCTCATTCAAGGTGGTGGGGACCACTCCCTCTCTAAAGGAGGCATTAACAACCTCCTGGACCCAGGTGCGAACCCCCCTGGCAGATCTTTCGATTAGCCAAGAAGGGCAAGGGTTGAGTGGCGTGGTGGTAGCACGGACAGATCCAAGCACCCTGTCCACATCCTCGGGTCTCAATAACTGAAACTCATCCAATAATACTGGACCTAAGCACGGCACACTGGACACATTAGGAAGGCTGGGAACCAATGACCTATAGGGCTACATGCTGCCCACCCTGGTTGAACAACACTCCCTCGGCGTTATGGGAATCTATTCATGATCTAAACTACTTCTGAATTTCTGGAGTTCAGGTAAAAGCGAGTGGGTAGCAATATCATCACTGACAACATGATAGGCTTTTTCACCATCTGGCTTATATAAGAGCAACTTTAAACCTTTACTATGTTTCATTATTGTATCTTATGTAAGGAGTAAACCAACGACAACTGAAATCCTGCAGGTATGTCTTTTTTCCCCTTCCTTTGTCAAAGACTCACACACAGTTTGCACACAGTGTTCTATGTTGGTACACACACACACACACACACACACACACACACACACACACACACACACACACACACACACACACACACACACACACACACTTCCGTTCCAGACATTCAGAAGGCGCCTATTCTTCTTATCCAAATGTCCCTCTGTAATGACTAGAACGGTCCTTTCTATCATGGCCTACTTCTGCCATACACCCTTTGAGATTTTCCAGTCTTCCCCATAAGCAGAGGGGAATAAATGTTTTTTTATGTGATGGAGTAGCATCAAGACAACATGAGACCCTTATACTTCTTGTGATTCCTCCACATACAGAAAAACACATTCCAGTGTACCAGTAGGGAACATTGGCTATGGATATCTCCAGAAAACCCACACTTGATTTCAATAAACACCTTCTGAAATACAACTGCAAGTCTAATTTGCTTTAAGGTGGAATCTTTGATCTTCAAAGACCTCCCAAATTTAGCTCCTTTGCACATGGAATAAACTGTATGTTTTCTGTGAACTGTGATCTAGTCTGATCTCAGTCATGCAGAAAACATACAGTTTATTCCATGTGAAAAGGACATAATGATGGATAACATCCTAATCACAGATTAATTATAAATGAGGAATAGGGAAGGTGTGGTTTTCTGAATGTATTTTGGGCGACACTTCCCATAAAACTCAGCTAGCATAATCAGTGAAGGATTCTGGGAAGTGTAGTCCAGTAGCATCTAGAGCAGGCACGTCCAAAGTCTGGCCCGGGGGGCAAATGTGGCCCGATTTAAAATTTTGAGTGGCTCTCAGCCTCTTCTTCCCGCCAGCGCAGCCTGTCACTCATCCCTGTTGGCCAGCCCTTCCCTGTGCTGGCTAGAGAAGTCAGCTTGCAGTTTTATGGTTTGCCTGCCCTCCCTGCCTATGTCCATCCCCGCAGCCACCCGCCCTGCCTACCCGCTCCTGGCTCCATTGCTGCAGCATCTTCCCCACCTCTTTGCGAGAGAGGGCAGCATATGCAAGCAGTGGTGTGTCTTGGGTGTGTGTGGGCTGATTCCTGTGCCGTGTAACAGCCACTGGGCCCTTGGGTGCCTGGAAACCAGAACATTTGCGCTGTTGCAGATGACACGCTCTTTCTCCCCCCTTGAGGCTGAATGGTTGGCCCCCACACATTTTCACCTCACCAAAACTGGTCCTCCTTGCAAAAAGTTTGGACACCCCTGGTCTAGAGAGCCACAATTTCTCATTTCGTCCAAAAGGGAAGGGCTGGTAGACAGCTCTTCTGCAGTATTTCATTCAAATGTCCCATAGACATTTGAAAAGCATTCTGTGCTTGGGGTCCTGAGATTTAAGCACAGTTCTGCACTTCATTTATGGCTGAGAAAAATATAAAATCTGATTTATAACCCCCTTTGGCTTTGCCATTTGTATTCAAACTATCTGGTGTAGCCTAGTTTGTATTTGTTAATTTTGGCACCTTTATTTGCATAAAACCATATCATGTTAATTTTTAAAGTACAGTTTTGAAATTCTTCGGTTATTTTCTTGTAGTGGCAGAAAACCATTAACTCATTTTGAGAATGAGTGGCAGTTCTGCAAATGGTCTTCCTTTCCAATTATACTCATAGCACCATCCTGCACATGCTTGTACACAACCAACCAACAGTGACTCCAGTGGGTTTTATTTCTAAGTAACTTTGCCTAGATTTATTTTCCTCATTTGTGCAGGTCAAGTTTCAAGCAACTTATTTTCAATAAAAACAAAGATACATCCTGCGAAAAAGCCACGTTTAAGGTTCTGGTATGTTTCTCACAACAATGGAAATGGTTATCAAAGTGCCACCTGTTAACTCTGCTCAAAAGTGTTTATTTTCATGCAGGATATGGATAGGGTGGGAAGTCTGACAGTATAAGACAGGAGGAAAAGCACTGATATGCAGGGATGTCTGTGGCATTATGAGAGGTTATAAAGATCAGTCTGGTTAAGGAACTAGAAGAGACTTAAAGGAAGGGCGGCACTTGAGTTTAAAAAGTATGTTTTCTTTTAAATGAAACAGTTCATCTCAGTTGAGCAAAATGTGCCAGAAGCTCTCATTTTTCTAGTTTTAACGTATTATTGATTTTTTAAAAATATATATTGATTCTTTCTGAAAGCAAGAAAATAAATACACTGTGTACTTCTTAGCTAATGAAAAAAATGAGAGAAATTATGTAATAAAAGAACACAACTTCTCTTATCCTTACCTTATCAGTTTAGAGATTAAAGCATTGTCTACTATAACGTGTAGCTATTGTATGGCATCACTCCAGTGATTACACACTTCTTTCAATACCAAAATAGAAAGTAAGGCTTATTCATGGGACATGGCCCTCTTAAACCTATTTGATCACAGCACTCTGTTAGTGGTTATTTTATATTTATAACCTCCTGCTAGAAAAGGCAAAACTGTTTTAATACTGTTATATACTTATTTGGTTTTAGTGTCATAATGTATTATGCTTTTACTTAGTTTGGTTTCTTTTCAAAATACAGTAATTTGTGAGCCACTTACGATCCCTTAATTGAGAAAAGGGCAGCATAGACATAAGAGAGTAAATAAATCCTGAGACTTTTCTTTACTCATTTGCTATAACCTGACATTCAGATCGCTAATAATGTTGTGGTAAAATGTTACTTGTCACTCAGAAACAATTTCAGTGTTACTTGAACAGACACAGTTGAATGTTGATGCTCCCACATTACTCCTGCCCTGTGAAATTGCAACAGAGAGAGAGAGAGAGAGAGAGAGAGAGAGTATATCAGTGGTTCTCAACCTGTGGGTCCCCAGATGTTACTGGACTGCAACTCCCAGAAGCCTTCATCACTATCTGAGTTGGCCAGGATTTCTGGGAGTTGCATTCCAGGAACATCTGGGGACCCACAGGTGGAGAACCACTGGAGTAGACAAAATATATGGTGTGAAGTCATACATTAAGCTGGTCTTCCAGCTGGATTAGACAGTTGAGAGAGTTAACTTCGAAATAAGTCTGGCCCAAAAGATGAGGGGCACTAGAAACACCCAACAGGTTTGTATATGCTTTCCCGGTGGGCCATGGTAATTCTCCATTATACATTTGTCAGGTTTCAGGCTTTTCTATTCGGCACTCCAGTTCTAAAAGATTGGAAGACCTCTCCTAAAGCATCCTTGTTGGAAAGAATACAGTACAGTATGTAGATATTTTTTGTTTTTTAAGCATTTTTTTCCTCATTGGTGGCCTCTCACCTAAAAAGTTTCCACACATTTTACTGGCAGAAATACAACAACAAACAAATGTCACCTTGATCTATTTATGTTTTTCATATTGCCCACAGTGACATTGTCATTTCCTTCTGTTGTGATTTATTTCTCCTGCCGCAGCTTTCCTTTCTTTGTGTCAGAAGCACCACAGTGCAACTAATAAATATGTCAGATAATTTCCGCTCAATAAAGGGCAACATCAAGAATATTCAAGTCCGCCAGCATCAAGAACACTGACATAGACCTGTTTTTTTAATATATCTGCAAAGGATGTCCAATTTTTTAAGACTGATTTGGGTTCTGGCAGCTCCAGTCAATTGCCTATTCAGTGACTGAGGGATAGACTTCCTGGGATTCCATCCATTTTAAGATATCCTCATTAGAGTGCCACAGCTCAACATATTTCAGCAAGTGAAACTTTTGGTTTTTATTAATGTTTTCAATAAAGTTATTTATATTTGCCTATATTTTGATGTCACTTACCCCTCCATGCCAACCAAAATAACCCCCAAAAAGTATTTATCCCTCCATTCCAAACAAAAGAAGCACCCCCAAAAAGGAATTTACTACTGAATTCCAATCAAAATAAGCAAAAAATAAAGTAAAATAAATAGTTTTTACCTTATTGCTGTTTTTAGAAATGGAGCACAAACTGCTATTCTCCTTGTCAGGCATCCCTACAAGAGAACAGATAATACATGAGAATAATATATTGTGAGAACCAGAGTTTGCTTTTCATGTGAGTTTATTTTTACTTGTATGGTAACCTTTAATAAAGTTTACTGTTATTCAGTACTATAGGTGGCTCAGTGAAGCTGAGGGCCTTGCCAGAAACACCACAAACACCCTGTATTCTCTTCACCTTTGGTTTTTCTTGGTTGAGAGAGCTCTGGATATGGATCAATCTGAATTATGACTTGCAAATTATGAGAGTTGCAAATTATGAGAATTCTTTAAAATGAATAGAAACACAATTTTCAATCCCCTGTGCTAGCCAAATCTAGTAAGTACATCTACGCTCACCATAAGAGAAGACCACATTTTATGTGCATTCCATACAACTGTTAAAGATGGAGAACCACATCAGAAATAAGACATAGGCCACTGAATTCAGTAATAACATGGACTGAACACAAACACTGATTTATACACAATTACTTTTAAGACTTTAGCACTCAGAACCCTGGCCCTGGATGCATGAATCAGCCAGTTTCAAAATTTCTTATAATTGTGTGTTCACCCTGAAGTTCTTTCCATTCCAAATATGAAGAAAGTACTTATCTGAAATTATCATCCAAACCTATCTGTGGGCCACTTTAAAAGAAACAAATAATGTGGTAGGGTACAGAAAGAAATATAGATTCCAGGACAGTAAAAGGGAAAATATTCACAAAATGAAAGGCAAATCATATGGAAGATGATCACATGACCATGTTTGCATATGTCTGTTTTTAAAAGGCAATTCAGGGATCAACAGTAGCCCATGGATCACCCATAGCTTCCAAGGATCCAAATGTGGGCTCCCATATTAGAATAACCTTACCTTCCTACTCCCCAATTTCTAATGTTTAAAAATTCATTTGTGCCCTCTGTAGGGCATGGGAGGCAACTTTGCTATTTTTTTGGAGGGGGGGCGGCAGCACCTTTTTGAATTTAAAATGACTTATTAGAAAGCAAGAATGGGGTTTTAATTTTTTTTTATAAACAGCCCTTTTATAAGAGTGGCTCTTCAAATATCACAAGAAAGTAACTGTGCGTTGTAACTCCCACGGTGCAAGGCAGTGCTTGCTCCCATGCCCATGAGCCCAACCTGAATGCACTTACTGTCATTGTTGGAGCCAGTTTCCATAACACCATAAGGAGGAACCAGAAGTCCTGACATGTACTGCCGATATTTCTGGAAGGGAAACAGAACAGCTTGTTGACAGACATTCTTTATCGGTTGTTTTCTCTACATACTGGTAGAAGTAAGACCATTTTTAAATGAAAGCAATAACATTCATTCAGTTGTTCAGATTGTGTTAACTGTGCCCTCTTGGACCTCTCTCAGACTTTGCTTCTCCCTGCTCCAGACAGTGAATGAATTTGGCCTGTCTCATCCCAGCTCTCATTAGCATTAACCAATCTAGAACTGGGAAGAATGCTGGTAAAATTACTCATTCTCAATGAGATGTGGAAAAATCACCAGGGTCTCCAAAAGTCCTCACATCCAGCACGAGAATAATACATGGAGCCCAAGTGTTGTTGTTGTTCAAGATTTCTCTAACGGAACTGTGTAAAACTGGTTCATGAACTTAATTAATCAGCTCCAATTTTAACACAAGCCCACACATTACTATCAAGAGACTATGAGTCCTATAAGTAATGAATGACCATAACTCCATTTAAAACAGGTATGCAACAAGCTGTATATGGAACATCCAGAATTATGCTGCATTGTTCCCCAACCCCTTTTTTGGACTCTGCAACTAAGAATTGAATTAGAATGTATTTATTTTTACATCATTTCCTACCATATATAATACGGAAGTAGTATACAGCAAAATATATCACTCTAATTAAAATGAAAAGGTACCATGATATTTAAAGATATAAAACCCCAAAATAAAATTTTGACAAAAACCTAGGAAAACAAGTGGCATTTGTTTTAGAAGGTGTTTAGAGCAGATGCTGCTCCTCATGTATCTTAATATGCAACCTGCGCATGCATACATTTATTTATTTAAAATATTTATACCCTATGTTTGTCCTTGGAAGATACAAGGAAGCTTACTTTATTAAAACAGGCAATATAAAAAAAACTGGTGGTGGTGGGGAATACAACGCAAATTAGCTCCTAAATCCAAACTTAGGTAGCCAATTCTTGAGAAAAGACTTGCGACAAAGCATAGCTTTACACAGTGTTCTGATGGAAAAATCATATTTCTAAGTCAATGCCACACAAATTTTCACTAGCCATTGTACCATAAACATGTCACCCTAGTTTCCTTGGGGGTCTATTTCAGGCAGTGGGTGAGCTAGAGGGGCTACAGCCCTAGAGGTAAGGGCACCATAAGAACGTGACCAAGTTAATTGATGAACCTGGGTGGAATTCAGTGTTCGTCCCTCTCCCCCGCCATTTGTTCAGGCCTTCCCATATGTGAGGGACTTCCAGGCAACTGTTGGAAGCAAGGCCTTGGTTCAAAGGAGGAACACCCTAGCTATGAGGGAGGCCACCACCAATGCTGTGATGGCCAGAGTTGATGCCTCTTCCATGTGTCATAGTTAAGCCTTGTGTTTCTGTAACAGTCGTATATTCTACAAAACTACTTGCTTACTTAGATATCGACAGTAATAATGAATCTGGTAGAAGACTTGTGGCACAGGGGTTAAGTTGCTGTTCTGCAGCTAAAACTGTGCTCATGACCTAGGGTTCGATCCCAGGAAGCAGACTCATGATTGACTCAGCCTACTATCATTTCAGGGTTGGTAAAATGAGTACCCAGTGCACTGGGTGAGTAATGTGTAAGCTCCATAATTAAATTATAAACCACCAAGAGAGTGCTTTAAACACTATGAGGTACTATATAAGCAGAACACTTTGTTTTTACTTTTTGCAAATACAATTTGACAAAATGAATATTTTCTAGAGATGGGCACAAAACAGAAAAAGAACATTTCATTTTGTTTCATTTCCTTTGTTGTTTCATTTTGTTATTAGCATTTTTTAAAAAAATTGTAAAAAAACAAAACAATATAGAATTATTCGTTATACTATATGGGTCTGCTCCCCTGGGAGCCTAGAGGCATGATTTTTGGGTAGTTCAAGAGTTGGGGCAGCAGACTAGACATTGCAATCTGTTTGCAGTGAGGTGGGACCTAGGAATTGATAATGTACAAGTAACATATAGTGGTCTGTTTGGGAAGAGATGGGGTGTCAGGTATATCAGTGCGGAGGAGGATGATTTGATGGTGATTGGGAAAAATCTCATGCAAAAATCATATAAAATCAAGAGGATCCAGTAAGGTCCGGCTTCTTTTACCCATAAACCTCTTTTATTTAAATTTAAAGAGAGAGGATAGGCTACAGGATTGGCGCTAATATGTGGAAGGGTTTGTGTGAGGGTTCGGATCTTACCCTCAGCGGTTCCGAATCACAAACTACAGTCAAGCCGGTTTTTAATAAAATATCAAACAGATTTTTATTGCTTACAGAGTTTGTGGCACTGTAGGTTTGTTCGTGACAACTTTGGCATACTAGAAACAACATTCCCTTCAACATCGGGATCATCATAAATAACATTAACGGGAACACAATGCGGGTTGGCATCTTCTAAGAATGTGGGGGTAAAGGAGATCCCCGGCCCCAACACTGGGTACTGCAGCATGGGTGTTTGGCCCATTGCGCCACAGGTCTGGCAAATCTCTCAGTTTTCCATCTATGAAACCGACTAGATGTTTCTGGCCATTTGAGAGGTCGTACACTCACTGCCCAAATGAATTCTTCTCCCTTACGGACCCTCAAATATTCCGTTTCTCCTTTCTCATCTCCCCTCTCCGTCTGAGTGCCTACACTCTTCAACTGCCGATCCCAACTGTCATTCTCCTTCTCCTTTTCACTCCCTCTCTCCCTCTCTAGCGCACGCTCCTCCCACTCATCTAACGGTTCATCCACCACCCAATATACATCCCATGTGTCCTCGTGCTGATCGCCCTCACGATCTCCCCTGCATTCCTCCTCTAATTCAACTATATGCAATCTTTCCATTTGTGTCTCCATCTCCTTCTTCTCTTCTTCCTCTTGCTTAGGAAGTCCAGACGGCTCACTCCCTTGGCTATTCACAAGGTGGTCCGTCTCCTCACACACCCTCCCCTCCAAGTGTGCCATCTGGGTTTCCTCTTCCTGTGCCCAGGGACCCTGTCGGGAAAAATAGTCCGTGTTAAGATGATCCTTACCCTTTTTATACTTAACTTCAAATGAGAAGGGTTGCATGCTAAGATACCACTGCGTTAATCTAGGTCTTACGTCCTTCATTCTATTGAGCCATAACAAAGGTGCGTGATCAGTTATCAACATAAAGGGTGCACCTAATAAATAATATCTTAAAGACTGCATTCCCCATTTAACTGTGAGTGCTTCTTTTTCTATAGTTGAATACTTTTGTTCCCTTCTATTGAGTTTTCAACTCAAGAACATGATAGGGTGTTCTTCCCCATTTTTCTCCTGAGACAATACTGCCCCTATTCCTCGTTCAGAAGCGTCTGTCTGTAGTATGAAAGGTATACCAAAATCAGGAACTGCTCTTACCGGACAAGAACATAATTTCGTTTTTAGTTTTTCAAATGCCTTTTGTTCTATTGATCCCCACCTAACCACTTTAGGTAATTTCTTCCGCGTTAAATCCGTTAAGGGAGCAGCTATCTCCGAAAAATGTGGAATAAATTGCCTATAATATCTGGCTAGTCCTAAAAATTGTTGTACTTCCTGCTTAGTTCTAGGCCTATTCCATTTTGAAACCTTATCTACTTTATCTTCTAATGGATATATCTTTCCTTGTCCTACTTTGAAACCCAGAAATTTGACTTTTAGTTGGGCTATCTTACATTTAGACGGATTTACTTTCAGATTTGCTTTTCTTAATTCATTCAACACTGCCCTTAAGCGTTGCAAATGTTCTTCCCAAGTTTTACTATAAATGATCACATCTGGGTGTGGCCACCCGAAGCGAGTGCGCCCACGACGTCCTCATTGGACAGGCCGAAGTTGAGCACTGGGTGATTCGCTCTGCCAGGTAATCAAGTAGAGCAGACTGTATCTAAAATTTGTAAGACAGCAGTTAAAACACCAACAGTTTTCCCCTCTTAAATCAAATTATGTAAATCCAGCCTGGCTGTAGGAATTAAAGCTACTCAGTGACCTATCTGTAGTGTCTTCATTTGAGCTCCCTAAATCTTTCTGCATACAATAGCTTAAATATTAGACCCTGCTTGCTTCTGAAATAAACACTGGACTTGACAGAATTGATTTTGTAAACACAAGATATAATCAAAAACATAGAAACAATAAGGAATAAAATACATAACCATTCGCTAAAGAAGCAACTTGCTCCAAAACCTTATAATGTCTGTGCATCAGCAATATTTAAAAGAGTCTCTCCATTTACAGGATCCACCTATCACATGCTCTATCACTGTTTTTCTCATCTGAAACTCTGTTGCACCATAATCAATATTCGTTCCGCAACACTAATGCAATTTTGGTAAATATTGCATAACAGCTTTCAAAAAGGATGGCTGGCTAATTTAAGCAAGAGTGCACAACCCAAGTCATTATGGTCAAAACAGTGTTTGTGATAACATTCCAGATGCTATGAGAAATATGTGCATGTTCGGATTCCAAGGAAGCTGTTTCAACTTAGATCAGTGCTTAGCTTCAGTAATGAACTGGATAAGGAAGTACAAACTGAAACTAAACCAAGACAAGACAGAGGTGCTTCTGGTCAGTCAAAAAGGAGATCAAGGGATAGGGATGCAACCTGTACTGGATGGGATCACCCACCAATTGAAAAAAAGAGGTGCATAGCTTGGGGGTGCTCCTAGACTCATTATTGAGCCTAGATGACCAGGTCACAGCTGTGGCCAGGAGTGCATTTGCACAATTAAAACTAGCATGCGAGATACGCCCGTTTCTTGAGAAACCTGCTCTGACCACTGTGACACATGCCCTAGTGACCTCCTGGTTGGAGTACTGTAATGCACTCTATATGGGGCTACCGTTGGAAAGTCTCAGGAAACTTCAGGGGTACAGAATGCAGCGGCCAGATTGCTGACTGGGGTGGGTTACAGAGATCATATTACACCCCTACTAAAGCTGCTCCACTGGCTGCCAATCAGCTATCGGGAACAATTCAAGGTACTGACCTTGACCTACAAAGCACAAAATGGCCTGGGTCCAAGCTACCTGAAAGATCAAATATCTCAGTATGAACTGGCTTGGGTGCTAAGGTCATCAGGAGAGTCCTTTCTCTCCATCCCGCCACCTTCACAGGTGCGTCTCAGAAGAACACATGAAAGAGCCTTCTCTGTTGCTGCTCCCAGACTTTGGAACTCCTCCCCCTGGAGGCCAGGACTGCCCCATCTCTGCTGTCTTTCTGGAAGCAAGCAAAGACCTTTCTCTTCAGGCAAGTTGACTACCAACTAATGTATATGACTTTATATGGATTACCATACATGATTTCATTGACTGATTTCATAAGAACACTAGAATTTACCATGTTGCTTTTCACCCATCATAGTGGATTTTTCTTTTCTTCTTGCGTAGCTCTAATGTTACCTTTTAATGTTCTAAGGTGCCTCTTCAAATTTCCTGTTCTTAACTTGAATATGTCTTAAATGTTCTGAAATGTATATTGTCCCCATTATTGTAAGCCACCTTGGGTCCTTTTCAAAGGAGAAAGGTGGGGTAGAAATATTCTATAAACAAACAAACAAATAAATAAACAAATAAACAAATAAATAAATAAATAAATAAATAAATAAATAAATAAATAAATAAATAAATAAGGACTTTACATCTAAGAAATAAGTCATGGCAACTTCATCTTTTGCCATGTTTTAACCTGTTGGTACAGCTCTGAAGAAGAGGGTTCTTGCCCTCAAAATATTAGCAACTTTTTTGTTATTTTTCTAGTAGCCTAAAGTTATCACCTGTTCTACTTTTGTATTTGGTTTTTGTAATGGCTATACGGCCCCTCAACTTGTTTTGCTTCAATCATGTGGATGGTCACTGTATACCTCTGTAAGTCAACAGAGTGTTTTGCACTTGACTTATCTCTTAATTTCTACTTTCCCATGGCTCTTGGCCAATAATAAACAAGAGTATTGCTTATAGATGTAAAATTTCTGGAATTTTTTTTTTGGGGGGGGTAGAAAAAACATATTTTTTTCGAAAAATTGAAAAAGAGTTATGTTAGTACTCCCCCTGCCTTTTACAGCTTGAAAGTCATTCTGTTACCCCCCTTCCTCTTCCCCCTCCCCTCCCCACCCTTACCCAGATCTGTTTTTTGTCTCTTTAGGAATGTTTACAACAGACCTTCCATGCAAATGTGCATACACACAACAGCCAATGAATATTTGGTATGAAACATATATTCCATTACATATTATATTGTACATCTCATTCTGTTGCTGTATGTCCAAAAAAGTGGACGTGTCCACAAAATGTTACCTTAAAATATGAAAGTTAGCCTTTAAGGCGCCACATGTTTTTGTGTCTTTTGTTTTGTTTTGTTTGTTTGATTTTTGCCTGTAATCCATTCAAGAAGCTGATCAGGCCCATACCCTTTGGTTCTCAGACAGTCACTCAACAGACTTTCTGGTAATTGTGAACTATCTGTTTTTGACCAGTACTGTTAAAAAGTTGCTGGAGGGTGTTTTCTTTCTTTTCTTTTTTTTTAAAAAAGAACCATTATTTCTTAATGCAGGTTGCAGAACAGAAAAAGTGCTGTGTATCCACATTAATAAAAGATTGCGTTCTGAGAGCTTCAGGGGCCTTGCTAGCATTATTCTAATTTAAGATATTGCCTGCTCAGTACAGTATATTAAAGTAACATAATTAGTAAGCATTTTTCTCCGAGGCAAGTTCAAATGGGGGAAACCACATACACCCAGGCAGATCAATGCCACTTAAATGAACGTCATAAAAAAGACCTGCCTCGTGGTTATTAGTTATGAGACAATAAATCCTAAAGTAGAAAGAACTGCAGTGGTGTAGATACTGTTCTTATATTTGAACCTAACCAAAATAGAAGTACTAAGTAGGCAATGAAAAAATATGCAAAATAAGGACAAACTTTCTTGAAATGTAGCAAAACTTGTTTCTGTGTTCTCTGGAAAGGAATCACTGTAACAAGCGACCAAATGTATTTGTTGGTGTTCCTTTGCAAAATGAGTGAGTGAGTGAGTGAGTGAATGAATAACAATCTAGATCCTACTGAAATAAAAAGGGCGGAGCTATGTGGCCATTACAAAATATAGTGACCCCCTGCCTATCATGGGGGTTAGGGACCCGACCCGACCCGACCCACAATAATTGAAAATCCGCAATATGTGGATGCAGGTCAGGTTGGGCCTGGGGGGTCTAACTGGGGGCTCTTGTACTTATCCCTAGCCTGGCGCTGCCCCCCAAATGGGCCTGCAAGGGCCTTTCCATGCCTTCTGAAGGCCCCAAAAGGGCCTCCCTGAAAACCGGAAGTGACTTTCAGGTCTCCAAAAATCATTTCTGAGGCCTCCAACAGGCCTAGAAAGGCCCTTGGAGGCCTCATAAATGATTTTCTGTGGCCCGGAACTCACTTCCGGTTTACCGGAAATCACTTCTGGTTCACAGGGAGGCCCTTTTGAGGCCTCCAGAAGGCCTGGGAAGGCCCTCGCAGGCCCGTTCGGAGCAGCCTCAGTCCTGGGGTAAGTATGGGAGGCCTGAAACAGGCCTTTCCCACTTACCCCAGGGGGCCTTTTTCATATACTGCGGTCCCGCAATATAACGGGACCGCAGTATATGAACCGCAAAACGGCGGGGAACCAGCGTACAGTACAAATGCAAGACTAGGCTATAGGTGATACCTTTATAAGCCTATCCTAATCTAGATCCTAGTTTTTTTACCATTAATGTGATTTGAAAAGGGAAAGGGGCATAGATAAAATCATTGTATAATTTCTGGGTAAATTTCATTCTAAGCAGGTTTAGACAGACAGAGAGATAGACAGACAGGAGTTTAGAAAGTTACTTTGAAGAAGTGTGAGTGTAACTACATTACATGAGGATGCCATCTGTGATTGGGCAGTCGTTTACTGAAGTGCACAATGCTTTTAAGAAACCACTGTATTTATTCTTCCTAAAAGTAACTTGGCAAATGAAGTATAGTATGTATATGCTTGCTACATATAACACACCCTAAACTTAAACAAACAGTTAAAAGCTGGATTTATGGGCAAGATTTAGTAGCTAATCATGTCATTTTACAGTGACAAACTGTAAATTTGGGGTAATACATTGCACTGTGGTTTAGCAGAACATAAACAAGTTTTTATCTACTACCACCTCTTCTTCCAGTAATATTTAAAGGGCAACCCTAGCAGTTTTAATTTACCACATCTTGGTCATGTCATGAGAAATGTGTTTAATCTTAATTATGTGGTTGGCTTGCTTACAACATACCACCCATGATCCAAGCGGGGTGCCTTATTTTATGAGGCTTGCTAGGTTCAAAGATTCATATTTAAATTTAACCACACTTCCTTGCTTGTGTGGAATGACAAACCAGAATTAAACAGAAGAAGCAAAAGTGTCTGAGATCCTTCTCCAGACCAGATGCGAGGGAGGGATGCGGGGAGACCATGCTTGTTCACACTCATTAAATCATCATTTTTGGTTACTGCCAAACCCCAGCCAAGGGGTATAGTAAAGTAACTACTGTAATTTAATCACCGAACATTGAACTAAATGAAAACAAAATATGCATCAGTTTCTTTTCAAATTAGTTAAAGCTAATTAAATAATAAGAGAACAGTGCCACAAGCAAATGAAAAGTTTATTGAATCAATATTTAAATGCTACTATAAGCTGGGGTAAAATGTTCAAGAAGTACATGGAATGGCCAATCTCAGCTCGGTATCCATGACATGAGTTAAGGCATTTTAAAGACCAGACAAACAGCAACCTAGCTAATAGCTCAATTTGATGCTGCAAAGCACGGGCTGATGACTTTATCAGAAGAGGCAGATTTGATACTGCTAACAAGAGAGGACTCAACAGGACTCACCAAATTCACATGGACACGGTAGGGGTTCTCCCCTAAGTAGTGCTTTTGCTAAGGCTCTTAACTGGAGTTGTTCACTTCAAAACATTTTAAATAAAAAAGTAATAAAATAAACAGGGGAGGAGGAGATATTTGTGCATAAAACCCACTTCTTCTTGGTTTTGAGTCAAGAGGCACCCCCTGCCCTCCTTCTCGAATTACTTGAAATTCTGCCCAATAAAAGAGAGTCTTTACAAGTCAATACGCAGGTTAAGAGGAAACTTCAAAAGCCTAAAAATTAATCTCTAAGAAAGCTACTGGACGAACCGTAACTAAATTGCTAACTGCTTAGTATTATTCCGCTTCAGTTCATTTACAGGCAGAAATCCCATAGTTTAGATCTCCAGATCAAAATTCAAAGAAAGCCTAACTTAAGTCTCCTAGAGGAATGCACTGAGGGGGATGCACATAATGTCTGTCTGGATGCTACTTATGCCAAAAGAGGGTGTTTTGTGTGGGGTGGGGGAAGGGGGGAAGCAGTATAAATAGTTGATAAAATGGCCCGTCTACCTCATTTATTCATATCTATGAGAGATCTGTAGGACTGGTTACAAGTCATAGCACAAGTTATGTACAATTTAGACGCCAGCCTAATTCCCCAGAGTCCTTACATGCAGGCAGAATCACAATAAGTTACTGTAAAAACATTAGGATACTCTCTTTTTAAATCTGAATAAGCTTCTGCCTAATATGTTCACTTGCTAAATTAAATGATAAATTATCAAAGTGCCTACTATGCTGAAAACAAAGCAAAATTCTAAATCCAAGAAGCCAAACTCAGTTCCTTTTACCTCTTCTACCAACTGTGTAGTCAATATTACACAAACAACATTATGTCTAGGAACTGTTTGGGTGACCTTTTGTCAGTCTCTGACAACTGCTGCAAACTCTTTTCTTACTGTTACGAAGTCAACAGTGTGGTTTGAAAACAAAGAGAGACCCAAACGTTTAATTTAGGTGGTATCCCTATTTTGAGCAGTATCTTTTGTGGTTGTTTATAGCCATATTCAAATTGTTTGGATATCATATTCACGTCAACACTGGTTTAGTTTTGTCTACAATAACATGAGCTGGAACACAATTTTTTTAACAAGAGGAGCTATTCTGAGATGTTTTGCTTGTTTTGTCTTTCTCCAAACATGTCTTTCTCCAGGAGGATTAGAAAAATATATGCTGTATTAAATACTATCTTGCAGTAGGATTTTAAATATGTTCCTTTGTATCTTGGCTCACCCAAGCTGGAGTTGCAACTGTTGCTCTGACCGAGGACCTAACTATTTCTATCTAATTAATAGCTCCTTCTCTAGGCTGTGCTCATTTGTTCTGAGGAGCATCAGACTTAATCCATTTTTTCCATATAATATTGTGGATGCAGGCTCCAGAAATACAACCCATTTGCCAAAATTAAAAATGAGTAAGACTGCTGTTTGATCCAGTAAGGGGGACCATGTCACTTGCTTTCTGATTTTCATGCACTGAAGCACAGTGATCATGTGGATAAACCTTTCTATTTGCAAGTAGAGCAAAAGGAAGCCGATCAACCACAAAGTCTGCTTTCCAGTTAGCTGGAGCTCAATGGAAAGATTTACCATCGTTTCAGAAATTAAGCATATCAAGAGCATTGAGCTTAGCTCCCAAAGCCTACAGGGGCCACTAAATGTGGGCAATATTTAATATGTGGAGCAAGAGAGCAAGCTGATACCCAGTGGTCCACCCAGAAGATCTATCTGCTCATTGGTTCTTCAGCCCAAAACGTACACGTATGCAAGTTTGACACACTTCTGTGCTGCTAATCTATAAGCATACAGCTTGTGCACAGATCATGTCTCTGTAAATGAGTTTGATCATCACATGGAGGTTGTCAGGTTCAAGCAGCCAGCACAGCCCTCTATAGATTATGTCCATATTAAGTTGCCTGCAAAAGATATCAAATCTTCTAGGAAAAGGCAGAAGCTTTCTGCAGATTCGTAGCTTATCAAGGTATTATTAGAGTGCACCAAAGACAAGCAATGTAAATTTGCTGCATCTTTTAAAAAGTGACATTAGTACAACAATGCAGTTCTGTGTTTATCAATACAGATCTGGCTCTCATTGTGATAAATGGGGCTTGCTCTCAGGTAAATGAGTATAAGATTGTAACCAGTATGATGAGAATCTTCAAAACAGTTTATTGATTCTCAGATCCTTCTAAATGTCATCAAAATGCACAGAGATCCTGCATTCCTCAACTGTTATGTCTGGGATACAATTCCTGGAACTTAAATGCACAGAGATCCTGCTTTCCTCAGCTATTATTTCTGGAATGAAGTTCCTGGAACCCAAAAATGCCTCTATGGAAACCCCAACCCTGATATTTGTTTAATTGGAAAGGACCTAAAATACCTGAACCTATATTCTAAAAATTATGGTAAATCCTGAATTCATCAAATCCAAGGTTGTCCTCACATGATCCTTCACCAAACAGCCTCTGACAAAGAAACCCAGGATGCCTTTTTAATATTCAATCAGTCTTTTTGATGGCTAATCCCACAAAGAGAATCCCGTTTCCGTTATGATTAAATCTAAGAGAAAGCCCTTTCTTTCGTTAATTTTCAATCAAAGAATGCTTACATATGTTACTGAAGCATGCATTCTGGTAATGTATCCAGGTTTGTTTAAGTTATTAGTGTCTGTATAATCTGATAGATATTGACTGAAATCAAAAGGTCTTATGCTGATAAGAGCTGATTAGATTATTTGACTGTTAAACACCTTCATTTTAGTTCAATAAAGCACCGAGGTTTGGTTTGTTCAGTATTATACTTTCTAAAGGCTGATTCATTTATGTTACAGATTAGGTGTATACATCTGTGTGTATGTGCTTAAAGCAAAAGGTTCCCCACACACATGTATATGAGTTTACATCCATTCAAACTGCTGGGGTTAACAGCAGGAGCTCGCTCCGCTGCGTGACACCCAGGATTTGAACCGCTGAGCTGCTGACTTTGCAGCCGACCACTTCAGTGCTTTAGTCCACTGAGCCGCCACACCCCCTGGTTTGTGTTTATTGGACCACAAACCCCAGAATTCTCTATTTTGGAAATTCAATCTAAATTGAGGAAAGTTGGGGTGGAAGGCTCCATGGCTGAGTTTGAGCCTACAATAACTTCCTGTTGGAAAAGGAAGCAGGCACTGGGAGCTGTTTCCTTTTTCCACAAGAAACTAGGCCTAAGCTCTTCCAGTCCAGAGCCATGAAGACATCTAGCCCAACCTTCCTCTTGGTGAACACAAATCAGGAGTCACTCCAACAACTGGAACACCCAGAATGGAGAATTTTGGGATTTGGATTTTTTTGACCTGCATGGTAGGATCGATGTCCTGAAAAGAATGTGCATTATTATATTGGTTTTGTGAACTCTGCTGAAACAGCAGGATGACTTGCATGTAAATATAACAATAAATAAAATGTCATGTGTGCCATCTCAATCAGAGCTGAAAAGACTGCAGATGAACCTTTCTATCATCTCACAAACTTCAAGTGCAACACAAGCAGTCAGACGCATCAACCAACATACAACATGTTACATCCATCAGAGGAACACCACTGAACAAAGCACTCTGACCATGTGTTCTCCCATTTCTTATCAACATGTTAAGAAGCACTCACAATATAATGCTGTATGACACAAAGGACAGCAGCTAACAGGCATAAAGATTTGAAAGACCGTCTCTAAGAGATGGCAGAATCCATGTCAAAGTGAATGAAGAGTGTTTGTGTCTAGTAGTTTCCTCTGGGGAAGCTCTTCAGCAAGCAGCCCTACCATTGGGCAGAGTGGGGCAGCTGCCTCAAGTGCCAGAGGCTAGTTGAAGCTCTTCTTCAGTACAGAACAGGAAACTTTTCCTCCACTGATGAGGAAGGAAGATAAGAGCTTGGAGGTAACATGCTGGTGTGATGTGGGAACACCAACATCATCACATTTGGGTTCAATGAGACAAATGGATGCTGCTATTTTGAAAGTAATGTTTGTGTCAACATTGTTATCTAAAAATGCTACTCTCTAGATGTGTTAATTGGTTTAGTTGTAGTGTCTTCTTTCACTTTCAACAATGATGTTCAGAGAGACAAAACGAATGGCAAATGGTTTATGACGTGATCGGGCAGGCTGAAAGCCCATGTTGGAAACACAGATGCTGAACAGAGACCCAGAATAGCTGCTGGACTTGAACAAATACAATCCACATCAAGATCTCAATAAAAATAAAAATAAAAATAAAAGAACTGCTTAAAAATAAGGCTAATTAGTGGTGCAAAGGTCATTAAAAACAACTCTAATTATGACTAATAGCTTTAGAAACTGCACTGTGGCTATGTTTTGACGTCTGGCCATTGGTGTGTATGACAGAATGTGCTTATATGGCAAATGACAAGTTGTAACACAATTATGTTTTCCCCTTGCCAGGTAGTTTTCAAAGTTATGTGCATCTCCTGCTGGGACAGAACAGCTGGAAAATAGCACAGGTCACTGCTGGCTTTCCCCCTCTGTCCCTCTCCCTCCCCCCTTCCTTCTCTACTCTTTTAAAGGCTTTGTTCTCACTGTAGAGAAAGAGAGAAGATTATTTTCCCTCTCCTCTGGTCGGAGCCATTTTTCAGTGTGAAAGAATGCCTGAGAATAAATTAGCCAAGAGAGATCCTAGAGGTCCTTTTGATAGGAAAGTCGGAAAGGACGGGAAATGTTAAATAATATGCATGTACAATAGACAGAGCCGGCCCTAGCGTGGGACAGGTTGAAGCAGCCGCCTCCAGTAACAGTTGCTGAGGACCATAGAACAGAGCCAATACAGGACAGGACAAAGGCATGAGTCCTTTCTAGCTGGTCCTGCACTTCTGAAAGCAGACTCAGTCAGAGGCTGGGATATGAAAGCAATACCCCCTTTCCCATTGTTTACAATTCAACTACTAATCCATTCAGAAGGAAAGAGGAGATGCATCATTTTATCCTTCATCTCAGGCAGCAAAATGTCTTGCACTGGTTGTGACAATACATAAGCACATACCAGTGTGTGATCGTTGATTGTTTTATACTAATTTTATGGTGCATTTATTTTATTTGCTGTCCACCACCCCGAGTAGTGATTTGCTAGATGAGCGGTATATAAATTGAATAAATAAACAGACAGATAGATGGATGGACAGGCAGATAGATTTTTATTCACAGAAATGCAAAAATATCCTCCAAATATCCTTTCCAAATAGGCAAGCCTAATATTGAGAAATCTTGTGTTGGTGGTTATAGAAAACTCTGAGGGTATTGGCCACATGGCTCCCCCTTTTTAATTCAATGGAACTATGAGGCTAGAGAAAGAGCCAACCCCCTCCCCCTCCCACGGTCATGTACCAAGAAGAAGGCACATGGACTCTCAACAGCAGCAGAGCAAGACTGCAACCACTAGATAATATTCCTTTTTTCTTTAATCTGATCCCAATTGGCTATTACCTTGTGGGTTTACTAAATTATACCTCAGTCCCCAAATGGAGGACATGGGTTTTCTGTATCAACCACACATACACATCCCAGCCAAACAGAAACTTATATGTTTCGAAGAAGAGTATGTTTTGAAGAATAAACTAAGACCAGACATGTCCAAACTTCAGCCCTCCAGATGTTTTGGACCACAACTCCCACAGCCCTTGGTCATTGGCAATCTAAGCTTAGAATTCTGGGAGTTGTGGTCCAAAACATCAGGAGGGCCGAAGTTTGGACATGCCTGATTAAGACAGACCTTCTTGGTGAAAATCATCTTGCCAAGAACTTTACATATAAGATTAACCTCCTGGCAACCCCCATCTTGCCATATTTGGACTTTTGGCACTTGCTTTGAAGAACTGGAATTGTCCACAAAAGCTTGCAATGATTTTTTTTTTTTACTTTTTATTAATGGCCTAAAAAGTCATCACCTATGCCCTAGTCTTGCATCTAGGAATAACAAATGTAGCTGTAGAAGGATCCTGAGTAGGAGATAAAGCAAGCCATGTCTGTAAAACACTAGGGATTTATACTGGTAAATGCATGAGAAGATGGGGCGGAGGATGGAAGCACTGAGAAAGGAAGTTTCAAAAGGCAAATGTGTCTTCTGCTCTGAAGCTGAGAAGAGATGTGTGTTTATTTACCTGTTTGATTTATACCCCACCTTTCTTTCAAGAACTCTAGGCACCTAAATGGGAGGTACAGAGATAAACACACCCTAGAAATTAATTTGGACCCAGCATTAGTCATACTTAGATCAGACCAATTGGAATCAACTACAATTTCAGGGTAGAATTTCTGAGTAAAATCAAATCTGGCTTCAACTTCTTTGGACCTTGGTCTTTTCTTAAAGAAAGATTTGACCGTACCCTGTTTAAGACACACAACTTGTATAGACCATACTCAACAAAATGAAGGGACAGACTTAGTACCGTGAGATCCAGTTCATAAAACAATATCTCTTCTCTCACACCAGTACCTTTTTATGGCTTATTCACTACACACCCAGAATGTATCCGCATGTACGCACACACTTTGACAGAACCATGGGTCTCAAACATTTCATTGTGCTTCACTAGCACCCAATCCTATCTCTGTGAAAGAAAGGGATGTTCTGGACAGGATTTTTCTGAAACAGAAAGGATTTTTAGCTCCTTGGTGCTGGATTGTGGCACTTCCTACGCTGTCTCTTGGCCTCTTTAGAAGGCAACTGCAGATAAAGTATCTCATACAGTAGTGATGGGGAACAGAGGAAATTCTATCACCTTTTGTTCATACCATTTTATATAATCCCCCAAATGATATCTGCCCCCTCACTGCCTTACAATAAAGCAACATTGCTTCTCACTGTAAACTTTCAGGTTTAAAACTATGGTGCTAATTTGGGAAAAGTAAGAGAGCTCATAGCAAAACATAGGCTATAAAATGTATTGAACAAGAACATGCCATTAAAACATAGAAATACTACATGAATAATAAAAGGGTTGGTATAATGAGGGTGAATGAACATATGTTCTTGAATATACAGTACATACCGTATATATCCCATAACTGTCTATGGAGGAATGAGCTCAGCAGCCATTGACACTGATCGTTTCATTTCATCCTATCACATTTTATTTGTGATAGCATCCTAAGAGAAACAGAAAGTAAACCTGTTCTGATGTACTTGATGTGGTGATTTGCAGGTTTTGAAAACCTGTGCCAAATAAAACCTGTCATCCTAGTAGCCAGCAGGTGGCCATGTATGGAATGGCACCTCACCTAACACCCATGACTGCTGCCACACGTTTAGTCTGGCATGCGGCAAACACCAACTGAATATTGGCTTTCATCTTTATGGGGCTTCTAGATGACATGTCATCAATGCTACCCCCCTTTTCATATGCAAATGTTACATATAGAACTGAAGAAGCACAATAGGATGGCCTTGAATCTACAAAACGGCGGGGAGCTTAACAGAGATGAAAAGCAATACCTGGGAGGATTCTGTTCTGCTGTGAAAGGTATGAGCAAATTGACAGAAGAGCTTCCATTCTCAAAGATCATTCTAGAAGTCTCACAACAGAAAATAAGTAAGTCTATTTTTCCTTCAGTTAAAGCAGGCATGTCCAAAGTCAGGCCCGGGGGCCAAATGCGGGTCATTTTCAAATTTCGAGCTGCCCACAGTCTTCTCCCCACCGGCTCAGCCTGTCACACATCCCCGCCAGCTGGCCCCTCCCCATACTGGATGGAAATGTCAGCTCCTTGCATGTCCTAGAGGCTTGTCCAAAGTCTGGCCTGGGAGTCAAATATAGCTGAATGCTCTCCCCCCCCCAACATGTTCACCTCACCAAATCTGGCCCTTCTTGCAAAAAGTTTGGACACCCCTGAGTTAAAGGGATAGGGAGGTTAGGATAATTCCCTACGCGTCTGGAGAATCCAGAAAGCCAGTGAGGAATGATGTACGGAACTCATTGGTTCTTCGTTGCCAATCAAATACCCTGCAGTGATAAACCAGAAGACTGATAGATCTGGACATGTCTGAAATTGTTGACTTCACTGCTTTATTGATAATAAAACCACAAGCATTCATTCATCTACATTTGACACTATAGAGTGGCTTTTATGCCAGATGGTGCAGTATATAAGTCAAACAAACAAACAAACAAACAAACAAACAAACAAACAAATAAATAAATAAATAAATAAATAAATAATATCATGCTCTTAATATTATAAGTTAGGCAGATCATTGCCTGGAAAAGATATCTTTCTGAACTCCCAGAATCTACCATTTAAAAAAGTGTGGGTCTAAATGAGGGCATATTAGCCAGTGCACTAGAAGGGGACACTGTATAATGTACCCTTCTGGTGGATCAACATTTTATCTCCAGGGAGGTAGCCATGTTAGTCTGTTTCAACTTGTTGACCAAATTAAGGTAAGGACAACCATCACACCTTTTCCCACTTTTAATTTGGTCATACAGAAGGAAGTGGGCAACATCCAGTTGCTTGCCAGAGGTAAGGGCATTCCCACCCCCACCAAAGAAGATGACAGGGACAGGAAAACCTGGACTCATATTGGGTGGCACCAACTTGGCTCAGCGCCATGAAGCAACACCTAAATCATACCTGTGGCTCCTCACAGCTCCGACATCAAAGATGGGCCCAGAATCTAAACAGCCACAAGGAACACTATAGATCTGCCTTTCATCCTCCAGCTCTGCCCTTAAGTAAAGCCTGCTCTTCACTAACCTGCCGTCTGTCGCCCTTTAAAGAATGACTCAGAAAGGTTTCCCTTGATGACGATTCAAACTATTGGGGGCTATTTTCTAAGGAAATATTCAAAGCATCTCACAAAATAATAATAATAAAACCGACATACTATAAAACATTTCACAGTGTAAAATTTTAACGATTACCCTGTTTCCCTGAAAATAAGACCTCCCCCCAAAATAAGCCTTAGCAGGATTTCTATGCATTTGTTAAATATAAGCCCTACCCTGATAATAAAACCTAGTGGTGGGCGTGGCTATGGTTGTGTGCAGGGCTGACATTCAAGCATATTATACTTAATAAAAGTAAGACATCCCCTGAAAATAAGTCCTAGTGTATCTCCTTGAGAAAAAATAAATATAAGACAGTGTCTTATTTTTAGGGAAACACGGTACCACCCACTTCCTTGGGCATATGGAATAAGTTTAAATCTACA
The DNA here is from genome assembly GCA_029282475.1 of Phrynocephalus forsythii. Classification (NCBI taxonomy): domain Eukaryota; kingdom Metazoa; phylum Chordata; class Lepidosauria; order Squamata; family Agamidae; genus Phrynocephalus; species Phrynocephalus forsythii. The sequence continues at coordinate 41,292,180 of JAPFRF010000001.1, forward strand.
TTGAGCATGGTTGTGGAGGTAGTGAAACGTTAAACGGGACTGAGATGCTGAGATCTCCATTTTTGACCTGAGTAATGAATTTAAAAAGTAACAGTGGCATACAAAGGCAATTAACAAACATTCAGACTGTTGTTTATGTACATATCCCAGGAATAAATATAATTATTGGCTTGCCTGGCAGTTACCAGGGAACAGTTAAGCTACTGCCTTTCAGATGTAAAGGTAAATATGTTGGTTTCAGGCAGACATTAGTCAGGCTGAGGCCAGAAGTTTGTCAAAGAAAACAACCTTTTTGCTGTACACAAGCCGTTATGGGAAAGCAGCTTCCTAATACAGTACATGTGCTAAGAAAGCCCAGTCTCTATAGATCCACCTTAGAATGTATGAATGTAACCCATGTCAGCTATCTCCACATAATAACTGTATTAAAAATATACAGATACTAAGAACAAAAATTATTTATCTTTAAACTAGAACATCTCTGCAAGAACAACATCAGAGTAAAGCCAATTTAAACACTAGGACTCCTCTACATGACACCAAACATGTCATGTAGAGGAGCCAAACACAGTCATAAAAAGTTAGCCACACAAAACATGTATGCAGTAGTCTGTGGGTATGGAATCATCCCATGGTGGAATTCCTATAGAGCAGTGGTTCCCACCCCTGGGAAACCCAGGTCTTTGTGGTCTCTAATTCCCAGGAGCCTTCACCACCTGCCATACTGTCCAGGGTTTCTAGAAGTTGCAATCCAAGAACACCGGACCACCACTCGACCCCGCCCGCCGCCACCGTGATAAAAAAAAAGCACTGATGATGTAGAGGAGCCAAACACAGTCAAAAAAGGGTTATCCAAGGTTGAGAACCCCTGGGAAACCCAGGTCTTTGTGGACTGCCGCAGAGCAAGTGTGAAGGGAACAGAGTTGGCTCATTGGGCAAGGTAACCTTGATGGCCCTCTCCTCTTGATGGACTCCCATTTTATTTTCTTTCTGCCCTCATGGTGTACTGATTTGCCTTTTCCCCCAGGGCCCAGTTTAGAACTACAGTAATTCAGAACAATGCCCAGATGAGTAACACAATGCAAGTGGTAGATGCTTCTCTGGTTCCTTGCCATTGTCACTGCAGGCATGCTCAGGGTGGGAAGGAAACACAGGTCCTTTTGTGTATCTAACACTTGGAGGCATATTACTCCAAGATTTTTTTAAAAAAAATCATCCTAGACCTTCTATCCGTTTGTCTGCTGAGTCATACAACTTTGTAGAAAATATATCATGTCCAAAAAACGATTTCTTAACTTAAAGCAATTTACCTCCAAAAGTTGCACCACTAGGCAACAGGATTTGAGACAATGATTGCAGGACTAGGAGAAAATCTTGAAAACATAGATAAATGAGCACCGCCATAAAAAGTGGGAAGGTAAACAGTGTTCCGTGCAGCACATCACTGGCTCTTTGGCTTGAAAACAGAGATGAGTACTGCCCCTAGAGTCGGACATGACTAGCAGGCATGAACAGGGGGAACCTTTACCTTAGACCCTACCTAAATGCCAGTCCTGGGGTCAAAGGTCTGCAAATCACCACATTTGCTCTACTCCCTCATTCATGTCATAAGTCAGCTCTAGAACTTTCCAGTTTAATAAAGAAAACGTGTTTGAATATCAGGACGCAAGAATCTTTACGCTGCAAGATACATTCAAAACACATAAGACAGATCACAAGAAATCAGAGCAGAAGCAAATGTACAGTGGCTGAAATCAAACCAAATGGAATTCATGATCAGTGGATACATGCTGCAAATATCTAGTCAGCCCATCACCCTGAAAGCTTTGGAGTAGAAGTATGGATTGCTACACAGTATAGCAGTTTATTACCTTGGTGCTATATCTGCATATCAGTGATGCAATCTTATTCTCTATCAGAATCTGATACCCTTCCCCCCTCCGTACGCTGTGGCTAACACTTTGAGAGTGTGTCTACCTACTAGGCAATTCACTTAGAGGTAGGATTTAATTATTATGTAAAATAACTGGGAAGAAATGTCCTATGGAATTCCTTCCCTAAGTCTTCTGCCAGTTCATATCCTGCTACAAAGCAAACTAAAAGCCACTCTTAATTTTGGATGGAAAAGCATTCTCCATGGGTTACAGAGGACACTCAGTCAGACTCCAGACCCGCTGCTTAAGTGCGCTGTTACATTTTCAGGCAATGGAGTCTTGCAGAGGCAGAAAAACAGCTGTTCCAGCAGAAACTGACAGTGGTCACTCTCCTCCTCTTCAAATGTATAGCCTACCTGGGGGGGGGCAGCACCCATGATTTCAGAGGTGATTGCCCATAGAATAAGAACTGCTGGATGACAGACACAGTTTTTAAAAGCATGGGAGATAAGAACACAATTGTGGCTGATTGTGATGTTGGCAATCTCACACGTCCAGTGCTGGAGGAAGTATTTTTCTGCATGCTACTTCCTGGGACAATCTGACTGATCCCACCCACGTCTTGCCTGAAGGCCTTCTAGGCATTTGGCGAGCGGGGGGGGGGGGACACCAAATGCTGAACTGAATTGGTCTTTTATCTACTCCAGCCTCACTCTTCCTATGTACTGAAGCAAATGCCCATATACACTATACAGTATAATGACGGCCTTTCAATTTATAGAGCACCACTGATCTTAACATCAGTGATCTTTGTACACCAGTTTACAAAAGGAAGAGTAAAATTTTCAGTCCAAGATTCATTATGGGAGGAGACCAACAAAGGAGAAGGACCTTGAATGAATAACAAGAAAATAACCTGTGTATAGTTAACTAACACATATCCTGGCTATTTTCACAGGGTACGAGTTGCCAACAACCAGAAAGATAATGTATGGCATTCTTAATATCTGAGTGGGGAGGTCATTACTGATTGTTTGGTTTACACAGCACATGACATGTTGCCTTTGACTCAAGGGAAGGAGGGAGCTGACTGAGAAAAACAACAGAGGAGCCATACAGGATATCCAGACATACAAGGAAGTCAGATTCACCACTAAATGTCTATAAGCTTTTCTCTTTTGTCAGCTGTTCTTTCAGAGGATAATGTGTGTATGAAATAAGAATGGATCTCTGTATTCTCTTAGTAGATTCAAAGACCATAGCTTATTTCCTTTTACGGAGGGATGGAAAGAAAGAAAGAAAGAAAGAATGAATGAATGAATGAATGAATTTTAGATTCTTGTTTATTTCTTGACCACTTGCTCTCTGAAGGCCTGAGTACAGCTGCACCTGTGCAGTTCTTACTGTCTTCTCCTTCCCAATACATGCATTGAACTACAGGGTCGGCCCTGGTTAGTACTTTGATGGACCAACCAGGAAGACCAGGCACTGTAGGCACCTGGAGTAGGAATTGGCAAACCACTCCAGTATTCCTGCCAAGAAAACTCCATGGGCATGGGGTCACAAAGAGTTGGTCATAACTGTAATGATACAACAACAACAACAACAACAATAACAACAACAACAACACAGAGAAGGAAGTACATGGTGCAGACTAAAGATAGGCACAAAATGGAAATACTTCATTTCGTTTCGTTTTGTTTCTTTAGTAGTTTTGTTTTGTTTCATTACTAATGAATTTTTAAAGTAGTTCTGTTATGAAACAAGATGAAACAAAACAAAATGCTATGCTCCCCTGGGTCCTAGAGGCACCAAAATGGCAGGGGGCTTCCTCAAGTTCTTCCCTGTAAGCCCCTGAAATTTGGAGAGGTTTGGAGTTCAAGGGTCTGAGTTATTAAACTCCAAAGGAAAATATTCTAATTGCAAGCCGGTGATAGGGGAGGAGAAGGAGGGCCAGGTCGGCCTGCTTGGCTGGGCTGGGTGCCTGCCATGGCAGTAGCAGCAGCGGCTTTGGTGGTGGTGGTGGTGGTGGTGGTGGTGGTGGAGGAGGAGGAGGAGGAGGAGGAGGAGGAAGAAGAAGAAGAGGAGGAGGGCCAGGTCGATTCCCTTCATCTCAGTGAGCCAAGACCTGGTGCCCCCTCCTCCGGCCAACGCCTCAGGGCCTGGCCTCTTGCCTACAGGTAATAAGGGGAGAGACAGAGACTGCTTTCCGGGGGGAGGGGTCACTTGTTTGCATTTCTGCTCCCTGAAATTTCTGTATACTGTAGTTTGTGTCATTTTTCTATCAATTTTTCTATGCATTGGAACGGATTAACCCATTTTCAATGCATTCCTATGGGAAATCGCAAAGGAAAAATTGTTTAACATAATTCCATTTGGAACGAATTAAGTCCTTTACACAAGGTACCACTGTATTTTCATCTAGCCCAGGCATGTCCAAACTTCGGCCCTCCTGATGTTTTGGACCACAACTCCCACAGCCCTTTGCCATTGGAAATACAGGCTTGGAATTCTGGGAGTTGTGGTCCAAAACATCAGGAGGGCCGAAGTTTGGACATGCCTGATCTAGCCTTTTGGGGGCATCAGCCACTGCAGTCTGTAAAATACGAAGGTTATAGGCCTACCAGTTTCTGGAACAAAGAGACCACAGACATTATGCTGTTTCAAATTCCTAAACTTTTGCTGCTGATTCAAATTTGGGGGCAGGAGGTAGCTAATAAGTGCAACATTTTCCATACCATTTTAGACCAGTTGTAGAGATTCTCATTAGGAGAGAGGGGAGAGACCCTGATCTAGTCACTTGCCTTTGGTAAAATGCCAGGCTCTGTTACTTTTACCGAAGGCCTCCCAGGGATCAGTGGCTCTTCCTGAAGCCACCAACCACACCACCTGCTGCTGAAAATCTAATTATAGCCATGACTCAGCAGCCAGGGCCTCTCAAAAGGTAGGTTTGGGCCTAGCAGGAAAGTGTGGGAGGGAGGTGAGAAACGCATTCCCAGTAGCCAAATGCTATTCTTGTCCCATTGCTCTAACCTCACGATTCTAAGTCCATCAATAAACCACAGAAAAGTCGCCAGCAACGCCAACGCCATCCCATTATATTAAAGCAGAGCCCTCCCATGGAACCTGGTCACAGCAGACATTTGTCAATAGGCTAGCCAGGGGTATACATGTAAAAGTACAAGTGGGAGACAGAGTCTCAAGATGTACTGTCAATGTAGACTTTATTTTCATCTAGAAAAACTCAGGCTCAATGCGTTTCAGCTGTGGCGTTCTTCAGAAGCTGCACATAAGAGACAAATATGTATTATTTTAAAAACAACTGGCTAGGGAAAGTTGCAGTTCATTTTTCTCATATAGTTAACAGTATAGACTGATGAACATGCACATAATAAGATCAATAGACTCCCACATTGACTGTATTTTTATGCATCCTGAGAATCTGTCTCCCATTTGTACGGTTGCCACCAGTGGATGTACCCGTTCCCTCTGCTCTGTTTTACAAGGGTAGAGAAATAAAAAGAACATGGAGAAGAAAACCAGCTCTATAAGACCAATGAATACTGCGAATGGATTATGATGGAGCTAAGCTATGTGCTCCATTAATTATGCAGGGACCAACTGGGGATCTTTTTCTTCTTTTACTTACATACAAATGGCTGAGGCCCTGATCTAAATTGGAGCTTTCTCTCTTGGGGGAGAGAGCTAAAAATAAAAGGCCCCCAACAAAAGGGAATTGGGAGGTGAAGGTGGCGGTTAGGAAAACAGCATTGGAGAGAAAGGTTTAGACCTCCACTATCAGTGCATAATGGACCCAATCTTGATTGGCAGACCATCCCGCATATTTGCAAATAAGTAAGACAGGAGGCTCAGCTGCACAAGATGTATTTAAGGTAGTGTGTATCTCTGTGGGAGGATTCTCAGTCACCAGGTGAGTTTATCTGGAAGTTGTGTCATGGCAACTGGACCTTTTCTTGAAATACTGAAACGTTTAGTGGCTCCTCCAAACAGCTTCGTCAGTCTGAAGAACGCTAATTGCAAGTCCTCCATTTTATAGTTCACTTTGACCTCACTTCACCCTAGTCTGAAATAGGCTCATAAGATGAACAATGGCTTGAATAGGTTTGTTAGATAGACAATAGTCTCAATAGACCTCTAGGTGAACAATGGCCTAAGGTGCTGAAACCCATAAAATATGGGCCGTTAGCTATGGCCTTGGTGGCAGAGGGGTGAAGTATTTTTTTATTTGTCTGGGTACTGTTGAAATCACTGCCTGATAAGTGGCAGATAGACTGTGCCTGAGCCCCCATCCCTGTTTTTTTCAAACCCACAAAAACACTAAGGCAGCGACTCCTTCACCCAAAAGACCCAGCACCAAAACACATAAGCAGCAATATAGTATATGCAGTCCAATGCAGTGAGGAATGTGCAGACCATTAAACATTAAACCATTGAACTATCATGACTCAACTTCCAGAAGAACGTAGTATGTAGTTTTGGCCTTCCTCTCATTCAGAAGGCATCAAGAAAAACTCTAAGTCAGGCATGTCCAAAATTCGGCCCTCCTGATGTTTTGGACCACAACTCCCAGAATTCTAAGCTTAGATTGCCAATGGCAAAGGACTGTGGGAGTTGCAGTCCAAAACATCTGGAGGGCTGAAGTTTGGACATGCCTGCTCTAAGTTAAATACCAGTAAATTGGGTGTTACGACATCCACCCCTTTAGTAGGATCTGGTTGGTTCCAGTGGGAAACCAGATGTTTGACTAGACATAATTTTTGTCCTATCCAGTAGGATTCCGCTTGGGTTCTTAGATGTATATGGCAAAGTAAGTCAGAGTGGCTTAACTCACTACAAAAAGACCACAAACTGAAGGCAGACAGGTAGGAAAAAATGTACAACAGCTCTTCTGTGATTAAACTGCAGTGTCCAGTTCTTCAATTTCTGTTGTTGGTTCTCTCATTAAATATACGGTTGATTCTTTTTCAGCTTGGACACAGTACACAAAATAATATTTTAGAGCAAAGTGTCAACTTATTAGCAAGACAACTCCTCTTTACCTGCCTTTTTGAAGGGAGATTTTTATTTGGCAATATGAGCAGCTTTTGGCAGCTCTGTAACAACTGTGTTGTTAAAACCAAAATGTTTTATAATCTGCAGTAAGAAACATGGCTGTGCTCAAGTACAGTTCTACTTTCACAGCATTCCTGTCTTCATATGTGATTGTTCCTCTTTAAATACATTGATTCCTGAACCATAAATCTGAAAGGGATGGCTGAAACCAGTGAAAGGGAGAATCAGAGAAATGTTCACCCTCTTGTTCACCGTGAGCTTGCATGACTTCTCTTTCCATTCCATTCCATGCACATGAATAAACAGATCAAGGTTACTGTTTTCTGTTGCTTTCTGTCACTTCATACAGCCCAGCCATGTTCAAAAGTAGCTGCTTGTGCAGCTGCCATGGCCATTTATTGGCATCCTGAAATTGGAATGACTGCCCTTCTGTGAGCAGTAGTCACGGAGGGGGCCAGCCCTGGCTAGAAGGGCTGTGGAGATCCTAGGCCCTGGTTAGGATCTCAAACAGGATTCTGATAACCAGGACTCATTCAAATTGGAAGTCACTGAAAACCTTATTCTAAGGGAACACCCTCCTCTTCCATGCCAATCACTTGCTACTTTGCAAACCTGGTTGGACAGCTAAAAGAAGTCATAGAAGCTAGCTGGAGAAATAAGGGCTGGGAGTTCAGTCGTCCATTGCGACTTGTAGCCTGTCTGTTCTTGCGCAAGCTACACAACTCTGAAGTGCCCTCAAAAGAAGGGAATGGTAAATTTCTTCTGAGCAACTTATATGTAGAAAACCCTTTAAAATGTCGGCATCAACTGGACAGAACATAACTGCTATTGTTAGTGCCCTTCGGTAGATTCAGGTAATACATCAGGTGAAACCTGATAGAGGTCCCCCCAAGTACTGCCCTTCAAAGGTCTATACAGTACTGGACTCCACAGCAATAGAATGGAATTTGAGAAGAATACAAAGGAGACTGTTGGGGTTGAGACTTTGAAGAACCTGTTGCTTGCTACCCTGGGACCTGTCCAAGGTTCTGAAGAAGCTGTCTTTGACTACACTGCCTCTTCAAATACAAATTTGATTAGGTACAGACTTCTTGCCCATTTGTGTCTTCTGTTCAGTATCTATTTGATATTACTGCTGGACTCGCATCCTTCAACCCTCACCTGCGGGCTCATCCTCACCAGTGAAGGTCCTTCTAGTCCAAAGGCCCAAAGTTCAGGAACTGAAAAGCCACACTGAGGTTCTAAATTGCCTGCCTCTTTGATCTCATCTCTTTCGAGAGATCGTTCATACACTTTTGGTTCTGAAGAGTCATCACCCCAGAAGGGAAGCTCCCAAAGAGCTTTGGCACATCCTTCAGGCATGCAGTGTTTTTGAGATTTACTGCTCTGAAAGGGAAAGAGGCAACTCTTCAAACAGGTGGTCTGTGTTTGCCAGGGAGTTTTGACTGGGCACAGGTCCCTGGCACACATGTCCAGATGCTTGAATTTCAATTCTTTTCTTTTTGCTTTATTTGTCCCCTTTAAACAGCAAGTACAAAGGCACTGAACAGCTTGCAGGAGTGAAATGCAAATTGTTCCTGAGGCTATACATTTAGGAAAGGAGGGATGCCAAACACCTGGCCAGCTGGAAGAAATGACGGGTTTGCAGCTTGGTGAATTATAAACCGTGTGCCTGCAGCTCATGAACACATTGCAAAATACTGATTTTCTTCACATTGCCAGCCCCTCTCTATAAAACTCTTACCTCGCATGAGCAAAGATTGAGTTGATGTACAAATGGGACCACATGCATTACTTTCTCTTGAAACTAACTGCTAAAAGTGGGGTTAGTAAAATACTGAGTGTGGTCCAAATGTCTGTGAAATTCCAGGTGTGTCCCTCTGTGATACACCCCAATGGCTTCATCTGATAAACGCACCTCCAACACTGCAAAAACTCCAGCCGTGCAACTGGAGTATAAAAGCACAAATGGATCCATTACTTCTCTGATCTTCCTTTCTTGTCATCATTTAAGACTTTATTTCCCCACTTTTAGGTGCATAGGCACGAGACTATTATGTTCCAGTATTTTAGACATGTATTTATTTCTTCAGCTTTCAAATACTGTATATGGCAATAAATAATATTAGGTACATGCTGTCTGTTTCACAAGAGAAGGGACATAGAGGAAGTCTAATCATAGATATTCTCATAGCCATCAATATTTTAATAGTGATCACACTTCTCCTTTAAGAGAAACCACAAGGTGCAAGAATGAAGCAGGGGGTTAGCAAAAAGTGCTGCCCTGAATATCAGACATGCCCCATGTTGTCCTTCTCCCTATACATACTCTGGCAGACTGGACGTCTGTGAAGGGAGAACTTTAGCACGTGCAGCTGTGCACAGAACAACAACATCATGACTTGTAACTCCAACACCACAGCACGTACAGCTGCAGAATGCATGAAGTCCCTGCTTCTACAGATGTTTATGCTGTCTGCCATAAGCATGGGTGCTCTTCGGAGGAGCTCCTGGATAAATCAGATATTGTGGTGGCGACACACGGCAGCTCCACATCTACGTGACATAGTTACTCCTAAATATAAGGCCTGGCAAGCTATATTAGCAAATCCTGGTGGGAAACTGACCCCTGAATTAAATAGCATGTGGATGGTAAGCTTTTGATAGCATTACCCAGCAATGAGTGAATTGTTAAACCATCTTTTGCAAGACCCTCTCCTCTCCCTTTTCTCTAAAAAACACTTCATATTAAATATCAATACCTGAAGTTGTTTACCGGAACACTCATTTACAAAAAGACACAAAATACCAGTCTCAATGTTGCTGCTGCCATTTTTAATCAGATGCTAACTTTCCAAGAAACTTTCCAAGAACAAGAGGAAAAAAACAAAGAGGAAGAAACAGCCGTTGTTTCTCATGCAAATGATAAGCACATGTGTTTTAACAGCTGTTGCAGTGTACAAGTGGTACAATTTATGTGGAGGTGGGAACCAAGACACAACGCCATCAAATTTAGGGGAAAGGAGCACAGATAAGCACGGGCCACCGTCTAGCACAAGCACCTTCCGGCTAGCGGCTGCAAAGGTTCATTGCCTCCTTGCACCAGAAGTCCCATGAGGAATTCTGCTTTGCTCTAATACTGGAATCTGGAAAAAAAAACACAAATACCAGGAGGATATTATGTATATATTTCTATATATTTTTTAAAAAGCTCCTTCAAAGAAAAATGAAAAACTCAACTGTAGAGACAAAAAAAAACCCTATATCCAAAGTACAAAGCAACTGTTGGCCTTAATATCAATATAAGGATTAATAGTTGCATCCTCTCCTGTGATATTCAAGTAGACTTACCCAGCTTGTAACATCACTGGCACACTTTCCCACTCTCTCCCTATTTCAGTTGCTGCTGCTGCTGCTACTGCTGGGAGAGACACAGTGTGAGCAACCCTGACTAAACACAGAAGGAGAAGGGGGGCATTCAAATAAGGCTGCCCTTTCTGGCAACACGTTGTGTTGTGTGGAGGACTACATTTCCCAGTCCTGAAATCAGTTGCCCGCTACTCAACAAATCTAAGAAAGACTATAAATATATATATGACACAAAGTCAATGCAGGTGACTGACAGGGTCTGTTGAAAATATGGGTTCAGCTGGTCAATGTAAAGTTTGCCAAATGAGAAAATGGACAAAATGGTGTCAGTGTCAGAGGATGTGATATAAGCTGCACAAATGGTGAAGTAATGCTCTGAAACATTCAACAGCATTCTGATATGACCCTGAAGTGACTTGCTAACAGTTATTCAGACTGGCCCCTAAGTCTTGAGAGAATAGCAATGAGCAGAGCATCGTTTAAAAAAAAGTCTTGAAACATTAGGATAAGAGGGGGAAAGCAGCAAATTGGGCCTGGAACAGGGAAAACATTGCCCAATTAAATGAATGGACTGGATGCTCATTTGCATCTAAACCTAAGAGTTCTAAAATAAATAGTGATGACCTTCTCTGATCTTTATTTAAAAATAAATTAAAATAAAAATGTGGAATTTTAAAAATTAAACACCTGACCAGACTGCATTGGAAAATGGCCAAACAATTTAATGAAATGTTGAGGACAGGTTATATTAATGAATGGTTAACAACTGGCAAACCTATTTGATTCAGAAGGATCCAACAAAAGGAGCAGCATCATAGCTGATCGAGTCCAGGATTATTTGGAAGCAAATATCATGCCAGTAGAGCAGAAAGGGAACAAACGGGGAAGTAGAGGCATGAAAGATCAGTTGCTCTTTGATAAAATGATCCTAGAGAATTGTAAAGCCCAGAAAACTAATTTATATATGACTTGGATTGAAAAGCCATTGATTCAGTACCGCATAGTTGGATTAAGTGTCTGGATGTTATCGGGATATGTATAAGTATTGGTGCCCTCATTGAAAATGCAATGAAGAACTGGAAAACTGAATTGTTTGTCAGGAACGAAAGCTACGGATTGGTTAGCATTAAACAAGGGGTTTTTCAAGGTGACTCTTTGTCACCTCTGCTATTTACTATTGCCCTGCTTCCCCTCTCAATAATTTTGCAGAAGACAAATTTAGGGTACCAAACTGCTAAAAATTCAGGGAAATTTTCTAATCTATTGTATATGGATGACTTAAAGTTATATGGAAAACCATAAACCGAAATATATTCATTGACCAACACAGCCTGAATTTTCAGTACTGATGTTAGTGTTGAGTTTGGACAGTGGCACTGAGAAAAGGAAAGATCACTGAGAGTGAAAGAATTGAAATGCCAAATGGACAGGCCGTTAAGTATCATCAGTTTGAAGCCTGTAAATATCTGGGCATACTGCAGTTAGATAATATCAAGCATGGGCAAGTGAAAAATGTGGTCAGTAAATAATATATTCAAAGGGTTAGAAAAGTACTAAAAAGTAAGCTGAATGGTGGTAACACCATCAAGGCCATGAATAGCTGGGCCATACCAGTCATCAGGTATATCACTGACATTGTAAACTGGACTCAGATGGAGCTAGATAGTCTGGATAGGAAAACAAGAAAACTTATGACCATTCACTATGCATTGCACCCATGCAGTGCTGTTGACAGGCTGTATTTACCTAGAAAATTAGGTGGTAGAGGTCTTTTGCAAGTGAAGCAGACAGCTGAAGAAGAGAAGCATGTGTTGGTAGATTATATAAAAATAGTACAAAGCCAGCATTATTGGAGGTAAAGAACAAGGAGGTGTTTAAAGTAAGGCAAACAAAGGGTCAATACAGGAAAACAATGAGGCAAATACAAGCTGATAGAATCAAAATCAGAATCAGAATACTTTTAGCTGGCATAATAAAGCACTGCATGGGCAGTTCCTTGAAAAAATTAAAAGAAAAGTAGATGAGGAAAAGATCTGGTTATGGCTCACTAATGGAACACTGAAAAAAGAGACAGAAGCCCTGATTTTTGCAGCTCAAGAACAAGCTATTAGAACGAATGCAGTTAAGGCGAGAATAGAAAAATCAGTTGAGTACCCCACATGTAGACGCTGTAAAGAGGCAGGTGAAACTATCAACCATATATTGAATTTTTGCAAGAAAAGTGTTCAGACTGATTACAAACAGCATCATAATGTAGTTGCTCAAATGGACCACTGGAATTTGTGTCACAACTATCATCTGTCCGTAGCAAAGAACTGGTGGGATCATAAGCCTAAAAAGTGATTGAAAATGAGCATGCAAAACTACTTTGGGACTTTCAAATAAATTTATTTATTTATTTATTTATTTATTTATTTATTTATTTATTTATTTATTTTAAGGCTTGTATACCACCCGTCTTCCCGAAGGAACTCCAGGAGGTTCACAACAAACTAATATATAACAGAAGATCATATCAACAATATAAGTATATAACAACAGTTTAAAACTCTTAAGCAAAAATAGAATAAAACAAAAAATGCAAGAGGCAGATGGCGGGGGGGGGGAATTAAAGGTCACCAAACGCCTCTTGGAAGAGCATGGTCTTCAATGCTTTCCTAAAGGCTGGCAGGGACTGTGCAAGGCTCACTTCGCTGGGGAGATGGTTCCATAAGGTAGGGTCAGCCACAGAGAAGGCTCGAGTCCGGGTGGATGTTTTTCGAGCCTCCCTGGGCATGGCCACCCGCAGCGTGTGCGCCCGCAACAACCTAGCCGGTCAGGCCGAAGTTGACCGCTGGGGGATCCGCTCTGCCAGGTAGTCAGGTCCCAGGCCATGGAGGGTTTTATAAATTAAAACCAAGACCTTGAATCTAATTCGGGACACAACGGGTAGCCAATGCAAACGGGCCAGAACTGGGGTGATGCGGTCATAACGACGCGCACCTGCCACCAGTCTGGCCGCCGCATTCTGCGCCCGCTGCAATCGCCGAAGGAGAGTCAAGGGCAGCCCCATGTAGAGAGTGTTGCAAAAGTCTATCCTCGAGATCACCAACGCTTGCACAACAGTCCTGAGGGAGTCCCCATTGAGGTAAGGACGAATCTGGGCAATTTGTCGAAGGTGGAAAAAGGCAGTTCTGGACACAGCAGCCACCTGGGCCTCCATGGTGAGAGCTGGGTCCAGGACTATGCCCAGATTCCTAACGCTGTCCGACAGCTGGAGGGGAACACCCTCCAGACTGGGGAGAGGGCCTGCATAACTAGATGGGGAAGTCCCAAAGAACATAACCTCGGTCTTCTAGGGGTTGAGTTTGAGTCTGTTGGCCCTGGTCCATACCATGACTGCGTCCAGGCACTGGTCGAGGGTCTGGACAGCCTCATCTGCAGAGGTGGAAAAGCAAGTATTTAGAAGAAATTGGAGTTGACAAAGTCACCATCAGTCAGCTGGAGAAAGCCGCCTTACTGGGATCTGCACGCATAATTCGCCGATACATCACATATTCCTAAACGCTTGGGAAGCGTTCGACTAGTGATTTGTATTACAAAATCCAACGCAGTTAGTTATGTGGTTAATAATAATAATAATAATAATAATAATAATAATAATAATAATAATAATAATAATAATAATAATAATAATAATAATAATAATAATAATAAAGTATTGTTGTTGTTGTTGTTCAGTCGTTCAGTCGTGTCCGACTCTTCGTGACCCCATGGACCAGAGCTCACCAGGCCTTCCTATCCTCCACTGCCTCCCGGAGTTTTGTCAAATTCATTTTGGTTGCATCGATGACACTGTCCAATAAAGTATTAGTATAAGTATAAGTATAAGTATATTTACTTCTTGGGCCCAGTATTTTAAAAATCTATATTTAGCTTTTTCATTAAACCAGAGAGTTGATACATTCAGTATTGAGGGCATCACTACAACTGGCATTCTAGGTATACACAGACACAGGCATATGACTATGCAGGTCTTCTCACCTAGGTAAATAGGCACAAGAGCTAAAAGATCTTCTAACATAACTAAGGTTTTTAAGAAGTGGTTTTACCAGTGTCAGCCTCCCCCATTAGTTTCTGTGGCCAAGCAAGGATTCAAAACCACTTCTCCTGAATCCTGTTCTGTCACTGTATTCACGGCAATGTATAGTGAACTTTGGCTATGGAAATGGCTTCAAATTTGTCTTACCAGGACTAGTGCCATCACTATAGTTAATGTAGTTACACTGTGCTGTTCTGCCTTAAAACTGGAGGCCGATCAAGACTGTGTGCATATTAATGGTCATTGTTATAATCTTTAAATGTATATCCAGAGTTATTTTTCATCAGTAAGAAGTAGAGATGGGCACCAAACGACCATTTTTTCATTACCGTTCTCCGTTATTCGTTCTGTTACGTAACGGTACGAATAATGACTGTTGCGATGGGGCAGGCTTGAACCGAACAGAACCAAGAAAATTTTCTTCGTTTCTGTTCGTTTCCGTTACTGGCACCGCGCTGCTTGCGTGATGAAAAATGGAGCAGCGGAGGGTGGTGAGAGGGGGTTGGGATCCCGCCTCCGTGCACGGAGGCGGGATCCCAGCGCCCTGTCCAGCCATCTCCGATTGGTGAATGACAGCTACCAGGCTGTTATTCAACAAGCGGAGGGTGGCAAGAGGGGGCTGGGCCTGGCGGAGCCTCTTTGACCCCTCCCCGACGGAGCCGACGTGAGACTTTGCCGGTCTCACGAGAAGAGGCGGGATCCAAGCCCTTATGAGGGCTGGGCTCTGGGATCTCGGCCTCTTCGTCGGCACTCGGCAGGCCCTGGAGGGGAGGATGTTGGAGCTCAGCTGTGCCCAGCACAATCTTGGCCACATGGTGAAGCGGCGACGGTGCAGCCAGCTCAGAAGCAGGAGTGGAGGGTGTCGTTGGAGCATGGGGGGTGCAGCAGCACCCCCCACACACAGGTTTCCCGGGTCTAGGCCCGGGCGGGGGGCGGGGTGGCAGCGTTCCCGGGGAGAAGGGCCCCAGTGCGTGGGGCTCCGGGGTAGCGACCGGATGAGGCTGGCGGACGGATCGGTGGATCGGTCCTTGGGGAGGGGGCCCAAGGGAGGGCAGCGCTCGGCGGTGCTCCGGGGTGGCGGCCTGCGGTGGGTGGTGACCGTGGCCAGAGGATCACTCTCCCGGCAGGCTTGCCACTGGCTCCAGCGGCGCCCGGCCCTGGGAGGGCTCCCCGTGGCTGTGGGACGGCTCTCCCAGGAGGCTTGCCCTGGCCCCGGGAGGGCTCCCCGTGGCTGCGGCAACGCTCTCCCAGCCCACATGCCTCCGGCTTCGGTGGCGCCTGGCCCTGGGAGGGCTCCCTGCGGCCGCAGCTTGCTGCACCCGAAAAATGAAGAAATGGAAACGAAGCGGAACCCCGCCAGCCTCAGGGACCCGAAAAACGGAAATGGAACAAAGCAGGGCCCAGGGCCCGAATAAGGAACATGAAACGCCATTTTGGCATTTCGTGCCCATCTCTAGTAAGAAGACAATATGATTATAACTTTAGTAACAGCAGCTAAATGAGCAATAGCAAAGATTTGGAATAATCTCCAAATAAACGGACGGCATAAAGAGGTGTGGAATATGGCTCTTAATGATAAATTAGAGTAAAATTAGAGTAAGAAAAGGTATGTAAAAAAAGAATGTGCTCGCAGATAATGGGGAGAATTTATTGACTTTGTCATAACAAAGGGGAAGGATTGTGTACCTGCACAAGAGTTGATGTATTTTTGGAAGGACAATGGGACTCAGTTAAAGGCACAGATTAGCTCCATTGGCCCTGGTGAAGGGCAGCACAGTGACTGCATATGTAGATTTTCATCAGCTGTTATATTTTGAATGTTTATTAAAATAACATTACAATAGAGAGAGATAAAAAGAAAAAAGAGATACATTTTAAGATTGTTCCACATGGAAATGACACAACCCAAAGAACTTGGGATTTCAGGGAGAAAGGCAGCATAGAAATAAAGTTTATTATTATTGGATTCTCGAAGGCTTATTATTATTATTGGTTTATTATTATTTCTAAAAGAAAGAAAGAAAGAAAGAAAGAAAGAAAAAGAAAGAAAGAAAGAAAGAAAGAAAGAAAGAAAGAAAGAAAGAAAGAAAGAAAGAAAGAAAGAAAGAAAGAAAGAAAGAAAGAAAGAAAGAAAGTGGTGTGTACCATCAGTGACACAAGTCCCAAGGGTGTTCAACCCAGACCGTGACATTAAACCATATGTGCATTGTAAACCAGAAGGTCCAAGAGTGGCATCAGGGCTTCCACAGACAATACCCTCAGCCCAAACCTCCCCAAGTGATCAGCTATCTGAACACAGAGGTTTCATGTTTCCTGGTGCCTCTTCCCCACCGTATGCAACACCTCAGGCAGAATTAAACAAAGAGGCATAATGGTGGCAGACTCCATACTGGAGTCCTACCCACAATGCTCTCTATTTCTTAGGATGAAGAGGTGGAGTCAATCACAGGTCTGCTATTAGCAAAAACTGCTCACTTGGAGCTACTCTCATTGGCTTCTGCTCTCACCTTGCTAGAATATGCCATCAGCAGCTGCCCCTTCATGCACTGTATGGCCAAGCCACTGTGCAAGCTGCAGATAATCTGTTATATTCCATCATCTTCACCAATAGCAGCAGCAACTCTTAATTTAGAGGTTTACATAACTCCAAATGCACATGAAAGATAGAAATTAATTTTCCAAAATATATCTGTGGAGATTCTCAGCCATCCAGGTGAAGTTATCTGGGAGCTGAGTCATGGCAACTGGATCAAAATGTTTCACTACTCATCCAAGTAGCTTCTTCAGTCTGACAGAACTTAACTCCCAGATTTTCAAAATATACTCTAAGATTCTAGAAGGCTCAATGATCACCTAAGAGAAAGTTGATTGATTGATTGATTGATTGACTGACTGACTGACTGATTGATTAATTGATTGATTGATTGATTGATTTGTATACCACCCATCTAGCCCAGGGTCACACCTAGCAAACTAGACACAAAATACAACAATATCTAAACAAAAATATGTGCAAGTTTCACCTGCCACATACACCCTGCAGGCCTAGTGCTTCCTAACATGTGATTCTGTATTTGATGAAGAGTGAGCACCCTTTGAAGTCTATGCTCTATTGCAGATATGTGCCATTTTAGTTTACTTATGAAACATAAATAGTTAATCAGACACACAGCTGTACCATTTCTCTCTTGACCTGTCATGAAATGGTGTATCTGTTCCTTTCTTACCATGCAGATTAACTGTATGAAACAGCTGTTGCTATGTACAGGGAATGATGAGCATATTGACTGTTAAGTTCAGTTGCACAACTCTTTTTTTTTTTTTAGTGCTGTCAGAACACACTGGAGACTCTGCATGACTCATTGCTCCATTGAGCCAGCCGGTCAGCAGAGAGGATAGTGGCACCACCAGATGTCTTTACCAGCTTTGGCAGATTAGTCTTCACAGGCATTTTTAAAAAGCATTTTACTTAGCTGTTCTCATCATGTTATGTCAGGGGAGAAATCAGAGCTTCTCCAGCTCTCAGAAAATAATTAATTCTGACATTGCTTAATGGTTACTGCACAGAGATAAGAAGGGAAGGTTATGCTCCGCTGGCTGTAGCCGTGTAATACCAAACCTCCTGAGGGAATGGTCCAAGACCTTTGACCTCTCCAGACACAGGCATAGAACTAAATACAAAAGTGGAACAGGTGATACCTTTAGGCTACTAGAAAATAAACAAAACAAATCAAAACAAAACAAAAGACACAAACATGTGGCACCTTAAAGACCAACTTTCATATTTTAATGTGACATTTCGTGCACATGTGCACTTCTTCAGACATAGCAGCAGAATGTTTTATTTTAACATGATGAATAAAATATTTTAAGACAGGGTGTTCAAATATTTTCCAAATAATTTCTAAAAAATGTCACTGAAACTTAGTCCCACTCCATTCTATACATTTCCCTCCTCTTCAATTCTTTTTATGAGAATGAGGTTTTTATTTTATAACCACCCATATTCATTCTCTCCCTCACTGTTTTAGGATTAGCTGCTGTACATGTTTGGATTTCCAAAGTAACATTAGTAGATTCAATCCAGACCTAGCTACATGCATTGGAGTGGGTGGGAGCAGATTTTCCATTTTTTCTATTCCAGGTCCTTCTGGAAATGTAGGTGGTATGGAATTCTAGATAAGACAATGCCAGGATCCCATTTCCACAGTCAACATGGACACAATGACTATCTGACAATCAACTTGGCTCCCTTATGCAGAGAAGTAAATATCTACTTACAAACCTATAAGTCAGAATAGATGCTACACAACAGAAAATTGTCCGCCTCTTTCCTCGGCATGTCATCCTTCCTTTCCCTGCATCCCACTCTTATGCGAAGTTGGCAGCAGCAGCAATCCTCTACCAAATGGGACTGTGTCCTCAGGCTGGGCTCAAAATGCCAACTTGTTATATAAATAAATATAAATTAATCATGTGAGATATTTTTATTTACAGTCATTTTTGGTGCACGCTCATGAAAGCACGCTCATTTAAAAATGGCAAGAGTGACTACAGTGGATCTGGTTGTGAGAAGCTCCCCCAGCATGCTGAACTCGTGATTTTCGTTTTACCCAAAGGATCAAATAAGATAAAATAATTATCTCATACAGAGCCACAACCTTACTATAAATAGACTAGATGTGTCAATTCATGCTGCAGCTGACATTGCACAATGTGTGAGATCTGTATCACGATAGCACTTTAAACTCCTCCCTCTTTCTATAAGTCTCTTATTCTTTCTCTTTTTCCCCATCTTTTTAACAGTGGCAATGACCTCTGCCTGGGGCTTTAGAAAGGATTAACAAACTAACTGGAATTAATGGCCCTTGGATGTATTTTCCCGATCAACTCCTCTGGTCTATGATTAAATCCCTTGAAGCACACCAGGCACCGTTCTGTCATTATTGCTCAAATGGAGGGTGTGCGTGTGTTTAAAATAAACAGATGAATAAGAACAAACAAACAAAACCAACACAATTCCCTGCATAGATGAATGCAGTATAACAGGAAATGAAATAAATGTACAGTGGACCCTTGTCTAACAAAGGGGTTTGTATAACATAAAATCTGTACAACATAAAAAAATTCCGGAGATAGGGGAAA
The DNA here is from genome assembly GCA_029282475.1 of Phrynocephalus forsythii. Taxonomy (NCBI): domain Eukaryota; kingdom Metazoa; phylum Chordata; class Lepidosauria; order Squamata; family Agamidae; genus Phrynocephalus; species Phrynocephalus forsythii. The sequence goes on from JAPFRF010000001.1 coordinate 41,311,722, forward strand.
TTTGCTTAACAGAATCAGTTATGGGGCGAATCCGTACAACATAAACATGGTTGCAATTAGGGATTACTCTGTTTTCAATGCATTCCTATGGGAAATTTGTATAAAGGAAAATTTGCGTAACAGAATTTCATTTGGAACGAATGAATTCCTTTATACAAGGTTACAACTGTATTTGTATCTTAGGGGGCCATGATCACCAGGAATGTAAAAGTTCAGCATTAAGCAATAGCAAGGAGGTCTTAAATGGAGTGTGCCTTCTTTTGAACCTACACCCCTACATGCAGGAGAGCCATAAGCACCAGGTCAGTAATCATCAGTGTTGCTGCCTGAGAGACGCTGAGACCTGTAGTCCTAACAGAATAATTCTTCCACACTCTGTACTTGGTACATCTGTTTTTCATCCTGGGAAAAAACAGAGGTAAACAAAAGTGGGCTTGTTTAATGGCATCTGATGAGCAAAGATCACCGTTCCTTGGAGAAACACATTGACCTGTGAATGACCTGAGAGCAAGCCAAGGACTCCTTGTACATGTGGAAAGTTCTCTAGAAAACAGCCCAAGGGTCTATCGCTGTTTAATTGGCATCATTCACATTTACAGTTCAATTTACGTTGCGTATTTGCAAATTAGATGGAAACCTTGCCAGGAGTGGAGGTGGTAGTTAAGACCTACTTTAGAAACAACCAGGAGGAAGATTTTACATGATACTGAGACCATGATCAAGGTGATAAAAACCAGGTAGGCAGTGATATGGTAGAGGGATTTGTGTACCTTTGCCAAGCTCCATATTTAATTGGTACTTTGCCAGAATTTGACTTTCAGAGCAGGGAAGATTCCCTTTTCTTCCTTATATCCAGGTTATTCAATAAAAGCAGAATAACATTTTTTCTTCTTCCTTATATCCAGGTTATTAAATGGACGCAGAAGGGATGGTTTCCCCTTCCCACCCCAAACCTTTACACAACTGAAATGCCTTTTCCTGCAAAGTGGGAAACCCCACAAAGCCTACAGTACAATTGGACAGTTCCAAAGGTTTCAAACAGGGAAGGAAGGGAAAGAAGAAAATTCAGCATCCTGGCATTGCAGTGACAGCACCATGCCAGATTTGCAACATGGTTAGACTACATGCATTTCCAGGCTTGCGTGGCTTTAGCAGCGTTCACAACCAAGTAAAAATCACCACTTCTGTGTCTTTCTAAATATCTACTTGATCATTTATAGCACTGATACCCGACTAGGGATAACCCAGGAGTTCTGGGACTGCAGTACCAAGAAGTCTTCACCACTAGCTGTGCTGGCTGGGATTTCTGGGAGCTACAGTCCAAGAACAACTGGGTTGCCCAAGACCGGGAACCACTGAACTATAATGTGCCTCATGAACTGTTCCGATACTGTACTCAGGGTGGAGACAGTGCATGTCTTGGACTACACAGCCAAAGACTACAGCCCTTGACATGCTAACCTGAGAACGAATCCTGCAGAGTAGGGAATTAGGGCCGACTTAAAATGAAAAGAATCAGACTACACAACACAATATGAAATGGCAACCCAGAGTGTGCATGGAGCAAAATTGCTACTTGTATAGGGCTAACAGAATTCATAATGTGTATTAATAACACCATACAGTTTTCCCCTCTCATAAAATCTCCCAAGGATCACAGTTCCTATGAATGGATTCTTTAAGAGCTCCGACAAACTTGAGTAGGAATTTAAATAGCATCACCTACTACTGACATTGTGCCCCGAAGCTGTCCACTTCTACTTCCGTCAAATCCAGCTCCAATTATATTAACTGGACTTTTTGAAGTGGCCAGCTCTTTCACATGAACACACATCTACATGGTGAAAGCTGATGTTTCCTCTCATACCAAGAGTTATTCTTTTAACCCAATGTATCACAAAAATATACTCAGTTTGGAAGATATGTCACAGTTTGGGCCTAAACCATTTGGGACTCATATTGCTGGCTTCCATACAAATTTACCTAACTTTTAGATTCCATTCCTTTTGTTTTTCAACATCAAATTCAACATACATATAACTTCTAACCACCATGACTTTTAAAACAGACAACTACTGGAACTGAATAGAAAGTTATCCAAATATATGAAAATGTCATTGTGTTGAGAATAAGCAATGATGTTGCTGAATACATACTTCCTGAATTCCTATAGAAGTCCTTGCTTAATTCCACTTGAGCCAATCTACCAAAAACCACATACATCACCTTTACTTCTCATTATCACTGTAATTATAGTACTGAATATTGCAGTACTATAATATGTTGCATTTTCTCAGATAAAAAAAGAATCCCCATGACACAAGGCAAGTAGATAATTTGCATCAGTAGGGGCAGTCGCAAAAATGACAAAAAAATGACCACTGGCTGAAACTGTTCATCAGGTGACGACATCAAAAAAGCAATGCAAAGGGTGCTGGACAGTTGGTCTTGCGTCATGCACATTCTGCAACCCTGATGATAAAAACCTAGGTTATTGTTCTGCCTACCTCATTTAACCCTCATCCACCAGGACTTTTAAAAAAAACTACTAGCACTGATCAAGTGTACGGTTACCTGAATCTAAGAAATTCAGTGTATTGAGGATTAGCTGAATGCATAAATGATGTAGAAATGCCCACCAACTCAAATGGTGCACTATAAACCTCCGTGACACATGTCTGGTCCCATCAACCCAGTTTTTAAGCATGGATTTAGAACTGTATTCAACTATTATTTTTAAGATAACAGGCTTGCATTTTATGTGCAGGCAAGATAATGCTTGTATACCTTACCAAGACTTTAACACAGGACTTGGGCAATTGGTTAGAAACCCAGCCCTGGTATTAAATAGGATGCTGTTCAAAGAGGCTTCTCCACCACCCATGTCAAAGATAACAGTAAATGACAGGGGTTAACTAGAAACCCTACATAGGAAGGAGAATGAGGAGGCTCCGCAGTTACCCTTGCTTATCTGATGAACATCCTGGCCGCTTCTGTTGCTGTTATCTCATCTATCCATCTTTCAACCGTTCCCTCTAGATATTCTACTTCCAATTCCCTGGAAAGACTGTCTTGACCATTGACCCCAACTTGAACTCAACAGCATCTGGTTTAACCCTCTGAACTACTGACCCACATCATCCGCTTCAAACCCAGGTCACTGAACTTCATTTGTGCACAGACAATATGCCTAATGAGGATAAATTTATGCCATCACTGTCAGACCCAAAGGATCACAGGCATGAGAAGCATACGCCTAACTACATCAATCGTAAGTCCCGTTAAACTTGTAACAACTTTACCAATAAATCCTTTATTTTAAAGAAGTACAGTACTTGCATTTATCAACCCATGTCTGAGGGGAAAAGAAGACAGGAAAATGAATATGCTCCCTGATGTGGTACGTAAACTGCATTCATGTTATCACTGTGATGACCAGCCAATCAAAATCTAGTACCATTGATGCTTGGAAATGATATTGAATGAAATCAAGGAATAGCCTGAAGTCAGACACGATGCTAGAGCAAAATAGTTCTTGATCTGGGTGCTAAATTGGATGGGTAACTTTCATGATTATGACCTGACATAAAAAAGGAACAGAGGGCTTTTCTTAAGTAATTGTTGTGTGGAAGCAGAAATCTCAGCAGGCGTAGCTGTGAAAGTTGTTGGTGCCCCCTCCCCGGCCTCCTTTGCATCTATCCATGTGGAGACACTACAGACTGGACCTGTTTATTTATTTTTATTTTAGAGTATTTTTATCAATTTGAAACCCTCAACTTCAGGGTCTGAACCCTCACGTTTTTCTGTTCATAGTTCCCATGGGGGGTACAGAAACAGCTGAGACTTTCTTTCACAGCAATACTATTAAGGCAATTTGACTCAGCAAAAAGATTGGGAGTAGCATTTCTTCTTCTCACTAGTAGTACTACAACAACCATCTCTCACACCTTAAATCATTCAAAGGCCAACCTCCCCACTTCTTTACGGTTGCAAAGCTGTTACATGGGGGTAGTGAGGGTAAGAGAAGGAAGCATTCTGCTCCCCACTCTGCTGTCTACTGAGAACATATGACTAAAACATTATTTTTGCATTTGGGTAAGATTAGGCAGAGTAAATCCACCTTCTAGACATTATATGTTCTTACTTGGGCTTTTCCTTGAGACCTGCTAGTGACAATAGGAAATACACAGCCACAGGGCAGGAGGCAATGCACTGGGCAAAAACGAATCCTTAAATCTTTGCCTGTGAGAGCCTAAGAGTTATCATATCTTGCAGCTGCTCTGACCGACTGACCAACTCCTCAGAGTTTGGGCAGAACCCCAAAGGAGACGCCAGCTTCTCAGTTAGAAACTACATTTCCTTAACCAATGATTAAAGGGTTTTTGTGTTCCCTTCCACAAGTGTTCCCAGTTTCGCAAACTGAAAATTAGCTTCTTTTTTTTTGTTTGGGGACTGGGGCAAACATGTGATCCATTTGCAAGTGGACTGCACAGGCACCATCCACACACAAAAATAAACCGAACTTTGGAGGGTATCATTCTATTGCCTTCTAAACAAAACATTGACGTTCTGTCTCTGCTTTGAGATACCATCTTACAAACAGGAGTCATATAAGGCTGTGTGGAATTCTTTGGGCTCATGAAGTGAGCTGGGCTAGAGGGTGCAGCACACACCCAGGCCATGCACAAGATAGAGCTGCAGGGGGTAGAGCAGGTTGGCTGTTTCTTTTGCTTCTACGCTGACTTGGCAGGTAAAAAGACAGAGAGTGGGCTGTCCAAACTTCGGCCCTTCAGATGTTTTGGATCACAATTCCCAGAATTCTAAGCTGTATTGCCTATTTGTGGCATTTCTACACTGCGCCATCTTCCCAGTCGGAACTCTGGGCGGTTAACAGGTTAAAAGATATACAGGACTACAAAAAACAGTAAATACAAAACCCCAGGCAAGATACATCGGCAGCGAACCAAAAAAAAAAAAAAAAGTTAAAGTAGGCCGGCATATGCCTCCTCAAAAGCCTTTTTGAAGGCGGGCAGGGACGATGCAAGGCGCAGCTCACTCAGGAGATGGTTCCATAATGATGGGCCCACCACTGAGAAGGCGCAGCTGCGTGTGGCAGACCTCCGCGCCTCCCTCGGAGTGGGCACCCTGAGTGAGCGCACCTGCGACATCCGTGTGAGTCTGGCCTCAGTTGACCTCTGGGAGATAAGCTCTGACAGGTATTCAGGGCCCAAGCCGTGGAGGGTTTTGAAAACCAAAACCAGGACCTTGAACCTTATCCGAAGGGCCACGGATAACCAATGCAGGCGAGCCAGAACTGGGGTGATGTGGTCGTATCTGACAAAGGACTGTGGGAGTTGTGGTCCAAAACATCTGGAGGGCTGAAGTTTGGACACCACTGCGCAGGGTCCACCTTTCAGAAAGTGCTAGTTTTACACTCTTCCCACTGCCATCCCCCATATTTTCTGTTGAGCAATACATTTGAAGAACAAATCACTCCAAGAACTGCCAGATCAAGGACACTAAGGCTTCAAATGAGAAGTAGATGCCTCTCCCTGCCAGTAATTCATGTTTAACGCAACTCCCCACCCCCCACTGCAGAAAACATGAAACTTGAGGTAAATTACATACAAAGCCAGCCAGTACATTCATGACTAATAAACTTGCTCTCTGTGTCCAAGCAATCACTAAACTGAGACATGATTTCTATTTACTAATTGTGACATTAATAGAATTTCACAGTTACTGTATTTCCACAATCTCTTTTGTTGTTTTTCTCCTAAGGGGGTATACCTGGTGACTAATGTCTCCTCCCACCACTATCATCACCACATTTACTACTAACTTAAAGAGCATTCCCTGTTTAGAATCCAGCAGAGGAAGTTCAAATTTACAGTCAGAACAAATGTAACTACGGTAACTCTGCCAACATGTACAGAAAAAACTACATGTGCTTCATTCTGCACTTGCACATATATTATTGAAGTATGTTGCTTTGATAACTAGCATCAGGCTTTTTTCCCCTTGAAACAATCTCCGATCATGTTCTAGTTCCATGTTGGACAGGAGGGAGGCTTTCACATATATTAATGTATTCTCCTCCATGATTGAGGCTTAAACCTATACACAGTTAACCTGGCAGGATATTCCACCGAATGCATTGGGGCTTACTTATACATAGTAAGGGGATGGTATGGAAATATAAATAAATAAATAAATGTATAAAGTTGTGCTGTAAACACAGTTGTCTTATTAGGCTGTGTTGAGTGTGCACCCGAAAATAAAATTTGTCCAAAGAACTTGCTTAGTGCAGTTTTTGTTCTGATAATCAATGCTTATTCAGTTCATGTTTCATCCTCCACCCCTCCTTTCTCTATCATGAAGATGGAAAAGTGATAGAAAATTAAACTGTTCATTTAAAAAAAAACTTCAGGAGAACTACCATTTATAGAAATTTGGGGAGAACTATTATTATCAATATTTTATTATCAGGAATAAAACAGCTATGTTACATGTACAGAAAAAATATTGAGAGGCATAATTCATGTTCCTCAGAGATACACACACCTTAATTCAAAGCACCCAAAAATGGCAACCGAACACCCAAATTCCTGTGGCTAAGCAGACACAAATGTTAAAATGGAGAACTCTTCTAAACCTCCGATTACCGTAATTAGTCGTGCAATAGCAATTATAGGTCTGTATGACATTCGTTTACAAGCCTCCTTTCTCCCCACCCCAAACTGAAAGAAGCAAGATTTGTCTTAGAAAGGAAAGAAACAAGCCTCTCAGTCTCCACTCTGAACAGATTCTAAGAAATCTTAGAAACTTACACTGTTGTGTTTTCATCAGTCCAACCCAGCCAACAGCCTTATGGACACGTTTTAGATTTTGGATCCATGCTCCGTTCTTCCTAGCATTGTGACTGTTCAGGCACATGGTCAAGCTGCACTCAGCTTCTCCCTTAGCGGTGGATGGATGGGAGGCAAGCTCTGCTGATTTATCTAGTCTTTTGGCAGCAGATTAGCACTAATGTTTCTGCCTCCGCATCCTAGCTTTCCCCCCCCCCCCAGTAATAGACTCTGCATTATCAGCAGCAGCAGCAGCAGCCCCAAATTAAACAGCAAATACAACACAGATTTTTTCTCTCTCTCACTCTTTCTCTCTCTGCATGCACATGTGCGCACACTCACACACACACATCCATGAAACAATTGCTAGGCAGCTAGCTACACATCCAAGAAATAACACTGTTTAAATGTATTGACTCTTTCTCCAATCTGCCTGCTGGGAAGCCCAGTCAATAGAGTGGCCTCTTGCTAAATAAAACTGTGTAGTTCAAAGGTCTGCTCGCAGTTTATCCTTCTAAAGCATTACCAGTGGAGACAGATGGTCTCGGAAAAATAACATGAATTCAGAAAAATAAGAAGTTTTGCCATTCATAGCCCACTGAGTAGGAGTATAGCAAAATATAGATTTACTATTTGCTTGGTGTTGTGGGAATGAAACCCACAGGCTTTCATGCATTTAACATCCATTATCTCTCCCATGAACTCAGGCTCATAAGCAAGTTTTATTTAATTACAATAAACTGTGTGCGAAAGTTGTGTGCCTGCTCTCCTGCTTCCACTAAAACCAATTACTCTTTTTCTGCTCACATTAGCTATCTCAAATTTTAAAATGTTCTGTAACTCACTCTTCTTAATGAGTTACCCGTGGACTCTATGTTTTTGCCTCAGAAGATGTCAGCTACTTTGGCACACCTATTAGGAAAAGACAAACTAATTCTTTTCTTTCTTTCTTTCTTTCTTTCTTTCTTTCTTTCTTTCTTTCTTTCTTTCTTTCTTTCTTTCTTTCTTTCTTTCTTTCTTTCTTTCTTTCTTTCTTTCTTTCTTTCTTTCTTTCTTTCTTGTATGTTGCTCTGGGATTTCCAGTAATCAAGGGGTTTCTTAGCAACAGGAATCCATATTTTATTCATAACATTTTCAGGCTAAGACATCATGGGATTTTAAAAAAAACAGTTTAAATTTTCATTAGCCCTCCCAAACACTCAAAAAAGAAAAAGTGAACAGCACTCTGCTCAGTTTGGCACATTCTCCATTCCTTCTGATTGGAAGCTGTTAGTAAAACTTCAGCTTAAACAAGCTAGTCATTCAGTAAAAGCAAACATCCAGTAAACACAAATTATTGCATCAACTCTCAAGCGTTTTGGAAAACTCTTATTCACAGACATCAAGGAGCTAAGATGATTTGGGTTCCCTTGATTACTACACATAATAACTATATATAAAAAAGATGCCCAACATAGAGAAATACAAATGGAAGCTTTTCCTATTATACCATGCAATGATCCTGAGGTTGCATGTGTAGGTGCGCCTGCTTATGTGCAGGGGTTAATCTTCTAAATTCCCCAAACATTATTAATATAAAGACATTCCACATTTTTTATCCTGAAATGGGAATAAACTTGACAGATACTATACACAGTAGGATTTTCTTCTGTGAACCTTGAATTCTAGAAGGCCTTCCTTCTAGCCAATATCTGTCACCAGCAATTGCTCTAACAGTTCAACTGTGTTATAATGTGACCTACTGTAATTTCATGGGAGTTGTTAGCTCAGGCATAGAGCACATTTGATCAAAACAGAGGTTAGTTCTGGGTGCAAGGAAATGTGGTGGTGGTGGGGAGAGCAATTTCTGCTCTTATAACCAAGGGTCATGGGATCTGTCACGGCTGCAAGAAAAGAAGATCTCATTGTTTTACAGTCCCCTTGAAGATGGTATTTAATAGCAGGAGCAGAAGAGCATATGCTCAGTGATTCATCCTGTTTCCCACCTCACTTGCTGATGGTTTTGCAGCCCAGTCTTCCTTCAGGAAGGTGAGAGAAACTTAGCTTTATGTGGGCCTCCTGGCACAGTGGTTAAAATGTTGTACTGCAGCAATAACTGAAGGTTCAATCCCAGGTAGCTGGCTCATGATTGACCCAAACTTCTCACTAGGGTGGTGGTGGGGAGGCAATGCGTAGCCAGCATAAATAAATTGTAAACTGTCCAGAGAGTGCTTAAGCACTATGTGTGTGGGGGGGGGTATATAAGCAAACACTTTGCATTTGCCCATGCCCAGGTAGTCTGCCGGGAATCGACAGTAACCTTAGACATCAGTGATGCATGCCTAATGTGTAGCCTGCATACTGTAACTAAAACTGTAAACCGCCCAGAGACTACTTGAAGTGGTATGGGGTGGTATATAAGCAGAACACTTTGCTTTTGCTTTGCTTTACTGTGCCTGAAACCTTTTGAACATTATTTATAAATGTACCATTAGTGTATTTTTTCAGTCAAGTCCTACTTTGCCGCGTAAAGGTGTCATGCACTGATGAAATCATGGATCTTCAAGTTATGGTTAGCAGGTTTAAGAAAGGCTGAATACTTAGAGATGTTTTATCAACCAAGAATATTACAAAATACACATACTGATTACTACAGGATTAGGCCATGTTTTTGTCTAATAATACCCCTTAGCCCTACAGAACATAGTCACTGGGGAATATTTGTACTCGACAAATATCTGGAGTACTCTTTGCTGACTCTGTTTGAGTTATATGGACAAGACTGATGATCCAGGTAGTTCCAGATAAAGCTCAATCTACAATAGTTTAGGCCTCTATATACTACACTGTACTTACCTGAAGAGGGCAGGTTTCCATTATTTATTTATTTATTTATTTATTTATTTATTTATTTATTTATTTATTTATTTATTGGATTTTTTTTACCAAACAGTCTCTGAACGGCATACAACAATATATTAAAACAATCAAAATAACAAACAGTTAAAAACAATCAATATAGAAATAATAAAATCCTGCTACTCATTCGCCCAGCTAAAAGAGCATTAACTAATTAAAATGCTGGCTAAACAGGAAGGTCTTTGCTGGCACTAAAAGGCAAAAAGTGTCAGCGCCAGGCAGATCTCTGTTGGGAAGGCATTCCAAAGTTGGGGGACAATGGCCGAGAAGGCCCTGTTTCAGCATGCCACCCCCCTCATGTCTTTAAGGGATGGCACCTTCAGCAGGTCCTCCTGGTCTGATCTTAGTGTACAGGCAGGGTTGTATGGAAGAAGGCGGTCCTTTAGATAACCAGGTCCTAACCGTATAGGGCTTTTTATATAAGCATGAGCACTTTGAATTGGGCCCAGGCAGCAACTGGCAGCCAGTGTAAATTTTTCAGAACTGGCGTAATCTGAGTCCGCGCGACAGCACCACTCACCAGCTGTGTGGCCCAGTTCTGTACTAGTTGCAATCGGTGGACTGTCTTCAAAGACAGCCCCACATAAAGTGCATAACAAAAGTCCAATCTGGTTGTTACCAGTACATGTGTGACTGTTGCCAGGCTCTGCTCATCCAGGTAAGGGCGAAGTTGATATAATCTCTGCAGCTGTAAAATGTCACCCCTGGCCACTGAATCCACCTGGGCTTCCAGCGTAAGACCCAGATCCAGAAGCACCCCCAAGCTGCAGACTCTGTCCCTTAGGGAGAGTGCAATCCCATCCAGGGCAGGGGAATGGCCCTCTAACCTATCAGGCAGAACACCTACCAACAACACTTCCGACTTGTCTGAACTGAGCTTCAGTCTATTGACCCTCATCCAGCCCATTATTGAGCCCAGGCACGAGTTTAAAACAGAGACCGCCAAACCTGGATTGGTGGAGAACGAGAAGTAGAGCTGAGTGTCGTCAGCATATTGCTGACTCCTCAGCCCAAACCTCCTAACGACCTCCCCCAACAGCTTCATGTAAATATTAAATAGCATGGGGGGGGCAGTATAAAGCCCAGGGGAACCCCACGATGCAGCCGCCATGGGCCAGAGGAACTGTCCCCCAGCACCACCTTCTGGACCCAGTCAGCCAGGCAGGAGCGGAACCACTGTAAAGTGGTGCCTCCCACTCCTATCCCAGCCAATCTGTCTGACATTCTGTCTTTTGACACATGGTCAATGATGATGAAAGCTGCTGAGAGGTCCAGGAGAATCAACAGGGATGTACTCCCCCTGTCTCTCTCCTGGCAAAGGTCATCATACCGGGCAAACAAGGTAGTCCCTTAACCCGGCCTAAAACCCAATTGAAATAGATCCAGATAATCTGTTTTATCCAGGAGAGCCTGGAGCTGCTCGGCCACCACACGATCCAACACCTTGCCCAAATAAGGGAAGTTTGCCACTGGGTTGTAATTAACTACCAGCCCTGGTTCCAGATTAGTCTTTTTTACGAGTGGTCGAATCACCACCTCATTTAACGGGGCTGGGACCACTCCATCTCTTAATGAGGAGTTGATAGCCCCAGGACCCAGGTGCAACCCCTCTGGCAGATTCCTTTATTAATCATGATGGGCAAGGACCAAGTTGTGTAGTGGTGGCAAGATCCAAGCACCCTGTCCACATCCTTGGGTCACAACAACTGAAATTCATCCAATAAATTATGTCATAAGTCTGGAGCACTGGATACAACCATGGACTCAATATCAATGATGGAATCTAATTTTCTGCAAATCTGAGTGATTTTCCCATCAAAGTGGGTGGCAAATTCATCACAGTGAGCCACTGAGTAGTCCGGGACCTCTAACGGGTTACCCAGTTGAAGAAGATCTGGACCACTCAAAATAGTTCTGCTGGGTGGCACTCCAAGGAAACAGTACGAATGGAGAAATACTGCTAGTTTGCCAGCTGTGTTGCCACAGAATAACCCCAATAATGGGCTCTAAGCTGAGTTCAGTCAGAGTTGCAGTGATGTTTTCTTCTCCTGCGTTCAAGTCATCTCACCATCCGCTTCATTGTCAAAGGATCCTCTGTATACCAAGGAGCCATATAGTCTCTGCAGGTTGGGAGAGGACACTTAGGTGCAATCATGTCAACCACCCAGGCCATCTCCTTGTTCCACAAGTTGACCTGGGCTTCGACAGGAGCACCAACCATGTCAGCTGGATCAGCTTTTTGTCCCCTTACATCAGACATGTCCAAACTTCAGAGCTCCAGATGTTTTGGACCACAACTCCCACAGTCCTTTGTCATTGGAAATCTAAGCTTAGAATTCTGGGAGCTGTGGTCCAAAACATCAGGAGAGCCGAAGTTTGGACATGCCTGCCTTACATCAACCCGTAGGCAGTACCAAGAACAGATCACAGCAACATATAAACCATATATCTGAAAACATAACAAAGTTGCCATTGTGGTGTAGTGAACGGAGTGTAGTGGCTGGGATTCAGAAGTCCTGAGGACTTCACAGGGAGGTTGGCACTGATAAAATTAAAAGTGTGGCAATGACGCCATTGAACCAGTATAAAAAACAGCCACAACAAAGAGCACTGATAGACTTGACTCAAGTTCCAGATAGGTAGCACTGCTATTAACTGGGTGTATAAGAACTAGCAAACAATGCAGGAAAATGTCAGTAAACCATAACCATTGACATATATTATAGGCACCTTTTAATAAATTGATCATTTTTACTTACATGATGTTGGCACAATGAAAAAAGTACAGTTTGTGGTAGGTGTATCTCCAATCAATCTCTGCACCTGAGTAACAAGGGTCTTGCTTTTCCAAAGGAGGATAAGCGGCCTTAATAAAATGTCTGATGAGATGGAGGAAATCAAATGAATATTTAGTCCCTGGGCCTCACAGTCTTCAAGGAAGGCTGGGAAATATCCAAAAGGGTTTAATACTTCAAAGACATCTTACCAGCCAAAACAACCTGCTGGCTAACGCTCTGTATCATGCATATTTGAAGGGGCAAAAGCTTTGATATGATGTATTATCTGAAGTGACGATAAGCAATTAGCTCCTCTTTCTGTGTAACCGTAAAACAGCTCCTTTTCTGCCCTCTTTGATGAACACAGAAAACCCCTACAGAAACTATGTTCAAAGATCAGGAAGGACTTGATGCACCCAAGTGCTAGGTTTGTTTTTAAATATAATTTTTATTTTGTTTTGTTCTTTCAGGATGAGTAGTGTTGACCGGAAGTTTACTTTGGTGTTAAGATTTCAAACAAGGCAAGCTTGCCCACTATTTATTTATTTATTTATTTATTTATTTATTTATTTATTTATTTATTTATTTATTTATTTATTTGTTACACTCCTGTAACTACCCATCTGACAGCAAGGCCATTAAAAGTGCTGGTTTCTGTCTGGTGGCCCTCAATGCAGAGCCAAAGGGAACTCAGGTAAGCATCCTCCCTCCCTCAAAAGCAGGTTCCTTCTCATGGGCCTGTTCTCAGCTTGTGGGAGTGCAACTGGTCACAAAAGAGGGAGCCTCTAAGAGCAGGCCAAGATGCTCATGTGACTTCCATTCTGATCCATCACTAGGCAACCGGAGGTTACAAGCCATTATCCTTTGCTCTCTTCTTCCCACCTTTCATAAGCCTACAGCGCTCTGTGTGCTATTGCTGGGACCACAGGAGAGACTGAATATGCTTGGGAAACTCAGGATGCAGAACTCTGCACCTTGAGGAAATCTGTTTGGTCCATGCTTTGAGGGTCTTGTCTTGGCAAGCTTGCAGCTCACAGGTATTTATTTATTCCATTTGCTTTATTTATTTATATTCCTATACTGCCCCCTAGTGTAAACTGCACTACCCGGGCGGTTCACAAAATAGTCATAAATACTTTTTAAAAAATAGAGCTATAAATCAAATCCAATTAAAATCCAGTTAATACAGTTAAGATCCAATAAAAATATCTTATAAATCCAGAGCTTAAATCAAATCCAATTAAAATCCAGTTAATACAGTTAAGATCCAATAAAAATATCTTATAAAACACATTTAAAACAGCCATTAACAGAATCTGTTAGATAGCAAACACCTCATCCTGCCCATTGGGGGCAGGGGGCGTAGTATATATATTATACATACCAGGCTCTCTGGGGATTGTGGGAGCTAATCAGACAAAGTAATTTTGCCAAGCTCTGCTGGCAGTGCACAATTCCCAAGAGTACAGTGAGTCTTTAGAATTGTGGGGTTTTATTGGCAACCTTGCATGCTGCCTATAGTTTTTGTGACTGGGAGGGACTTTTCTGGCTTGGTGTGATTTTCTGTCCAGCACTCACCAACTGTTTCTTCCAGTCTCTGAATTCAAAAAGAACACTGTCTCTCACTGAGTTTTCTTTCCCTCTCTTTACTCTTGGTAATGGTACCAAGAAAATGTTGGGTGTTTTTTTTTTACTCTTTTTACTACAAATGTTTCTGAATGAGTTATTGAGACTTTCAGTGCCAGTTATTGAGAAAGGAGTGGACTTTGGGGAATCTATCATTATTCTCCTCTATGAGACTCTGAAATTCTACTGCATAGTAAATGGAATTTTGCTAGAATTCAGAACTCTGCAACAAGGAATAGTATGATTCATGACTGACGGAATATCATTGGAGTGTGTGTGTGTGGTAAAGGTCTTCAGAAATCATACACCATCTTTCACAAGCAATAAGCCTCCAGAAATCCAGTGTTTGAAACTATAGTACTGTATTCTTATAATTGTGTATTTTACTCTGATGTGAGCTCTGCTAGAGCTGTCCACATTTAGAGTAGGCAAAACAGGGGTTTAAAAATACTCATCAAATAAAACATTATCAAATGTATCACACTTTCAGTTTTTTACCACACTTTGAGCTGAAATATAGCCTGGGAATAATTGTATTTTCTAGATTAAATTTTCCATTTTGAAAGTGAGAGTACGTAATGACTACTGGGTGTTAGTATTTGACTATCTGATGACATGTCACAGGAAGGCATTGATTGCTGTCTTATCTACCGTAATTGTCATTTTTATACAGACCTTTCTCCAAAAAAAGGTCTGGCTGGTGCCCATAATACTTGACCCGCATGACAGTGTAGCCCAGTAATGGCGAACCTTTTAGAGACCGAGTGCCCAAAATGCGATTCAAGACCCACTAATTTTTCACAAAGTGCCAATATAGCAATTTAAACCTGAATACAGGTGGCTGTGAAGGGGCAAAGTTGGGTGCCCACAAAAAGGGTTCCAAGTGCTACCTTTGGCACTCGTGCCATAGATTCGCCAACACTGATACTTGGTACCCTGGTTTTCTAGACGTGTTTGGCCTCCAGTCTCCATCTGCCCTAACCAACAATGGGAGATTCGGTCAAAAAACATGTGGAGGATCACAGTCATCCATTTCTGTGATTTGCTCGTGGGCATCTACTGCTAGCAAGCCTGTGGCCTGAACAAGATCTGATCCTATAATTTCCACAAGGAGCTCCACACTTACCACTAAATGCATTGGCAAGGATCGCAGGGTATACTACGAGTCCACATTATGTGTTCAATAGCATAAACTACATGACACCCTTGAAAAGCAAACTTTTATAAAATTGGTTGTAGGTACCACAGAAACCACAAAATCTTGACTTTTCTTTCAATACCCAATAGCCAGAATCCATCTAAAATGTTTAGGACTGCATAAATACAATAGCACAATTCAGAGTGGTAAATAAAGAATCACTGATTGAATTTCCAGTCACAGGCTGAGTCATGTTAACTAGTACACTAGAAGGAATTCCATTGGGGACTAGAGGTGACCATGAGTTGGAGAAATGGTGGTTCACTCTGATTTAAGATTTATCAGCACTGATGAACCACAGATCTACAGATGTTTGTGACAAACCGATGAATCGGTTTGCTGGTTCATCTCCCTTTTTAAAACCCTATAAAATGCCCTCCCTAGCACCTACGGATACTAAAATCACAGAGCACGCTCCCCTCACAATCCCTGCATGTTTGGTGAAGTTTGGGTTCTGAGTGTCTGAAATATGCACCCCCCAAAGAGGGCTACCTAGGAAAGGTGCCCTCCAGGCACCTAGAGCCATTAAAATATAGAGAAGCTCCTCCTGACTGTCCTCTACAATCCATGCAGGTTTGGTGAAATTTGGGTTTTGGACATCCAAGTAATGCATCCCCCAAAGCCCCCCCCCAAAAAAGTGATAGAAACTGCAGATGGCATGGGGCCCAAAAGGGGATAAAATAAATTGATAAACTGACAGATCAAACATTATGGATCAAAAGTTATGAATCAACAATTGCTTAAAATCATCAACTCATATTCATTGGGGTCATCACTTTGAACAAATACAAAGCAATGAATTTTTCATGAACTGGTTATTTTCTATGAATATCATGATTCATTTTTTTATTCATGCCCATCTCTAATAGGGACTCATCAATTAGCAGTTGTTCACTGCTTCATGTTATACCACTTCACTTATACAGGCATCAATATTCAGCTAGACTCTGGCCATTAAGGTAAATGTATTGCCTTTGGAATGGTTCTGGTACTTGAGAAATCCTTAATTTATTAAAAGAAGTTCTGGTGGCATTGCTATTCTGATGAATGCCATTTGACCACAAACACACAGTCATAACTAAATTGCATTAGGTGCCATTTGCTATACAAAGGACCGCATGGACAGTGAAAGATGACCTTAAATATTGCAAATAAACTACGTAAGAACATAAGAACATAAGAAGAGCCATGCTGGATCAGACCAAAGGCCCATCTACTCCAGCTTCCTGTTTCTCACAGTGGCCCCACCAAATGTGTCTGAGAGCACACAAGACTAGGTATCTGTCTCCTGATACCACTCCCCTGCCCTTGAACTACCTTGATTTTAAGCCTGGAGATTACATATCTCCATCATGGTTTGTAACCTGTGATGGACTTCTCCTCCAAGAATCTGTCCAATCCCCTTTTGAAGGCATCCAGGCCAGATGTCATCACCACATCCTGTGGCAGGGAGTTCCACAGACTAACAACACTCTGGGTAAAAAAAAAATTCTTTTGTCTGTTCTCACTCTCCCAACCCTCAGTTTGAGTGGATGTCCCCTAATAATAATATGCAGTTGTCCTTGGTAACTGATCATATAATTTTCACTCTTACATAACCTATGGTCCATTTCAACTGCAAAGCCACTCAAAATGATAGTTGAGATTGTGTGCTGCCAAGTCAGGCCAACTGTTCCAGAGTCTTCTAGGTAGAGAATACTCAGAAGTGGTTTGTTCCCTTCTTCTGGGGTCATCTTGTGTCATGCAGGAGGCATCGTGGGGAATCAAACTCCAAACCAACCTCTGACTCTGCAGCCAGAAACCTCAAACAGGGAGCTCTCCCGCCAGCTTAAACAACAGTTCAACCACTCTCCAAACCGAAAGGGTGCCAGCATCCTTGGAGGGAGAGGGAGAGGGAGAGGGAGAGCGATCCCTAGAAACATTTCTATTTAGAGCAGTGGTTCTCAACCTGTGGGCCTCCAGATATGTCTGAACTGCAACTCCCACAAATCTATTCCAGCACAGTGAGTGGTGGAGGCTTCTGGGAGTTGCAGTCTAGGAACATCTGGGGACCCACAGGTTGAGAACCACTGATTTAGAGAGCATTCAATGTCGAATTGCTACAATACAAATCAAAGTGAATCCTTCTCTTTTCTTAATGCATTCCCATTAGCAACAACAGTGTGAACATCTTTTATTGCCTCCTAGGCAGTGATGAGTCGAGGCCGTACTGCGGAATATAGCTAGTACTATTGCCACCTATCCTGATACTGTACACTGTTTTAAATACATAAGCACAAGGTGTATTTTTTAAGAAGATCATGGCCAAGCAATAGGATGAAATGGAACAAGAGTGCCTCTTCGAGCTGGAGAACCCTTAATGGTTGCTACAGAGATTCCATGGAAAACAGCCTCCCTGTTTATGCAACTTAGGGTGTACACGTTTGTGTGCACGTATCAAGTCAGATCCGATTTACAACAACCCTTAACAGGGCTTTCAAGGTACAGTAAGAAATATTTAAGGGGTGGCTTTACCAGTTTCCCAGTGAGTTTCTATGACTGAATGGAGATTCAACCCCTGTTCTCCAAAATCCCGGAGAACAGGATTTGGTCACTCTATGTACATATATAAGTTTACAAGTTAAAAACACATAGAAGTTGGGGAAACAAGAGAATTTAGACTAATGATTACTCACAGACAAGTCTCATTGCTTTCATCAAATTACAATTCTCAAGATGGGCTGGGGGAAGACACAATTTAATTATGCAGGATACACATCCCCACCCTCACCCCACAAGGTTAGGCACTCAGTTTACCAGCCTCAAAAGAATGAAAGACTGAGTCAACCTTGAGCCAGCCACCTGATTCTATTGAGTTCAAACTCAGGTTGTGAGCAGAATGTTGACTACAGTACTGCAGTTTAACTACTGCATCACAGGGCTCTTCTGTGCAATAGATTATAAATTAAAAACTAATAATAAAATGTTTGTGCACTGCATGAATCCATTATTATGGATTTCAAACAGGTACGGAACCTCAGTGAGGTGCAGAGAAAACAGTCAGAGAGCGAACTAGAGATTTAAGTAGCATCAAGAGCTAAAAGCACTCTCTCAAGATATATCACATGAACGACCTGTCCGCTAAGCAAGTTCCCCAATGAAATGAAATTGATCTGTTCCGCCGCTTGAGAACAAAGGAGCCAAACAGATCCTCCAATCTGCTCAAGATGCACAAGAGCCATCTTCTCCAACAAGGAACTCCCCAGATATCTTGCACTACAGCTTTCCTCATGATGACCTCACAATGGATGGAATGATGACCTCACGATGGATGGAATGATGGTTGCACACCCAGTGGGGAGGGAAGGCCAAGACCTTCAAGGGACTTTTCTTAGACCAATCATTGAAGTATGTTAATGTTCAGTGTCAACAAAGACCTATTTTGGTGGCACCAGATAGTGGTCCTTTTGTTTCTTCCTTCATCAGGTGCGGTTTCCTCTAGATCTCTGGCTAGCTTCCCAGACAATAACAGCAGGAGAATGCCTTAAGTACACAGATTTATTTTTCTGTCTGTTTCCATATTATATCAATCTAGGATATTCTTCCACTTCATGCTAGCAAGGCTCTTATGTGATTACATGAGTCTCTCTCTCTCTCTCTCTCTCTCTCTCTCTCTCTCTCTCTCTCTCTCTCTCTCTCTCTCACACACACACACACACACACACACACACACACACAAGTACTGCTCATGAAACTCATGTGCCAGGGGAAAAACACACCCAGCCTTCATCATGCCATTTTGTGCTGCACAATATTTATTTATAACATATGCAAAGGGCTCATTGTAGGAAGCAGACACTGAACATTAATTAATGAGTGGGCGCCTTTCCATTTTCTATCTGGCAGGGAGGAATGAAACAAAACAAAAGACTCAAAGAAGACCATTTTAACATTTCCATGTACCTGGCCATTAACTCCTTTTAGGCTGCTTTACACTCAAGATCAAACCAGGTATTCCCTTTGGCTGCTCTGGAGGGGCCGGAGATTGTAGTTTTATATCTTAGGTGTGGTGTTTTATCATATTATTTTATATTGTTTTATCATGTTATATTTTTATTGTATTAAAATTTTTGTATTTGGTTAATAACCGTAAATAAACAATCATCATCATCAATCATCATCATGTACCGTAATATGAAAACTAGACAAAATGTAACTGAACCAATCTCTTCCATACTTCTTTTGATGCTCATTACTCTTTCTGTTCTGTTTACTATCAGAACTATCACTGGGCATCGTGAGGTCACTGGCCCTCCCTCTCCTTCCTTCACTCAGTTCACACACACACACACACACACACACACACACACACACACACAGAGAGAGAGAGAGAGAGAGAGAGAGAGAGAGAGAGAGAGAGAGAGAGAGAGAGAGAGAGAGAGAGAGAGAGAGAGAGAGAGAGAGAGTTAATGGAAATGATTTCTGATGTGCAAGCAAACCAGAACTGGAAAGCTTGGATTGAAGTAGTTGAGCAAATAAATCTTGATATGCTACTTTTGAGGAAGTAACAGAGGAATTAACAAACCCTAACTGTGGGCCTTTTCACACGACCCCTAAGATCTGCTGGTCCCTTAAATTCGGACCAGAGATCTTGGGGGTTCGTTTTGTTCCTGCGTCCCCACCCCTCAGCACTTCCTGCTCCTGTCGGCGTGAGGGGGGGGAGGCAAAAAAAGGACAAAAGAAGCCTTTACTAACCTGCCCGTGATGGTCGAACTTGCCACGAGCCCCATTACTTCCTGGTTCCGTCTCAAGGAGCTCTTAAAGGGGCGGGAGGCAAAAAAACAACAGACAAGCCAGGAGAGCCGGGCACTCTTATCCGCATCTAATTTTTTATCACTTCCAAAGAGAAGGTACAAGGAAAGTGTGCTGGGTCGCACTAAAGTGGGCGGGGTCGCACTTAATTGTCTCCAAACTCTGGAGCTGGTGGGAAAACATTTCTAAGCTCCGGAGCTGGGAGCCATTTGCAGCACGGCTTAGGGGTCGTGTATAAACGCCCTGTGACATATCCTTTCCATTTGCAGAAGGCATATCTGTGTAGACATGATTAAACTTATGCATTTACCATGTTGGAAAAACAACAGAGCAGCAGAAGTCCTAAATAGAACTTGGAGGAAGGACACTTTATGGAGATTTCAGTCATTTCACATGATGCAACCCTGGCTGCAGTTCTTAAAAGTGTGCCTTTGTTTTTAAATGACACCAGGGCTTCTGTCCTGGTGGGAAGGCTTCCCAGATACTGACAGTGCTAGATTGCGGCTCGGCATCTGGCAAAAAAATGGTGCCCTGGATCTGCCCGGCAGACAAGAACATCAGCACTGCCTAGCCAGTGCCAGGGAGGTTTTCTGGACGCCTTGGCCCACTGGCGGACAATGTTGTATTTGGCGGGGCAGGCAGCCCCAGTGTCTCTCTTTCCCTGCATGGCAAGTAGCCGAAGCTGCCCTTCACACAGCTGTCCAGCCTGCAGACCACTCCATGTCTTGCTTCAATGTGACAGTTCACTGTGAAGCAGGACATGCGAAACAGGCATTTCCATGCTTCCCCCCCCCCAGATAACACAGAGTAAAAAACAACTTACTGTGGGTTATTTGAAATGCGTACTTTCTGCCAAGGGCGACATGCACATCTAGTTTTTTTTTTTAAGTACTGGGCACTAGAGGATGTAAATATATTTTTATCACTTTAAAAATAACTATTGTATGACAGTAGCAGCAGCAGCAAACAACAACAACAACAACAAATTGAGGCTGTAGTAGTTGTGACTCTCAAAGGTTCAGGGGCAGCCATGTGTGGCCTCTGGACTTCTGAAAGATTTCATTCCTCCTCCAAACCATGCCCAAGATATAGCTGGAAAGAAACACTATGGGATGGGTTTGGATCAGTGGTCAGCAGAAGCCACATTTTGTGAGCAACTTCACTGAATCATGAAGTAGTCTCCCATTTCACCACCTCTACAACCACCTCATCCCCTAATTATTGACTAAAAGGAACTCAGGTTACCAAGGATGGGGTTGTTTTTGCTTGAAATAAGAGAAACCAGGCTCATGCAGGAAGAATTAATATCAGATTAACAGGGTCAGGCCAAGATGTTTGTCTGAGGCACAGCAGCAAATTCTCCCCTCCCAGTACCCACTTTAGGATGCACAATATCCAAAGCCAAGCATGTTATTTTGGCCTGACAGGCAAAGTATGTCTCTGCCTCCCTGACAGTTAAAGTAGAACAACTACTGTACTCCTGCTGCTGCTGCTG
This sequence comes from Phrynocephalus forsythii, assembly GCA_029282475.1. Taxonomy (NCBI): domain Eukaryota; kingdom Metazoa; phylum Chordata; class Lepidosauria; order Squamata; family Agamidae; genus Phrynocephalus; species Phrynocephalus forsythii. The sequence continues at coordinate 41,333,355 of JAPFRF010000001.1, forward strand.
CTACTACTACTACTACAAACTAAACATCCAATAATTTGCCACCCTGACTTTACCTAGTTGCAGGTCAGACCTTGCAAATGGATCCTTAATACAAGTACAATTTGGTGGGGGCATGGGAGAAAAAGGGCACTCTCCTTCTGTGAGCGGCAAAGTGCCACCCATTCCACTGTGCAGCAGGACCACCAAGGCAATGATTAGAAGTGCCCACCTTGCAAGAAGCCAGGAGACAAGACACAAGTCCAACATGGCTTTATATAGAAGGAAGAGGATATAGGAACTGTAGTGCCCTTTCATCGCCATTTCCCCCAACCACCGTCCCAAGGCCATGAGGGAGTTGTACAGGCTGCTAAAACAATAAGCTGTGATTTCAATAATACCCAGACAAATCAAAAAGACTTCACGCCTTCACCATAGCTAACAACCCATACATTATGGGTTTCAGCACCTTAGACCAATGTTCACCTTAAGGCTATAGAGACTGTTGTCTACCTAATGAGCCTATTCAGGCCATTGTTCATCTTATGAGACTATTTCAGACCAGGGTGACAAGAGGTCAAAGCCAACTTTAAAATGGAGGACTCACAACTAGCTTCCTTCAGACTGACAAAGCTGTTTAGATGAGCAGCGAAACATTTCAATCTCTCAAGAAAAAGTCCAGTTGCCATGACTCAACTTCCAGATAAACTCACCTGGATGACTGAGAACCTTCACAGACAGAGTGCTGGAAGATGAGATAGGGAGGATGAAAAGGAAACAGTAGCGATGGCAGACTCCCACTGCATCTCATCCCTGCCCACTGCTCTCTCTCTCTCTCTCTCTCTCTCTCTCTCACACACACACACACACACACACACACACAGAGAGAGAGAGAGAGAGAGAGAGAGAGAGAGAGAGATGGTGTTCTCCTGTCCACCGGCCGAGACATGAGGCAGAGAGGAAGGAAAAATCTGTTCTAGCTGAAATAAGTAGCTAGACCATCTGAAACAAAATTTTCCTTGTAACAGAAGTGGGGAAGGAGGTCTCTGGCCTACCAGGATCGCCATGGCAATATCATCCCACTGTCTCATCAGCTACTCCTTGCTACCATCACCAGAGGCAGAGAGGAACCCACACAGCCACTGTCCATAGTCAGGTGCTCCTCAGTGCTTAGTATGGAGAAAGTTCTCAAATGGCAAGAGCTCCACAGCCAGGAGCAGGAGAAGTGCTAGTGTTCCTTGGAGATGTAGGTCACCTGAGGTGGTTGCCTTCCACCGCCTAATGGAAGGGCCAGCCCAAGGAAAGTTAGACATCCACAGGAAATAAAAGACTGAACAAGATAGTAATGGAAGTTTAACTTTGCCACTATGCTTATAATAACTGAAATTATAATCTAATTTAATGAACATTAAAGACAAGAAAACATACTTGGCAAAAAAGCAAGCCCTGATTTAAGAGACAAAATGTTAGCAATGGACAAACCACATTCTTGCCTTAAGTATCTTATATAACTGTTTTCAAATACAGTGGACCCTCGTATAACAAGCGGTTTGTTTAACAGAAAATCCACTTAAAGGAAAAAGTTTCCAGAGATAGGGGGAAATCGCTTAACAGAATCACCTACGGGGCAAATCCATACAACAGAAAGATGGTCGTAATTAGGAATTAATCCATTTTCAATGCATTCCTATGGGAAATTTGTACAAAGGAAAATTTGCTTAACATAATCTCATTTAGAATGAATTAATTCCTTTATATAAGGTACCACTGTAAATTACTCAAAATCTAGTGGTACTCCAGGAAATGCAATTGTGTTCCCAACACAGCTGTCACATTTCAAAAGAAATGTTAAGAAAGGAGAATGATACAAGAGAGATATCACACTTTTAAATGATATTATTCTTCTCCAGTGGCAGGGTACTTGTTCAATGCAGACACAGGATCACACAACTGAATGTTCCTGCATGTAGTAAACTAGCACAGAAAGAAATGGGCTGGGCTTATGCTTTTATCCTTAATGTTCTATACTCCTTTTCTTAAAAAGAACAAACATTTAAATACAGTGCACACATTTGCAGTCTAATCACACTTTACCCTATCCCCTCTAGATACATCCAATTTGGCTATATCGTCCGGCTAGGCACTATAGAGGTAGCCATCAAAAAGCTGAAAGGTCATGCTCAACCAACTATGGTACATTTCCAAAGATTATTATTATTATTTAAATCAAAGTTGTTTAAAAGGGTGGCCACTCCTACACATTAAAGGTCCTGTTTGACTTGAAACAATCAGCTTTAGCCTAGATAACTCAGGGAGTCTTGAACTGAGATTTCTTTCTGGATTGCTCCCTAAGCTTTAGATTTTAATTAAAAACTCAGCATGAGGTACACCTCAGAGAGCTCTGCATGATTGGTCAAAAAACCCGAATATCCCTAACAGATTAAACACAAAACAGCTAAAAAGGAAGCCTGTGGGATTTGCTGGATTCCCCAGAGAGGTTTCATGCCCTCCTCCTGACCACCATAGAAGGTTTTATATTTCTATAAAAAGGAAGAGTGCAAACATGGCACCTGCTGTTGGCTGCTGCGCTGCTGCTGCTGCTGCTGCTGCTGCTGCTGCTGCTGCTGCTGCTGCTGCTGCTTCCATTGTAGAAAGCCGCAGATTTCCTGAAGGAAACCCTCTTTTCTTTGTCTGGTGAAAGCAATCCATCCCTGACATGAAGTTTGATGAGTTTAATAGACTCTAGAAATTGATGTCACTTAGGGCTCAATGTCGTTTGAGATCCAAATTTAGATCCTAAAACCACAGTAGCCTGCTGCTTTTTAATTTTAATTTGATTTATTTATTTGCAAAACCATTTCAAGAAAGCCAGGTCATAGAAAGTTGCAAGGAGTCCTGGCAAGAGACAAACAAGGCAATTTGATCCGTTGTCTCCCTCAAACGTAGTTACCAGTGCACACAGAAGCCGCAGCTCAGCAAGCATTTCCCAGGGATCCAGCCATTCCCTATGAGTTACTGTACCAAAGGATCTTGAGATGCTACTGCTGCTTTTGCTCAAAACTCCCCAATCTTTCTCTTTCTCTTGGGTAGAGGGCGCTCACATCTGCCAGGCCCCTTTCTTCCTCACAGGCTCCACTGACACTGCTGGCCTCTACTTGCGCTGGCTTCCACTTGCTACCAGAGGTAATCTTCCTCCTCTGAAGAGAACTCAGCAAGGTGTGCCATTACACTTTCCCTCCTAATGGCCCTTTGCACAGCAAAGAAAGAGGCTGCTTTGGTCACAACCAAATTGTGATTCTCCATTTCAGGGCCATGTCTCAGGTTTGCACACTCCTTCCCCACACACATCCTGCGTGTCTTAAACAGATCTGGAAAACCATTTCAAGCAATCTGGATGTTCATCGTGAGGCAAATCATCTAAAATCCCACATTAAGAAGTTATAGTGGATGGTGTTAGAACTTTTAAAAAAGCAGCCCTACAAAGTCGAGTTTTGAAGCAAAGGATCCAAAATCCACAGCAATTTCTCACTAGTATTAGACTATTCCCTCCAGGATCCGTACAGTTTAGTTCTGCAAAGGAAAAGTCTTGCTGCAGGGCTCCCTGGTGAGGAGTTTTAAAATTAATTATGCAAAGTAGCTCAAAGGAGGCCCAGCATCAACAACCTCAGGACAATGAATGAATGTAACTTGCAGAGTATATTCCAAGGAGTTTATACAATGCTGGGAAATTTCATATTTTTATGAATATGATTAACAATATTGGGGTTTTTTTCTAAATATGTTAGATGCCACTACAATTGTTTATAGTAACAGTAGCATGAATTTCTACAATTAAAAAAAAACACACCTTTAAGACGCAAGTTGTAAGTGGAGATGATGACACACAGTGTTTTACCAGCCAAACAGCCCAGAAAGCCCAAAACAACCATCAAATCGTGGCTGTGAAAGCCTTCAAGAATGCATGTTTTGGATATCCTTTCTCAATTGGATTGTTTGTTTCTTCCAAAATATTGTTCGCAATATGAACCTTGACAACAATAATGGATATAAAGGGATTTCAGGAAAACTCAGGTAATATATATTTCTGTGTATCTCTTCTATGCATTTACAGTATTGAGAATAACTGTCTTTTAAAGGAAACTGGGATAGGCTTTAGCTTCGGGAAAATTTGACCGAGTTATGTTGTTTTACAAAAGAGAGAGATTGAGAGGGAGGGAGGGAGAGACAGACAGACAGAGAGAGAGAGAGAGAGAGAGAGAGAGGATTATCTAAAACCAATCTAAGGCTGCACTGCCTGCCACGTGCTCCTGTCACAATTGCCATGTAAAAGTCCCACGGATTTGAACTAGAAGACTCACAGCTTACAGGCTTTCCGGCAACATCAAACAGTGCATGTCTCTAAACTATAGAGTCTCCTTCATAGAAGACCCAGCCAAAGCCCTTACAGCCTGAGGGCCTTCCCTCACATGATGCCTGTAGATGAAGCCACACTCTGGGAGCCCCTCTCCAGCCGGCTGCTCTTTTCATCTTCTAGGATGTTCTGCAGGGAAGCCTGGAGAGGAAGGCTTGGAAACCTACTAACAGCAGGGACGGGTAACTTAGGCCGATACTCATTGCTGTTCGCGCTTCCGCTGTGGACCGGTACGTAGGAACAGAACCTCATGTCCATGTCGTCACGAAGCGAGTTCGTCCTGACCACGCCCCCAGAACTGCGCCCCAAGCGGGGTGAGAGATTCCCCTCCTTGAGCTCGGGAATCTCCTCAATTCGCTTCTCGTTCCCACAAGGAGGGGATGTGCGGTTTCTCTTAAACCGCAGCGAAATAATATCTTATGTTATTATGTCATTAATTTTTTTTGAGGTTTTGACAGCGAACTATTGATGTATCGAACGGTCGGACTTATTACTCCGTTTCTGGTACCCTTCCCCCCCCCCTTTCGCTTAGGAATCTTGCGACAGGAGCTGGGATGCTGATGGTTCCTCCGTAATGTACTGCCTTAGGAAAGAAATGTACTAGTCTTCCCCCCTCGCCTCACGGCAGACACCCCTCCAAATACCTGAGAGGGCTTGCAGGCACGACACAGCTGGCTGCCCCCCCCCCGTGCCCTCCTCTTCCTCCTCCTCCGGGAGCCAAGGCGAGGACCGCAGGGCTTGCCTGGGGGCCGTGGAGAGAGCAGCGGGAGAGGGCGCAGGCGAGCGAGTGGGAGAGGGTGGGTGGGTGGGTGGCGTCTTTTCCCTGGGAGGCGCTGCAAAGCTAAAGTGTCGCAGGAGGAGAGGAGGACGCGCGTTCTGCCCTCCGGCGCACCTGCCCGCCCTCGTCCCTTCGGGTCCTGCCGTCGCCGCCTGCCGGGGCCATGGTGCCGCTGGAGCTGGAGGACGGGGACGCAGCGGCAGTACAACGCGTATTGAGGACATGAGGTTACAGTCCTGCTGGTTCCATTCATCATGTCCGTGAGTACAAACAAACAGGGCAGAACCAGAATTAGATCACGTGACAACAACCGATTTCAACCCGGAAGCAACTTCAACTCAGCACGAGGATGGACGTGAAGTAACGGTCTTAGAAGCATCCAGGTATTGTTGAACTGAAATTCCCATCCTCCCTCACCACTAGGGCTAAGAGGAGCAGAAATGTCGGGGTAGCAAGGGATGGGAGGAAAGACCTTGCTCCTTTAAAAAAAAGAGGGGGAGATGGATGTATTTACTTATGAATTTAATGCAACCAAATTTTGCACCATGGTTACTATGCTTGGCTCCTTGATTACAATTGGAGGTGGTCAGGAAATACAGTCTTCACCAAAGGAAGCACAACATCAGGTGTGTGTGCTGCAGCTATTAAGACTACAAATTTCATTATATGTTCATTTTAATTTTGAATTGTAAGCCACCCATAGACCTTCAGGTAGTGGGCGGCATATAAGCTGCATAAATAAATTAAATAAACAAAATAGTGACAGAAAAACATGGAAAATGAGCAGCAGATATGACAGAAAGTGACCAAACAATGAGCCAAACTCCACACCGTATTACTATAGCAACAACAGATTACTGGCACACTTATGTCAAGCTAAGTAAAATTTGTTCTTTCCTTTTGTATACCGCTTATCTACCTAATTCCTAACACCAAGCAGTGGACAAGATGAAACAGAAAACATAAACTGTACCATAACTGCAGACACAAGACAACACCATAAATAGAAAACAAACAAGAGTGGCATCAAGACTAGCATCAATAACAATTACAGAGCATAAACTAGGGTATTCCTCTCCTTTAGCCACAGTCCCAGGTACTTGGGGAGGACCTTCCCGAAAGTTTTGCAGAGCTTTTTCAAATATGCAACGGAAGGGCACTTACCATACTTCCTGGCTCTTCATACAACACACTGTGGCATGAGCAAATAAGTCTTCACTTAAGCAGGTTAGAGCACTGAAACTGTCAGCTGCGAAACTGGCAGCTCGGTGGTTCAAATCCTGGGTCCCACACAACGGAGTGAGCTCCCGCTGTTAACCCCAGTCCCTCCCAACCTAACAGTTCAAAAGCATGTAAATGCAAGTAGATAAATAGGTACCACCATAAAAAGTGGGGAGGTCAATAGTGTTCCATGCACAGAAATGCATTCGGCCAAGCAGGCCACATGGCCACACACTTGCACAACACTGGCTCTTTGGCTTGGAAAATGGAGATGAGCACCGCCCCAAGAGTCGGACATGACTAGCACACATGCGCGGAGGGAAACATTACCTTTTTAATCTCACCTGATCCATGAAATAATTGTGTGTTTCAGAACAACAATGTACTAAATTTCAACTTGAACTTGGCGTAATGTTCTAGTCAGTCGCAAGACTCCTATTCCTAAAGTCCTAGTGTGAATGAAACAGGACGCTATGCTAAATGAGAAACCTCTAGGTTTAACTGTAAACCCCGGAGGGATGGCGTGAGGCTTCTCTCCTGCATGAAGATGAAGAATAATATGCTTGCTCCCATCTCAGCTTATTGAGCCAACATATCAACAGTCTGACAATACCATTCATTCTGTGTGAAACTATGGGGAAAAGGGCTGGTATTTATTCACTTTTACTGAGGTTTAACTCTCTGTTGATATCCATTGGCTGAACTTTGTCTGGATCCGTTTCTTGAGAATAAAACAAGTGTGACTCCTCTTCTCTGGCTCCCCTGTTCCTTTTCTATTATAATCAAAGTACAACACAGAACAATCATGAGCAGATGAGCTGCTGGGATTTTGCTGGATGCAATCAGTTTACGCTGTAACTTACAAAATAACCTGATGAATTTTTTCCCCTGCATTTAGCCAATAAAGCCATGTTGGACAAGATGAATCAGAGCCATCTACAAAGACTATCTTAAGTGGTCACGAAACAGCTGTGCACTCTTTGACAATGTTTTTTTTTAAAAAAAAACCTCTGAGGGTCTCCAAATACTTTGCCACTTCACATCACACAATCATCTCATAGTCCTCATTTTATTTATTCTCTGTTTTTATAGCTATGGATGGGCTTTCTTAGGGGGGGAAATCACTAGATCAGAGGGGGATATTATGTTGATTACTGTACAGTAAACAAAAAAAGTATTCTACAAATTTAACCCAGTACTTGAAATGGCTAGAAGTAGATTCTCAAGTTCCTGTTGAATTTCTATTCCAATGCTTTTCAAATGCATTAGGGCAAATCTCCTTCTCAAATGAGAAATGAGCTGTAAAACATTTATGGCATGTATAATTTGAAAACACATAGATAACTAAGTAAATAAACTCAAGTTTACTGACAACGACATAGTATTCCTAATGCTCCTCAAACCATAACTACCAAAGGGGGGGCTATTTCTTGTGGATGTACTTAGCAAATACAATGTCCAATGTGCTAATTAGCAACAAAATGATCCAGGGACAAGTATTCCCGTTTCCTGAATTTCAGTTGAAAGATTATTCATAGGTTTAACTCTCTGTTGATATCAATTGGCTGAAATTTGTCAAGTATTTATTTTAAATAATAATTTTGTAAACCTCCCAGAGTGACCTTGTTGCTAGATGGTGCGGTATATAAATTAAATAAATAAATAAATAAATAAATAAATAAATAAACCCCATATACAACATTACCAGATCCCCAAAAAAGCAAAAGCATGACCACAAACACTTCAAAACATTTACATCTTTTCTTTGCAGGTCAACTAAGTGACTGACAACAACTCCAAGAGATATTCTAAGAATGCATTTTTTTGAAATTATGCTTTTGAGTTACCATATTTTTCCATCTATAAGATTCTCCCATCTATAAGATAACCCCCCACTTTTCCAACCCAAAATTACAGTTCTGCTACCGTGTGATTTTCTTCTTGGTTTACCTCCATGTATAAGACAACCCTCAATTTTTAGTCTAACAATTTTAGACAAAAATATAGTGTTATACACGGAAAAAACACTGTATTTCTTGTTCTGTGAACAGAATTCATACACAATATTTTAAACATATTATGCCGCAATTTTTAAAAAATTCTCTCCCAAGAGTGATGGGCTTAATAGTATAAAAATCAGACCTAAGAACCTCCAAAGTAAAGTCTTTAATCTTATATTGGGTTTACAAAGAAATCTTTCTAATCTCTTCAAAACAGAACACATTTTATATTATGTAACATTATATAACAGTTCCAAAGCTATAGAACTTGTTTTCCTTCAGTACATTTTATTAAGAGTTAGAGTTTTGATTTCTATTAAGGCTGGCACAGAAATTAATTTTCAGATGTCACAGAGAGTCATATAATCCAAAGAACATGAGGCAAGTAATACTTATTAAGCCATTTTGTTCACAAATACTGTACCTAGTTTTTTTAAAAAAAGACTCATACCCTGCAGGAGCTCTCCTGCAGTTGCTTCCAAGTAATAATGGGAAAAGTTTTTCAGTCATACACTGAAAAACGTTTTGACTTGGGTGCTATGTTTGGGTACCACCTCCTACTCATAGTTATAATTGTCCTGACTTCTTGTTTTATTCTACAGCACAGAGAACTGTTTGTTTTTCTACTGTCACCCTGAGATCTTTGAATCATTCCCAGCAATAGAAGAGTAGTCTAAAAATAAAAAAGTCTCTTGGCCAATTCACTCCCTTCCTGTCTGGGTTTGCACAACCAAATAAAAGGATACAACAAGGGTGTGTAGGGAGCAATGCTGTTACATTCTGCCATGTGACCAAACAGATTTCTATCATCATCATCATCATCATCATCATCATCATCATCATCATCATCATCATCATCATCATCATCATCATCATCATCATCATAATCTCTGCTTTAGAAAAGGCTAGGAGGATTTGGGAGGGATAATCTCATAACATCACACTGTAGGTACATCAACAGCTTCGATTGTCTGCACAGATATATTGTTATCCTTTGTTGTTTAACCTTAAAGACCCATAGAGTAGCCTTTTACTACTAACTTGTCGATTCTGTATTTTCCTTCATTTAAAAAAAAAACATCCAGCAACAAACCCAAAACCGAGAGGAGATTAAGGCTCCCCCTTGGCTTCGAGATAAGTGGTCCTGCAACTGAACCCTCGACCAGAGGCTTCATCTTTGTCGATCTCTTGTAACAGCTGTGTAAAATGAGAGGTCTCTGAGGAGGAACACGATCTGCACCCAAGCAGATGTTCTTGGGCAGGGCGTTGTTTCAAGAGAAGTAGTCATCATCAGAGGCGGTGGCTGGGAGAAATTGCCAATTTTGCTAACAATTGCTGCCAGAAGGATAATGCTGGCTGCCTTGGAATGAGCACCGGCCTGTAGGCCTCTTAGTATATCAAGGAGGCATGCAAAAACCATAGTTTGCTGCTTCACATAAAATGCCAAACTGTGGTTTGACACCTTCCCCCAAAAAAGACCAATTACTTGGCCAATTCATTTATGCGAATGAATGAACAGAGAGAGAAAAGAAAATGACATTTTGCTGCCTGGAGCCAAGAAGCAGACGGTGGCTTCCCATCTCCAGCACTGAGGAGGGCCAGCCATTGGCCAAATGGCCTATCAATACTGACAAGGGATAAAGCTGATGCCTGAGGCAGACACCCTCATTCTGCACAAGGGTAGAACTGGCCTTATTTACACATCGACCCCCTACTGTGGTCAAAGGCAGAAGAAAAACTGTAAATAAATAAATAAATAAATAAATAAATAAATAAATAAATCAGCATTCCTATGTGAGCACCTAATTTTTTTTCCAGCAAGGGTATGATCACTTGGAGACAGATCGGAATCTGGACTGATTTCCTGGCGATCACATGATCCACGGGGAAATGCACTGCAAACTGACTCCTATCCATACCTAAGCTGGTCCTTTTTGGTCCAGTTGTACAGCTTCTATTTGGGGCAGGGGTGTGGGGCTGACCGGAGGCATTTCACAGCAGATAGTAGGGTACCTTTATTGGAGATTGCTTCCATTAAAGTGATCCTTTGTGTTTCTTTGAAGCCATTGGATCCCATCCTAAGAATCATTCTAGGGTTTTTCTTGTCGCTCCAAATGGAACCTGCATCTTTTACAACAGCAATGGGCTTAGTTCTTTAAGCCGACAGTAACCACTGTGCTTTCATGACTACTATGCAGTGACACAACTATGCTGCAATTATCAAGGTGGAGCTTCTTTTTACTATCTTCTGGTACACACACAGTTTGAATTTTATAAAATGTACATTAGGAAGAAGTTCCTGATGGTTAGAGCTGTTCAGCAGTGGAATATGCTGCCACAGAGGGTGGTGGAGTCTCCTTCTTTGGAGGTTTTTTAGGCAAAGGCTGGATGGACATCTGTCAGGGGCACTTTGATGGGGGTTCCTACATGGCAGCGGGTGGGACTGGAAGGCCCTTGAGGTCTCTTCCAACTCTATGATTATATGACAAACAGTAGTGGGAGATAATTTCTGTTGAAGCCACCTACTCATACTGCATGCAAACTTTTTTATAACTAAGATTTTGGAATCAGGTGCTGTCTGTCAATGCTTACATCCAAGAAGCACTCTCCCATTTTGCAACCTCGTTCCAAAAAGTGGGGCAAGAAATACTAAACTAATTTCCTGAGCATGAAGTCTATGCCACTTTCAAACTCAAACTCAGACAACCTCACACAACTGCCCTAAAACTGATTGTCAACTGATTGGTAGTCATAGAAATTCAGCTCAGGGGTATATCAAATTTCACATGCAGTGCATGTTGCATTGTGGCTCCCATCATCCTCATGAGCCTTGATTGCAACATCTGGAGAGCCTCAAGTCCTGTCTTGTTCTTTGCCCAGCCCTGTCTTCAAGTGTATCAGCTGAAAGTTGAATGTGTGGAACTTTGTGGCACAGCAGTTAAGCTGAAGTACCGCAGTGAAGACTCTGCTCACGACTTGAATTTGATCCGAGGCTCAGATAGCCAGCTCAAGGTTGGCTCAACCTCCAACTCTTCCAAGGTTGGCAAACTGAGTATCTAGCTTGTGTGGGGTGTGTGTGTGTGTGTGCACAATGTGTAGCTTGTATAATTAAACTGTAAACCACCCAGAGAGTGCTTTAAGTGCTACAGGGCACTATAGAATCATCACACTTTGCTTTTTTAAAAAGGTTCTGTTCAGGTTTCAGAGAGGGAGCTGTGCTAGGCTGCTTCAGTGACAGCAAAACCAAAACCAAGATATAGTGACATGTTTAAGATTAATATTTTTGTCTTTGGTGAACTTTCATGGATATGATTCACTTCCTCAGACGTACTAAACTCCCTTCCATTCGGTTGTCCATCCACCCATTTCTTAAAGTCATCTTGGTGAGAAAGACAGGGGAGACAGCCAAGCAACAGAAGAAGGGGGAAATGATGATGACGGAAACAGAGAGAAAAAGGGTGGGTTCATCTTTTTTTGGCTCCAGCCTTTCCACCACTGATAGCCTCTGGTATTCCTGGCCCACAACCAACCAGTTATTCCAGAGAAAATGCAGCCCACAACCTGAAAAAGGTTACCTACCTGCAAGCCCAGAGTGTGAAAACATTAGCTTTATTACTAACCAGCTGCTATCAAAATGGCAAATAGCACTCATCTGTTAATATTCAAACACTAAAGAGGATGACACAGACATGTGTTGCACTGATTAATTAAAAATCATTCATCATTAATTCAGTATTTTTGAAACAATTTTAAAGGACTCAAAATCGCCACTCCCCAAATTTTGCCCTAGAGGTAATGAGTTGAAATAATATGATTCATTCATTAGTACTCAAAATACTGACACCACTGGCATTCTGTGATTTTTGATGAATATTACATTTATTTGTTGGAAATGTTAATGAATTTGGGGTGACAAAGTAATTTAAATTAATTATTTCCAAGCTCTGAAAAGGCCATATATCCTAAAAGATGCCTGATATACCTTCTCATTGCAATGATTACATCTTAGGTCACTATTCCAAACTCTAGCAGTCTGTAGTCTTTACTGTTTGCCAGAGTACTATGCTAACACAAGACTAACACAAGCTTGCTAACACAAGCTTAGGAAGCATGAAGAAATAACTCTCTGAAAGAGCACTCAACAGTATTATCACTTGTATGTCAATGAAAGAGATTCCACCCCCCACCCACAGCTGCCAAAGTTATCCTCATTGTTACCAGTTCTGAATTTCTATAAAATACTGGCTATACGCTTCTTCCATAGCACTAAAAATATTCAGCTGTATCTCTTTGAGAAAGCATGAATAAAAAGCAATAAATCAATTGGCAAAACAAAAACAAAACCCACTTTAAGTTGCAGCTGGAAGAGCCCTTAAATCACATGGCTGTTCAGCTTTTTTTTAAGGGTTAACAAAATAAAAACCTGTCCCAGGATCATGTCATATATTAACAAAAAGGAGGGAAAACAGAAAGGGTCCCTGTAAAATTTTCAAAAAGAGCAGGTAGGACTAGCACACTCCTTTTTCATGTTTGTTGAAACAAACTAATCCAGCTTTCCTTCTGGGATATCTTTCTGATTTCACTAAATCATCCTGCAATGCCATCCAACTAAGTTCTCTCTGCATGCACACATTTCCCGTACATGCCTGGCACATTCAGCGGAACAGACAATTAGGGTCATTACCCTCCACGCCCTCTCCTTAATGATGTTAAAAGCCACCGAGCAGCCTTTTGAGCTTACCTCCCAAAGTGCCTTGAAATCCTTCTGCTCAATTCGCAGCAGCTCACTGTCTTCCCTTGTAACAATAGTGGCATGGCGAGGCGTGTTATCCAAAATCGACTCTCCGAAAGCCGTTCCTATTCCCAAGGTGCATATTGTCACTGCATCCTGTGAAGCGGAGTTAAAGGGAAAGACACACTCAGTCCTTGAGATCTTCTGACGGATTTCAGGCCCTCGCTTTGCCAAAAGCCCGGCAGCAGCCTCCAGTTGTGAACAAATATTTTAGAAGATGACAACTCCTTTCTTATGAATAGCACAGGAGGGTTTTAACCGAACAACATCTTAATTTGAACCAGGGCTCAGCCTTGGAATGAACCTCCTGCTCAGAGTTTGTCAGACAATCAGAGAAGATCATTTACAAGGGGAGAAATTTTTTTAGACCCACGTCCCCACGGTCCAGCAATCAAATTATTTGCAACAATCAGTTGGTTAGTTTTATTTTTTTATTTATTTATTTATTTACTTACTTACTTACTTACTTACTTACTTACTTACTTACTTACTTACTTACAAATCCCCCCCACACACACACTACTAAGTGGTCTCTGGGCAGCATACAACAAAACTATAACACAACATATTTATTAAAATTATACAATACAATACAATTTAAAACAATCAATATACAATAAAATGATAAAACCATGCTGCTCATGAGTCCAACTAAAAACAGTATCTAATTAAAATGTTGGCTGAACAGGAAGGTCTTTGTCTGGTACCAAAAAGCCAAAAACGTTGGCACCATACGGATCTCTGTAGGGAAGGCATTCCAAAGTTTGGGGGGGGCAACTGCTGAAAAGGCCCTGTTTCGACATGCCATCCCCCTCACCTCTTTCAGGGACGGCACCTTCAACAGGGGGTCTTGGCCAAATCTTAAAGTACGGGCAAGCTCAGCCTTGGAATGGTCCTTAAGGTAACCAGGTCCTACGCCTGTTTTAGACTCTGAACATTCAGATCTCCCAGGTTGGGACTTGGGGTGGCTGCTTGTTATATCTTCTACTAATCAGGTCATCCGGCTACAGACAGTTGGGTTGCCTGTTTCTGTTGCTGTTGCTTTTGTGTCTTGAACAGCTTCTGACAGGCAGAAATTAAGGGGGGGATGCTACATGGAAGGAGAAGGCTGGGGAGATTTCCCCTCCCCTAATTTCCACATGGCATGCTGCTTCTGAAGACTTAAAAGCAGAACTAGGGTGGTAGCGGGCAAGTGCCAACGTTAGCCCAGAACCTATTCTATAGAAAATAATTAACCACTGAACAAAAGTATTCGAAATATATTTCTTGCACATCAAAGGAGCATACCACATTTAAAGAGTGCCTCTAATGAGACGGATAAAGGAAACCTAAATTGGGCTACAGTTCTGCCTTCTGGTTGTTACTGACATTGAGATCATTAAATTCAAAATGCCATCTGTGGTACAGTGTAGACCACCTAATTACACAAAGAAACATAGGAACCTAAATAGCTTAAGAACATAAGAACATAAGAAGAGTCATGCTGGATCAGGCCAAAGGCCCATCTAGTCCAGCTTCCTGTATCTCACAGTGGCCCCACCAAATGCGTCCGGGAGCGCATGAGACTAGATATCTGTCTCCTGATACACTTCCCTGCATCTGGCCCTTGAAGTACCCTGGTTTTAAGCCTGGAGATTACACATCCCCATCATGGCTTGTAACCTGTGATGGACTTTTCCTCCAGGAATCTGTCCAATTCCCTTTTGAAGGCATCCAGGCCAGATGCCATCACCACATCCTGTGGCAGGGAGTTCCACAGACTAACAACACGCTGGGTGAAAAAAATATTTTCTTTTGTCTGTTCTTACTCTCCCAGCCCTCAGTCTGAGCGGATGTCCCCTAGTCTGGTACAGTGGTACCTTGTATAAAGGAATTAATTCGTTCCAAATGAAATTATGTTACGCAAATTTTCCTTTATACAAATTCCCATAGGAATGCATTGAAAATGGAACAATCCCATTTTTATGTTGTACGGATTTTCCCCATAGGCGGTTATGTTAAACAAATTTCCCCTATCTCCGGAACTTTATATGTTGTACAAATTTTATGTTATACAAGCTGTTTGTTATACAAGGGTCCACTGTATTTTGTGAGAGGGAGAAGAGCTTCCCTCTATCCACTTTACTCATGCCCTGCATTATTTTGTACATCTCAATCATATCCCCCCTCAGGTGCCTTTTTTCCAGACTAAGGAGCCCCAAATGTTTTAGCCTTTCCTCATAAGAGAGGTGCCCCAGCCCAGTAATCATTTTAATTGCTCTTTTCTGCACCTTTTCCAGTTCTACTATGTCTTTTTTGAGATGCAGTGACCTGAATTGTACACAATACTCCAGGTATGGCCTTTCTATCGTTTTGTATAATGGCATTATAATGTTGGCTGTTTTATTGTCAATCACCTTTTTGATAATCCCTAGCATGGAATTGGCCTTCTTCACCGCTGCCATACAATGGGTAGACACCTTCATGGAGCTGTCCACCAACACACCAAGATCTCTTTCCTGATCCGGCACAGACAGCTCAGAGCCCATGAGTTGATAGATAAAGTTTTGATTTTTTTTGCCCCAATATGCATTATGTTACATGTTGCTACATTGAAACGCATTTGCCATTTCACAATCCATTCCCCCAGTTTGGGAGATCCTTCTGGAGCTCTTCACAATCATCTCTAGTTTTTACCACCCGGAAAAGTTCCATGTCATCTTGGCCACCTCACTGCTTATCCCTGTCTCCAGGTCATTTATGAACAGATTGAAAAGCACCAGTCCCAGGACAGATCCCTGGGGCACACCGCCTTTCACACCTCTCCCCAATGATACCTACTCTTTGTTTCCTGGATCTCAACCAGTTCCCAATCCATAAGAGGGCCTGCCCTCTTATCCCCTGACTGTGCAATTTTCTCAGGAGCCTTTGGTGTGGGACTGTGTCAAAAGCCTTCTGAAAATCAAGATAAGACAATATCCACTGGTTCACCCAAATCCACATGCCTGTTGACCTTTTCAAAGAATTCTAAAAGGTTTGTCAGGTAAGACTTACCCTTACAGATGCCATGCTGATTTTCTCTCAGCAAGATTTGTTCTTCTATGTGTTTTAAGATTTTCTCTTGGATGAGGCTTTCCACCATTTTCCCTGGGACAGACGTAAGGCTAACCAGCCTGTAGTTTCCTGGGTCCGCCCTCCTTCCTTTTTTAAAAACTGCTGTGACATCTACTATCCTCCAGTCCTCCAGCACTGTGGCAAATGAGTTGTCTAATGCTTGTATCCAGGAACTTAGGCTGAACCAATGCTGTCGTCATTTTGCAGAACAATTTGTTATAACCAACACAGCGATGGCCATTTATATTATCTACTTTCTAATAAAGGTTGCACGTGGTGTCTTCATTTGTGGTCCTGGGGGGGACATTTTGCTTGGGCCTGAAAATAATTAAAAAGTGAATGAAAGGACATTGGGACTCAGATACCAGGAGTACTAAATGAGTCTCTAAGTACTGTAAGGAGAAAACCTCACCTTTATGAAGTATTGGCTTTGTTATGAGCTGTTACTGTCTTTCCTAATAAGACCTTTCTTGAAATGAACTCAGTTCCTCTTGCCCCAGAGCATGGGCTGGCCATGCTATGAGGCAATATATTTTGGACATTCAGGACAGGATACCAATTTGTTGAACATCTATTTCGTTATTATGTTTCTATTGCCAGGCTGAATAGAATGTGTCCGGAGTTTTCTACCTTATATGCCAAAAAGATCTGGCTGGTGTTGGTTACTGTATACTGTACTGTATATCCTTGACATGGATTATGAACGAGGGAACAATCTGATTACAAAATATCTTTGTTAGTTGTTGTGAGTTTTTTAGGCTGTTTGGCCATGTTCTGGAAGTTTTTTCTTCCTGACGTTTTGGCAGATTCTGTGGCTGGCATCTTCAGGGGGCAAGGAAATTATGAGTACTCAGGGAACTAGGAATTCTCTCTGTGAGGGCAAGGAGGGCAAGAAGCTCAGGAAACTAGGAGTTCTCTCCTTGCCCTCTGAAGATGCCGGCCAAAGAGTCTGGCGAAACGTCAGGAAGAAAAACTTCCAGAACACGGCCAAACAGCCCGAAAAACTCACAACTATCAGATCCTGGCTGTGAAAGCCTTCGAGAATAGAAAATATATTTGGCTCATCCTGGCATATCACCATGTCTATTGCTCTTGTAGAACATCTATTTTCTAAATTGAAACTTTAATGTTTACACTAAGAAGAAAGTGCTTTGTTTGTCCAGTTCTTTTCTTCTCTTTTCTTTTTTTGGGTGGGTTTTCTTTATTTGGGTTGGCTTATTTTATTTTTATTTTATTTCTGGAAACTACTACCCTCTCATTTATCTGAGAAAGAGGAACAGGATGAAATTTGTTCTTGAGCAAGATGGAAAGCAAAATGAAAACCATAGATTTAACACCATACCGTATTCAGTCCACTTCAATATTGAATTCAATCATCCAGAATAAATCCTGCATGTCTGATTAATTTGTATTTTTGTACTGTGAATTTAGGTATCCTTAGACAAAATGAAGCCCTAGCTTATTCCACTAATACAGCTTAGTATGTATTTTTGATTATATGGAGCAATATCCTTTCTCTCCCTTCTATTATTTTAATTTCTTTTAAAACTCCACCTGAGTGTGTTCCTGAACCATTGTTGGATTTCTTTGCATCTCTCTTCAGGACAAAACACCTCGGGCAGATTCCGCTGCCCAAATGCCCCTCTGAACTAAAGAGTTAAAATCAAATACAGGTTAAAAGAGATTATGTTATAGGTTTAATTGATAAACTGAAGATCAAGAAGTCAACAGGCCCAGATGGCATCCACCCAAGGTTTATTAAGGAACTGATAAATGAAATTGCAGATCTCTTAAAGGAAATATGCAACTTGTCTCTTAAAACGGCCACAGTGCTGAAGGATTGGAGGATAGCAGATGTCACACCAATTTTTTAAAAAGCAAGGAGGGGTAAACCCAGGAAGCTACAGGCTGGTTAACCTTATGTCCCAGGGAAGATGGTGCCTCATCCAAAAGAAAATCTTAAAACACATAGAAGAACAAGTCTTGCTGAGGGAAAATCAGCATGGCTTCTGTAAGGGTAAGTCTTACCTGACAAACCTTTTAGAATTCTTTGAAAAGGTCAACAGGCATGTGGATTTGGGTGAACTGGTGGATCTTGTCTATCTTGGTTTTCAGACGGCGTTTGACATAGTCCCTCAACAAAGGCTGCTGAGAAAACTGAGTGGTATCAGGAGACAGATATCTAGTCTCATGCATTCCCAGACGCATCCGGTGGGGCCACTGTGAGGTATAGAAAGTTGGACTAGATGGGCCTTTGGCCTGATCCAGCATGGCTCTTCTTATGTTCTTATGCTCTTATATGTATTCAGCCCCCTCTGCTGGATACCCAACACAGTGGCAGTGCAGGCAAAGGAGAATGACGTAAGGCTTACTGCCATCTTATGAGTCCCAGAAAGTCTCTCCCCCACTAGTGTTTGCCCCAAGATCCTTATTACGATCCCTAACCTGAGATACAGGCCCACTTGCTCCCAACCCCCAAACCATGGACCTGCTCCTATACGCACAACCTTGTGTACTTCCTCCAAAGCCATGACAAGGTAGCAAATTTTCAGTGGAAGTCGTGCAGCTCAAATTAGTCCGTATCCATATCATGTCCCATCACAACTGAACCATCACCACCACACTCTTGAAGGGATGAATGAATGGTTAAGGTCCAGGCAATGACTGAGCCACATCAAAAAACGGGTTCATGGGGAGTTGAGGGAGTCCTAGCCACAAAGAGTTGGTCACGATTGTAACGACACACAACAACAACAACATGGCTCCCAAATAACTTGTTTGTTTGTTTGTTTGTTTTTGCTAGATTTATATACTACCCATCTAGCTATGAGGACGCTCTGGGTGGTTCACAGAAATAGCAATACAACAAATACAAACAAAAATCAATAAGACAATAAAAATAAACAATTGATAAAAGGGGCAGTGGCGAAAAAGCTTAGGACATTAGGTGCACCACTGGGAACTATGTGCCAGACTCATAGACTCTAAGAATGTTACTAAGGAGATGGCCTTGTCCCTTGTTTCAGTCTGAAGTCTCAGAAACCACAGGTGATCCTACTTCTGACAGGCGAGCATAGAGCACTCTGGGGAGAGAGTAAGGAACGCTGAAAGTTGCTGCACATGCTAGGGAGAAACAAACGTTCTCATCACAAAGCTCACACTGGGAGGCCACCAGTTTGCTTTGCCCAGAATCACAATTTGAACTCTTGGAAGGGCCAAACTCTCCCAAACATTTCTGGTTTCAAGAGACAAATCAGAGCTCTGAATTCAGGCCATGCTGGTTTGGGGATTGTAGATGATTTCATTCAAAAAAAAAATATTAACATTCCCAAGCTTAGAGACAAGTGTGTGTTGCATGTGTTGCATTGTTACAGTCGTGACCGACTCTTTGTGACCCCATGTCCATGGAGTTTTCTTGACAGGAATACTGGAGTGGTTTGCCAGTTCCTACTCCAGGCGCCTATAGCACCTGGTGGCCACCCATCCAAGTACTAACCAGGGCTGACCCTGCTTAGCTTCCGAAATCTGGCAAGATCGGATGTGCTTAGGGCATCTAGGCAGCAATTTGAGACAAGTACATACTATGCTTTAAATACAGTGGACCCTTGTATAACATAAAAAAATCCAGAGGTAGGGGAAATTTGCTTAACAGAATCATCTATGGGGCGAATCTGTACACATAAAAATGGTCGCGATTAAGGATTACAGTACTGCACTGTGTTTTCAATGCATTCCTATGGGAAATTTGTATAAAGGAAAATTTGCTTAACATAATTTCATTTGGAACAAATTAATTCCTTTATACAAGGTACCGCTGTATTTGATTCTGTCTGTGAAGCAAGATTGTCCCTTTCATCCCCATAAAAAGGGGCAGAAATATATTGTTTCCATTAATTTTGTCCTAAAAAGGACATGTGGGGATGCACATTTTGAAAATAATTTTCCCCCTGCACTCCCTTACTAAGTCTTCACAACAGGGAGGCATAGTTACTTTTACTATATTACTACTGTATATATTATATTTACTACATTTACTATATAACTCTATAGTTAATATTACTTTATACTACTATCTATTTATTTCATTTATAGCCCACATTTAAATGGTATAGGGAACCAAAGCAGCTTATAAATGGTCGAAAAGAAGCCAGAAAGGTGCTTTGTAAAAACAGCACACTGACCTGTTCTCTTCTCTTCTGTTTTTAGTACCCGTGTGATGTTTATGTAATTTATTTCATACCTACCAGCTTTCTGCCAAACAAACACTCAAATCTTCTCGAGGTGACTAACAATAATAAGCACAGGTGAAAACTCTTGGCAAAAACACGACATGACATTTTTAAAAACACTGAAACACAAAAATACAAAGATGTAGCTTTCATCTAAATCCATTAAGACAACCTCCAGGAGCAAAGCAGCTTGCACGTCCCAGAAACTTGTCTTAGTTTCAAAAAACAAAGTTGGAAAATGTTTTCTTCTCTCCCTTGGGTCCATTTTTTATGATTATCCCTATTTTTATATTTTCTGTTAATGATAATTATATTTATAATTAATATTAGTTATTTGTGTGACTCCCTTATTTATTTTTGTAGTTTTGCATAATTTTGTTTATTATATACTTCTATATTGTATAATTTGTTTATCACTGTAAACCTTCCACAGTAGCCTACAAAAATCTAATAAAGAAATAAAATAAATAAATAATGACGAAGTCCAGCCTAATTAGAAAGGACTTTGTCTACCTGCAGGGCCAACTAAGGACTTGCTTATATGGGCATTTATTCCTCTGTTTGGTGCACTGTGGCAGCGCATTGCTTTGCACTCTTTTCTAGTGACCGCATAATGAGAGGACCAACTTGCCCCAGGGCACACTTGTCAGGGGCTCCTACTTTTTGTGTGTGCAGGTAGGTGCAGTCTAGGTTAGTCCAGTCCCTGCACATAGAATCACCAGGAACAGATCAAGTCTTGCAGCTGACAGGGTCCTCACACTCTGAATGTCCAGTATCAAGAAATGGCTTAATGAATATGCTGTTTCAGTATACCAACAAATTTAACATTTCCCCTGCTTCTCTCTCTCTCTCTCTCTCTCTCTCTCTCTCTCTCTCTCTCTCTCTCTCTCTCTCTCTCTCTCTCTCTCTCTCTCTCTCTCTCTGTGTGTGTGTGTGTGTGTGTGTGTGTGTGTGTGTGTGTGTGTGTGTGCACACATGCATTTGTCCGTTAGATCATCACAGGTGTGCTGAATCGCTTAAGCTATAATAAAAAATATTTGCATTTGTGTGAAATACTAAGTGAAATGGTAGCTGCAGGCAGTTTCTTGATTAATACTACATACAAGAGAAAAGTATGTATTTTTAGAAACATTTAACCTAAGTGATTCAGTATATCAGCAATAGTCTAACACAGGCAAAACCAATCACTTCGTCTGACCCTTCACAGAGAAGAAAGGGAAGTGTTTGATTGACAAGAGGAAGGTGCCACAGAGTTGCTTGAAGTCAATGTGCCATTTGAACACAAGGTTCACACCAAATGGTATACCGCTTCTCTCTCCATCCTCAAGCATCCCTATTTGGGCTACACCAGCCCACACTAAAAAGGCCAATGTAAACCTAACTTTACCTACTTTTGACAGGAGATTCAAGAGCCTGGGAGGGTCTTCTGGGTGGCTTGAGCCATTAGAATTCAACAATAGTAAGACTGTACTCTTTTACCAGGCAACCTGCACGTATTTCCAGCACAGTAACAATATGAAGTAACTCACACAATTTGTTATTTACCCAGCTGTGGGGCAATGTGTGCCTGCACACTGAAATTAAAATTAGTGCATCATGTTTACAGAGCACTTTTTTCTAGTCATCATGTTTACGCCCTTTTCTAGTCAACTTCTCTGTCTACTCAGTTTGTTGCTGAGTTTGTTACATCAAATGAACTTACAGAAGGATGGCCAACTTTTTGACCAGATACTCTAGTCATACCTGTAACTATGTTTCTTTCCCCCCCCCAAACCTTTTAAGGTTACATAATTTCTCTGTTTATTAATTTATTATACTTGTGTATACTGTTTTATTTTTTTAATATTTTAGAGTGACCTTTTTGATCAGATAAGTGGGAAATAAATAAATAAATATTTGACAGCAATATACAGCAAAACTCAGAAGGATTACTTTTAGACTACAGCTCTCAGAGCACCCAATACCACCTAAAGGATTCTGCCAGCTATACTGTATAATTAAAAAGTCATTGTTTTAAGTCCTTAACATTAGCAGGTGACCATATTCATCTCCGTGTGGTTCATCTGCTAATTTCCACCCTTCAGCTGCCTTGGAAACACATACAAATATTTGAGATTTATTTATTTTTTAATCTTAGTTTTTTGTTTAGTCGGGGTGGGATTCACACAGGATAATTCTTCCATGTTTTCTCCATGAAAATACACCTTTCCATTCTCCATAGCAATGATGCAAAGAATAGTTGGTGAAGAACAGATGAATCACCTCGCTAGGTCAAATCAAGGTCCATTCTGCTTCCAACTGCATACCACAATACTGCTGGCTGCCCTTTGTTGTCTGTCTTAAGCACTTGATGTTTGAAGATACAGCTCCCGAGATCTACACTCCTGCCATGTTCACTTGTTAAGCCTAGCTCTAGGACCACAGAATTGCAGAGCTGCAGGGGACACACACTCCCAAGAATCATTTAACTCAATCTCCTACAGAAGCAGAGAATCCATAGCTACAACATACTTGACAGATGGTTATTCAGCTTCTGCTTTCAAGCCTCTAATAAAGCCTAGTCTACCCCCTTCCAAAGTATGCCATGGTAGTTTCAAACAGCTCTTATTGGTCAGGAAGTTTTTCCTAATGTTTAGTCAGCATCTCTTTTCTTATTCTTTGAATCTACTGGTTCAAGTCCTATCCTCCAGAGCAGCAGAATACAGCCTTCAAAGATTTGATCCCATGAGCTCCCAGTCTTCTCAATGTTGACTAAACATAGCTGACTTCTTCAACTATTACTTATATGCATTGGTTTCCAGATCTTGTATGGCTTTGTTGCCCTCTTCTGGACACATCCAATCTGTCCCTGTTTTATCTGTTTATTTATGACTATTATCTGCCAAGAAGCAGAGCTTTTGCTTCTTCAGCCATGATGTTAAGAAATGGGTCCTCCCTGTGCAACTGAAGAATATTTATTTATTTTATTCGTTCTGTTCATCTTCTACCTTCCTTGCAGTAAGTTCACAGCAGAGCAGAAGACCCAGTTTGTGGAAGAGCTCAGTGAATTAGTTGGCTGGCTGGAGAGCCAGAAGTTGGGAGTTCAATCCCCCCCCAGCCGCCGCCAGTCCTTTCTGGGAGAAAAGTAAGTCTTCTAGTCCTGGGCAAGCTGTACAATCCCTGGGCGTTTCCCAGAAGAACAGAATGGTAAACCACATCTGGGATAAAAAAATCCAGAAATCCTCACCATACAGTAAGTCAGAATTGGCTTGGAGGCACTTAATTAGTGTAAATGGCAATACCTGCTCTCCAAAATAACCCTGGAGGCAACTGAGAGAGGGAATGGCTGGTCTAGGATTAGCCAGCACATCTCATGGCTCAGAGGAAGACAGATTCTGGATCTCTCAAATCTTAGTCCAGCACTCAAATGATGATGATACCACACTGGTTCTCCATAATTCATCTCTGCATGCAGTTCAGAAGGCTGGGGAATGTTCCATTATTTTTAATCAAGCTTTAGGGGATTTATTCCTCAGTGATCTTTTTGTACTTGAAAATGCTTTGCTTGATTCTAATTTTTATTTATTGCAAATTACTGAAGAACGTCTCTTACTTTCCTGCTCTTTTAAATTATTACTAAACTTGCCAGAAAAGCAGTATCTACTTTAATAAATAAACAAGAGGGCTCCTAGAGTGTTGCTTTTTCATTTGCATAGAGGGGTTTTAAAATTAGATGAGCAACATGTGACACATCAGAACTGACCTTACACACTGACCAAAATCACCTCAGGATGCTGCACAAAATGGTGTAACTTTTGGAGGCGGTTTGCCTCAACTTAAGATGTGTGAATAGTTGCATGCTCAAATGCACAGCCCATTATGCCACAGGTAATGTCTGTGGTGACTTCTGAATTTATGGTAACTTGTGTCCAAGAGTTAAGGGCATTTATATTATGCCAGAATAACTAGGCAAGAGGATATGAGCTACTAAGTCAGTCTAGGGCAGTGGTGGCGAACCTTCAACCCTCCAGATGTTTCGGACCACTACTCCCACAGTCCTTTGCCATTGGCAGAATAGGTTCAGAATTCTGGGAGTTGTGGTCCAAAACATCAGGAATGCCGAAGGTTCGCCACCACTGGTCTAGGGCATAGGACTTTCTAATCTGTGCATTTACTTCTCGCTTTACCAGATAATCTTACAAGAAGAACCAGAGCATTAAGGGAACAAATGTTTCTTTTCTGGCACTATATCTATCAGGAAAATATTTCAAACAGACAATTAAATGAATTATATTGTAACCTTGAATGTCCAGCCTATCCTAACTCATTTGTTGCCTTCTTTCCTGGGCTGAAGGTTCGCAAAGTCCTTGAAGTGTGCATTGGGGAGGGAGGGGGGGGGGGAAGAGAAAATGTTCAAAAGCGGATCTTCTGTATGTTGAGGGGGAAATACTTGCACGCTGGTCCTCTTTGTTCCCAACAGGCGACTGCCAGTTCACCACCCCATAAAGGGCACAGGACATTTTTACAAGGAAAAGGCCTTTAAAAAAAAAAGCTCAACAAATAATTGGAATAAAAATGGAATGGGGCAAATTACACACACACACACACACACACACACACACACACACACACACACACACACACACACACACACACACACACACACACACACACACACACACACTGCACGAGAATAATCTGCTTTCTTGAAAATTTATTTAAAAGATGTTTCCATTGTGTTTAAAAAAAAATACCCAGAAAGATGATGTCCCTGATCTTCAAACAGCATTTAGATTCAAACAGCTCTTATCTGTTTTTGTGATATCCCTAAAATGTCTGTAATAAAAGACTGAGGTGACTGAAGTAAGGGTGGGTGGGGGTGGGAAGAGGCCTCCAGAAATCCTCTCTATCCATGCTGAAATAGGCAGCTGTAGCAACATGCTTTTGCCCACTTCATTCCTAAGAATGAGGGACAATTCTATCTTGTCTGTTTGGTTTCAAACCTCCAGGGCATGTACTCCACTAGTGGATGGATAGGGACACACAATGAATCTCTGGCTTTTGCACCATGTTGTGGTAAGATTCTCCCCTCATTAAATGTGTGTGTGTGTGTGTAAACATGATAGATGCGGGTTTTATGCTAAAATGCCTACAAGAATGTACATTTTCTACAAATGATGTACTATTTAAATATACATTTTTCTTTTCTTTTCTTGTTGAACAAAACCCCAAACAAGTGTAGAAGTATGTGTTAATGCATGTGGAGCCAACGGAAATAAACTGATCACTCGCCCGTATTCTCTACCCCTTGAAGCACCTCTGAAATTATATTGAATTTTTTTTTGCCATATGCCATGAGGGAGTTAGGAGGGGGTACATGCCAGATCTCCAAAGCCCCAAAGACAGCTGGGCAAATGAAATCATTCCCAAAACGTTGATACTATTTAATCCATTCAATTCTTCTTGGAAAAACTAACCAGGACTCACCTAAGTTTATCTGTGTGGTGGTGGGTGGGGTGGGGGTCGCTACAGATAAGCCGGCCTTCTCAGAAGCTGTTTTTGATCCTCTTTGTTGGGATGCATTAATGTCAGGGATGACTGTATCATTTGATAAAAAAGAGGCAGTGCCCCCAGCTAGGAGATGTTGGCAGGTGGCAGCCAGGATTTGAAGGAGAGAACGATATATCACTAATCTAAGATCCCAAGGTGTGGTTTATAATCAAGATTAAAAAGTGTGCTGCTTATATACCCCCAATAGCACTTAAAGCACTCTCGGGATGGTTTACAATTCAATTATGTAGGCTACATATCCCACCCACCCACCCACCCGCCGCGGATGCCAGCAAGTTGTGTAAAAATTTTGCCAATAGAAAGATGGAAGGGTGTGTGAACCTTAAAATGGTTACCTGGGATTGAACCCTCAATTGTGGTTCAATCTTCACAAGTTGGAGAGAGCTGCAGTGCAGCAGTCTTAACCACTGAGCCATGAGGCTTCTTAACAAAATAATAATAAGATATTCAGTTGACAATCCAATTAGCTTTTGGGCACAGAACAGGGAGGGGACATTTTACTGCTCAAGGTAGCAAAAGCTCTTCAAGATGAAGGGAGCGCTAAATAAATCAGAAATTTAACACTTTTCTGTGCGAGTCCCTCCTTCCTTTGCTCTCTCAACCGAAAGGGGTGGGAAAAGGACACAGGAAAGGGGAGGCAGCATCTTGGCACAGTTCTTTGAATGCACACAAACAAGCATCATTAAAATGTGGGGGTTTATAACTTTGTGAAGTGTAACATTTGGATGTTATTATAACATTTAGTGGTCCTCCCCTAGAGTCTCAGATATTTGAGATTTTACAGTCTGATAAGCTTTTGAATTTTGTTCTAATAAAGAGAGAGAGAAAGAAAGCCCCAAATGATTTTAGCAGGAAAAAAATGATAATATCTGCACAGGCATGGTTCTCCTCCTGTTTCAGCCTGCAAAGTTAAAAGGAGAAAATATGATGCATCCTAGCACTGCCCTCTAGTGGTGGACTCTTGGTTTGGCAGGTATTCTTGTCATCCAGCATTGCATCAAGTACCCAATGCAATTTGGGATTTTTGGCCAATAAAACCCATAATTCTCTATTCTCCACCAAATTGACAGTCACCCACAGAGATATAAATGTGGGTCACCTTGGGGAAAGGACTAGCTTCCTGTTCAGAAAGGAAGTTGCCCCAAGGCCTCGACAAATAAGGCAGAAGTGTGTGTTGTGTTGTTAAAGTTGTGACCGACTGAGTTTTCCCACCCGTTATCCCATGGAACATCTTTCTCCACCAATCTCACTAAAGATAGGTGAAAATATTACTTGGTTCCTTTTTTTTGACAAAAACCTCCCAACAATGACCTACATCTTCATGGGTTTTTATCAGAAGGCTCATGGGATTTTAAAAGCTGGATGTGTGAGAAAGAAAATTAATTCAGCCATCCAAGCAGAGGGGTATCTATCAGTGACTAGATCTTAAAAGCCTGGCTTTGAATTCCACTGTCTTCAGCCACGTTTATTGTGTTGAACTAGGTACACCACTCCCCCATCCCCCCAAAAAAACTATCTTCAGATTTCAGATCTACACAGCAGACTGGTGTAACATGGTCCTGACCTCCCCACACTAGAAATAGTTAAACTTACTAAATTGGATGGTGCAGATGGCTTAGAACTGAATTTGGTTTGGTCTTTTTTCAAAAAGCAAAATGACCCAAATTTGCAAATATCTGGAGAGAAGGAACGTGAGCTTTAGGGGGAAAAACACACCCACACCCTAGAATATGGGGCAAAGTAGAACTGATAGTCCATCTCCAGCTTTCTCTCTCCTGGCTTTGAGTCCATGCACATGGCTATCATTTTCCTACTAGCACTATTGGAATGGCGGTTCCAGACCCTTTTTCCATCAAGAATATCTTTTTTCCTGGGATCTAAGAATGCTCCTAGAGGTTCTGGCTTCCCTTCCCCCGCTCAATGCTTCTTTGCACCTTTGAGTAGGGAAAAAGGGAGGCAAGAACAGCAGAGAGAGCAATTCTTGATAACTGAATTTCAAATGCACACCAAATGTGACATCCATGGAGGGGGTGGGATGGGGCAGAGAAGTCAATACCAAGGGACCATATGTGTAGGGCAAAGGCAAAGATGAAGAGCAGCGTCATGGGTTGAACCCACTGACTGCCCACTTCTGTCAAAGAGGAAGAAACACCAGGTTGGTTGATAATCGGGAGCAGACACGATGAGCAATTAAATCAGGAGAGAGAGAGGGGCAGTACTCATTCTGAAACTCAAAGCCTGAACAAAGAAGGAACAGTAGTCCAAGGTGGGTACTCTAATACCCTGGACTTTTTCCAGAGAAGGAGGGGCCGTTGATTCCCCAAAGGTGAGGTGCGAATGGAAAAGTGATGCTATTCCAAAGCTTGCCTACTTGGCTGTGTCCTCTTGCTAAAGAAGAAACCACCCTTGGATCAGGAGTCTTGTGCCTTCCAATCAAGAGCCACTGAGATCTTGCATCTGAGGCCCTTGAAGGCAAGGCAAATAATTCTACCATGAAGTCCCATTTGGGGTACGCATTAGGGTTGGATTCAGCATCCGGGCCCAGATCCAGTGTTTCTGTGGGTAAAACTGCTGACTGCTGTGTTATCACAACGCCAGCTCAACCTCACCGGTACTAAAGCAGGGAGCCAAAATCACCAAGGGAATGGGCCTACTCCCTTCTCAGGAAAAACTGCAATAATTAAGGCTCTTTGACTGCAAACGTTTACACAACAGTTCATCTGTTAAAGAAATCCACACCGGCCCTCCAGACCTTGGATACTTGAACTGATTCCTGGCAAATATATCCAGGGAGACAATGTATGCCATGCAGTTGACTTCTCCAACAGTTCTGCCCACAGGTAGATAATTTATTCCTCAGAGGCCCGTGCTACACCAGAGAAGGATAGTTACCTGGTGGTTGCTCGTGTCAGAAACTTTAACATCCAAAGATCCGGTCAGCACCGCATACCAATTTGTTCCAATGTCCCCTTGCCGAAATACTGTCACCAAAAACAAAAAGAGAGAGAAGAGGAAACACCAGATCAAAAGACATATCAAACCACATTTACCATACGATTGATATTGGGGGAGAGCTTGGCAGAAAGAAAAACAGGAGAGTCATGGATCAAGCCTGAACGACTGTATCTTTGGAAGTAAAAATGTTGAAAATGAGGCTGTGCTGCTTTGAATGGAACCATGAGACGAAACCAGGATTCTCTGGAAAAACAATAATGTTGGGGAAAGTGGAAAGTGACAGGAAAAAAGTAAGACCAAGTGTAAGATGGACTTAGAGATGTAAAATGTTCAGAAATTTTGAAACCACCGGGGGGGGGAGGCATTTTAAAAATGGAAACATTAGGGGGGAAACCAGTTTTTCCCCATCCCCCCCAAAGTTTCCAGAACTTTTACACCTTGGGATGGACTGACTCCCTAAAGATACTTACAAGTATGAGTCCACAGATCATTCTGGAGATGGCTCATTCATAGGGATGTCATATGTTAAAGGTGACTTGATGGCACATAACAACAATGACAAGTATATGATTGATAGTGATAGTCATGGTCTAATGATTCAGCTCTTAAGTTGATTTTGATATTCAAAACAAGTTTACTGTGCCCTTTTCTGGTGGCTCCCTGGGCCCTCATCTTGCTGTTCTATACCCCAGAGCACAGAGAGAACTCCTCGTTCCCTGAGCTCCTTCCCCTCTGAAGATGCCAGCCACAGAGTCTAGCGAAACGTCAGGAAGGAAAACTTCCAGAACACGGCCAAAGAGCCCCAAAACTCACAACTATCAGATCCTGGCCATGAAAGCCTTGAGAATACATTGACGCTGAAAAACTCCTGTCATTGAGAGCCAATTTATTTTCAGACTCATTTTTTTACTTACAGGAGGGCTACAGGATACAACTGTTTCAAGCCAATGTTTCAGGCCTCAGGCACCTCTGGAGGACACAACTGGCCACTTGGAAAAGCCAATAGGGCCTCAACAGAACTCTTCTCAAAGTGACTTTCCATACATCTCTAGTTTTCAAAAATGGAATGGGTGCCCCCTGGCAGGAAGAACAGCCCCTCCATTGCCCACTACCTGCCTACTCCTTCCGTATGGACATAAGGGCTGGGCTTGAAGAAACTCGATGCTCTGAGACATATCTTCCCTATTGCTTAAGAATTTTTAATAAATCTCTTGTGTGGGTGCTGCCTCTTTTGTGGCCTAGATTGTCAATTAACACCAGTCCTGATAAACCAGGGGGACAATGGGGAGTGGGGGTGGGGAGTAATTGTGGACTGGGACCACCTCTGTTCCATGCGGATGGACTCTCAATGGCTGACACCACCACCATGCCACCAGAATGTCTGGGGCCACCCCATTGTATCTCCCACCACTGCCACAGCCCTTGACAGCTTTTGCCACTGCAAGGAAGAGGTAGCAGGTCCTCTGTTCATTCTGGAGTGACTGTGCCATGCCTGGAAGGAGCTCCATCTTAAAAACCAAGTCCCACTGTAGTGAACACAGGTTATGTGTAAACTACTGTATTTAAATTTGGTCTTCAGGGGTTTCAGTTCAGCAGCTGAAATGCTGATGCTTAGTGTAGGAAATCACAACTAGAGTAGGCCCACTGAATCAGCAGAGAACTCATGGATCCACCCCTTTCTGCAGATTTAAATGGGTCTGCTCTAGTTGTGACTTACTACACTAAGCACCAGCATTTCAGCCAGTAGTTGCCATCTTTGCAGAAGCGCCTGGGTTGGGAGGCAAACACACTCCAGCGCCACCTCACCCACAATGCCTCCCTTTTAGGAAGGACACTTTTTGCAGAGTAAATGTTGTGACCCATCCACAGGACTGATGGTTTAGGCCAGTGATGGTGAACCTTTTAGAACCACCGAGTGCCCAAACTGCTATTCAAAACCCACTAATGTTAGGCAAAGTGCCAATACAGCAATTTAACCTGAATACAGGTGGCTGTGAAGGGGTGATGTTGGGTGCCCACAGAAAGGGCTCCGAATGCCACCTTTGGCACCCATGCCATAGGTTCACCAACGCTGGTCTAGGCTTCAGTGTTGTGTGTGTGTGTGTGTTGCGTCGTAATAGTCGTGACCGACTCTTCATGACCCCATGTCCATGGAGTGTTTTTGGCAAGAATACTGGAGTGGTTTGCCAGTTCCTACTCCAGGCTCCTACAGCACCTGGTATTCCTTGGTGGTCCCCCATCCAAGTACTAACCAGGGCCGACCCTACTTAGCTTCCAAAATCAGTTGAGACCAGATGTGCTTAGGGCATCTAGGCAGCGGTGGTCTAGGCTTAGCTGTGCTTTTCTTGGATAACTAACAGGTTACACAGAATGCGGGCTTTCAACATGTTTGAGAACTCTTCCTCAGGCCACGACGGTGTAAAATCTGGTGATAAGGAAGTAAAGTAATATTTTAAAATAAAAACTGAAACAAAATACAGACACTGCTGTCTCAAGCCGAATCTGCAGCTCCTGTTTTGTCTGGACATCATCTGATATTAAGAATGAAGGAGCACCACAGAACATCTGGTCCATTTTGGAAAACTGTTATTATTACTTGTTTTATGTTCCATTCCCGGGTTTACAGCATCTGATGAAGAGTTATGGCAGAACTCAAAATATTGAATTGCTTTTAATCCTTTTTGTTACATTCCATCAAGTTGGGAAAAGCTTATAGTGATCCCAATAGGACTTTTAAAGCAAGTGAGATGATTAAGGAATGGCTTTACCAGTTCCACCCTCCACTCCACCCAAACTGTTTCTATGGCTGAGTGGAGATTCAAAGCCAGCTCTCCCGAGTCCTGGTCTGCCACTCCATCCATTACACCATACTGGGTATCATGTAACCTTTCAGTGATCAAGTAGAAGGTTTACTCCACTGGGAGTTAGGACAAAGTATGACACTGACAGATGGGACGGCTCCAGGCATCCTGTACTGCTGCTCACATGGTGGCCAAAAAAGCATTTTTAAATAGCTTTTGGGGAGGGGGTGCAATGTGCACCCTGCATAGTTACCGTATTTTTAGCCCTATAAGACGCACTTTGCCCATCCTCAAAAGTAAGGGGAAATGTTTGTGTGTCTTATAGAGTGAGCCCTATAAGATCACAGATTTTCTTTAGCCCATCCTCCCCCATCTCGTGCTGCAGCCGGGAAAGTACCAGTCACCCGGTTTGCAAAGACCTCATTTGCAAGCCTCCCCTTTTGCAGCTTGGATTCCACAGCTCCAATTACAGTACCACGTTTGGAAACCTCCCCTTTTGCAGTTTGGATCTCACAGCTCCAATTACCTCATTTGCAAGCCTCCCCTTTTGCAGCTTGGATTCCACAGCTCCAATTACAGTACCACGTTTGGAAACCTCCCCTTTTGCAGTTTGGATCTCACAGCTCCAATTACCTGGTTTGCAAGCCTCCCCTTTTGCAGCTTGGATTCCACAGCTCCAATTACAGTACCACGTTTGCAAACCTCCCCTTTTGCAGCTTGGATTCCATAGCCCCAATTACAGTGGTACCTTGTATAAAGGAATTAATTCATTCCAAATGAAATTATGTTAAACAAAATTTCCTTTATACAAATTTCCCATAGGAATGCATTGAAAACAGAATAATCCCTAGTCTGGACCATTTCTATGTTGTACGGATTTGCCCCACAGACAATTCTGTTAAGCAAATTTCCCCTATCTCCAGAATTTTTTATGTTGTACAGATTTTATGTTATACAAACTGTTTGTTATTACGAGGGTCCACTGTACCTTGTTTGCAAGCCTCCCTTTTTGCAGATAGGATTCCACAGCTCCAATTACCTCGTTTGCAGCCTCCCCTTCCCCCGCCATAAAACCTTAGGCTAAACATTTTTTTCTTGTTTTTCTCCTCTAAAAACTATGTGTGTCTTATGGCCCGGTGCATCTTATAGGGCGAAAAATATGGGTATACAGTATTGTAAACCATCCAGAGAGTGCTTTAAGCGCTCTGGGGAGGCTTATAAGCAACAATATTTGCTTTTGCTCTGCTTTAACAATAGGCAGCAGACAAAGGCAGGATTGTCAGACAATCCAGATCATAGAAAGTTGCAAGGAATCCTGGCACACAACAGGCAAGAGACAAGCAAGGCAATTTGATCTGTCTCCCTCAAACGTAGTTACCGGTGCACACAGAAGCCACAGCTCAGCAAGACTGTTCCAGGCATCCAGCCATTTCCTATGAATTACTGTACCAAAGGATCTTGAGATGCTACTTCTGCTTTTGCTCAAAACTCACCAATCCTCTTTCTCTCGGGTAGAGGGCCCTCACATCTGCCAGGCCCCTTTCTTCCTCACAGGCTCCACTGGCACCACTGGCCTCTACTTGCGCTGGCTTCCACTTGCTACCAGAGGTAATCTTCCTCCTCTGAAGAGAACTCAGCAAGGTGAGCCATTACATTTTCCCTCCTAATGGCCCTTTGCACAGCAAAGAAAGAGGCTGCTCCAGTCACAACCAAATTGTGATTCTCCATTTCAGGACCATGTCTCAGGTTTGCACACTCCTTCCCCACACACATCCTGCTTGTCTTAAAAAAATCTGGAAAACCATTTCAAGCAATCTGAATGTTCATCGTGAGGCAAAGCAACTAAAATACCACCTTAAGTAGTTGTAGTGGATGGTGTGGAAAAGTCTCTTTTATAAAAGGCTGCTCTACAAAGTCAAGTTTCAAAGAAAAGGATCTCAAGTTCACAGCAATTTCTCACTAGTATTAGACTATTCCCTCCAGGATCTGTACAGTTTAGTCCTGCCAGGGAAAGTCTTACCACAGGGCTCTCTGGCAAGTTTTTAACATTAATTATGCAAAGTAGCTCAAAGCAGGCCCAGAATCAACAACCTCTAGGAAATGAATGAAAGTAACTTGCAGAGTCTATTCCCCAGTCCTTTCAGGAAATGTACAACCATGAAAGAGGATCTGATCCTGATTTCTCCCACTCCAATCCAGGAGCAGTTGCTCAGTTTTATCTCACCTCTAATGTGTAGAACTTGGTTTGCCTTAGCTACCAGGATGGAGAGGCAGGAGTATGGATAAGAAGAGAACTAGGTAAGGGGAATATTATCTTTCCCAGGTGGGCAGTTGTTTAAAAGCATGCTGGCTCTCCAGGCTCCAGACTAGAAAACACCTGCAACATTTAGGTCTCCAATAGTTAGTGAGTGTATTATTTCAGTATGTACTTGTTGTCAACATGGCTTGATAGTTAAGCTCTTTCCAAGCTGTGACACATAACAATCCCAGGATTTCAACACACACACCCTTATATTTTCTTTTTACAAGAATGCAAAGAAACAGCAGTGGGAAATGTCACAGAAGGTATCTTGTTGAAGGTGGAGACAACGACTAGGCGCCTCTCCATGTCATCGTTCTTAAAGTGACCAAAGGACTCTCTCAGGCCAGAATCTGCCCATTTCCTTTCCTTAGCTTCTAGACAGCTGGACACAATTACCAGGGCCCAATCTGTCCACTGTAAGATCATGTTTAAAAGGATATTTCATTAAAACAAAAAGTGCTAAACAGATAAAGAGCAGGAAAATGCCTAGATCAGTGGTTCTCAACCTTCCTAATGCCACAACCCTTTAATTCAGTTCCTCATGTTGTGGTGACTCCCTTGCCCTGCTTGGAAGAGGCCACAAGATGCAGGTGCCATAGAGAACTTCCCTCTACAGGCACCCTCAACCAATCGCAGCCTCCGGTGACATTGACTGACATCCCCTCCAACCTATCAAGCTGTAACTCACTCTTCCCCCCTTCCTCCCCCTCCCCCTCCAGACTCAAGCCTTGTGCCTTTTTCTTCAATGGCTCATGGCCACCCCTGTGAAAAGGTTGCTCAACCCCCAAAGGGGTCCTGACCCCCAGGTTGGGAACCACTGATCTAAATGATAGATAACAGGGTGATTCAGCAAACATTGCTCAGTGCATTCACCACTAGATAAACATTTAATCAACTAATGTATTTTTAAAGACCATCTGATTTCATTTCTGGCTTCCTCTTAACAGAATTTCATACCCAAGAAAAGGAGAAAACCTTACATGTAATTCCCTTTTCCAAGTGTTCATAATAACCACAGAGGCATATTTGCTGGAGAAGATTTGGATGAAATTTTTCAAAAGCTTTCACTTCCTTGAGGCGGGTGAATATGATATCTACATCCTCACTGGAACGCTCCAAAGGCCTGCAAGAACAGAAATAAATTTGATATTTATCAGTGAATGAATTTCTTTTGCATTTTAAGTGACTGTATACTAAAGGCTATGGCAGGACTGGTACACATTGAAAATCTCAACAACGCTCTCTTTCTCTCTCTCTCTCTCTCTCACACACACACACACACACTTTCTTTTCACTCACTCTTGTGTTCTTTGTGCATGTGAGTGTCTTCAGGTCCATGTCTGCATGTGCTATAGAACTATATTCAGAAAATGCTTGCTATTTGTTGAGTCTCAGAAAGAACGGAGCTCTACATTGAAAATATATATTTTTAGATGTCCATGTGGTCAAACGTCACAGAATGCAAAGATGTGAAATCTCTCTGTGTATTGTGTATCCCAATGGGAATTACAGTACCTACGGATTTCTAACTCCAGTCAACATTGCTTCTGAATTAGATGCATTATTTTTGTTTAGATGAATGGCACATATCTCTTCCACGCCATAAGGATCAAGAAGCCAAGTCAGGTGGGGTGTGCACTCCTTATTCCATTTCTCCTTTGCTACCACTCATAACACTCCCTTCTGAGCTCAGCTTAACAACTTAGACTGTTCTCTTCAAAAGCCTTCCATGTCAGTTAAGTGTCTGGAAGTGATAACCAAAGTTCATAACCTCAGCTAATTTTCATATGCCAGAGTAGTAAAGCTATCTTTTCAATGGAAAGTGAAAACAGTTGTTTTTGTCTCTCGTGTTCTAGAAGCATATATGCAAAGCATGGGACATTGGAAGTGTTTCTGTTGAATGCTAATTGCCTCTCAAACAACTGCCATCATGATGTCTACAATTTTCTGCTTCGTTTCTGGAAAATGACTTCCATTTCTGCAATGCTCTCTCTTCACGACAGCCTCCCAGCTAAGAACAGGAGGCAACCTTGGATATGCTCAGAGGCCAACCTGTTAACAACAGAAACCTGAGAACAGCCTAGCACAGTGATGGCAAACCTATGGCACGGGTGCCAAAGGTGGCACTCAGAGCCTTTTCTGTGGGCACCCGACATCGCCCCTTCATAGCCACCTTTATATAGGTTAAATTACAACAACAATCTTTATTTGCAGCCACAGGCCCAACCAAGGTTAAATTACTCTATTGGCACTTTGCAAAAAAATGAGTGGGTTTTGAATTGCAGTTTGGGCACTCGGTCTCTAAAAGTTTCGCCATCACTGGCCTAGCACAATGAAACTACCACAGAATGTTTATCACTGCCGTGTGAAGGATTGCTTTATATGGCACAACACTTCCCTTCCCTAGTGGCAAGAATCCATCTTCGCCTCCAGTAAATCTTCAATAAATCTTCCCAGAATGCACTCTCTTTCCTCTATTCCCCTGTCTGGCAGTTTCGTGTGCTTATTCTGTTATTTTATTATTTTCAACCACCATGATAAAAGGGCAAAAATAATAAATTGCCTTTAATTATATTTTCCCTCAGAACTCATTCCAACATGATACTACAGACACCATGCAATTTATACTGTGTATGTGGGTGCACACACCTGGGAAAAAACCCACAGAGAAACACACATACACATTTGGTGGCACTCCAAATAGATGCCACAATGTTAGTAAACAACCTTTTCCCTGTGGTTGCGCCTTCACACTGGGAATGGACATTCTAAGCAGCTTGCAGGGCTGGTAGGGGGCCTGCCATTCCTCATCCAGGCAAAGTGCCTGGAAAGCTATGTGTAAATGCTTCAGCTTTCAAGATGAACACTGTTTTGCTGACACTAATTCCCCACCCCACCCCGCAAGCGCATTCTCAGTAGCCTTTCTGTGGGAATATGGTAATGTGGGACTCCACTTTATTGTCACTCTCTTGGTAGTGATAGCATAAGAAAGGAGATTTTATGTTCATCCTTGGCATATGTAGTTTAGTTTTCACGACAGCAAAGATGCATGTGGTAATGAGCATTGAGGTACAGTGGACCCTTGTATAACAAACGGTTTGTATAACATAAAATCTGTACAACATAAAAAATTCCAGAGATAGGGGAAATTTGCTTAACAGAATCGCCTATGGGATGAATCAGTACAACATAAAAATGGTCACAATTAGGGATTACTCT
Source organism: Phrynocephalus forsythii (assembly GCA_029282475.1). Lineage (NCBI taxonomy): Eukaryota > Metazoa > Chordata > Lepidosauria > Squamata > Agamidae > Phrynocephalus > Phrynocephalus forsythii. The sequence goes on from JAPFRF010000001.1 coordinate 41,370,682, forward strand.
GTGTTTAATGCCTTCCTATGGGAAATTTCTATAAAGGAAAAATTGCTTAACAGAATTTCATTTGGAACGAATTAATTCCTTTATACAAGGTACCACTGAATTTGCTAAGTCAGTCTTCAGATCATGTAAGGAGTGGTGAATCCTAAAGCTATGCACAAATGTCTCTTTCCCCCATTTTAGTTAAATAGTGTGCATTTTTTACATGAAACGGATAAGGGAGTTTTCACCAGAGAGAAAAAAGACTAACTCTACACTTGTTCTTTTGTGCATTCACTCACTATATTAGTGGTAATCTTCCTTGGAGTTTTTGAAATGAAGAGTGATAAAGGAAGGTCTAAAGAATTAAATAAAATTATAACCCCCCCCTTTCCCTCCAGTGAGCTAAAAGTAGAGTACATGTCTCCTTCAGCTCTACCCACACCATTTATTCCCACAACACTCCCATGGGTAGAAGAGCTGAATATGGAAAACATAAGCAGGGAAGGCGATGTCCTGAGGGGGCTACAAAAATAGCATACATTTTCTACCTACAAGTTAGAACAATGACACTTTTCAAATGCAGTTTTCAAAAGACGTGTGTATCCTCCTCCTCCTGGTAATTACTCCTTCTCCTCTTCAGGCCCCAGTGAGACCAGTACTGCACCCACTCATACTGCCCAATCACAGTCAGGTGATGAGGCTCCAGAGTAATAATACTCCAGTCCAGAGGCCTTTTCCGTTCCTTAACATTTCAGGAATTTCTTTTCTCCAGCATTGTTCTAGAGGAATAGGAAGAGCAGATCTAAATACTACCTCTGTCAAAGCTGGATTCTGTGGTCCGTGAAGATTGTGCAGATGAAACAAATGTGCATATACAGTGGACCCTTGTATAACAAACAGCTTGTATAACATAAAATCTGTACAACATAAAAAATTCCGGAGATAGGGGAAATTTGCTTAACAGAATCACCTATGGGGAAAATCTGTACAACATAAAAATGGGATTACTCCATTTTCAATGCATTCCTATGGGAATTTGTATAAAGGAAAATTTGCTTAACATAATTTCATTTGGAACCAATTAATTCCTTTATACAAGGTACCACTGTTTTTGTTGGCTGGTATAAGCTATTCTACTTATAGCAGGAATAGGAAAGGCGCTCTTGGGCACACAGAAAGACCACAATGACAACCAGTTGCGTAGTGGAGCCTGGGCTCACAAGGTCAAAGCTCCATGGCTTTTTGAATAGGTAATAAAGATTACAATATAATCTGTACCCCCTTTCCAGGCTTCTCTCTTCCCTCTGAGTTTAGGCAGCAGCCATATTTTGTTTCTACAAGGTAACCTGCTGTAACACAAATTATTTGAAGATGGTTTGACTTTGAGTGAGTTATGAAGAGCCACTGGCAGAATCTTCTTTGGTGTCCTCACAGGAGTGTTGGCTACAGGGACTGTCATGGCAAGTGCTTAATTTACCACGGTGTGTGTGTTGTGTCGTTACAGTCATTGTGGCTGACTCTTCGTGACTCCATGTCCATGGAGTTTTCTTGGCAGGAATACTGGAGTGGCTTGCCAGTTCCTACTCCAGACTCCTACAGCACCTGGTATTCCCTGGTGGTCTCCCATCCAAGTACTAGCCACGGCTGACCCTGCTTAGCTTCTGAAACCAGGCGAGATTGGATGTGCTTTGGGCATCTACAGTGCTACATATTTACTGCAAATAACTAGAAACACTATTCAATCCCAATGTGGTTTCCGGGAATTGATCTAGGAACATGGGAAGCTGAGTTATATTGAGTTAGAGAACTGCTTCATTTCATTAAGTATGCCTACACTGACCAGCAGCAGTTCTACAGGATTTTAACCAAGAGTCTTTAGTTAAGAGTCTAACCTGGGACTTCTCTTGCATGGAAAGCATGTAGCCTACTCCTCACCCATGACTCTGGGGCTGTTGCTCCTTGGGCAGTCACCGGCTCCCACATGTACCTGCCTATTAGAGTATGATCCCTGCATCCGCTGATTCACCAACCGCAGATTCAGTTATTTATTGATGTATTATCTGTTTTAAATGCTCGAATTGGTTTTGTGTTTTAACTGTACTTTTTAAATTTAGCCTTCTATGAGCCACCTTGACTCCCATTTTGGGGGGAAATATGAGATCCAGAAGGTGAGTCATGGCAACTGGACTTCTTTTCTTGTGAGATCAAAACATTTTGATATTCGTCCAAAAAGCTTCTTCAGGGTGAGGAGGGTTGGTGGGAGGCTTCCAATTTATACTCGACCTTGTTATTATTTCACCCTTGTCTAAATAGGCTCAACTTCCCGATAACCTCGCTGTGAGAGAAGAGAGGGCTCGCTGCCTGGGATGAAAGCCCAGAAGAAAGAAACAGAGAAGCAGAGCGAATCAGATTTAATAGAGTGGGTAGAGGTGCCTAGGCGAGAGGAGAAGGATGACAGGAGGTGGGGCCAGATAGTGAGGGAAGATGTGGGAGTGGACGAGTGGGAGAGAAGGTGCAAGGAGGGGGAGATTGTGGAGGAAAGACAGCGAACGGTGGGGTGTCAGACTGAGGGGAGAGGGCGAGATGAAAAGACGCAGACTGACCTGGGGATCACTAACCGCTAAAAGGATCAGGCGACCCAAACACTGAGGAGCATCTCAGTTGGGGCAGTCCTCCCTCTACCTAACCCTCCTGACAAGGTAACCGGTCAGGCCCGTGGGACTGGCACCGTGTCTGTGGCCCGAGGCGGTGGAGCAATCTCCACATGGATACCTGGCTGGGGTTGGGAGACCCATCACAAGGCGGTCCGACACCACTGTTGCGGGACTCCTTGTCATGGGCCCCTCGTCCCGAAGGGACGTCTGGAACACAAATAAGCACGAACCCCTTTCTCAAGGAAGGAGATGTTCTACAGACATTTATCCCTGAGGTATTGTTACAAAGTTCCCCGTTTGTTCCTTTTGGTTCTGTTGGAAATATTGTTCAAGGTAATGTGACTGTCTATATGACATGAATAAAAGTTTATCTCATTGGAGTCATTATGAAGAGACTCCGGGTCCTGGTTCTGTCAATCCGTTAACGGTCCCAACCGAACCCTCACACTTGCCTGGATAAGTGAGACTCTTCACAGACAAAGGTGGGATGTCAGGCCAATATATAAAAAATAAACACTGTACTGTACTTATTTCTGTATCAATTAAGAAATTCCACTTCTGTGAAAGGGAGTTGTGTGATTAAAGAAAGTACATAGACCCTGTCACAATACTGGGTAGCTTTTTTCAGATTTATTTTTTTTTTGTTTAAGAGCCCTATATCAAATATAATGTTTTGTTCTAGCAGATACATTCTAAAATCCATCCAGGATTCTTCAGCAGTCTGAACCAATGAAGCATATTCTACCTCATTGTCTTTGAACAAAAATTGCTAAGGACATTTTCAGAAGAATGGATGGAAACTGTAATGCTGATTATCTAACAGTTAATTAAACAATCAATGGTCAGTTGCTTCTTAAAATACTGTACTAGAAATGAAAGTTTCAAGTTTGTCCACACATCATCAGAACAGCACCTTCCTCCTTGAGCAATTCATTACAGCAACAGAGTTGTAGTATCATCTCTGTTTTCAAACTACAATTGAATAAGTAATAAACTAAAGCCCAATGTGAAAAAAATACGCTTTTTGTCTCTCTGTGTGTCTGCGAAATGAGCTGTGCGGAAAACTGGGCCACAGGCAGTGCTTCCAAACCAGGGTTCCTGAGTTCATGCTCACAAGGCAGCCCCATGATCTCACCAAGAAGCACCGGCACAGCATTACACATTGCTTGATGTATTCTGAGATAATCTTCCCATCTCTATTTTAGCCTGTGGCTTGTTAAGAGACATGACAAAGCAAGACTTCAAATGTACGCACATACAGGGAAGCTTCCCAGTGGATTTCTACCTACTGCAGCTACGAGAGGTAGAAGCCGAGCATAATTCACCAGGGGACTTCTTAGGAGCTACAAGCCAGGATCCTCCGGAAGTCTAGCTTACTATTATAGTGCATGCAAATTTTCAATCAGTCAGCTCTAGATTTGATAACAGCCATTTAATCAAACATTGTTTTAATCTGGTAATCAGGGGACTTAAAAAAAAAGATTAACAACCTAAAAGGTACCCAGTCTGCTTGGTAGGATTCTGCCACTGCGGATGTAAACTGAAAGGAAGGCAGGTGCCCTTGAATTGCACTCAATTATGGATAAATCCTTTCTCCTAACCTTTCAAAATGTTCATAAAAGCCCATGAAACGATTAGCGGGTTAGAACAATATCACCCAGAATCACGTACCCCCTTCCTCCCTGAGAGTGCTAAAATTTCAGCATTACCATTGTACAGGCTGTTTTGATAAAATGATCCCGAGAACTCTATCGTTATAGAATTACTGTAAAAGAGGCCAAGGGTATGATCAGATGGCTGCAAAGGTGTGCACAGATCACACTGGAAAGGGTTGCATCAATGGCAGTAATTTCCCTTAAGAAACAGTTCTGTCTGTTTGGGAATCATCCCCAAAAGGAACAACCCTACAGCTGGATTTAAAAGGTTCAGCTTAGGCATGGACTGGGGTCTAGCTGGAGGGCATTTCCCACACATTTCAAGCTGGAAAGGAAACATGGTCTAAATTTGATGGAAAGGCTCAGAACACATATCTCAGCAACCCAGGATTAGAAGAAACCCTGGCCCTCCTCTCTAGTTCCAGGCCAGAAGGCGGAAGCTCATCATTTTGGCACTAGACTGCTGATATGTGCAGAGCTAAACTAAAAACCAAAGGTCTAGTACATGGGTACCCAACCTTGGGTAGGCCAGGTGTTTTTGGACTGCAACTCCCAGAAACCCAGGCCAGCACAGCTAGCGGTGAAGGCTTCTGGGAGTTGCAGTCCAAGAACACCTGAGTTACCCAAGGATGAGAACCTCTGCTCTAGTGGATAATTGACCTCCCCAAAAGGTGTAGCGTTAGATAAGGGACAAGCAAGGGAAAGCTAGGGAAGGACACACTTATCTGGCTGGCAAATAATATACATTGGCTGTAATCCAGATAAGCTTTTCAATTTCTTGAAAACAGTGGCTTTAAACAGATGCCATTCCCTGTTGGCTCATAGCCAGCCCCCTTGACAGCCTTCTACTAATGTCCAAGCTTTAAATCAACAAATGGGGTCAACCGTCTGGGCTGTTTTCACTACTGCAACTTGAGGAAAGTTGCCATTTATCCAAATTCCTATGGATGTCATTAGGAAATGTCCTGGAATGACTGTATAATGTAGTTTTTAAAACGTGACAGTGCAAAGATATTTAATTTAAATCAATTACAGTATTATTTGAATCCCTCCTTAGAAAGATTCAATTCAGTCATATTTTGGGGGAGGGGGTGTTTCCACATGAAATATGTATTTCTGCTTGGTAGACCTAAGTACATAATTTTCACAACTTCCATGTCTCCAACCCCAATAGTCTTCTATTCATTGTTACTTCCAGTGTCTGAAAGTGTGCCCTGTAGAGAAACAGGGGAGGGCTCGACTTTCTCTACGTGAAGCTGCCCAAGGACAATACTAAAGGGTTGCCATTTCAAAGGAATAGTTTCCACTCAAGGAAACTATTAAAAGGAAACCTGGAGATTTTTGAGGAATTTCCAACATTATATCATATTGAAAGGAAAGAAAAGCTCCGGAAATAGCTTCAATTAGGGCTGGGAAAGGGGGCTGGTGAAGACTGGGATTTATGACGGCTGTGCGAGAGTGCAGCAATGATACTATGAAGCAGAGCAAATCAACGTTCTACAAGGCCATTTTAAAAAATGGGGGCAGACCAAACATACAATTATAACTTTTAAACAAGGCTCTGGATCAACACCAAGTTTTGCACAGTTCTAGCAGAACAGGGGTATCCCACAGACCACCTTGACTGCTGACATGGGCGTTGTTGATGTTCCAGATATGTAAAGTTTTGTGTCCTTTTTCCTACTGGCAACAGAGGCAGATACTGTGCAGCAATATCAGGCCATTTCCTGGTACAGTCTTTTGAATCAAGGATAGAGAAGCATAATATCCAAAATTTATAAATCAGAGAGTCTTATAAAGAATTGAATCATCCTAATTCCATAATGAAACCTTTTATTCGTAACTCATTTTAAATTAAAGTGTCAGCAAATAGCTTTTTATTAAAGTATTTAAATAATAATAATCTGATTATTTTTAATTGTTTTTATCCATTGTAGCAGGAACTTTGTTATGTTATTAATGGCATTTTTACACATACATAAATCGAGGCATGTAAAAAGTAAGGCATACAAAGTTAATCTCGTAAAGCAGTTAATTATGGAACTATGGTCACCAAAAGCAGTTAATTTTTTTAAAAAAATATTAGAATTTCCTATTTATCATAAGTGATTAAAACAGTTGTTCTTTAGTAGATTTAAAAAGTGCACATCTGAATTGTACAAGTCAATGTCCTGTGATACCAAGCACACTTTTCTCCCACCCATCCTGTTGTCAGGTCAACACACACAACCAAAATGAGACAGCAGAGTAGCTCAATAAATACTTCAACCATCTGTGATCCCTAGATTGTGTATCCGTACACCAAAGACCTTCGAAGCAGCCATGGGGTGCTCCATCCACATAATATTTACATTCTGCAGTTGTCCAACAGTACATTAACTCAGCAATACTTTTTCAACTGGAAGACAAAATAATTCATTATGGTCAACAATTTATTTCTGTCTCCAGTAAAAATCTACAACCACACCATTAGCAATGGCGAAGTGGTAAAGAAAGAGCAGAGATGTGTGCACAACTAGGCTGGGCATGTCTTCAAAGCAACCCCCTGCTTTTAAATAATCCATCAAAAGCTCATCAAAGATGGTAACACACTTGACACACCAGGACTGTGCCGTGACATTTGTCTGTGCTGTGATCAGCTCCTTAGTCAAGCACAACAGTCAATGAATGTACCACAGGCTGTGTCTGCTGCAAAAGAAGCTACAGGGCAATCATATGCTTCATGCACAGGATTGTAATCGCTACCCAATCTACTACACATCATCAACTTTTGGCACTTGTACCATCTTAAAGCCTGAAAAGCTCCTTAAAGGAGCAATGCCTTTTGTGACCATGGCAAGAGGGCTGGAAGACCACCCCTTGCCTCGAATGAGCGTAGCACTCCTTCCTAACAGTGAAGAATGAGAATTAAGCCTCTATGCCAGTGGTGGTGAGCCTTCAGCACTTCAGATGTTTTGGACCACAACTCCCACAGTCCTTTGTCATTGGCAATCTAGGCTCAGAATTCATGGAGTTGTGGCCCAAAACATCTGGATTGCCGAAGGCTCACCCACCACCACTGCTCTATGCTCGTCAACTCACTCCTTCCCCTGACATGCCAACTTCAATATTTCAATGCTATTCTCTCTTGAAACAGAATTCCCCACGACAGCCCACAAAACACAGTTAAACCAAGATCAAAACAGGCTAAGATCCAATCAAGTTGTTCTTCTATCGACAAAATGGCTTCAATCCATGGAACCTGAAGCAGGATACAATTCCCACTCCAAGTTCCTGTTGTGCCCCAATGTTTCAAGTGGGAAAATGTGATGCAAAGAGATAGGCAAGACTCTGGGTTGGATTCTCAGGTGGTCCAGAATTTTGCAGCAGGAAAATGGAAAATCACGTTCAAGGGAGGGGGCAAAATATGGTACACCAGATGTTGGCGGAACCCTTGCCACCAGAGCCCATCAGAAGGAAAAGCAAGGAAATGGAAGCCAGCAACCTCTGGCAACCCACACTATGCCTGACTCTACACTAACAGATGGCTGCTGGTGTGTGGCTAAATTTAGCCCCTGCCCTGCCTCTCTACCAACGTAAAGCTCTGGGATATAAGATGTCCACTTAAAACACATCATGGATCTATATAATTGTAAAATCTGTATACAGTAAGTCATTCCAGCAGTGTGTATGGATGGGCTGAAAGGTGCAGAATGATTGATAAGAGGCATTTGGAAATGGAAAGAAGACTGGCTGAGGGAATGAGACAGGAAAGTACAGTTTTGAAATAGAGTACTGTACGTCATAGACTTCTTAGAGTTTATAAGAGATTTGCATAAAACTTAACCAGTTCCAATCAAAATTCCTCCAAGGCATCTTAAATTGACCTCTGAAACTGAAGAACAAGTGACTAGAGAATGCTGCTCACTGATATCAAAAATATCATCATTTCTTACATTAATTTTGAAGTGTGACATCATTACGCCCATGTTAGAGAGGGAGAGAGAGAGAGAGAGAGAGAATGAGAATGTCATTATAAGCATTATAGAGCAATGAAACCCTTAGAAAATATCAGAAAAATCTGAAGTAGGATGGATGGTTTGCTTCCATTTTATTTCCATGAGGACAACATTTTAATGTCCCCAGTGGGAAAAACACTCCAATGACTTTTTCCCCTCCTCTGCAATTACTGAAATGTTTCTTTAAAGACACGATTTTGTTGTCATTATTTCCCAACAACTTACTTTAAATGCCTGAAACTCTGGAGTGCAAAAATCCCTACATAAAACAATCCACAGAAATAGAGAACAGTAACGTCTCTGCTGACTATAGAATTCTATCACATTTAAAGCCAAGATATGGTTCTGCACAGAGTGAGTGCTGCCATTTTCTTGGCTGGGACATATGGGCTTGTGGACTGCAGTGGAACGAAGCAGTTTGCTTTTCTCTCTTTGCTGGGGGTGGGGGGTTACATTTGTACTAGACTTGGGCATCTCGTGCTTTGTACAAAGCACGAAGCGCAGCACCCCAGGCGCTGCCATGGCCCATCCATCATATGCACACTCCGAGTTGGCTGGGCTACTTGCCAGAATCTGTGTGCCACTGGGATCCTTCTTTGAGGGTGGTGTTCTAATTCAGGCAGGAGCCCAGCCAGCCCTTCATTGCCCCATAAGGCTGGCAGCCATTTTGGGGAGCAGACATGATAGGGAGGCTTCCCTCACAAGCAATGAGTGGTTGGCTGCCTAAGGAGGCAGGGAAGGGCTGGCCACTGGCCAGGCTCCTGTCTGGATTAGAGAACTATCACTCAAGAAGAATGTGGCACATGGATCATAGTAATTAGCCCAGCCAGAACTTGGGAGTGAGGGATGGGCCACAGCAGCATCTCTAGTGCTGAAGTGGTTAAGTGTAATTCACACTTTTGGACTATAGAACACCCTCCCAAGTAAGATTCGCCTGGTGCCAATACTGATGATGTTTTGGTACCAGGCAAAAACCTTATTGTTCCAGAAGTTTTTCAACTGATATACTATAGATTGTGGGTCCTAATGGTAATTTTAGTGTATTGTATTTTAATGATTTTAAGTGTTTTTAAGTGATCATTTTAATTGTTAAATTGTAAGTTGCCCAGAGACCTTTGGGTAGTGAGCAGTAGATAAGCTGAATGAATGAATGAATGAATGAATGAATGAATGAATGAATGAATGAATAATACAAAATTCAGGATTTTATAATTTTTTAAACATTTTATAACTTTGCCAAATAATACATTTTTGCCTGGCAATTAAGTTATGAAGGAAACCTTTCACATTACTACAGCGATAAAATAAGTTTGGATTTGATCAAGAAAATGAGAAATGCCCATACAGTATTTGATTTCCCCCACAAAATTTCTGTTGTCTCTTGGGGGCGGGGATTAAAAATATAAAGTTTCAAAATTTCTGGAAATGTTTACTTTTTACAACAATGTTGCTGATAACTTGGTACTTCCAAGCTCTTTTACATGCTCTATTGATACCACAAGATTTGCTTTTGTGATCTATAAGCAGGTAACAAATGAACAAGCAGGTCAGAGATGACAAGTTGCCAAGATGATGGATCACTACAAAGAGAGATAAGTATCAAGGAGAGACTCACTGTCGAATAAAAGTTCTTACTAAAAGTGGAACTTCTCGTCCAAGTTCTTCTTCAACAAGAAGACGTTTCTAAGGCTGCTATCCCATGGCCGCATCACAGCGTAAACAGATTTTAGAGTCCCCACTGATGTTTGCTTTGGCTAAAAAGCTGCATCCAAACTGAGGCTGCATCCAAACCAAATTATTCCCACCTCCGGGGCTGGTACATACAAAACTCGCTAAAGGAGGTGTGGTCGTGTTTGTTTGTTTTAAAGCCACCTGCTCATGGGGTCACAATTTTTGGAGGCGGTTTATCTTGAAGTAAGAAGCGGATTTTAGCAGTCATGGGATAGATGCCTAAGTTTTTACATTCCTTTTGTAGCTACACAGTGATATATAAATAATCAAGAGGCCCCAAAATAGAAAAAAACTACTTGTACTTTCCAGAAGTACAAAAATCATGAAGGATAATGAGGCAGGGCTGTTAAACATATTAAACTATGCATTGCAGTTGCTGAATGACTAGCTGCAAATTTGGACCTAAATATTCATCAAGGGCTAGCAGACAGTAATACAACTTGCCAGTTGGATATTCTGAGACTAGATATGAACTACCCTCTGGCAATAATAACACTACCACATACTAAATGTCATCCTGTTGGACGGGAATGGAATAGAACCAGTAATTTCAATTAGAAATGAAGAATGCAACTGACCTAGTACAGTATTTAAAACCATGCATAACAACTACAAGCACAACATTGCATTTAAAAAAACTAGACTACTCTGAATTCTTAACAGCGGAATGTTTCTAGAGGTGGTTTCTAACATGGACATAATTTTGTCTTATCCCTATTTTGAGAGTTAGAGAGCAAACTTACAGCAGTGTAACCTGGAACTGAAAAATATGGGCGCTAATCCTAACCATGACTACTATTTGAAAAATAGTTTCCACGGACAGATCATGAGTGAATGTACAAATGTCCCATGTGCAGTGAGCTGACACAGTTCTAACGATGAAAGCTTGCAATGCAGTAATACCACAGGGCAAAAATGGAATGTGAAACAGAACAGGTGGTGCAGCACAAATGCAGTATTTTTCTATGTATAAGACTATATATTTGCCTTAAACTGTTAGACTAAAAATTGAGGGTCATCAGAAATAAGGTGAGGAGAGAACTGTGTGGTTGTGAAACTGTAATTTTATGTTGGAAAAGTGACGGTCTTATACACTGGGGTGTCTTATAGATGGAAAAATACGGGGACAGCAATACCTTGGCTTACAAGCATAATCCATTCTGGAAACATGCTTGTAAACCAAATCACTCATATATCAAAGCAAATTTCCCCATAAGACATAATGGAAATTCAGATGAATCATTCTGGGGCACTATAGACCACATATTGTGCACACACAAAATGCCAAAATTCACAAATGATGTTTACTAGAAGTCCATGTCTGCACCATGGTTTAGGGACCTGGCTGCAGAATGTGCTCTGCTTGGGACTAACACTTGATTTTACTCTGTGTTTTAATGTGACAATAATAAAGTGCAATTTGTAGCCATCTACACACTTGACTAGCTCCCCTGAAATGGCCAGTGGCTACGCAAGTGACTAGAAATGGTTTGAAAAATAAGAAATGATGTTGAAATCAAATTAAATAAAATATAAATAAAAAGAAAAAAACTACCCTGCAATCTCCTTTGAAAACATTCCTGGATGGTATAAGGGAGACTTCCATTCCTCTATCCTCCCTTTGCTTTGGAGGCTACCTGACATGGAACATTCCAGACAATCCCCCACAATCCAGCAGGGGAGAAAGAAAGAGAGCCACCAGTGTCTTGCTTGTGATCATGTGACCTGCTCCAGTGCTCATCTTGCAAGACATTGCTCACTGATCAAAGCAAAATTGATCAGAAGTGTTTGCATGTCTTGCAAAACACTTGCAAACCAAGGTAAAGTACTCGTAAATCAAGGTACTACTGCATTCTTTTTTAAAAGTCACTGCATTGAACTCACTTGAAAACGGGCTAAAACTTCATTACATTTTTGCTGGAATTAATGCACTTGGTGTGAATCCTAGATGTCAAGTGCTGCTAATTAAGAAGTCTGTATCTTCTTGCAGCAATTAAGAATTTGGGCAAACCACACACAATGTCTATGCTGAATCCTTAACTTGTAGTAATTTACCACAAAAAAATTTAGGCTGACAGCTTCATGCCAGCTGGTATAACGAATAGAATGTTGGCCTTAAATTTTTGAACTGCACCACTAAGAATCCCAAAATGGCCACATTGATTAAGGCGGTTACTTCACGTCTATTTTGTCTCTCTAAGTGTTGTGCTTTGGAGTGGTACAAAAAAAATCTTACTTCACGTCCATCGCGCAACAGGTGGAATTTGTCTCGACCACGCCCCTGAAGAGGGATCTGAGTGTGACAGTTCTGTACCTTGCTCTGGCTTGGGTATTCCCTTGTCTCGGTTTGTTCCCACTTTCTGTTGTGAGACAAAGGGCCATGAGGTAATGACTGTCACAAAACAAAACATTCTTTCCTCTCTCAGAAAACTGTGTCCCAGGTACTGGGTTGGGTGTTACATACAAAGTGCCCGCTCACCCCAGATTATCACCACCCCCTTGCCCTCCTCCATTAAATACCAATAAAACAAACCAAACTTCAAAGCCAGGCAACAGGGACATCAGACAATTAATTAGAAAACAAAAGGAAAAAAGAACAATGAAAGCCCGAAGGCTATCACCCGGAGCATTCCAATGCGGCCACGTAGAGAAAGTGAAAGCTAGCCAGAAGAGCCACAGACTCCTTCCCGGCCTGCAAAGATTTTGACTTTTCAGAAGCGAAATATCGAAAAAGAATTTTTAAGCCCCCCCTCCCAAAAAAAAAGGAAAAAGGAAGCTAGACAAATTCTGTGTTTGTCACGGTACAAGACCGTGAGGTAACACTTGTCAGGAGACAAGTTATCACGTCCATGGGAACACTGAAACAGGGTCAAAACCACGTGATCGCGACCAACGCCATCACGGTACAAAACTAGTCGCGGAACAAAGAAGGATGTGAAGTAACCACCTAAGGCAGGGGTCCTCAACCTAAGGCCCCGGGGCCGGATGCGGCTGAAACAGGGACAAAAAGCCATCCTCCACAGCTGCTTCTATTGCTGAAGCAGTTCAAAGCAGTGGGCTATGTCGCTTCTCCCACTCCCCCCAACTACTGCCCAGATGATCAGCATGCTGGCTAGTGGGGCATTCAAAGTGGGAGGGCTATGGCCTGAGGGGCCTGAGTTTGCCTGGGCTGCCCCCTCCTTCCCAGCACAATGAAGGAAGGAAGGAAGGAAGGAGAGCCGCTCCAGCCGCTGCCACTGTAGGAGGAGGAAGAGGTGCAGCAGAGGGATCCCAGCGCTGTCACCTCAGGGTGGTGATCTAGAGCAGGAGGCATTGCTGGGGCCCTGCAGACACAATGATCATGGATCAATCATGGGGGCTCTGTCCATTTCCCTCCCCCTTTTTCCATGTCAATAATTATGGTGTCTGGGGCGTGGTGGACCGGCCCGCTGTTTGAAAACTTTGAGGACCCCTGACCTAAGGGATTATAGAGTTATTTTATACAATAATTATATAAATTGTTGTACTATAATCCCCACCATTCTTGCTTAGTGACCAAGCTGGTTGAGTTTAAGAGGATATGAGATTTAACAAAAACAGCCCTATACCTCTCATCTCTCGTTGCATATTGCAGTACTATAATGATCCCAAACCCTCAGAAATAGAAATAGCATCATTTTTGCCATTACTGCTATTACTTGTAACTATTAAAATAATTGACATCCCAGCTTTCTGCTGAATAATAATAATAAGAAGAATACCCATTCTCTTGGGTTTGCTGCCCTCCCAGTCACATTTGATAGGATGCTCTTTTATATCTCTCTTCTGAGTCCTCAATCATGGTTTATGAACAAAAATGAAAAGTTGTGTTTGAGTGTGTGTTTTGCTAAATTTACAATGTGATACAACATATTACCCTTCTCCTCTGCAGCTACTGGCTATGATGATGAAGAAAGTAGGCAAAAGAGACTTGGAGGTCTCAGGCTATCTCTCCCCATCTTAGTGCCTTTCAGATGTGTCGGAACCACAAATCCCACCGTTCTCATTCTCTGTGGATTATGAGACAAGCAGTCTAACACATCTTGAAGGTACAGGGTTGGAAGAGGTTGGAGTCAGTGACATGGATTTTTCTGTTTTTAGCCTAGTTTATCTTGTCATGAGATAGAAGACTCCTACCTGCATGTGATGGATCAAGGCTGAGAGTGTATCTGACCAGAGTTGTGGCAGTTTGATGCCACATGAAGTGTCATGGCTCTACCCTAAGGAATCCTGGGATCTTCTTATGATCTATAATTTGGTGAGGTACTTAGAAATCTTTGCTATAGTTCTGGCGGGTAAGTTAAAGCTCTTAAGCAGAAAAGTCTAAATACCCCATCAAATCACAGATCTCAGAGTTCCACAAGATGGAGGTCTGACAATTAATAAGAAATCAAAATACTGTACTGTACTGTACTTGCCTCATTCAAATCCCCAGGTCAGGTGGGAAAGCAGGGCACTCACACATTATGTGCAGTGTGGGATAATGGAGGGTCATGAATATTCATATATGGGCAACATAAAACCATCAACCAGATTCAGAGGCACAACCGCACCTCTGGGATCTACTTTAAATCCCTTCGCCACAAAACATCAAATATAAAAATAAAAAAAATAAAAACCTGATCACAGTTCTTCAAGTCACCACCATCATGTGTAACTCTGCATTCTATCTCCTCTTCTAATTTCACTACACCAGCTGTATGGGAGCCACATGTGGTGGCGACAGCGTGGTGTCCTGTCTAGGAGCAAACAGTGCCATGAGGTGAGGGACCGCGCACCAACCATGTGGAGCAGCCTCCATGTGGCTAGAATATCATATGAATAGAATAGAATAGAGTTTTATTGTCATTATGCATATGCAAAATATGCACAACGAAATTAGAGTGCTGTTCCACTACACACTCTAAGCATACAAACACATAAAACATATAAAACACCATACAAAATATTAAAAACTCTTAAAATTGCTTACAAAATGGGTCCCTTGTTTGTGCAAACAATGTTAGAAAATGATGCATATTATACAGTAGTACAGTACAGGCAACAGGTCTCTGGCAACAGTTCCCATACCATTGAAAGGTATCACATGGTTGGTTATTTTACTATTAATATAATATTTTATCTGTTGGGGGTGAGGGGAAATTTGTTTTGGAGACATTTTATTTTTAACTCATTCATCCATTCATTGCCTTGGGTGCCGAAACAACACACTTGTCCTTGAATGCTTGTCCCTTTGTGATGGGAACCGCCTCAGGCAACAAAATGTCTTGGGTCAGCCCACTCCGGGTATGTGAAGATCATTGCTTGGCACATGAAACGGTACAAACAGGAGAGGTTCATGCCAAAGATTCACCAGATGGTCTCCTTCTAAGAGACATGAATGGCGAACCCCATCATGCCAAGAACTGGGTGGATTTAACAGGCAAGAGCTACTGGCCTGGCAATATCCATCTTGCTATATAAGTTTGGTCTTTAGGTTCTAGATTCGAAGTTCACTGGTACAAACCTGAGGAAGTGGTGTTTAATCCTGCAAAGCTCCTTTATCACAGGTAGGATGATTTTTCAATAGTCTAATAATGGTATCACCTTATTTATTTATTTATTTATTTATTTAATTTTTGCATTGGTGCATACCTTGAACCACCCTGGCAACCACCATCCCTGCCCTCCTTTCCTTTGCCCCCTGTAGACCTGAGTTAGATCCGGAACCATCTCAGGTGCGATGGGTGGGCCGGCTTTGCTCCTGCAGCGCCTGGCACAGGCCTCCTCCGGCGAGAACAGCAAGGAGGGCAGGAAAGGGATGAGGGAGAACCGCACTTCCTTATCCCTCCGGCACGTGCCCTGGGGGACCGGCGCGGATCCCCTCTGGGCACGCAGGGCCCTCGGGGCGATGGTCATACTAAGGAGGAGCCGCTGTCTTTTCTATGCACGCCCGTGGAGAAAGCTCACGTGTGTGTGTGTGTGTGTGTGTGTGTGTGTGTGTGTGTGTGTGTGTGTGTGTGTGTGTGTGTGTGTGTGTGTGTGTGTGTGTGTGTGTGTGTGCGTGCGCGCGCGCATACATACACATACACACTTTCCCTCCGCCCCCAGCCCCCTTAATTGCTCTTCCCTCCCCCCCCCGCCGCCACCGGCCCCCGCCGGGGATTTTGATTCCCAATCTCCTCGTGTATTCACTGCATCTATTAATATCATTAAAGAAGGCACGCTCCGAGGGATGGAGGAGGAGGAGGAGGAGGAGGGGGAACAGGCGAGGCTATTTAGAGGGGATGCACCCCAGGTTTATGGGGCACGCATTGCCGCCGCCCACTCGCCTCTTCCCCACCCTTACGCCCTTCTCCGGCGCCCAGCCCTCCCCCCCCCCACGCCTGCCTCCCAGGAAAGGTGGCGGTACCTCTTATCCAGGCAAGCGATCCACTCGGTGGAAGAGGAGGAGTGGGAAGTGTGAGCAGCCACCATGTTTGCCCAGAAGATCACCCAAGCAGTGGCGGCGGCTGCTGCTGCTGCTGTTGCTTATGATGATGATGATGATGATGATGATGATGCCGCCGCAGCCGTTCTGGAGGTGGCTGCTTTGATCTCCCCTCCTCCCCGCGGCTGGCTGCCTCCGCCCCCCCCCCGCCCGCCTTCTGTGCTAGAGCCTGCAGCGCCTCCTTCTCCCCCTCCCCGGGCAGGGAAGCAGGAGGTCTTTCTCCCAGGCAGGTCTCTGCGGCGCCTTGCCCGGGTGGTCCTGCGGCGGGTGCGGGAGGCAGCGGAGCCCCCCACCTGGCTCCTCCGTCTTGGTGTCACCCTCCTTCCGCTCCGGCTCCCGCTCCCCCCACGCGTGCGCGCGGCCGGCTCGTGGGCTCGGGCGGATGCTCGGCGCGCTGCGGTGTTGCCCTTGGACACCAATGGTCTCGACTCGAGAGGCAGCGTGGCCTCCACCCACCCCTTTCCCACCCCTTCCAGCGTGTCTGGGTCAATTTTAGCGCAACGCTTCTCAACCGGAGGGTCGTGGGCCCCCATCCCACCCATGGAGAAGGCCCCCAAGTGTCTTCTGGGGAGGGAGAGGGGTCAGAGAGTTGCTTTATAGTATGTGTTGTTAAATAAGTTCTTCTTCTTTGACCTTCCCAAGGCAGAGATTGGATTTAGCATGTATGATGTTGGTGCAGGTGTGAGAAGCAGGCCCGGTGCTGAGAGAAAAGCCAGTGCATTGAAGATGCATTTTAAATATGAAAACATGGTGGGGGGGATGAGGCAGAATCACAGATTACTAGGCTATTATAAAAGGAGGCTAGGGAATCACTGTTTTAGCCCACAGTGCTTAAGGGCAACTGATCCAAAAGCACACTGAATGAGAAAGGAAGGAATGAAGGAAAGATGGGGAGGTGATACAGAGAATTGTTTATTTATTTTTTACAACTTAAGTGGAGATAGATACATATATAGAGAGAGAGTGAGACAGACACACATCCCATAGTCTGCTGCATAAAACACTTATATACAGTAGTAGTGTATATCAATCATTACAGTACTTAAGACACATATATACAGTACTGTACATCAATCATCTGAATGAACAGTGCAAAGAAATAGAGGGAAACAACAGAAAAGGAAAAACCAGATATCTATTCAAGAAAATTGGAGATATTAAAGGGCATTTCATGCAAAGATGGATATGATAAAGGACAAAAATGGTAGGGACCTAACTGAACCAGAAGAGATCAAGAAGAGATGGCAAGAATATACAGAGGAATTATATCAGAAAGATCTGGATGTCCCTGATAACCAAGATAGCGTAGTTGCTGAACCTGGAGCCAGACATCCTGGAAAGTGAAGTCAAGTGGGCCTTAGAAAGCATTGCAAACAACAAGGCCAGTGGAGGTGATGGCATTCCAACTGAACTCTTTAAAATCTTAAAAGAGGATGCTGTAAAGGTGCTGCACGTGATATGCCAGCAAATTTGGAAAACCCAGCAGTGGCCAGAGGACTGGAAAAAATCAGTCTACATCCCAATCCCAAAAAAAGGAAACGCCAAAGAATGCTCCAACTATCGCACAATTGCAGTCATTTCACACGCTAGCAAGGTTATGCTCAAAATTCTACAAGGCAGCCTTCAGCAGTATGTGGAAAGAGAACTTCCAGAATTGCAAGCTGGATTTCAAAGGGGCAGAGGAACTAGAGACCAAATTGCCAACATGCGCTGGATTATGGAGAAAGCCAGAGAGTTCCAGAAAAAACATCTACTTCTGCATCATCGACTATGCCAAAGCCTTTGACTGTGTGGACCACAACAAACTATGGCAAGTTCTTAAGGGAATGGGAGTGCCTGACCACCTTATCTGTCTCCTAAGAAATCTATATGTGTGACAAGCAGCAACAGTCAGAATTGGATATGGAACAACTGACTGGTTTAAGATTGGGAAAGGAGTACGACAAGGCTGTATACTGTCACCTTGCCTATTTAACTTATATGCAGAGTACATCATGCGAAAGGCAGGTTTGGATGAATCACAAGCCAGAATTAAGATTGCCGGAAGAAATATCAACAACCTCAGATACGCTGATGATACTACTCTGATAGCAGAAAGTGAGGAGGAATTAAAGAAACCTCTTAATGAGGGTGAAAGAGGAGAGTGAAAAAATGGGCTGAAGCTCAACATCAAAAAAACTAAGATCATGGCCACCGGTCCCATCACCTCCTGGCAAATAGAAGGGAAGAAATGGAGGCAATGACAGAGTTTATTTTCTTGGGCTCCTTGATCACTGCAGATGGCGAAATAAAAAGACGCCTGCTTCTTGGGAGGAAAGCAATGGCAAACCTAGATAGCATCCTAAAGAGCAGAGACATCACTTTGTCAACTAAGGTCAGGATAGTCAAAGCTATGGTTTTTCCAGTAGTGATGTATGGAAGTGAAAGGTGGACTATAAAGAAAGCTGATCGCAGCAGAATCAATGCTTTTGAGCTGAGGTGCTGGAGGAGAGTCTTGAGAATCCCCTGGACTGCAAGGAGATCAACCCTATCCATCCTGAATGTTCACTGGAAGGACAGATGTTGAAGCTGAGGCTCCAGTACTTTGGCCACCTCATGAGGAGAGAGGACTCCTTGGAAAAGTCCCTGAGGTTGGGAAAGATTGAAGGCAAAATGAAAAGAGGACAGCAGAGAATGATATGGTTGGACGGTGTCATCGATGCAACCAATATGGATTTGACAAAACTCCAGGAGGCAGTGGAAGATAGGAAGGCCTGGCGAGCTCTGGTCCATGGAGTCACGAAGAGTCGGACATGACTGAACGACTAAACAACAACAACATCAATCATCAAACACCTGCCACGAAGAAAGCAACACAAAGAAGCCTTGGATCTTCATACAAAATGTTCAGTTTGAGTTACAGATCCTTTTCCAATAAGATCTTACCAAAACCTTAGCTGTTATCTATTATAATAATGCTAATCCTCATCATTATTATCATTATCCTCAGAACAGCAGAGCTGGAAGGGAAACTATGGATCATCAAGTCCAACGCTTGTTAAGGAGGCACAGAAGGGAATTGAACTCCCCACCTCTGCCTAAGCCAATGAGCTATCTGGCAGGTACCTGAGGAGAAGAGCAGCTTCCATCCTTATCCTGTCGCTCCAAGGTTATGAGCCAAAATGCATCCAGTTTGTGACTTCTGCTGAGCATTGCTGAACCACAGCAGGACAATCAGGTATAACTGCCCATGGCTAGCGGATTCAAACTTATTGCAGAAGCCATCAGCAAGCCTTGGTGATGGCTTTCGTCTGGCCTCCAGATCTCCTGAGGTTACTTATTAGACCTGTCCCAGACCAGATCTACTATAAAACAAATAATGCTTAAACTTCAGGACCTATAATCCCAGAGTGGTCCCCAGCATGACTTTAGTCCGCCCCCAACCCCAGTTGTGGTGATCTGTCATGGAACAACCCCATTGAAGAAGGTAAGTGTGATTACTCAGATCGTGTTTTTGCAAAAGGATCACCAACACCAGCTCAAGCTTCAGGGCCCAAAAATGTAGATCCACCACTGACCTGTCCTCAAACCATTTGCTATCAATTCTAAAGCACACCCTTATGATTTCAAGGGCTGTCTTACCTGTGTCTCTCTTAGGAAGGCAGACCTCCCTTTATGACCAGTCTGACTAGAGTGGTTAGATCATCAGATCCAAGTACATGGGGGATGTGGGGAGAGAGAGTAAAAGGAGATACAGTAACTTCTGGATGTATAGTCTCCACGCTCTTGTTCTTCATGGCCTGAACCTAGAAGACAGCAACATCCCAATGTGGGTGGAATAGATTTGATGGATCTATCCATCTGTCTGCTTGGGAATACTCGGTTCTCTTTGTTCTTTTATAGGTACCTTGGAAACAGCAGCTGTTATTCAGAGCAGCTGAATGAAGGAAAAAGCAAAATGCCTTGCACCAATATTTTTGTTGTGTGTTTTTTTGAGGGGGGTTATAGTGAAACTTAAACTAAGGATATGCTGGCTGTGTTGGGCTTGGAGTGGTCAGAATCTTCTTGTACTGGCAGAGAAGCTGTTGTGACATCAGATTCTAGTTGGGCAATGCAGTCCAGGCTCAAGGATACACCGGTTGTGGTGCATTTGGAATAGGCAGGAGCTTTTTGTGTGGTTGCAATTGCCACTATGCTGGCTGACCTCAGATCTGCTGGCACAATGGGATCTGCCAGAACCACTTATGTGCTGCCTCAGATCCCCTGGCAGAAGAGCCAAACACAGAGAGGAGGAATTCACTCCCAGTTCAAACTCCCAGACTGTGTACCAAAGTTAACCCAGTATCAAGGTAATCCTAAACAAAAGTCCAGGGACCGAAAGAACAGAATTAGCATTAAATAAATAAATAAATCAAGCCTTCCACAGGAGACCACCCTTTGTTGTTTAGTTCTCCTTGACTGGCAATTACTGTCTCAGCAATTCACTCAGAGACAGTGGTATAAGGAAGAATTTTTAAAAGGTTTCCATTTTACTCACATTTCTTCATGGTTCGAAACAAACAGCATTCTGTCCAAAAACAGTGACTGGTTACATGAACAGAGCTTAACTGGTTATCTACTTTCATGACTGACCAACTGCGTGGCTGACAGAACACTCCCTCTCACGGTCCACAGACTCCTGACATTGCTGACTGACCGGGGGGACAGGGGGTAGCCAGAAAAGAAGACTTAAATAGAGTGTTGTGGCTGCCTTCAAAATTCTGAGGCAAAGAGGGATCAATTGGTTACTGCTGGATTGATTGACATTTGCCCCAGTACAGAAAGATCCTTCCCAGCCAAAGGGTGCAGTAATTCCAACAGATACAGTGGTACCCCGACTTAAGGGCAATTCGACTTAGGAGCGGAAAACTGTTAGCATTTTAACTGCTGCCTTACAAATTTCAGATATGGTCTGCTCGACTTACAAATATTTTTTTCATTTTTCTGATTTTTTAAACTTATTTTTTCAATTTTTAGATAGGTACCCTGACTTAAGAGTAGTTCGACTAAAGAGCATGCATTTGTAATGGATTAATTTCGTAAATCGAGGTACCACTGTAGTACCATATGCCCTCCTAATCACAAAAACGATATAAAGTGGATCTCAAAACATGTTTTTTAAACCACTACTGTATTTCTCAATTTCATTGCAAATCTACATCACAAAAGACATATCATAATCTTTATAGTAGAAACCAAAATGAAAATCACAGCTAAATGGAAAAAGAATAAGGAAATAAATACTAATAACTAGTGTTCTAGTTTCTGGCAAGCTGAGTTGATAGAAGTGTAACACAAGGAGCAATCATAGCAAATTGGTGGTTTTTAAAAAATGAAATACCTGTACTGTTTAGCTTGATTTCTAATTTAAGTACTCAAAATCCATGGGTATCCTTGCTAACATCTCCTGCTAATCAATAATATCAGTATGATTTTTTTAGTACAGTGGACCCTTGTATAACAAACAGCTTGTATAACATAAAATTTGTACAACATAAAAATTCTGGAGATAGGGGAAATTTGCTTAACATAATCACCTATGGGGAGAATCCGTACAACATAAAAATGGGATTACTCTGTTTTCAATGCATTCCTATGGGAATTTGTATAAAGGAAAATTTGCTTAACATAATTTCATTTGGAACGAATTAATTACTTTATACAAGGTACCACTGTACTAGAGATACTTAAACCCACATTACAGTACATATTGACTCCAGTCTGAGTCCACACGGTGCCAAGCTATTGGGATTTCTCTGTATCTGTATGAGCACACTAGAAGAATGACGATAACCCTCCTACTAATATTATATAGACACATAGCCACAAACAGGAAAGGTAATACTAGTAGCAGACTGAAGAACACCTTGAAATGTACAGTATATGAATGCATTTGGTGGACCATACATGGCCAGCCATGGATATGAAGGCCTGGCAGATGCCAGAGAGCAGATGGATGAAGCAGTTTGTTTGACCTGCAGATCAAGACAGGGTCCACTTCAGACTAATGAACCGGAGGAATGCTCTGAGCTGAGTGAAAGGGATCTCTATGGGAACGTTACTTGTAGCAGAAAAAGCAAGCAAGACAATGGGAATCTGACAGACTCGGAAGGGAGAAAACAAGACAAACGTTTTGCACTATAGTAGATCCAGGAGCTAGGATCCGCCTAAGAAAAATGCAACCCAGTGAGAAATAGCAATGGTGTCCACCAACCACTAGAATACACACCAGTCACACCATTGACAGAACTATTTGCCTGTCTTTTTCCTTTGCCTCTGATTTAAGAGTTGAGGAAGGTGGGGGTTGAACTGGAAATGCAAGGCTGCTTGTTGTGTGATCTTGGATATAGCCCAGAGTTAGAGAAGGCAACAGGTGGTTGGTGCTGTGTGGCTGTAGAGCTGAGTTGTGGTGCTGGGTGGCTGTAGAGCTGGACCTAGAAGGGCCATCCTGCCACTTCTTCATACTCTTTAATTATTCATATACTAGAGGACCCATCAGGTCACAAACCAAGAGGATCCTAGTTTGAATGAGTTGTTACTTTAGGCAAAGTAAGGTCTTACTGTAAGCCTTTCCTTGGGATTACAAGGTCATAAATAACAGCACCATGCCTAGCTTCAATTTACAGTATTTCCCCATGTATAAGACTATATTTTTCTCTAAAATTGTTAGACTAAAAACTGAGGGTCATCTTATACATGGAAGTAAGCCAAGGAGAGAACCGTGTGGTTATGAAACTGGAATTTTGGGTTGGAAAAGTTGGGGTCGTTTTATACCTGGGGGCATCTTATAGAGACTTCCGGGTAGTAGGCGGCATATAAATTGTATAAATAAATAAACAAACTGTAAATTTACCTGCACAAGACAGTATTAGTGTATAGTCAATTCCATCTGAATTGTATGCTCACAGACTGGGTAATTTAGTGTAGATTGCTTTGCTGTGTTATTTTTGTGCCTTAGGAGACACTGTTTCTCTGAACTCCTGCTGGTGGCACCAGACCACATAAGTAGAACAAAATGCAGAACCTGAGCAAAAAGGGAACTAGACAGACAACCATAGCCCTTTAAGTGCTGATTAGCTGGCACACTCTGTGTGGGATCCTTATAAAAGTCCCTTGAACCCTCAATATTTATAGCCTTCTCTTTACATTTGAATCCACATGCTCTTGGTATAAAGGAGGTCCAAGTTGGTATATGAAGATATTGTTCTGGGCAGGGTAAACAACAGAGCAGCAAATCACACTGACATTTGGCTTCCCTCTCAAGGCCCTATGGACCCTCCTGGAAAGGGCACTCCTGGGACAAAGAGAGCAGAATCTGCAGTAGGTAAAGCACCATGTTTTCCCTGCTGAAAACAGACGGTATTCAGTGACTGCAAACAGTCCACAGTCTGCTGTTGCACCATAAAAGCCTCCGAGAGCAGCAGCTATAATGCAAAGTTGTCAACTGCCGTTGCTACCTCCCTGAAAATGAAAACAAAGGGAGAAATCTTAAACTGGCTTTGAAGCAGCATTTCCATAATAAGAGTGCAACAGAAGTGGAGGGGGGCAACCTATTGCTCTGTTTGGGAACCATAGATATTTGAGCACACTTCCCACTGGCATTAAAGGTAAAAGTAAAGGCTCCCCCTGCACATGCGTGTATGACTCTAGGGGTGGTGCTCATCTCCGTATTCAAGCCAGAGCCAGTGTTGTGCAAATCCATGGCCATGTGGCCAGCATAGCTGCAAGGAAACACTGTTTTACCTTCCCAGTTTTTACAGCGGTACCTATTTATTTACTCGCATTTACATGTTTTCGAACTGCTAGGTTGGCAGGAACTGGGGTTATCAGCAGGAGCTCACTCTGTTGTGTGGCACCCAGGATTCGAACTGCTGAGCTGCCGACTTTGCAGCCGACAGTTTTCGGAAGCCTTAGTCCACTGAGCCACCACGCATTAGATAAACTGAAAACCACAAGCCCCTTCAAAATGCTTTCTTCTTCTTTATTCAGGTGCGCTTTTTCAAAGCAGCAAGCGAGTTCTGCATATCGATAAGGTCCATATTGGCCTTTTAAAAGTCTTCAAAATATTTTTTGTAGCTATAATTGGCAACTAAAATATTCAAAAATTCCCTTCTAAGTTTATGAGCGACATGGGTGGAATGCCTGGCATGCTAATTTGAAATGAAGTTCCTTTAGGACAGTGGTTCCCAACCTTGGTTAACCCAAGTCTTCTTGGAAATGCCAGCCAGCACAGTTGGTGGTGAAGCCTTCTGAGAATTGCAGTCCAACAATACCTGGGATACCCAAAATTGGGAACCACTGCTTTCAGATATGACTCCCAGCCTTCAAATTGAAGTTCCTGATTGCAAAAGTTATCTGAATCATGGTGTTGCTTTTTGCACCAACACTATCGCCATACAGTTGGCATTGGTAGATCTACTATGGGAAATAAGCTGAGGATCCCAGCCAGTCCCATCCTTGATGCTTTTATATGCTCTGAAGTAACACCAGAGGCTGGCTTTCGGCTGGCAGCTGTATAAACCCTTAATGATACATATAAGCCATTGAGGCGATGTGACTTAAAGGTAGTCTAGCAGAGACTGGGCAAAGACCCCGGGGTTTTTCAGTTAGCAGAGGTGAAGGCGTGACTCACTCACACGTCAATCCCCTGTGGATTTCCCTTCATCCCTAAACATAACTGGCAGCACTTGGCAGCAGTTTGGGGGTGGGCTGGTAGAAGGGGGAAGGACTTTCCCAGCCACAATGTGCTGTGGGGGTGTTGCCAACAATAGTTGTGCCTCTATCGGGGATTCTTTCCTAAAAACTGGTAACCTGATGATGAGATGCTAACATTATTTGAACTTGACAGGCGGCAGGCTATCTATTCTCATTTTTGCCCATGGGCCTCTCTGTTAAGCAGCCTGACAGGAACACACACTGCCATCTTTAAATAGCCCCACCAGCTACTTTTCCATTCCTGGACAGGGTTCAAAGGGTTTGTACTTTCATTTTTAGAGCACAGCATGCTATGGGACCTGCAGCTCCGGCTTCTTTCACAGGAGGCCATGGAGAGCTAAGAGCATCCCTTAAGGCTTTATCAGTATTATCAGTCTGTTCCACTGGGGAAAAATGGGGCATCACCTCAGGCTCAGGCCATCCCTGGCCAACCCTCTCCTTTCTTTAGTGTGTATATAAATGCTTGCCTGCCTCTCTCTCTCTCTCTCTCTCTCTCTCTCTCTCTCTCTCTCTCTCTCTCTCTCTCTCTCTCTCTCTGTGTGTGTGTGTGTGTGTGTGTGTGTCTGTATTGCCCTAAGCTCTGCCTAGCACCCTCATTTTAGCCCAAGGTTGTCAGCTGGGCCTTCTGCCCCTTGAGCCACCATTGTTATCGGAAGTCCATGAAATGTCACAGGGTTATGACTTGAAAGAAGGCCGTCTCAGTTATGGCATTCTACATGTAGAACACCCTCTGGAAGGTAAGCCAGTTTACTTATTTAGCAATATTTTGTAGAGAGTTTATAAAAAGCCCTCGTGTTAGTGGGGGTCCAAGAAGTGAGGAGGACAGGGACCTTATCCCAAAAAAAGTTGGTGGGAAGGCATCCCTCTGTTTTGACTACATGCCATTCATCCTACATACCTGTAACATTAGAAGAGCCACAGGGTTAAAGGAGAACAGGATGCCATGTCTCAAAAATACCTCCTAAAAATATCATCCCAAGAAAACAAGGAGCTTGTTTTTTTTTCAGGTGTCCAACAGGATTCTCCCAGTACCACTTTTGGGGCTTTCTCTTCCGGGAAGGACAGGAGCCACAGTACAGCAATGCCTTCAAGTGCTATCCTAGTGAAATGGCCCAGCAGGATCCCATGGTCGGTGGTACTGAAACCCAGAGATGTTCAGCAGAACAAGGAGCTTGGAGAAGCCTGGGCAAACAGTGCACCTTGGGGAGATGTGTCAGATGGTGCTTCTCAGTTATTAAGGGAGCTCAAAGACAGAGACTATGATGTCTTTTCAAGACCAAATAAAGAATCTGAGTGTTTGGGCCAGACTGTAATACAGTTGAAAAAATCCAAAAACAACCATTGGAATCAATGGGGTCTAAATTAGTCATGACTGTAACATAATCCTCCCTTGATCTCAATTGTCTTTTGGGGACATCTTACAAAAACCCAAAATGCCTGGTGAAATGCTCTCAAACAAGGGGCTAAATAATTTGAAATAAAAAGAATCAAGGACACAAACAGGAAGAGGGAAATGAGAAAGTAAGGATGTAACTTTTTGGCAGCCCATCAAGCCCAGGATCAGCTAACTTGCCTCCACTGTTTCCCCGCCTTCTGGGATCATAGTGGCCTAGTGAGTCACTTTTGTGTCCACCAACATGCTACTGCTCGCTCAACATTAGCTACACATTTCTCTCTGGGCCCCAACACACACACCTTAAATGGTGAATCCAATGGAGATGGTCATTATTAGAAACAAAAGGACTAACTATCACAATAATTTGAGTATCCTTTTTTATTTTATAATTTTATTGACTTCTTTGGTTTCATAATTATTTGTTTTGCTTGTTGCGTTTATTTTTATAATTACTGTCAGCTGTTTGAGCAAATGTGAAGGTGAGGAGTGGCACACAAATGCTTTCAAAGAGAACAACCAACAAATGCAAGTACACAAACAAAGAAACAAACTGTAGCATCTTGCTGGCTTCTGATTGTCTTCTGTTTCACTTTCTGTTTGCTTTTAGTACAACCCAGACAAACCTACCAGAGTCAGATTGGGCAATGAGCGAGAATTGGGCAATGAGCGAGAACATCCCCAATTTATAATGGCTGCACCTAGATTATACAGTATTCAGACCAGAAACAGATGTTAGATAGTCTGCAACTGGAGAAGGGGATTTCTTAACTAATTAAAGCATCTGAGTGTCATAGCAGGAGCTGTTGTAACCAACCGAGGTTCTGCAAATTAGCTTGCTTTGTTGGGTGATTGTTCTGTGTGCAACATTTGCTTTCATTTAAAATTTATGAGCAGAAGAGCATACATGAACATGTAAGGATCATCTGTCTATTAGCAGACATCTTCCTTCCTTGCTTGCTTGCTTCCTTGCTTCCTTCCTTCCTTTGTTGACATAACACACCATCATCCAGACTATCACAACCAATGATTAGACATTCAGTACTGGAGTGGAAACTATCTTTTGGGAGAATCATCTTACTGTTTATCTACTTGGATCAGATGAAGCTGGTTGGAAGGGATCAGGAACAAATTTGGTCTCTTTGACAAAGTACCCACACCTCCCACAATGCACTTAAGAAGGGGAAATCATGGGACTCCAAAGTGTTCTTGGCCATCAGGACCTCTTCCCCTTTCACCCAGTAAGAATATTTCTGGAATGAAGTCATGTGCCCCTTACATAATTTCAGATGGATCACTTTCAGCTTCAGATATATAAGGACGCTCTTTCAGCAGGAGATCTCCCTGCACCTCCACGCCTAATATAAAAATCTAATTCTTCAGAAGAAAGAGGTCAAATATTTGACCACAACAGCCTCAAGTCAAACATGGTCTGAAAGGATTCTCTATTCAGAACTGGCTGTGAAGATCTTGGTTCCTTTAAACAAAAGGCAATATCCCTTTCATTCTGAGCCTCCCATTTATTCCCATCCATGTTCTTCGCAGGTTCTGTGGGGTGGGGTGGGGTGGGGTGGGGTCGATGGAGGCTGTCCTGACCAGTGACATCAAGGTCCAAACTAGATCCACAGCGAAGAACCTACATGACTGCCAATGGCACCCTACAAAACAAGCATGTAAATAAGGAGAATGAAAATACAAGAGGGGTGTTCCCAAGATTTCCTTCTCAAAATAAGTTCTAAACACCGTTTACCTGGTTTAAAAAACTATAACTACCAGGGTAACTAAGCACTTTGGAAGAGGCATTGGATTAAAACTGCCACAAATTACTTTTTCATAGTAATTTTCCAACCTCTGTGTACATTTGTTCTCTTACCTCTGAAGGTGGAAGCACTTCAGTCTTTTTTGTGTTTGGGCAGGATGGAAGCATTGGAGATCACAGTCCTCCAAAGGTTGTTGCTTAGGGCATAGTGTCAGATAGCCATTTAGAATTTCATCACATTCATTCATGAAAGAGTAAAAATAACTGACCATTTCAAGGATGGAGCAAGAGAACCAGATTAAGCAGAATGATTCTCTATAGGCACCCCAAAAAAGCAATACTTGGAAGCCCCTATTATGAAACGAGATGAAGATTTGGTCCTGTGAAAACATGTTGTATGAAATGATCTGGAGGATGATGGAAATGTGGGAACACGTGAAAGGGCCTTCTCGGCAGTGGCGCCCAAACTCTGGAACTCCCTCCCAGTGGAGACCAGGACTGCCCCATCTCCGATGTCTTTCCAGAAAGACCTTCCTCTTCAGGCAAGCTTTCCCTGAGTGATGGACTACCTATTATGTGTCTTTCATATGAATCTATAGGATCACATAGACTTTGTGTTTATAACCACTTATAACCTTGTGTGATTACATTGACACCATGTTTTCAATGTTAGTTTTCATCACTCATAACTTTACATAGAATTTTACTCTCCTTTTAATAGCTCACATTCTCTTGTAGCTTTAATGTAATGTTGTCTTTTAATGCTGTAAGATGTCCCTCAAATCCCTGTTCTCAATACCTGAACATGTGTTAACTGTACTGGACTGTATATTATCCCTCATTACTGTAAGCCGCCTTGGGTCCTTTTCCAAGGAGAAAGGCAGGGTAAAAATACTCTAAAATAAACAAATAAATAAATGGCACACCTTTCCCGCCTTTGCCAAGCAAGACAGCCGGTTTCCTCTAAGAAACCTTGGAGCACAGCTACCACATGTGCCCATTTTCCAGTAGAGATGCAGCCCCCCCCATGTTATTGAACGGCAGCTTCCGACCTCCTTTTTCATTTTGTCTATGGTGCCTCAGTCTTTTAAGAATTGCAGTCCAATGCATCTGGAAGGAGCACAGGTCCCCTGCTCCTTTAGGCAAATGCTGCTTTCTTTCCATTTGACAGATCACTCCACTGGCTTGGCCATGTGCCACTACAGAAGGTAAATAATAAATTAGTAAGGGGGCCTAGATTGCAAAAATCCTAGGTAGATTTCTATCTGACACTATGCCCTAAGCATGCCACCTAGGGTGACTGTTCAGCGTTCTGCTTCTTGAAAATAAGAAATTCAAGTAGAGGATGCCTTTAGATCAGGCATGTCCAGACTTCGGCCCTCCAGATGTTTTGGACCACAACTCCCACAGTCCTTTGCCATTGGAAATACAGGCTTGGAATTCTGGGAGTTGTGGTCCAAAACATCAGGAGGGCCGAAGTTTGGGTATGCCTGCTTTAGATTTTAGGTCGAGTCCTGATATTTCCTTGTGATGAACATGGGAACAACTGTGGTAATTTTCCCACACCAGAGAGGCATGAAAGGGTATGTTGGCTTTGTACTGTTGAATCCACATTCTGCAATCCACAAACTTCAAAACATGCTACTAATCACATGATACTTTATGCACCGTGAAAAGAAAATGATCAAGTGAAATCATAAATTGATAGTTCCGAAAGACTATAGAAAATATTGCTTAGAATACTGCCACAAAATGCTTTTAAAAACCACAATTGTATGTTTTCATCACACTAAAAATAAATAAATAGGGCTACAGCGATTGCAAGTGACAAAGATAGTTCTTAAGCCACTCGTAGTCAGTAATCATCATCATCATCATCATCATCATCATCATTTAAATGTGAAGCTTGTTCGATTCTTCACATAAGCTTTCCAAATGTGCTTTAAATTTGCTCTTCTTGGTGCTACTTTGACACTTCTCCTTACAGTTGGCTGTTTATACTGTTGCATTTCATCTGAGTTTTAAAGGGGTGGTTAAGGATCTGTCATTAGACCAATAGTAGTTGTCAGCTGGGTAGCTTCTGGACATTAGGTGGGCCTCCATCAAGGTACAGTCAGTTGGACACGGGAACCAGTCACCTAGACAAGTGTGGGTTTTCCTCTCTGGAGGCCTTCAAATAGAGGTGGGGTGGTCATCTCATGGGGACACTGTAGTGTAAGATTCCTTTCATCAAACAGAATGGCCTACAAGGACCCTTCCAAATTTAAAGCAATCATGGGCCTGGAGGGAAAACCTTCTTTCCCTAATATGTAGTTCAAGTCTTTTCAAAATATTGCATGAAGAATCTACTTCTTTGGGAGGACATTTGTAATCACTACCCTTGGTGTCCAGTGTCCAAGCCTCTGCCTAGTGGTCTATAGGGCTTATACTTGGATTATACCCATCCCAACCAAAATAATGTGTGACCTACTTTGGGGACACAAACCATGAAATCAATAATATGATGGAAACAGGAAGATTACATTGCCATGCAACATGTGCTCACGGTGATAATGCCTCTGGGCCTTGGAATACAGTGGTTAGGATTCAGAACTCCAGGTGGCAAGGCTCCATGAACAGCTAGAGACGAACAGAAGGGTCCCTCCTTGATGAAATAAAGAGGCCAATTACACATGAACATCTCGTGTTGCATATAGTGCATGCAATCCATGTGTAGGACCAAGGTAACCAAGTGTGGTGGAACAGAGAGACAGTGTAGTGTAGTGGATAGAGCGTCAGACTAGAACTCAAGAAACCTGTGTTCAAATCCCTCTTTAGGCAAAGAAACTACATGGAGGGGAGATGGCAATGATGAAACTTCTCCTTAAACATCTCACATACCCTGAAAACCCCTTTTAGGGTTTCCATGAGTTGAAAGCAACTTTTCTCATGCTGTTTCCTGCACTGCACACAGAAAAATAGCACAAGAAAACATCTCTAGGTTCTTGAAAGCTCTGCCTTGTTCTCAATCTGATTTCACCTTGAGTATGGCTATGCATGCACAGTAGAGAGACACTGCGGGATTCTGATTAGTCTATCACACAAACACAAGGGAGATCTGAGTCTCCATTCACAAATTTCTGGACAAGGATCTTTCATTATCTTTCAGTCTACCTTACTTCACAAAGGTTTTATGAAGACAAGAGCATTGTATGCTGAGTTCCTCAAGGCAGGCTTTGGAAAATGTGCAGTTAATTAATATGCATCATACGTTACAGTAATTTGGAAATTGAACCAGTCCTGGTAATCTTGTTACAGGCATGGCTGAGCACCCAGGCTCCAAAAGTAAGGATATTTTCAGGAACAAAACTTTGATGGTTACTTCACGTCCCTCTCATCTCGGTTTGTTTTGGGACCAGTATGAGAAAATGTTACTCCACGTCCATTGCGTGACGGCGGAATCTCATCCCAACCACGCCCCCTGAACTGGGATTTAAGCGTGATGAGCCATACCTCTGACCTTGGGAATTCTCTTGTCTCGGTTCCTGTTTTGAGACAAGTGCAAGTGAAGTAAGGCTCATCACACAACGTGTGCATTCTCCATCTAGTGGCAGGAGTGCGAAGTTGCATTCTCCAGTACAATCCTGATGGCATAAACAATGCATCACAGAGAGGGAAGAAGGCATAAAACCTCGAACTTTGCTGCTTAACACATGAAAGGCAAAGTTATGGAGAATCAAAATATCAAAAAACAGAAGGTCGGACAAAAAAAGGGGGAAAACGAAGGCAGGGAAGTACAGATGTTGTCACGAAACAAGGACATGAAGTAACAGCCGTCACAATACCATCAATCACACCCGTGGGTAAACAGAAACAGGGACAGAACCGGGACAAGACCACATGATCGTGAACGACATTATCACGAAACGAACATAATCTCGGAACGAGGAAGGACGTGAAATAACCGTCTTTGTGTATTCCATATGAATTTCATGCTTTCGTATAAATTTGTGGCATATCTGATTCCGCCCTTACATATAAGATGAGATAACTTTCCCTCACAACTCAGTTGATTTAAATATTGTTTGCTGGATTTACACCTTTAATCTTTAGACATTCTTTAACAGAAGTGAGACATTTGTTTTCAATTACATTACACTATATGGCAGCCCTTCTGTCAGGTCTTAATCTACTTACCAAAGCTGATTAGTTACACTGTATTTGCTGCAAAGCCTAGCCTTGCATGTGTGTGTATGTGCACTTTCTCATTAATGAATATGGCATAGCATAGTACATTTCCACTATGACGAGAGGCTGTAACATTGAGTCAGAAAGGCATGTTGGGACATTGAACCTTGGAATTGCCATGCTAGATGAGACATGCAGTGTGCATAGTCCAGTAACCTGTTTTCAGATTCCTGTGATAACAAAATAGTCAACCTTACTTACCCAGGTTGATTGTTTCTGTTTCAGCACTGAAGTCTCCACTGTACAGGACAGAGGTCTACAACTTAAATCCATGACAAACAAGGGTGCCCTAAAAGAATTATCGTATTTTTCCATCTATAAGATGACCTCCACTTTTCCAACCCAAATTTACAGTTTTGCAACTGCACGGTTCTCTCCTCAGCTAACTTATGTGTATAAAATGACCCTCAATGTTTAGTCTAACAATTTTAGACAGAAATTATTATTCCCAACCCTGTACCTTCAAGATGTCTTAGACTACTATTCTTATAATCCAAAGAGAATGAGAATGGTGGGATTTGTGGTCCTGACACATCTGAAGGGCACAAAGATGGGGAAAGACAGCTTGAGACCTTCAAGTCTCTTTTTCCTGCTCTCTTCATCATCATAGGCAGTAGCTGAAGAGGAGAAGGGTAATACTGTGTGTTGTTGTACAATATTGTAAATTTAGCAAAACACACACACTCAAACACAACTTTTCATTTTTCTTGTTCATAAACTGTGATTGAGGATTCAGAAGAGAGAGATAAAAGAGCATCCTACCAAATGTGACTGGGATGGCAGTAAAGCCAAGAGAAGCACTGCTATTATTATTATTATTATTATTATTATTATTATTATTATTATTATTATTATTATTATTATTATTATTATTATTATTATTATTATTATTATTATTATAGTTCCATTGGAAGACAGGTAGGATAGAAATACAAAAATAAATAAATAAATAAATAAAATCTTCTTCTTCTTCTTCTTCTTCTTCTTCTTCTTCTTCTTCTTCTTCACACAGCTGCCAGATGTTAAGATGGAGTTGGCATTCTTCAATGATCGAGCTCTTTCCAAGAGCCTAGGATGACTGGAGATATATTTGTAGAATATATGCTGTTCCTAATAATGTCGCCATTTGTAGTTGACCCAATGTTGATCTTGTCAATGCCGAGAGTTTTCAGATGTTGATCCAGGTCTTTTGGGATGGCACCCAAGGCGCATATTATTATTGGTATTGTTCTTGCTTTCTTATTCCATAGCTTTCGATTTCTATTTCTAAATCCCGATATTTGGTTATCTTTTCTAATTCTTTGCCGCTTACTCTTGTGTCTCCTGGTATTGTCACATCAACTATTTGAACTTTGTTTTCTCACTTGTATACTTTTGTTTTCTTTCTTGTATACTATCATGATGTCCCAGAGCACCTTGATGCCTTCATTTTCAGTCACCTTTTCTGGCTGATGTTCCCACCAGTTCTTGCTTGATGGTAGGTTGAAATTTTTACATATATTCCAGTGGAGCATAACTTTATTATGACAGACTAAATAATCAGTCTGAGCGATTTTTGGCTAACAGCTGATGATATGATCTACGGCAGTGGTTGTCAACCTGTGGGTCCCCAGATGTTCCCGGACTGCAACTCCCAGAAGCCTCCACCACTTGCTATGCTGGAAGGGGTTTCTGGGAGTTGCAGTCCAGGAACATCTGGGGACCCACAGGTTGAGAACCACTGATCTACAGTTTCATCCTTTTCTTTGCACAATCGACGTTTACTGTAGTTTCATCCTTTTCTTTGCACAATCGACTTTTACTGTCTTTCAATGATTTATCAAATTTGGCCTTAAAGCTTGATTGTGAGCCGCCATGATTAGTCCTTCGGTTTCTTTCTTCAATGTTCAAGGAATCTCCTGATGATCTTAACAGTTAGGCAGGCTGTTAAATTGTGCCCAGTGGAGCTACTATGATACTTAATCTTTCACCTTTTACTAAAGATTTCCGTGGAGAGAAACATTTACGTGTTTGTAACCATTTTTTTGAATTTCTTAATTGTGTGTCTTGATTGATATTTGCACAACTTTGTAAACTGTCCAGAGTAGCTGTGCAGCTAGATGGAGCGGTATATAAATGTAATAAATAAATAAATTACCAGACAGTCTCTTCCAACTGTGTAGAATTTACTTCTGAAGAGACATCCATATGATGGCACGCTAAAGTTTAAATAGCACCTATCCCACCAAATACTGTGCATCGGGGCAGTAACAATGATAGCAGAAATAGGAAAATGGAGTGTGTTATAGAAAGGAAGCCTTGTTTGAGGAGAGACATTGCATGCAGAAAGTTCTAGGTCCAGGTCCTCGTCAACATCGCCAAATGACCATGGGATGAGGACTACTGGCCAGAACATCAAGGAGTTTCTGGACTCACAATATGCAACTAGGTGGGTCAAAGATCTGACTTTCCCTGAATCTGAAAACAGCTTGTTAAAACTATCCTAGCTGCTTGTAACTGG
The DNA here is from genome assembly GCA_029282475.1 of Phrynocephalus forsythii. Lineage (NCBI taxonomy): Eukaryota > Metazoa > Chordata > Lepidosauria > Squamata > Agamidae > Phrynocephalus > Phrynocephalus forsythii. The sequence goes on from JAPFRF010000001.1 coordinate 41,405,798, forward strand.
TTAGGTGTTTTGGGCAAGGAGGATAGATTGACAGTTCATCCCAAAAGCAACGTTAACGAGTAAGTCTGGTGTTATTTGTGTCTTGGCACTCATAATGTTAATTTTTAAGGACATATTAGGACCTTTTTGAAGCATGTTGCCCTGGTGATTTCAAGTTTTCTGCCATTCACTTATGAACCCAAGTTTTGAGTTCATAATTTTTCGATTCATAATTTTTGGGTTCATAAGTTTTGGGGTTCAGAAGTTTGGGGTTCATAAGTTTTCTGCCATTCTCTTATGAACAGGAGTACTATACAGTACTCCTGTACAGTACTGGATGAAATATTGTTTCTTACAGTAGCAAGTTACAATACAGTTGGTCTGTTAAATGGTAAGTATTTGGTGACTCCACTCCTCCATAAATCCCACTGATTACTCTAGTTGTAGTTTACAGGATTTCAGCCATTGTTTTGTTCTGTCTTTTCTAAAGCATAAAGTATGCTGCTTATATGGTGCCCCAGAGCGCCTAAAGCACTCTCTGGGTGGTTTATCATTTAAGTTTGAAGGCTACTCATTGCCCTTCCCCCAACAAGCTGGGTATGCAGTTTACCAAGCTCAGAAGGATGGAAGGTTGACTCAGCCTTGAGCTGGCTACCTGAGCTGATCGAGATTGAACTCAGGTTATGAGAGAGTCCTGACTAAAGTATTGCATTTTAACTACTTCACCATGTGGTTTTGTTATTTCTGGCCTGGTAGTAAAGAAAATTTATTTCTTTGCCAGATTGAGGAACAACACAATAGTAAACATCTGCCTGTGACAAAGTGAAGAGGAACAGAACATGTTCCTTTAAAGCAGGGGTGCCCAAACTTTTTGTAAGGAGGGCCAGATTTGGTGGCTGAGAATGTGTCAGGGGCCGGTTGCTCCTCGACCCTGCCACCCCACTGCAAGCCCCACCCACTGACCCATAAGCCCCACCCACTGACCCCGTGCAACCCCACCCGCAGGAAGGAACACGGGGACCAAGGGAGGGAGGGAGGGAGGTGGAAACCAAGAGAGGAAGGAAGGAAGGTGGGGACCAAAGGAAGCACAGGGAGCCTGTTTAAAAAAACATGGGGTGAAGGAGGGGGACGGAGGGGTGGGCCAGCCAGCCGCGGGCCACTCAGAATGGCCTGATGGGCCGGATTTGCCCCCCCCCCGGGCCGGACTTTGGGCAGGCCTGCTTTAAAGTAACATTCAACACTCTGCAATTGGTAGAAAGCAGTTTTCCATGTATAATTCATACAGTTTCTTGTTAATGCACAAAACCAATAGCTCCAGGCAGCAAGGAAGGAAAAAAACCCAAATTAATTTTATTAGAACAGTACTTACTGACATATATTTAATCAGCTAGAGCTTTGACCTCATAATTAGCTGGTTTTGATATTCTTGATCCAAACATCTCCACAGGGGATGCATCTAATGTTTCCCCAACATTATAGTATCTGAATGAAGAGGCCTCATATAAGCAAGAGGTCTGTGGACACACCAGAGCTCTTATGAACTCATGAGCCTTCTATTTGGGAGACACATGAATTCATTGTAAGTCCCCACAGTTTAGGAATAAGAGTGAGGAGCCTTGCTTCTGACAGATCAGTGCATAGAAAAAAATGCTTCATGCGTTGACCTTGTATATGTTTGGAATATTCTACAGTATGCAACGTTTCCCAAGGATGATTGCTTTTTTACATGGGCTTTCACCCTTCCTTAGTGAGGGGCACTCTGCCGTTGCTCTGATGTATCTTGCTAAGCCACTCTAGAGTAGAACTACAGGCGATCCGGTCAGCAACAGCAACAGCTGTGGGAACAACACATGCCAGACTGCAATTCATGTTTCAGGAATGTCTCCTGTGGGGGTTGAGCAAGAGTTATTAGCAAAATCCTTTTCATGGTAACGGAAATACTGTACTTGGGGACAGAGAAGAGGCATGCTCAGTACACGCTCTGGCTTTGCATATTTTATATATGCAACAGGATCCAAGGGCTGGGTCAAGAACTCTTCTTTTCTTAATGCAAAAGAAGGATTCACTTTGACATCAGAACTAGTTCAAGCTGAGCGAGTCATCTAAATCTCCCCCATGTAATTATTATCCATTCCATAAGGACTGAATTGCTGCACAAGTTTTTCAGATGTATACAACTGAAAGGGCTTGTTAATTGCATTAAATAAACTCTGCCTCTGGCCCTACCATGAGGCAGAGGGAACAACTGGAATCTGGAGACAGGCAGCAGGTCTTAGGAGCCAGTGATGTGTTCGAGAACAGAATTGCACGTGACAGACAGTTGCTACCCCTCTACTAAGCAGCCACCCTCATGTGCAGTGAAGGAGGTTGTCTCCCCCCCTCCTCACCCTTCAAATAAGGTTCAACTGAGATCCCCCATCCATGTTGAGGATGCACTCAACTTTCCTTACACCCATGATACTCATTCAGTATCTCTGTGTCCACACCATAAAGGACTTAAACTAGTATTAGGAGAGTGGGATAAAAACCTTTGCTTTCTGGCTTTTCTCCTTGGGTTTTTGTTCTATTTTCCTTCAGTTTGCTCTAGTGCAGGATCCACTTGTGGGCACTTATGCTGCATTTTTTTTCAGTTCCGATCCATGCAGTCTTTGGGAGGATGCCATCTTGATAACATTCCCTTGGAGGCGTTTTTTCTGCAACCCATGAGCACACGGGCAGGTAAAACCAGGAAGAAGGGAAGGCAGCGTGATAGGGAGAGGGGAGAGAAGGCAAGCAAACGGAATAGGAATAGGAATAGGAATAGGAATAGGAATAGGAATAGGAATAGGAATAGGAATAGGAATAGGAATAGGAATAGGAATCTTTGTTGTCATTGCCCCCTTGCAGGAACAACGAAATTTCATGATTGCTATATTCAAATCATTTAAAACATTCCACATAGATTTAAAAACAGCTATAACACATAAAATATGGCATATAAAATGACTAAAATATGACATATAAAATAAGCTGACTTCAAAGTCCAGATTTTCCGTTTAAGGCCAATAGTGCTCTAAAAAAGAAGCTATTTTTGAGACGGTTTGTTCTTGCCCTCAGTACTCTATATCTCCGTCCCGATGGCAGCAACTCAAAGAGGCGATGACCAGGATCTGATGGATCTCTTAATATATCTAATGCTTTACAGTGGCACCTGGTAGTATAAATTTGTTCTAGGCTGGGGAGTGAACAGACCACAATACTCTCTGTAATTCTTATGATTCTGTGCAACACTGTCCTATCTCAATGGGTACAACTTCCATACCATACACATAACCCATAAGTAAGCACACTCTCAATTGCACAATGATAGAAAGCCAGCAGCAGCTTTTGTGGAAGATGGTTTTTCCTTAAAGTTCTCAAGAAAAATAGTCTCTGCTGAGCCTTCTTTGCAAGCCCCCTTGTGTTGAAACTCCTGTAACTCAATGCCCAAAAATCTAAAACCTGTAACGCTATCCACACCAGTCCCGTCAATCACCAGTGCTTGAATAACAGTTTTCTGCCTCCTAAAATCCACCACAAGCTCCTTTGTTTTATTTATGTTTAGGTGCACTTCATCTCTGTAAGCCATCTCACTCTCCTTGCCAGAGATGAGCCCAATCACAGTTGTGTCATCTGCAAACTTAATGATCCTATTGCTAGGATAGGCAGAGACACAATCAAACGTGTAAAGAATATAAAGGAGTGGGCTAAGTACACATCCCTGTGGTGTTCCAATGTTGGTACTAAGAGTATTAGAGGTGTAAGGGCCCAACTGGACCCTCTGAGAACGTTCTGACAGAAAATCCAAAATCCATCCACAAAGTGATGGTGGAAGCCCTAGACCTTCCAGTTTAGAAATCAAACGTCATGGAAGAATGGTGTTAAAAGCCGAGCTAAAATCCACAAAGAGCAATCTAGCACAGCCCCCCCCGCTCCAGATGTTCAAGAATAGCATGAAGAGCACATGCCACAGCATCCTCTGTTGATCTCTTCTTTTTATAGGCAAATTGGAATGTATCCAGTCCCTCTGGTAAACAGGCAATAACATAGTTCCGTACCAACTTTTCAAAGCACTTCATGATTACAGGTGTAAGTGCTACTGGATGAAAGTCATTCATATTTTCCGGATTTGGGTTTGTTTGTTTGTTTTGTATCGGAACCATAATGGCAGACTTTAGGCATGACGGCACAATAGCTTGGGAGAGGAATGGGTGTTGAGAATGAGACTTCAGCGGCTATTTCAGATGTGTGTGGACGGTCCATACCAGGAGGACCCACTGCATCTCCAGCTTCCCTGTTTTGCAACCTCCTGACCAGCTTTACCTCTGGATTTTCTGGAGTCCTACTCACCCCCCATAACCTGCACCATGCAATATCTTGCACTTCAGGTCTATGGGTGCACGAGATCATATTATTTGTCAAGCTTCAGATACTTCTGTGCTTTGCCACAAAGCGTCTTCATTTGATACTTCTAGCCAACGTGTAGGATCCTAGATTTATGCCATTCGTGGATCCATGGTGTTCGTTATATTAAATCAAATAGGAACAATATATGACATGTTACATCTTTTTTCAATCGTAATAAAAATCAATATTTGATTCGTTTTCAAGCAGGGAAGAATAACATGGGTGACACCAAATACCAGGATGATCTGCTTGCGTTGACAAGAAAAATGATACTAGAAGGACCCAAAGCAATCCCAGAATGCCACTATGGGGGAGAGGCCCCCAGTCTGCTTATTTTCTTGATGCAGAATGTGAAGAAGTGATGTTCTCCACTCCAGGCAGCAAAAGGCTTTGGGCAAATCCAAATGAAATATATAGCTTAGGCTCTCTGAAGTTTTGCTTAGCCTGGGAGCATCAGCAAAGATGGCAAGGGAAGTAACTTACTAAGAGTACATCTTCCCGAATCCTATGCTGTCTGCACTGGCATAACTATGGAGGGGTGGAAGAGTGCATTTGCCACAATCTGGGGGCACTTGGAGGGAGAACATGGAGGAATCCATGTGCCATCCCTCCAGCACTCCTCCTTTCGCCCCTCTAAGGCTTGGCGATCCTTAGTTGGGGAAAAGGAGGAGAGGGAAGCAGGTGATTTTTTCTCCAAGCAGCACCTCCGTTGATTGCCCCCCCCCTTCTCCCCACCCTCACTAAGGTTTGGTGATTGTTAGCCTGGGGGAAAGAGGAGAGGGAAGCATGCAATGAAGGTGCTGCTTGGGAAAAAATCCCATTGCCTGCTTCCCTCTCTTCCTTTTCCCAGGCTAATGATCGCCAAGACTTAACTGAGGGAAAGGAGGAGGGGGGAGCATGCTATGGAGGTGATGCTTGAAAAAAAATCACCTGCTTGGGATTATCCACATGCTGTGTGGTTTGCATAGGAGAACCTTGTCCAGGAGAACCCCGAAGAAGGCGTGAAAAAGAGGGACCCTTCTCCCCCTCTCCTGCTGTTCCCCCAGGATTGGGCACCCCTTGCTCGGTGGGTGAGATGCAGTTGGGGGGCAGGAGGGGATGCACAAAATGACTTTGTCCCCGGGCGCTCTAAACCCTAGCTATGCTTCTGGTTGGCTGTATGGTTCTGGGAATGGTAGTCCAAAAGGCACTTTGCCTATTAGTGTCATGCATGGTGTATTAGGTGATAAGAAAGGAGCTTGGAATTGTGATACACAATGCAATCTATCCTGACTGGCATTCAGTTGTGAAGAAGGTCTTACTAGGCATGCAGTTTCCTGAACTTCAGCTGGAGATACCAGAGATTCCCACTTAGCTAGAGGATGATCTTCTTCAAATCCCAGTGACCTGGACTTAAAGCTGCTATGTCAACGAATAAAGCTAGGATAGGCAGAAAGGAGACTACCACATTTTCACCATGCCCAGTTTCAATTTACAGTATTTTCCCATGTGTAAGATTATATTTTTGACTACAATTTTTAGACTAAAAATTTAGGATCATCTTATACATGAAAGTAAGCTGAAAAGAGAACTGATTGGTTGTGAAACCTTTGCATTTGCCATGGCAGTAGCAAAAAACAACCTAAAACAAATTTAAAAAACTGTTTTTCTTTAAAAATGCATGCACTCTCTATGTGTCATGTGTGTAAGGGCGTTTATACACGACCCCTAAGCTGCGAGGCAAATGGCTCCCAGCTCCGGAGCTTAGAAATGTTTTCCCACCAGCTCCGGAGTTTGGAGACAATTAAGTGCAACCCCACCCACTTTAGCGCGACCCAGCGCATTTTTCATGTACCTGCTCTCTGCAGGTGAAAAAAATTTGATGCGGATAAGAGTGCCGGGCTCTCCTGGCTTGTCTGTTGTTTTTTTGCCTCCCGCCCCTTTAAGAGCTCCTTGAGATGGAACCAGGAAGTAACGGGGCTCATGGCAAGTTCGACCAGCACCGGCAGGTTAGTAAAGGCTTCTTTTGTCCTTTTTTCCCCTCCCCCCCTCACGCCGACAGGAACAGGAAGTGCTGAGGGGTGGGGACGGAGGAACAGAAACGAACCCCCAAGATCTCTGGTCCAAATTTAAGGGACCAGCGGATCTTAGGGGTCGTGTGAAAAGGCCCTAAGTAAAATAAAGCACCCCGGAGGCTTTCAGAAGCACAAGATGACATGGAAAAAAACTGTTTTTCATGCATCAAAATAATGGCTGCTGGATTGCAAAAAGAAAAAGTAATAAAGAAATAAAACAAAAAGAAAAAGAAAAAGAAAACAATTTATTACTTCAAGTTGCAGGCTATTCTATTTTTGAGAGCTTAGAATGGAAAGCCTTAAAAAAATCCTAAAGCAATTCTGTCATTTTTAATATGTGGAAATTATTATTAAAAATATTTCCCTATCCCCATCATCCATACTAACTTTTTCAGTGTCAAGAGATGTAGCATGTCATAAATTGTTCATATTTGACTACATATGGTGAACACTGTGGATTCACAAATGGCATAAACAAAGGATCCTATTCATTGCCTAGAAGTGCCAAGTGAAGATGCTTTGTGGCAAAGCACAGATACACTGGAAGCTTTGACAGACACTATGCTCTTCTCTGAACTGCCTAGATGCCCTAAGCACATCCGATCTCACCTGATTTCAGAAGCTAAGCAGGGTCGTTCCTGGTTAGTAGAGATTTGTTACAGAATGAAACAAATAAAGAACCTCAGAGTGGAGTTAGAACAAACCAAACCAAACCGAACCGGAAAAAATGGTTTGGTTCAGTTCGGTTCAGTTTGTTAATGGCGGCGGAGATCTCTCCTACCTGGTGCTGGTCCTTCCTGGCTGCAGGGAGGGGGCGACCAGAAAAAAAAGCTAACCGGCTGTGCTACAACTGATAGGCAGCCGTGGTTGGCAGGAAAATAAATAAATAAATAAATAAAAATAAAATAAAATAAAATAAAATAAAGACCTGGCGCGTGAGCACTGGCCCGCGTGCCGGCAAAAAACACAAATGATCCAGTGTGCAGCCTGGTAGCAGCCTGCGAGCACCAGCCCATGGCTGGCAAAAGTTTTTTTAAAAGCCGACTGGCCCGGGCTAGAGCTGTAGCGCAGCCACATGGTCGGCAGTAAAAAAAACAATAAAAATAAAAATAAAATAAATAATTTTTAAAGGAGCGCTGACCGGCCCCAGAGGTGGCTGGGGTGGCACCCTCTAATAAAGAAAAATATATAAAAAATAAAACCAGCGCCGAACCGGCCTCAGGGGTCCCGTGGTCGGCGCTTGAAAAACAAAAACAAGAACAATGAAGCACTGGCCCCAAGCCAGCGCCTCAAAAAGCCCCTGCCATAGGGGGGCAAGATTGCCCAGCCGCTGCCGCCGCTGCCGCAGCCCAGTAAGGATGATGTGTTGATGATTGAAGATGATGAGGATGTGGATGATGAGGATGAGGATGCTGCCAGTCCTGTTTGCGCAGTTGTTGTCATTGTCTGTGTCTTTTTTGGGTTTTTTTGAATGTTTTTTCCCACCTGCACGCTGTCAAATGGTTTAAATCATGCAAAGTGGGAAAAAACAAATAATGAACAAAATGAACCAACAAAATGAATATTTGGGGGAAAATACGTTAAAAATGAAACGAACCAAACCAAACCTTAAAACAAAATGAACCAAAATGAATCGCCATTTTTTCAGTTCGTGCTCATCTCTACTGGTTAGTACTTGGATGGGCGACCACCAGAGAATACCAGGTGCTGCAGGCGCCTGGAGTAGGAACTGGCAAGCCACTCCAGTATTCCTGGCAAGGAAACTCCATGGACGTGGGGTCATGAAGAGTTGGTCACGACTGTAACGATGACACACACACACACACACACACACACACACGATCTTGTTCAACTCCTGAACTGAAACCCATCATATTGCTTTGTGCAGATTATGGAGATGAATAAGGACTACAGAAAAGCCAGACAAAATGCTGGATGGGAAGTTGCAAAATCAAGGTATCAATCAAACATCAATGCATGTTTCAAAGGACAGCGGCCACACCCGTGCCCAAACTATATGCAGTAAGCCAAAAGCAACAGCTCATTGACTGAAAGATTGTCAGCCCTGAAGCTACAAAGATGGAGACTACCGAGAGATTCCATGTCACTGGAGATGAAATCCAGCATCATTCATATATCAAGCTGACTCTTCAAACATCCTGGTCTCCTGCTTTAGCTTAACTTCAGTTCCTGTTCTCTGATACCTTGTCAAGATGACTGTAACTAAGCACTGAAGTTCTCTTTTTCATCCCAAGTTCCAAGTTCTGTAATGTACAGGCCAGCCTAGTTCTGGAATATTTGAAAGTATCCCTTTTTTGTGATATGAGTGTGGTCCAATAAAGGAACTAACAAATCCTGATTTTTTTATTTTGCATATGGATCACACTGCTGTACTTCTTTTTTGAGGCCCACATACTTTATCATTTTTATCTTCTCTTGTGATTCCAAAGCCAAAATCCTGTTTACTTGCACCCCAGACATACTTTGTATGGTATAAATTTCAGCATTGAACTGCTATTCATTAGGATGTCAGTGGTGGTATTTGCTATCACACAAGTCATAGAACTTGGCACACAACAGTAAATGCCTTACACTGACTTCTTAACTTGTGGCAATCCATAGATGAATGATATGCCAGTGGATTTAGGCAAATTACTTCAGATATTATCAGCCAATTTTTATTACTATTTCTACAAATCTTTTCAGATAGTCTAGTCTTCTTTCCTTCGGCAAAGTGCTTCTAATCTGAAGACATAACCTTTTTCTTGAATCAGCCTGACTGTTTGTTTGTATAACTCCACTCTTCTTCTGATTTAAACGGAATTGAGGTGAGGGGGAAAAACATACTACTGTATGTGCCTGGAAAGTCTCCATATGGCTTATATTACCAGCAAATCAATGTGTTCCTTCCCTTCTCACTGTCCTATTCCCATCATATATTGTATAGGGGGAAATGGACTAAAGATTAAAGTAGAATGTTTGGTTCAGGAATCAATAATATATATAATTATATACGCTAAACTGGGGATATTTCATTAAGTGGGAATAATAGAAATCAATGGGTATTTTCTCCTGCTTTAGTGGCCACAGAATTAGAAGGGTTCCCCATTTCTCTTTGAACTCAAATATGAAATTCTCTCTTGCTCTTAAACAGAAAATAAGTTTCATATTAAGCACATATTCATCATAAGCACATAGTCCATATTCTGGTGAGCCAATCAGAAGGTGATAGAACCACCTCTTCCACGAGTACAAGACCATAGCAATTTTAACAACTGTTAACAGGCTAACCATTCCTTCTAGGTTTTTTTTTCCATTTATCAAATTGTCTAACAAATTCTGAAGAAATCTAACTGGGTTTGTTGCTAAATTTGTATCAACATGACATGAGACCAACTTCCATGACATAGGACCTTTCTCATTCCACAACATCTTGATTTTCACATGGTGCCAGCATTTATATGGTCTTATATACAAACACAAAAAGAAGCAACAGTCTCCTTTGGTGCAAAGTATTGAGGGAATAATAGCTTGGGAAAGAGTGGAAGGAATAACACTAGTGGGCAGCCACACCGCTTAGCTGAAGAAGCATTTAATTTAAGGTGTCAATTCTACAAAAAACTATCCTAGGACTTGGGAGAGGAGATGAAATGTGAATAAGAAACCAAGAAATCTCATTCAGTTATCAGTCTGGTTTCCCAAGGAGAAAATATGGTTTTAAAGAAGTTAGAGCGAATTTGTGAACATTAACCATTGACTCTGGACATATCTTGTGTGTGCAGTACGAACTACATAATACTTTACTGAGGAATCCCTACTTCAGGTTGAGGAAGGATGTCAAGAGCATTACATGAATGGAAAAGCAAATGTGATCCTGGTGAAATAATTGTGAACAGTCAAGGTTTAAATCATAGTGATGGAGTCAATATACGACATTTAAAAGACAATAGCTGACACTATTGTCAACCCAAGGAGGAGGAGGAGGAAAAATAAAACTCCAATATTCTGGAAAACAAATTAGGAGATCAAATATTCATAAATGTTAATGACTGTAGTCTGATGTTCAAACGGCGGAAGATGCTACCTCTCAATTTGGGTCATCATCTCCTCCCTCTGCAGCCCCATTAAACACAGCCCACGATGTTTGGCAACCACCCCTACCGAAACCTATTGACTGCTTAGAATGTAAAATTTACAATTAAAGCTGTTCTTGAGCTTTCACTGCAGTGATGATCATAGAATGTCTGTCTTTTGAATAAAGATGGGCAGCTTCCTATGCCTTCTTCCCTTTCAAGGAGCTCCACAATTATATCCTGGTCTCTTTTTAGCTACATAGTTCCTTTTTAATTGAGAAAGATGAAAGCCAACACCAGGCCCGTTAAAGGAGTCTAGCAGCAGATGTAGTGGGTGGAGCACCAAGGGAAAAAAATGAGAAAGTGGGTAGGAGGAGCTGGAAGAATATCCGAAAGAGCTGTCAGGAAAATAATAGAGAAGAGGACTGGGGATCATCAAATAGTCGTAGGAAAACTCACTATATTAAACAATTTTGAGGGGCACCAGGTTAAATAGCATTACTAGTCCTTTTTATGGTAGTTGGGAGAAAACGACGGTATCATTAGTACTTCCTAACTCCCATTCAAGCGGGGGGGGAGATATATATTGATTCACTAACTTTCCATGGATATTTCTTGACAAATTAAGGGAACTGGTGCATTGAGACATCTCTCAGAGGCAATGACACAATCCAAGTTGCGTTGCAAGTCTAAATGTATGAAAACTTTTATTCCTATGGAACCATCCAAACTCCTTGACCTTGCCTCTAGGCTTCTTTGGAGAGAAACTCGAACTGGCCTGGCTTTGCCAATCTCGTCAGCGAATTTTGAAAGAAAGTCGGGAAATGAAAGCGTCCATTTTAGACGCCATGAAAACTAGGAAGATAAGAAAAGTTGAAGTTCTGAAAAGAGCCCTTTTCACTGAGCCAGCTAATAAAGACGGGCCATCTCTTCATTACCATGCTACACATCCACCTCAGTTAGACTTCACAAAAGGGGGAAAAAGCGGTCTTTATAGTTGTACATGATTATATTTTTCTTTTGTATTGAGTTCAAAGTCTTTTTTTTTTAAAAAAAGCATGCGTAGATTGCTCACAATGTAATGGGCCATTCCCTGGAAATGGGGAGGGGGGGAATGGCCTTGCCGTTTTATATTAATACAATAGGTTATGTATAAAACAGGTTCTAAAAAGTTAATGCATATTAGCTTCGAACAGCCATATTCCTAACATCGTGCGGCTCTTCCAGTAGAGCAGATGAATGGAGGTACAGAAGAAGAAGAAGAAAAAACCCACAATGACAAAGGGATAAAGGTTTAACTAAAAGGACAAGGATCTATGTTTCAGGTAGCTCTTTACCTTCCATCAGGAAACGAGTTATTAGGAGTAATGAAATCAGAGATTGACAATACAAAAACTTTTCAGATCCTCCGTGCGAGGCGGCGACACTGGCCTTTTACTTCTCCACTTTGTAATGATTTTCTTTGAGTTGTGGTTCTGAAAAAAGCTGTGAGACATCTTCCTGTTAGTTCTTTTTCATCTCTTCCAAACACTGGCCAATAATAGCCCCGGTCCTATTCTTCGCCTGCTTGTCTTTTCTCTCTATCTCTCTTTTTTGAAATACATATTGACTATAATGACTATAAATTACCTAGTCCATGTACCAAGGTTTGTGAAAGAGTTAGAGCTCCTCTGTGCTGCTGCTCGGTGCGTAGGTAGACATTTCATGAGGTGGGAATGGAAGAGAGAGAGATTCTTATGGCCGTCAATCCCCCAACAACAAGACCCTGTGTCCCAAAGAAAATAATGTGAATGTTGCCCTCTCCAGTAGTAGTTGCAGTCAACCACGCTGTAGACTGATAGAGTCGTTTGTTACAAGGACGAAACTTCCAGTGAGACAACATGTTAGAATAACTAAATAGCTATTCCAAGGACCTTTAAGATGACCTCCTAGGCCAGTGATGGTGAACCTTTTAGAGAACGAGTGCCCAAACTGTGATTCAAAACCCATTCATTTTTCGCAAAGTGCCAATACCGCAACTTAACCTGGATACAGATGGCTGGGAAGGGGCAATGTTGCGTACCCACAGAAAGGGCTCCCTCTGGCACCCGTGCCATAGATTTGCCAACACAGTCCTAGGCCAAAACTTAATTGCAAGAATTGTAATATCCCAAGTCAAGCAAAGAGACTTCTACCAAGAAGTTTCTTGGACAGCTCTCTTGATTCATTTCTTAGTTTCCAAATACAGTACCTAATAAATGAGGCACTTTGGATAGCAGGTGACATAAAATATATAATTTAGAATAGTAAAAAATAAAACGATGGGTCATAAAAAGTTGTAACAGTTGTATCTTAGGCCATCTTTTCCCACAGGTCATGTTCATAGAAACTTTGCACAGATTTTTAAAAATTTCTTCCTGAAAGTGTTGGTGTGAAGAAGGGATTGCTAGAAGGCAGATTGTGGGATGCTATCAAATATCTTTTTCTTTCCCCCCTTGTCTCCTCGTCCTTAAACAATTGATTTCTTAAGATCCTAACAAGTTAGTCCGAAATAATTTCAGAGGAACTTTGCATCTTGAATATACTTGTTTAGATATGTTCTAAATATTTTGCAAGTAGCAGGCAAACATAATGGATTTCTTGTTGTTGTTTGGTTACACACACTAGTTTCTGGCTGGTTTAGTATCATAGTTCTAAAACTGTTAGGGGTTGAGAAGCTCTAAATCTGATTTATTTGCCTGCAACATACTCTGCAACCTTATACATAGATAGATAGATAGATAGATAGATAGATAGATAGATAGATAGATAGATAGATAGATAGATAGATAGATATAGATATACAGGTAGATATATAGATATAGATATAGTCACAAAGAGTTGGTCATGACTGTAACGAGTACGACACAACAAACACACACACACACACACTATATATATATATATATATATATATATATATATATATATATATACACATACGCACACACTATGCACACACACAAAGAGAGAGAGAGAGAGAGAGAGAGAGTATATGAGTTTCTCTGCAGCAGCTGGTGAGTGGTGGAGCAGCAATAATTGAAAGCTTTCCACTCTCTGTTAGGCATACATTGCAAATTCACCTCTGCTGTCTTTCAAAGCAGTAGTTCCTGAAATAAAAGGAAATCCCCCTTTAAAATCTTGGGAGGAAATCACAGAACTATGCTAGAAATGAACTTTGCTGAACTTCTATGTCTTTGTTTTTTGAGTAATGGTTTAGCGCTACTTGAAAGATTGCAGCTAGAAAGCTCTTAACACCTAAACTCTGTCCTGTTGCAAAGTAACACCAGTTTTGTTTTTGTTGTTTTTAGGGGGCTTTAAAAAGGAGTGGAAAATCATGGACAAATCAAGATAAGGGATATCGCATAGTCAAAAAATTCTCACGATACAATTGCAGGAAGTAGTAATATAGGAGAATAATCTAGGACTAGGTGAAAGAACAGTGATATATGAATGTTTTATTATAAGAATGCATAACCTGAAGCTCTGAGGTCTATAGATATTTCAGAATCTTTTTCATCAAATATGGTTAAAAATGCATATGTTCCCTTCAGCAATATTTACCAATTTACTAGATATATTGCTTCATTACATATTCATAACTATTTTTCATTTGATATGCTATGAACTATCTAGATTTTATATGAGCAGAGGTGACATAAGTGGAAGCTTCTCCCATTTTGTTTTTGTAACAACTACATTATAATCCTTATTTGTCAATATCCGGATTAAAACTTGCCTCCAGAATCTTTGTGCAAGCTAAAGAACGGGTGTAATTTGATAGGATTTGTTTTGTCCAACTGGGGATGACACCGTTCTTACATTCTGTAATTGCCCCAGTTAAGGAAGCTTCGTAACAGGATTACACCCCCATAATGATAAGATTCTCATTCATTTCCCAGCTAATCACACTGCCATGGGCTTTAGCCAAAACATTCTTTATAAACATCTGACTTTTGAAATGCAGGACATCCAATATGTTACACAGCTTTCCTAACCCAAATATATAATCTTAAACAGTAGTAGATACTCTTCATAATTAATTTACAATGTTAAAAAAAATCCCCTCTCTGAATTACAAACAGAAACCAATCCTGGTACGAAATGACTGTTTTTCCACAGATACTTGACAAGACAGGTTATCCTTTTAGAAACACCCACAAGTAGCTTATGACGTACAGTATTTGTTAACAATGCTTCCTGAGAGAGGCTTGAGTGTAAGAAATAAAGAGCCATTGTCTCCCTTTCCTTTGCTCCTTAAGAGACCCGTCAGCAGTAGAAAAACAAGCTGTTTGTTATATTCGTTATATTTTTGTTATATTGGTGTGTGTTTGGATTAATTTTTCCTTTCCTTTATGATATTTTGTTGTTTTATCTGTTTTTGGTATTGTAGTTTTATAATATTTAATAAAAAAAAAAACCAAGCACAGAACAAACAACAGGAAGATACAAGAGGGGTTTTGTGAGGTTTTTTTTTTAACGTTGCACAGGTTGACAATTTCTGTCAGAGTGATTTCAGGATGGAAAAAAAAGCCTCATCTGGAAAGATGCTTCTGGCAGAAACCTGCAATGAAAAAATCTGCTTGCATTTTAATGTTAGGCCAGCTTTTTGTTGCAAAGAGTGTGATAGGGCAAAGAATTGGACAGGCATCACAATCCAATGCACAACTAATGGGCAGTCGGTGAGAGAGCACACACCAGGTGAAACCGACTAGCTTCTGGTAGCCGTAAAGTTTCTCAAGATATTATCTCCCTGTGTATCAGGCATCAAACATGTGAGCTACAGCAGATTTGCGAAAACAAACATGAATATGATGCATATACTTTTGAGTAGATGTGCAACTTTTCTTCTGCTAGAAAGAGAAAATGGTCATGTTAAAAATCTGGTCTGTTTGTCCAGTAGCCATTCAGATTTTCTGTTCTTCAGAGGAGTTTGAAGGAGTTCTTTCAGAGAGAACTCTAAGC
Organism: Phrynocephalus forsythii; assembly: GCA_029282475.1. Taxonomy (NCBI): domain Eukaryota; kingdom Metazoa; phylum Chordata; class Lepidosauria; order Squamata; family Agamidae; genus Phrynocephalus; species Phrynocephalus forsythii. The sequence continues at coordinate 41,421,312 of JAPFRF010000001.1, forward strand.
AGCTCACCACTATTAACTGTAGTTGATTCTGTTCATCATCTTGACGAAAGCTGCTGAAGCACCTTTTGTAAAATAGATGAGGAATTTAAAATTTTCACATCCATAGTGTGTGTGTGTGTGTGTGTGTGTGTGTGTGTGTGTGTGTGTGTCACAGTTGTGACTGACTCTTCTTGACCCCATGTCCATGGAGTTTTCTTGGCAGGAATACTCGAGTGGTTTGCCAGTTCCTACTCCAGGTGCCTACAGCACCTGGTATTCTCTGGTGGTCGCCCATCCAAATACTAACCAGGGCTGACCCTTCTTAGCTTCTGAAATCAGGCGAGAATCGAATGTGCTTAGGACATCTAGGCAGCTCACATCCATAGTACTGGATGTAAAAGATTTTGACTAAAGCCAGCTAAGATTCCCAACACCAGTCTTAACAATTTGCTATTTTTTTAGAGCCTAAGCCTGCAAAAACAAAGCAGTCCTTCCCTTCAAACTCAACATGGGATTGTTTTGTGTCATAAATGCCAGCCCAAGATATCTAGTGTACTCTTTGATTCCCTAAATCCCAGCTTCACCAGATTTACATCAACTCTTATAGAAATCTACCACCAATTGTTGGACTGTTGTGCACAATGTTTTCTGTGCTATCCATAAAATGGGATTTTTTTCTCCACAAAAGCTTGCAGTTTGTTTGATTTTAAGCAACCCAGCAAATGACCCATCCTTACATTAGTTAAAAAGGGGAGGAGAAACCTCTCTACTTACCTGGAACTAAACTAAGTTCATCAGTCACAATCAAACATAAATACAGACTGGCTGGACCAAATTAGTAAAAATTATGTCACTCAGCAACGTACTGGGTTGCAAATCTCCTGATGCAAACATTGATGCTGAATGAATGAAATTTTATTTATGGTCAATGACCAAAAACCAAAAATAAAATCATAAAAATAAGGATGTTCAAATATGCATTCCCATAGACAGCACATGAATCAAGCCTTATTACAAAATATATCATAAATACAATTTTAAATACAATTTAAAATACAGTTTAAAATTTATTCTGGTCCGAAATAAAAGTGGTCATTAGCTATGATAAAAACAGTCATGTTACTACTTTTTATAAATTTGTTTACGAACCCTTATTGCAGCAGCACAGAATTTGGCAACTTGCCTAGTTACCTGGTAAGTGTTGTCAGAAAGGAGCAACTGTATATAGAATTCTATTGACCTCCCAGGATATTTGCCTATAATTGGGGAGATAATCTCCTTGTGTAGATCTTGATAATAGGTGCAGAATAGAAGCACATGTTCTACACATTCCAATTGGTCATGGGCAATTTCGATCTGAAAAAGATAAACCTTGAAACCTCCCCTCCAGTAGCTTGGAGGGAAGGACATTTAATCTAGCCAGAGTAAAGGCCCTCCTGGACACAGGAGATATGAGCCTATCCAGATATGGGGAGGCAGTCAATGCTGATTTCTTAAGAAATTCCATTTTCCCCAACTGGGCAACATGTTTCTGCAGTTCTATATCTCTGATTCGTAATTTTACTTCATTCATGGCTTTACAAAAACCAATGTTTGGAGGGTAAAAGGAGAATATCCTAAGTTATGTATAACTTTTATTATCTGTTTTTTCCATTCAGACTGAAAAGTATCTGTCAAAAGCAAGGGAGTTAAGCCCTCTGAAAGGAAAATAAGCTTAAGCCACTACTTAACCATGAGAAATTTGGCTTGTGCTTCAGTGGGAATAAGCCCAACCTCTAAACGAAGTAAAGTGTTGGAGACACATGTAGGAATGCCCAAAATGGCCCTTGCAAATCTGGTTTGAACAGTCTCCAGAGGTCTCAAATTAGCATATCCGAACAGCTGTGAGCCATAAAGCATTTGGGTAATGATTTTAGCCCTGAAAACTTGTAGAGGGAACATGTCCCCCCCACCCCCGGTCGAATTAAAGAATCTGCTAATGGCTTTGCTTTTGCCTTGTGCTCTCATTGCAGCACAGCTTATATGCATGGACCAAGCATCAGATGACTGAAATGTTATACCTAGGTACTTATACTGTTGGACCTGTTCAATTGGGTGACATTGATGCTATCAACAACTGTGTTTCGATTCATTTCTTCTGCATAACTAGTGGAATAATTGGTGTAATTATGAGGTGTTGTTTTCTTGAGATGGAAGCTGACATACAACAAGGGTGCATCCTCTGCTCATGTCTTGAGTGATGCAAGAGCAACAGAGCTATTGTCTGAATTTATTTGCTTCATGGAAGGGCTATATCTTCAACCATAAATGTTTGCTTTAAATCAAACTCTTTTCCTGCTGTTTGGAGAATGTTACTTACCCAATGGCTTCTATTGTAGTATTCTGTCTTCAAGCAGCTTTTCTGATTCTACTGTTGGTAGAATTTGTAGCTGTGCCTTCCCTGGAAAGAGCTGCACACATTTCCGGTGAAATAAAACAAACCGTGTTTCTTGGTACTGAGAAGAATAGAATAAGAATTAAAAACAAAAATAATTAGAACTCTCAATTTTTCTGGAGATTTTGCAATGGCTTAGATGTGTGTTTATGTGTGTGCACATGTGCAGCCCTCCCCCAATGATGAAATTTATCTAGCAGGTACAATTTGTGCAATAGGATGGAAGACAGAGTAGATACACAGAAACGTACAAGATGATAGTTTCAGATAGCAATGTAGACACATTAGTAACATGGAGGAACTATTATTTTGTTCTCACAGAAGACTGAAGTGTCATTACTGAACACAAATAAAGACAGCTTGCCTTTCCAAATAATTTAAGTGGCTGGGTGCTGTTATTTTTTAATGTTATTTTAATGTTTTTTATATCTTTTAATATCTTTATATATTTTAATTGTACTTGTTCTATTCAAATTGTATCTCTAGAACCCTGATTGGGTTCAAACCTTTGACAGAAATGTGAGAAATAAATTTAATTAATAAGTAAAATAAAATTCCTTACTACGCTTATTGTTCTTACAATTGTTTTTACACAATATGACCAGAAATTTTCAATCAAAGAGCATAAGAGCCTTCACAGACTAAAGATTCAAGACTTATTGTTGTTCTCTATAATAATACTGTACTATGTTCATTATAATACTAGTCACTCTCATAAACAGCAGCTGATTATATTACACAAAAAGTTTGTATAGCAATCATCTCTGTGTTACAGAATAATCTCAACCCAACTAATCCTTCTACCTAGACATAAAAAAAATCTGATGGCTTATGATTTACAGTGCTGATAAAGATCAAGATGCAGAGTGGTAAAATGCCTAAGCGCTGACACATAAATTCTGTTTGAACATGAATTGTTAATGTAATTTCCCATTCTAGTGATTTAATGTACTATAGATATTTTTATGCTAAATTTAGCTTTCCCCAGAGGGGGTTCATAAATTAGAATCCAAGATGGTATGAGATGGCTATTGTCTGGGACAAAGTTAGAGGGCATACATAAAGTACTTGTGTCCACCTCTGAAATTTATGTTGTTCAACTATAGTCTCTCTCCAGCCTTGAAAATCACTTTTCAGCTTAGTAGTAGGTGTTACCCTGTAGTAGGTATTACGTTGTAGTTCTGCTATAGTTGCAATTAGAGATGGGTACAAATCAGTTCATGCTAGGTTGTCCTAAGTTGCTGGCATGGTATCCCAAGTGCAGCATGCTCCCTCTCCCACCACTGGCTCCCCCACTCACAAGGTGGAGAGTACTTCTTATTCCCTACTACTACAATCTTCCCATCCTTGTGAGAGCTCTGACTTCCCTTCATGGTTTCCACCAGCAATGGCCACTCAAAGGCAGCACTGCAGGAATCCCTGCCCCACCTTGACATCTGAGTGGCCAGCTCCTAGAGGAGAAGCTGAAGGGAAATCTGTGGTGTTAAAACTGGAAGATCACTTGATGAGGAGGGAACGAGCAGCATGCACCAGTTTGTGAGTGAGAAACCGGCCAGGATGTCATGCCCACAACAATCCAGTAGAAAGAGATATGTGCCCATCTCTAGTTGTAACATGTGTGTGTTGCATCGTTACAGTCGTGACCGACTCTTCGTGACCCCATGTCCATGGAGTTTTCTTGGCAGAAATACTGGAGTGGTTTGCCAGTTCCTACTCCAGGCTCCTACAGCACCTGGTATTCCCTGGTGGTCTCCCATCCAAGTAATAACCAGGGCTGACCCTGCTTAGCTTCCAAAATCAGGCGAGATCAGATGTGCTTAGGGCATCTAGGCAGTAATACTTGTAACATATGTGTATGTAGAGTCTGGGCAATGTGCAGCTTTCACATAAAGAACTAACTACATTCTTGACCAAAACCACATTCTTCCTTGTGTAGCAACCAGGATCTACGTAATCTGACCCTTGTGGTCATTTGAAGCTCTTAGATGGGGGACACTTGTACCCCTCTAAGTTCCCTATCAGATTTGCACCTTAATGGGATTTCCCCCTCCATCTAGACAATGTTCTCCTCATGTGCAGGTAAAACCAGGGCCTTTCTCATGGGTTTCTATGCCTTTTTGTCCATCCCAAACCCCTTGGTTTATTTTATACCACTTTGTTTCACTTGCCTTCACCATCAAAAATGTCCATTGGCTAAAATGACCTAAGCACATATATCCATGAGTCAGGAGAGAAAATGTCAACAGAACAAAGAAACAGTGCAACAGAAGTACTGCCAGAGTTGGAAAACAGGACAAACTAATATGCTATCATTAATTTCCATGGTATTTCTTGGGTTTCTGGGAACCAGTGTCTACAACCACCAAGAGTCGCAAGTTTGTGAATCAGTACTCAAGATGGGACTGGGAGTGAAGAAGCTGAGCTGAAGCCTTTGGAGTTATTGCCAGAGCACCCTGGCCTTCCTGGTGGCCAATTATTACTCTGGATTAATAATAATAATAATTTTATCAAAGTCTGAAAAGAACCAGATTAAAGAGTTGCATGACAAATATGTACATGTTTCTTTCTTTTTTGGGTTCTCTTTTGTTTTCATCTTTTTTTCTCTTTCCTTTTTTTACAGGAAAGAGAAAGCCTCTATCAAATTTCCCAATTCTTGCTTTCTGACACTTTGGAAGCCCTAATAATTGCTTAAATAAGAACTTATCTAAAACAAACTAACAAACAAAACAGACAGGGCAACAGAAAATCAATCTACTCCAAAAGCAGAAACCAATGCATGACAAAGTTAAATAATCATCAGATATCTATACAGACACTAGACTAGTTTATGTAGGCAACAATGTACATCGTCATCAGTCAACAGTACATATAAAAAGGGGGGAAATCACCATTATCAGACATAATGTAGGTAGGCACTAGTACATAGACACAACCTGGGGCAGTGGTTCATCAAACACAACTACCACACCAAGATGACTCAGGACAGCCTCCCCTGCCTCCCTCCTCCCCAATATCTCATAGAGCTGGATGTTGGTAGAGTCTCTGAACCCTTGGGTGCTACTTGCCAGTTTGGGGACCCATTTAACTTCACTGGAGTTCCCCAAAGTCCACTTGCTGGAAAGCAGGAACAAGAGGAGAGCTTTGGTTGAGAGAGCACACCTATTACGGGTAAGGAGGACCAAAAACATAATCTCATCTCTGCCAGACTGTTTCTTCAGTTGTCTCCCGAGGTGGATGTGGCTGGGGTCTCACAACCTCTGTCTTTCTATGGCTGCCCTTTTGTTCTCCTTGACCCTGCCTCCCCCAGCTGTTTCTCCATGAGGGAATTGTCCCTCCTTTCACTGCAAAGGCCTGAGTCTAAGAAAAATTACCTGGTTTGGGACCTTGCTATATGACATAATGCCTTCGTCCATTAATAACTGCCCACAGTACGGGTGCTTAAGATCTGTTACACCAAGAGAGGAGTGTGAAGAGAAAACCAGAGTTTGTGCCTTCTTGGTGATTGCTCCTACCTTATGGAAAGAACCCAATAACTGATTATCGCCCTCCCTGTATTCCTTTAAAAGAGTTCTAAAAATGGGGCTCTTTAGGTAGGCATTTCCAAACTATTAACTCTTTAACAACTTAGTTACATCATAGTTGCTGGTCTGCCCATTTAATTGTTTCCTCCCACTGTATTAATTTTATTGTCTTCAATGATAATAGATTTTAGATTTTTTAGTTTACTGTTCATGATGATTTGTAGTACAGTAATTGTATAACAGAATGTTATGGGTCTATGTTGCATTTTTTGTTATTGTATTGTTTTCTGCTGTAAGATAACCAGAGTGGCCATATGGGCGAAATATAAATAAATAAATAAATAAATAAATAAATAAATAAATAAATAAATAAATAAATAAATAAATACTCTCCTGCTGGCTTGATCCCAAGCAAACTTACTTTCCTCCTGGCTGCCTAATACTTGTGTGTCAGACAGCTCCACAGGGGTACACACCTGCACCCCCTCACAGTAATACACACTTTCTGCCCTTGTGTTGAAGAATGAGAGCAAATGTGTGAATCACTTAGGCTACCTTTTTTACTGCTTATTTAAAGTATTAAAAGCAAAACTTGGTTGTCAATCATTTGGTAATTGTGTTTTTAAATTGTTTCCCTTTACATGTAAAACTAGTCAGAAAATACAATAGATTTAAAGCTCAGATATTTGCTTTGAAAAGGTGTGCATCTGCTATCATTTCAGTTCATTTCAAGCCTTCGGGTTTGCACAGTCTAAAGGCAACCCAGGTCAGCTTTCTCATTGCTTTTCACTGCATGCCGTAAATTTTCCCAAGGATAACAAAGAAAAAAATGAAAGAGGGTCTTAAATGGTGAGTATCATCCTTTTCAATGGCTTATGGGAACAATTTCTGAAAATGTGTGGCCTTCCATTAGGAGCTTTAATAGTGTTGTTCTGTATCATTTCTGTTGACAGTTGTCACAGATTTTGTGTGATTTACAGCCATTTTCCAGAGATTTCATAATCCGGATTTTGCGAAGTGCTATTTGCTTTAGGCGGAAAAATCCTAAATGGCAGCATAAAGCAATCATTTCTGCAACAGCAGCTGGTGCTGCTTACATAAAATAGCCCCAATACAGCAGACTTTAAATGTACTACTTATTTAGAAAGAAATAATATTCTACACAACAGGCTAGATGAGGCTTCAGAATGGCTTGTTTTTATTTGGACCATGGCAATGCAGAAATCAACAGTCCCAAAAGAGAGAAATGTTTTTTTTTCAATTTCTCAGCACTGCCTTGCGGGTGCTGTGAAGATAGAAAATATACAGATAAGATGGACCTACATGTAGATATGTAAGCCCCTGTGAGGATGCAGCCTGGCAGAAGACAGAGCCAGAGAGTGCGCCGTCTGGACAAGATGCAGAGAGAAAGAAAGATGATAGATCTGAGGATGTCAGAACAACAGGAGAGTTAGAAGGGGCAGTAGGAGGAATGGAGAAAATAGAATTAACAGAGGATGCATTTTGGGTTGGTGACTGGATGGAGGTGAAAAGGAGCACTCGGAAAGAGGAAGGGGCACGAGGGGAGGAGAAGTCGCGAGGAGAGGAATGTGTGCAGGAGGGAGAACCGTTAGTGGGGGATAAAAAGCCGCTGAAGGAAAGTGTTAGGGCAGAAGGTATTAGGAGAAAGGAAAAGGAGGAGTCCTTTGAGGTAAAAGTGGGTGATGAGTGGACCTGGTCGGTGAAGGTGCGCCCATTAAGATGGCCGGAAAACAGCCTACGGGCGAGAGGTCACAGACGTCCGATATACCAAGAGAATCCTGTGGCACAATGGGCTCACCACCCCTGCTGTGGCAGCCAGTGCTTCGGACGGGGAACCCCTCATTAAAACCAGTCGGGATGACAGAAGAGAATCCACCCCATTTTGAGTCCTGTTATGAATCCTTTTATTGAAGAAAACCCTTTTGTTGTTGAAGTCACAATTGACAGTTCTGAAAGTGATGTGCACACAAGTAAAGAGCCCGTTGGCCAATTTATGTTTAATAAATCTTTATTAGAAAATAACTCAAAAAGACTGGACAGTGGTGATTTTCGCTCAGAACCCCTTTATGACCAACCCAAACCCTCACAGCCCCACTAATGCTTTTGTTTTTGGTTGGAGTTCGTAGAAGCTATCAAAATATAATTTAATTAATCTAGAAGTTGAGTCATGGCAACTGGACGTCCTTTTCTTGAGAGACTGAAACATTTCGATGCTCATCCAAACAGCTTCGTCAGTCTGAGGAAAACTAGTTGCAAGTCCTCCATTTTATAGTTCACTTTGACCTCATGTCACTCTAGTCTGAATAGGCTCATCTAGCATCTGACTCAGGAACAGTACAGGACTGACCGCTTTGCCTTCCCCACATCATTAGTACCAATTGTTTTGTTTTATTTTATTTATCTATTTTTATCCTCTACCCCCTAATTTGTTGTTCTTTTGCTGGAGATATCTTCAGAGTGTTTTTGCCTCCCTTTTCATCCAAGTGTCCTGTTAAGATTATTGTTTGGACTACTTTGTCTATTTTCGTTTATTGTTTGGCTTGCTTGATGCACCTTTTTATTCTTTATTTTTTTTACTATTCTGAGGAGGACTTGCAACTAGCTTTCCTCAGACTGACAAAGTTGTATGGGTACACAGTGAAATGTTTCAATCTCTCAAGAAAAGAAGTCCAGTTGCTATGACTCAACTTCCACACAAACTCACCTAGATGAGTGAGAATCTTCACAGACATAATTGAACTAACTACATGTCACTTGAGACGTATCTAGACTGAAAGCTTTCATTGATACCTAGTAAAAGCTTTTTCTTGTTGCACGGGTGTACCTCTTGTACTCTGTCTACACACACTCATCTTGGTGACATGTATGAATGTAAAAGCAGTGATTTACGAGATCATAGTGGTCTTTTAACCTTTACAATCAATGTCTTTCTTTGACTTTAAATACTTTTTAATCCAAGCAGTTATTTTACCAAATTGAAAAATATAAGAGAAAAACTTTTGGAACAAATCAAGCAATGGAAGAAGTAATCCACTAGAACAATGGTGCCAAGAGCCAGTGTGGTGTAGGACAGCCATAATTAATTGGCGAGAGAAGCTTATGACTCCCCAGAGGGCCCTGGCACACCTGAAGGAGGCCACAGACTGGAAACATTTCTTCACAACATCACCTTATAGGGTTTGTTCTGCAACTTATATAATCCTTATTCAGCCTATGTTTCTTTCGTGTTCTGCTTTTGGTCTAGGCCAAAAAAGGGGGGCAGAGGAGAAGAGCCAGGAGCCAGGCACGCTGCTTCTGAGCATGCCCAAAGGTAGGGTCTGGCTTCAGGAAGGACAGCCAGGACTATTGCCTCTGCCCATTCACATGTCCCCTCCTGGCCACCATCCGAGACTTGGGATTCAGACTGATGCCAGGGATTTGGGACATGGGGCTTGATACCAAAGACTTGGGACCCTGGGCTGAAGGCATACCAACATACCTGTTATTCACTACACCACACTACCTTTTGAGTAAGTATTTTTAGCTCATAGCACATTTTAGTGCACATGTGCATGCTGTTGGAAGAAAAACTGAAGACACCAGGCCGAAAGTGAAGTATAAAACATAAATGTTATCTAAGTCTCTTAGGGAAAAGGTAAATGAGATATTCCTAGTAAAACAACAAAATAATAACAGTACATAACAAACATACCAAAATGAAGTAAAAACAAATAAGGTGACGTCAGTTCAGGCAACACTAATGAAGTTAGGCAAGCACTCAGTCTGCCTTGCTCAGATGATGGCATGAGTGCAGGTTAGAAAGAAAGAGGAGAAGGGTGGTGAACAGGCAGGGACAACTGCTTTTGTAGAGCCATACTAGTTAAAGAGACAGGACTCATTGGTTCACAGTTCCAGGTCAGGTCCACCTGACATTAACCCTCTAATGTTTGAATGTAGATCTTGCCACATTCCAACAGCTCTTCTCAAGATCTAACATGAAAACATTAAATTACATAATTATTAACATCACCTATGATCAATTGTGTTGGAATTGGGATCTAACATATTGAGCATTTCATGAAGCTATGCAAATTTATCTCTTGTCAGTGGTTTGGTCAAAATATCTGCAACCATTTCATCAATCTCTTCTGCTATAAATCCATCACAAGTTGACATTTCAGTCCTATTGCTCTTATTCTAGCTTTTGTACTTTCTCCTTTACATATTGTAATATATGCTTGATTGTCCTCAAACATCACTATGGGTGTAGTTCAGGCATGTCCAAACTTCGGTCCTCCAGATGTTTTGGACTGCAACCCCCACAGTCCTTTGCAATTGGCTATCTAAGCTTAGAATTCTGTGAAATGTGGTCCGAAACATCAGGAGGGCCAAAGTTAGGACATGCCTGGTGTAGGCTCACTAATCCCAAAGTCCTTTAACAGATGACAGATCCATTCCAATTCATTGCATGCATTTGCTGCTGATATACATCCTGTTTCTGCTGAAGACTGGGCCACAACAGTTTGCCTTCTACTAGTCCAATCAATAAGATCATCTCCGTAACAAAACAGGTATCCACTGATTGATTTATAGTCTGACGATTTTTCTGCCCAACTGGCATTCATATATCCTATTAATCTGGGTTTTTCACAAGACAATATCTTTAATTTGAAACCCTCTGCTCCTTTCAAATATCTCACTACAGTACTCTCTTTACGGCACTTCAATCATGATGGTTTGGTGAACTCATTTTTATGTTTAAGATATTAACAGCTGCTGTAATATCAGGCCTCATAGTTTTACTCAAATCAAGGAGTTTGCCTGTAGCTTCTTTATTCACTATTGTTTGTTTCTAAGTGGTTGTCTACCTTTCACTTCCAAGTAGGCTGGTTATAATGGAGTACTCACTGTTTTGCAGTTATTCATGGCAACAGATTCAATGAAGTCCATGAGTTTACATTTCTGAATTTAAAATGACCATTGTTGTCTTTCAACTTCCATTGCAAGATAGTGTTTTACTTCCCCGAGTTGTTTAATCTCTATTTCCTCTTTCAGTTTAACAGCTATCTCCTTAATGTCCTCTTCTTTGTGTTGGCAACATATATGTAAGTCAGAATATGTTGGTACTGTCCACCCTTAAGTCTTATATATGCTCAGCCTTTCCTTGCTTAAACCCTTGGTGGTATAGTAGATTGGTTAATTTATCATACCAGCTTTTGGGTGATTGTTTAAGTCCACACACACTCTTATTAAGTTTACAAACAAGACTTTCTTGTTCTCTTTCTTGAAATCCTTCAGGTTGTTCCATATAAATTTCTTTTGAAATGTCCCCATTAAGGAAAGTGGTTTTAACCTCTAGATGTTCCACAAACATATTTCTTGAACTTGCAATACTGTCAAGTGTCCTAAGTGTTGTGTAGTTGATAAATGAAGGAAAATTTTGGGTCGTCTTATACATGGAAGTAAGCTGAGGAGAGAACCATAAAGTTGTGAAACTGTAATTTGGAGTTGGAAAAGAAGTGGTCATCTTATACGTGGGGCATCTTATAGACAGAGAATATGGTACAGTAAGTCTAGCATCTCTCATTTTCCAACTTACATTGTACAGTAGTCCCCTTCTATATTGCAATCCATATATGGCAGAACCTGTATATCGCAAAGTCATGATATATAGACCCCATCCCTGCCACTTCCACCACCCCTGCCACTGTCGCTACCACTGTTGCCACCACCTCCACAACTGGGCTCCACTGTAACTCTCCAAAGCAACTTTGGAGGGGGGTGCCAGTGATGGCGGTGGCAGTATTGTGGATTTTCATTTATTGTGGGTGGTTTGGAACATAACCCCTGCAATAAATGGGGGACTACAGTATAATGTCCTCTTTATGCATTGGTTCACTTTTTTAAAAGTGTGCATGATGGGGGATTCCCCCCTTTTTATGTATGCATGTTATACATACTGTTTCTTAACAGTCAAGCAGTATGTATTATCTGCTCTATTTTTGGCAAAATGATTTCCCAATTATAGTGCATTTTTGTATTTTTCTTTCATTCATATAACTTTTTTGTCTGTGGCTTTCAATTGCTTATACATCTTTGTTTGGAAAGAAAGGGCAGTGGCAGCTGTATCTCCCCAAGTCATGGGAGCAAGTGTTGAAGAACCCTTAGAAGACCAATGGCAGTCTAGGGCAGTGAGCACAATTCCTCAACACAGAACCAAGAAATTTGTGGCGCTTTACGAGTTGAAAAATCACATACTATATATCCCATTGGCTAATCCACTGTTGACCATTACTGACACCATTATAGCATATCCTAATGTGATCTCCGTCCTGCTCCCAAGGCTGTTTGTAAGTTTATAATAGCTTGTAAATTTGTGATGGTGCTGAGCCTTCATCTATGAGCTGTCATTATCACAGGATAGGAGCCATGTGGACATTGGCATGCAGCAGCAAGAGCAACAGGACTGCAACCTCTTATTGGCCCAAGTCTTGTTTAGTGTAGTCAATCACACCAGAATAAGCCCATTGCATCAATGAGGATTCAGTAGTCACCTTCTCTCTAAGTTCCATTGATTCATATGGGCCTACTTTAACTGTGACTTGCTATGCAGAAGTGGTTCGAGAGAGGGGTCAGGGAAGCCGTTCATGTGTGTATTAAAAGCCCCTCTCTCAACAGAATTGGGGGGGGGGCTAGGGCACAATCTGTCTGCCACTTATCATGCTGCCCTTTCATCAATCCCCAGACAAAAAAGAAGCATTTTACATCTCTGCCAGAAAGGCCACAGCAAACTAACCATGCTTAATGGGTGTTGCATAGGTACGATTTTTACACACCCCAGACCACTGTCCACCTAATGAGCCCATTTAGGCCACTGTCCACTTAACACGCCTCTTTAGGCCTTTGTCCACCTGACAAGTCTATTCAGTACAGGGTGTTGTGAAACCAAGGTTAATTATAAATTGGAGGCCTCACCACTAACTTTCCTCAGATTGATGAAGCTGCTTGGATGAGTAGCGAAACATTTCAATCTCACAAGAAAAGAAGTCCAGTTGCCATGACTCATCTTCCTGGATGTCACCTGGATGACCTGAGAATCTTCACAGAAATATGCAGAAGGAAGTTGCAGTTAGAGTAGGCTCATTCAAATCAAAGGAACTTGCAGAGGATTTGATTCACTAAATCCCCAATGATTTAATGGGACTACTCTGGTGTGATTTACTCTGCTAAGCAAAAGAACTTTGGCCATTGTATCCCTCTGAAATGCTAGGAAAATCAGTGGGAGACGAGACTAGGGTTCTTATCTCCCAGCAATAGCTTCTGTGAAACTGTTTGCTGTATATATTTAGACTGATTCTTTTCTGAAAAGAAAAGGAAAGGAAGCATTGAAATCCAAGGAGTTATTATTCTGCCTCTGGCAAAATACTTAACAAAAGTAATTTCCACATAATAAATTTCTAATTAATGAAGAGTGCTTTATTCATTAGAACTAACTCTGCCTTAACAGACTGCATGAAGAACAGATACAATATTGATTTTAATTGTTGCCATTCATTTTAGGCAGTTACTTTATTGAACAGGAAATAATAGATTTAAATAATGCCATCTTCCAAGAAGGATATTCTTTAACAACACTCACATTGTTAACACCTCTAACAGGTACATTGTTGTTTTAATGTTTTGTTTGAGAAAAAAAATTAATTGTGGGCTGCAAAGATATGCATTTTCAATCACAATTTTTTATTTAAGAGGTTTATTGCCATTTTAGCTACTGCCTCTAATATTTTAGCAACCACATACATCCTGGAATGACAGCAATTTATCCTGCTAACATTGTAATATGTCCATTTTCAAATGAATTTTCTGTCTCATATGCTGCCTTGTATTTTTACATTGTCTAATTTTTTTCCTTTGTAATATCTTATGTGTTTGGTTGCAGTGTAGACGAGCCTCTTTGTGGTGCACCCTGGGTAGCCTGAATTGTCACAGTTAAATAGTCTACAAATATCAGCTGCTAGGCCTCACAAGGATTTGCCAGCTAGAAGAATTAGCAGGAATAGCGAATAAGGCTGCATTCTGGTATGCCATATGAAATTCTTAATTCCTCCTCACTCAGAGAAAATTATGAATGAATTTATGAACTTCTGAACTTACACATTCAAAATTATAAAATTATGAAATTATGGAAATGCAACCAAAACGAGGTACAAAGATACTTGGAACTTAACGACATACGGACCAATGAATGAACCTACATAATTAAAAATGAAGAAATGAAATTATGAATGAATTTATGAACTTACAAATTTATAAATTTATATTGTAAAATTGTAAAATTATCAAAATGTGACCAAAACAAAGTACAATGTTAATTAGAACTCAATGACATCGGACCTATGAAACAATCTATAGAATTAATAATTAAGAAACAAGATTACAAATTTATGAACTTGTAAATTTATAAAATTATGAAATTATGAAAATGCGAACTTAAGAACTTATGATTATGCTACCTTACGACCTAATGCAGTTATGAAGTAACATAGAACTCAATAAAATATGGATTTATGAATTTATGGATATACCTATTTATGAATACACCTATGGAATTACATCTAATAAAATTATGAAATTACAAACAAATTTATGAAAGTGTGAATTTACAAAGGTACAACACTTTGAAATTATGAAATTGTGAAAATGTGACCAAAAAGAGGTACAAAGTTACATTGAACTCAATGACATACGGATTTATGAAACAACCTGCAGAATTATCAATTAAGGAATGAGATTGCAAATGAACATATGAACTTGCAAAGTTATAAATTTACAAAAGTCTGAAAACTATGAAATTATGAAAATGTGAACTTAAGAACTTATGAATCTTCCACCTTATGACCTAATGAAGTTTGAAGTTAGGTAGAACTAAATAAAATATGGAGTTATATAAATAAACCTATGGAATTACAAATCATAGAATGAAATTACAAAATTGAAAACAAATTCATGAAATTTTGAATTTATGAATTTACAAAATTATGAAATTGTGAATTTATGAAAATGCAAATTTAAGAATTTACAATAATCCTACCTTATGACCTAATGAAATTATGAAGTTACATAGAACTCAATAACATACAGACTTAATGCACCTACGGAATTACACATCAATGAATAAAATTACAAAATCAGGAATGCATTAATTAACTTGACAATTTACAAATTTAGAACATTACAAAATTATGAAGTTATGAAAATGCAACCAAAACAAGGTACAAAGTTACTTACAACTCAATGACATACGAACTTATGAAACAACCTACAGAATTACAAGTGAAGAAATGAGATTATGAACGAATTTATGAACTTTCAAGTTTATAAATTTTCAAAATCACAAAAATTATGAATTTATGAAAATTTAAGAACTTACAATTATCCCTGCCTTACTACATAATGAAGTTACGTAGTTATATAGAACTCAATAAACTACGGAGTTATGTATGAACCAAAAAATTACAATTCATCAAATGAAATTACAAAATTATGAATGAGTTTATGAACTTGCAAAATTATGAACTGACAAACTTACAAATTTACAAATTTACATTACAAAATTATGAAATTATAAAAATGCGACCAAAAGAATGTACAGTTATTTAAAACTCAATGACATATGAACCAATGAATGAACCTAAAGAATTAAAATTCAAGGAATAAAATTAAGAACAAATTACTAACTTTATAAATTTGCAAAATTCTGGACTTATGAATAAACCTATGGAATTACAAATCATCAAATGAAATTATGAAATCATGAATGATTTTCCCAAATTGTAAATTTACAAATTTATGAACTTGCAAAACTATGAATTTGTGAAATTACAAAATGATGAAATTATGAAGATACAACCAAAACTAAGTACAAGATGACTTATAACTGAATGAGAAATGGACTAAAATAACCAACAAAATTATAAATGAAGGAATGACATTATGAACAGATTTATTGACTTGCAAATTTACAAATTTACAAAATTATGCAATTATGAAATTATGAAAATGCAAACTTAAGAATGTATGATTATCCTACCTTATGACCTAATGAAGTTACAATGTTATGTAGAGCTCAATAAAATACTAATTTATGAATGAACCTACAGAATTACAAATCGTAGAATGAAATTATGAAATCACAAATGAATTTATGAATTTATAATTTTTTGAATTTATGAGCTTGTGAATTTATGAATTTACAAATTTGCAAATTTACATTATGAAATTTTGAAATTGTGAAAATTGATGGTCTGGGCTACCACCACAAGCTGGAAAAGGTGGTGTTTTTCCTCTATGCAACCCCCAATACATCTAGACTGATTCTATATTTAACTCTCTGTGTATCTTATTTACTTGAAGGTTTCCACTTCTGCTCCCTTTTCCCCTTTGGAAGAAAGGATCATAAAAGATGCATAATAGGGATGATGGCATCATCATCATCAGATGATTGCCATTGATTAAATATTCCCCTTGGCAATTTCTATGGGCATGCAATGTAATTGTATTGTGTACAAATTGTGTGCGCCTTGAAATCATGTCTTTAATCAGTGGCAATTTATTGCTGTGAGAAAGCTGCCTCTGCTGGTATGAACATGTCCTCAGACCAGCACCTTCCACTGATGCCCAGACTACCTACCACTTGAAAATCAATGGTCGGCAGCCACGTGAGCAACCCAAACAGAGATTCCATAAGGACATGGAAATCATTGGCCTGTGCTCTGAAGACGTGGTCGATCAGGCAAAGTGGAGTTTCAGGATCCAAAACGCAGACGCCACACCTGTGGGACAAAAACTCAGAAGAAGAAGAATTGGTTGCTGATGATGACATCCTTCTTATCATGCCTGAAGAGCTGCACAACAGGATTTCAGGTGAGGATTCAAGGCCAGCCTTTTAAGAAATAAGCACTCAAAGCCCTGGACCTGGACCAATCCAGTTTCACACACAATCAACATTTTAGGAAGAGCCCAGTGGCACAAAGGTTAAACTGCTGTACTGTAGCCATAACTGTGCTCATGACCTGGGGTTCAGTCCCAAGGAGCCAGTTCAAGGTTCACTTAGCTTTCTATCCTTCTGGGCCCAGTAAAATGGGTTCCCAGTTGACTCACTGTGTAGTGTGTATAAATAAATTGTAACCCTCCCCCAGATAGTGCTTTAAGCACTATGGGGCAATATTCTGTGTAAGCAGCATGCTTTGCTTAGCTTTTTTAAAAATAATAAAATCCCAGATTTTAGGCATCCCAAATACAGTATATGAATTTTTATATGAATTTAAACTTCTTATATATGAATTTAGGTTCATGTGAATTTTGATACATTCCTATTACAAATGAGCTGAAATGAAATGTATAGCAACTCTTTTAAAGGTTATAGTTAGTCAAAGGGCTGTGGCCAATTAAAGGGCCAGGAAAGCTTGAAAAACGTTGTTTGCTGTTTCAGAAATACAGAGAGTTTTAATACAAGAAACAACATTCCCGAATGACAGAAATCAGCCCCAGCAAGTGTTGGCTTATTCAACTGAGGGGTCTACTCCACCAGGGACTTGGCATACATTGTGGCTCAGGAGATCAAGCTTCTGAGATATTTGGAACATGTAGGGTATATAGGTATAACTCAGCTGGCTGCATTGCTCAGTGAGATGGAACCCCTCTCTGGGAGCTTGATTTCCTGCTGTGTCTTGAAGGAAAAGAACCAGCCTGTGTAGCTTTGGGCATGCTATATAGTACCAGAAGCACCCAGCCCCAGAGAGAGTAGGAAGAGTCAACCAGTTCTGAGTAACTCTGTACCTTATAAACAGCAGAAAAGGGTGAATACATGTCTGAATTGAATGAATAGTACATAAGGGAGGGGGATAAATACCTGGACTGGCAGCTGGTTGATGAGAACCAGGTTGCCTCATTGCAGTATCATGACTAATTTAGCAATGTCTTTGTTGTATTATGGTATCAATATACTGGGGGACCTGAAAGGAGCTTCCCCAAAGAATGTGAGGACTGTGAACAAATTCAGGTGTCCACTGGGCAACAACAGTACCCTGTTGCTGATCCTTCCTCTCTAGAAACACCACTGGCTCACTTCTTACATAAATGACAAGTAAAGCAAAGTTTTCTGCTTATATACCGCCCCATACCACTTCAAATAGTCTCTGGGCAGTTTACAGTTTAATTACAGTATGCAGGCTACACATCCCCACCCCCCAGCAAGCTGGGTATTCATTTTACCGACTTCGGAAGGATGGAAGGCTGAGGCAACCATGATCCGGCTACCTGGGGTTGAACCCCAGGATAATAATGGTCAAGATGATTTTCATCGAGATATCACAGCATCTGCACAGAAGATTGAACTGAATTCATGTCCTTTCCAATCAAATTAAGATGTGCCCCTGTTACAGAAGTACAGAACTAATTAAAACTGTGTAAGTTGCAGTAGAAAACTGCGGCTGATCGGTAAAGTGGGAGTCATATGCCTTGTCATGTACCAGTCACACATCCAGGCAGGTGACCAAGCATGAGATCAGCACCTTGGCAATTACTTGCAATTCACTGCCACAAACTATGCAAGTTATCGTTCTCCACAAAATAATCTCAAGATGAGTTTAGCTGATATTGTTTTGGATTTAACACTCACACAGGCAGGATAAATTTGATAAGAGGGTTTGGAGTGAAGCAAGAGCTGTTACATTCAATAACAAAACTTTAGACAAGTTACCTTTTTTTTGCTGACAACACCCATAATCCCACAATTACCAGGGCAAAAATGGTAACTTTCACCAGGTCTGTTTGAGAAGAACTCCTCCAAGTAGTACAACTGCACTGGAGTGCAAATCGAAGCATCTGGAATACAACAAGCAAAAGCTGACAATCCAAAATACACTTGCTGAGGTGTAAGGACTATTGTAATCAAGTCAGTAGGTAACCTGCAGAGATAAGGTGAAACTGCATGTCTAGAAGAGCTGGTTTCCTGGAATACATTCCCCACCCAATAGAGTAAACACTGCTTAGTTATTCCAAACATGCACCTTAATTTGACTCACAGCTGGAGGCTAAAGTCACAAAGAGGTGGCTGGGCCTGTACAGTCCCACCTCACTGGTGTTTGCTGTATTCCCTCTCTCCACTACGAAGTGAGAGAGGCCCCCTTTTTTAATTGTGAACCCTTTCCTTCAGCCCATGTGCTACCAGAAACACAATGGCCATTGTGAAGCATCAGTTGCTTTTGTGAAGAACCTTCATTCCTTTTGGAGCTGGACCTACGATAGTATGAGTGCAAGGTGTTGCGTTGTGTCAGATTAACAACACTGTTAGGATTTACGGACAGGATGTGAAAATAGGAAATATTTAGGATCCCGCAGCCTAAGAAGGCTTCACTGGTTCAAACTCAGTCAAGTGCTAATTAGGGTTGACTCCCATCTAGCCCAAAGAAACTTAATATGAAAATTAGGAAGCTGACTATGCATACATGAATTACTCTGTATGAGAAATGCTTTGCTCTTCCCACCAGTGGTCAACCAGGAGCTGAAGAGGAGCCCTTCTGGGTTAGACCGACAGTTTTATATAGCCCTTCTTTTGCCACAGTGGCTGTTGGCTAGCACAAAGCCCATGAAGAGAATATGAAATTCACTACACCCTTAATAGCTGCCAGCAGGATGATATTATTGGTGGTGGTGATGGTTTTTGGAATTTAAAGGCTCCCCCCCCAATCTATCCTGGCACCCAAAGACTTTCCTGTAACAAATGAACCCCAAAAGATGTCTTGGGACTTTTAGGAGGGAGAACATTTAAAAATACATAATTTCTTTTTTTAAAGCCTGTGGCTGATGACATCATCAACCTTACATGATGTAAAATTGTAGAACAGGATTTCAGCTCCCAAGAAACATGTTCTTTCTGACTCGGGGGGAATAATATATACTTATTAGAGATGGGCACGGAACGAACATTTTTCCGTTTCCGTTACAGTTTGTCATTTCTGTTACGTAACGAAACAACAAACGAAAATTGTGATGAAAATGAAATGAAACGAACAGAACCACGAAAATTATGGTCGTTAGGTTTCGTTTCCGTTAATGGCGACGCGCAATGAAATGAGCTGTTTTAAATGCTAAAAAACGCCCTGGACATCCGTAAAAACACAGCGATAATTATTTATATTGTCTGATAATACCTACCAGGGGGGTTGGAGTCCTTAAAACATTTGTTTTTGTCTTCTCCCATCGCGATGTGTTTTTCTTTTCCCTTTAAAATGGATGTCCCCACCAGCCACAAAATGGAGGCAAGCCATGTGATGTGGGATCATGTTCAACCAATAGCATGCCCAGGTTGCAGACTGGGCAGGCAGGTCTGGCAGCCACAGAGGGCATAAAAAGCTCTGGCAGCCCCCGTCCTACTTGCAGTCTCTGGTGGGAGTTAGGGTGGGATTGCTGTCTCTGCGACTCTACCTTCAGTCCTGCAGCCTCCCTGTGTGCGTGTGTGCTGTGTACCTCTCGGTGAATACTCTCCCTTGCCCCGCAGTGCAGTCACTCTGCGGCTGCCTTGCACCCTGGGCAAAGCCCGCCGCTGCCTTTGCAGCCTCCCTGCATACCTAGTCTATACTGTGTCTCTGCCAGCATCCTTTTTTTAGTGTTTTCCCTCTGGCCTGGGGCGTTGGGGGATGCCTGCACACAGAAATGCTTTTAAATCACGCAAAAAACGGGTAGAAACGACAAACGAAAAAACGAAAAATGGTAACAAAATTTTTCAAAAAAATTCCCGACAAATGGAAACGAACCAAAACAGACCTCTCAACGACAAATGAAAAACCAAAACACCATTTTTCTGTTTCGTGCCCATCTCTAATACCTATCATGACTTTTAGGGGATGATTCTGCTTTATTACTTCCAGATAAATTGAGCTATTATAGGAGGACTCACATGATGAATGAAAGAGTCACACCCATCTCTGGAGGCTAATTAAACAAATTAATGGCCATTTGTCATTAAAAGGGCTGCTTCTTCCTGTGTTGTACAGGTCTGTCTGGGTCTGTGGAATATTAATTAATAAACCAGCAATGCAACATAGCACTGGAATCACTGGGCATACTGGATGGTTTCTGAAGAACCCATAAGAGGCTAGATAACTCAGTGAGTTAGGTAGCTGGCGGTGGAGGTTAGGAGTTCAGTTCCCTCACTGACCCTTCTGAGAGAAGAGCCAGCCTGTGAAGATATGGGCAAGCTGCATAGGTCACCAGGGCAACCCCAGAAGAAAGGAATGGAAAGCCACTTCTGTATATTCACTGCCTTCAAAAACCTGTAAGGGGTCACCATAAGTCGGAATTGCCTTGACAACATGCAATTAAGGAAACCATGAAACCACAACAGCTTCTGAAACCACAAACCACAGAGGGCATGAAAATTTGTCATGACCTTTTTGGTTGGAACCGAGAAACGTTGAATACAATGAAAAACATGTATCTCCTGCTTACAGTATTGTTTTAGGGATGTTGTTTAAATGTTTATGATGGTTATTTATGCAGCACCTTGATATTATTTTTAGTTTTATCTTTATTGCACTGTATCAGACCCATGGGACTTATGTGTTACATCTTGTTAATCTTTTGTTACTGTTGTAATTCTTGTGTTTTGGTAAATTTGTCGTAAACCACCCAGAGTGGCCATGGCTGCCAGATGGTCAGTATAAAAGTCAAAAATATATAAATAAATAAATATAGGAACAACTCATATTGCTGTTGGACAGTACAACCTCATATGCTTCTTTTAAAACTGGGTGTCCGTGAAAGGCATGGTTTGAACCTGCTTGTAACATGGGTTCCGCCACATGCCCCGGAGCCCTTAAGACCTCCCTTTCCTTCCTCCAGTTCCCTTGTTGATCACCTTTTCCTCTCCTCTATTTTCTACCCACTGAAGAAGAGAGGAAATGTAGTTCTGTGCATATGGCATATAAAAAAGAACAAAGCCATTTTGCTGTACATGAAAGCTTTTGTTTCTTTTAACCAAGGAGAGTCCAGGTGGATCATTTTTTTTCCTTTTTCCAAAGCAAGAGGTGACTCTGAGCAGACCCCTCCTCGCTTTTCTCTGCACGAAGAAGGGAATAACCAAATTCCAGATTCTTCCAATGCTTGCTCGATGCACAGTGGTACGCGCAAGGCCAATATAATAACCATTGCTCTGGCACAACAATTAATTATTGAATCATTCATAATAAATGAAAATAGAGCAGAGGCCTACAACATTGGTATTTAAATAGTGGATCTGATAGCTGTTGTGAGTTTTTTGGGCTGTTTAGCTGTGTTCTGGAAGTTTTTCTTCCTGACATTTCGCCAGACTCTGTGGTCAGCATCTTCAGAGGGTAAGGAGCTCAGGGAACTAGGAGCTCCCTGGAGCAGGCCAAGCAGCCTGAAAAACTCACAACAGCTATCAGTGATAATAAAAGTTGGTGTGCTAGCCTATTACCTCTTCCCCAAAGTCCTAGCCTGGGTGCCTCACTCTAATCGGGGCACATTTTGAACATCTCCAGAATCCCACAGCCAGCATGGCCAATGATGGGCACCACCTATAGCAGGTGGTAGGAAAGCTGCCCACCAAACTACCATCACCAGAGAAGGCCAGTATTTCATGCATAACAACTTTGGGTGACCCTCCTTCCTCTGGATTATGTCCATGTTTCTGCGGACAAAAACAAGCAGCAAAAATGAGAGGGCAGAGTATGGATTGCATGTCAAAGTATTGGAGAAACGCTGATTCCAGCAATGGTGCTTTCTCTGTGTTTTACTAGGCTTTAATGGCTACATTGATCAGGATCTCTTGGACATCTCTGGGCATGTGTGACATGTCATTTTCTGTAACAAGTATAACTAATGAAATTGCTTTTCCCCTGATGGTTGATGAAATGAGGAGCATTAGGATGGTCACTATTGGGACATTTGTGTTAAAGGCATGTCAGTTGCAGTTTGTTCAGGCATTGCAGAATTGTTGCAGCGTTCTTACATCCTTGGTGCACTCTGAACCTGGCTTTTGTTGCTGAACTGCAGGGTTCCAGTAAATGTTTGGACTT
Source organism: Phrynocephalus forsythii (assembly GCA_029282475.1). Classification (NCBI taxonomy): domain Eukaryota; kingdom Metazoa; phylum Chordata; class Lepidosauria; order Squamata; family Agamidae; genus Phrynocephalus; species Phrynocephalus forsythii. Next base: position 41,444,345 of record JAPFRF010000001.1, read on the forward strand.
TTGGCCCTTGTCTTGAAGAAATTGATATTGTCCATGAAAGCTTGCAATGTTTTTTATTGGTGGCGTATAAAGGAATTGCCTTTAGTCTAGTCTTGCATTTGTATTTTGTTATGGCCACACAGCTCCCTGTTTTTATTTCAAACAAAAATTAAATTAAAATTATTAAAAACAAAAGTAGGTCCAACAAGCTGAAAACATGCCCCCCTCTATTAAATGAGTAAACCTACTTAGTTTTCAGGTTTGTGTCTGTTTTGTTTGCCTGCTCATTGGGCTTTGAAACTAGTGTTACTATTATGAGTTATCTGTCATCCGCAGCATTGCAGGAGAAGGCTGACATCTTGTCAATGGTGATGACTCAAAATATACCATTCCCTCGGGCTGCTTTTCGTCCCTGAAGCAAGAGGAAACAACCACTGGTGCCCAAATATTTCCAAATCCTGATCTTACTATTTAAGAAGTTCTTGATTCAAATATTGTATTTGTGAACATCTGTGTGTGAAAAAATACTCCCTCTCACCACCATCCCAGGAAATATCCCTGATAGAACCACATTTCATCACCATCACCCACCCTGCATGGCCACACGGCCTTTGCAGCCAATGAAAAGACTGGGACAAACACTTCAAAGACCAGGATAAAGGGAAACAGCTGCAAGTGGCAAACAGCACAAGGTCTGTAAACAGCCCATGAAGTGGCTGCTAACTTCCTCTAGAAAGATATAGACTTCTCCAGGCTTCATTGAAAACAAACGATGAACTGTGTCAGCCCTGGAAAGCTGTAATGAATGGACTTAGTAGCTAGCATTGTTCCAGGCTATAATAGGGAAGATTATTCATATGTTAGGTCATACCCAGATACTTAGGAGGGGAGAGAAAACAGCGCTGTTGACAAAATTGCACAAAAGAACAGTGATATATTTTTCTACTTGAGAGGGAAGGAGCGAGTGTAGGTCCGTCTTGGCAACCATGGGTATAATGAAAAGACTCTGGAAGAAAAGCATGCCATGCAAACACTGGAAATAATATTGACCCTGAATGCTGGGGCAGACGGGCAGAGGGGGCATCCGGTATCGGCTCCAGAGGACCCCAGGCTATTGGATCCAGGTGGTCTTGGGAGTCCAAGCTGCAGCCAAAAGGGCAAAGAGGTGTCTCCTAGTGGTTTCACAACTATTAGAACAACTGTGAGCAGGGCTGGCGCTAGGTTTTTTGCGCCCTAGGCATGGGGTGGGCAGGCAGGGGGCAGCGGCGGCGGGGCAGCAGGGGGGCAGCGGATGATGGGGGACGGTGCCGGGCATGGGGGGCGGGTGGCGATGGGCACGGGGGGTGGGCAGCGATGGGCGCGGGGGGCCGGCGGATGGGCGGCGGTGGCCAGTAGCAGGCCAGCGCCCCCTCTCCATTTTGGCGCCCTAGGCAACTGCCTAGTTTGCCTTAATGGATGCGCCGGCCCTTACTGTGAGGCCGCCCCATCATGTCAAGAGCTTCACCCCTCAAATAGGATATGTCCCTTTCCTTCAGGCGTGGCGGCTGCCCCTGTCAAAAACCCTCATTATTGTGTAGCATACAGCAACTTTCCTCCTCCAAGTGAGGTGCATGTGAATGGAACCCATGGGATACACTTCATCTGGTCTTCTTTTAGCAAAGCAAGAGAAAACCCCATGTCTCGCCACATGGGGGTGCATCTGTCTGTGAGCCTGCCTGTTTACCCACCTAAATACTTATCATTTGTTCTGTTAACAACCGCTCAAAGGGAGTACAATCACGAAAGCCCAGTTGAACAAAGCTATTTGCCTATTATTTTTTAATGTGACCTTTTTAAAAAAATGTCTGTGGTCATTCTTTTCTCCAATACACACTGAAATAAGACATTTAGAGTGGCTTTTCCCTATCTAGACTTAAAACAGTCTTTCTATAATCACTCCATAGGCACCACCATTGCTTAATAAAAACCCTTAGTCACAGACAATCATAAAGGTAAAGTGGGATGAATCAGACTTTTTAAAAAAATTCCACAAGCCACTCCTATTGAATGGAAGCCAGCTCTGGACTCACCTTACTTTAACACCTGCTCAGTGAATAGAACACCAAATCCTTCCTGTTCTCTCTACTGGGAAGCAAATTCCATGAATTCCTGTGGCATGTGCTTCTAGATAAGGGTATTTAGCTTCAGGGTTGCAGCCGCACTTTGGTGGACGGTGCTGACTGTCACTATCACATACCACCTTCATTGCCTGAACAGCAAAACTGTCACCACAAACCAGCTTGCCCAGTTTTGTTCGTTTGCTTGTTTGTTTCATATGGCATAACAAAACACAGCATTATTATGGACAGCTTAGCAAACACAACATAAAATACAGTATGTATAAAATGTAAAGCATGAAAAGAATAAATTCTATGAGGTTTAAAAGAAAAATTGCCCATTGTAAAATGGATTCTCATCCTTGTTTTTCTAATTTGTGAAATAAAGAAAAGAAAAGGGAAAGGAAAGGAAAGGAAAGGTGTTTCTTTCAATCTTTTCCTCTCTAACTCTTCACCTCTATGTCATGTTGTCTAAACATAATACCTTGGGAAGGGGGAAGAATCGTAATAAATGCCAACATAAACTAGTGGTGGGGAGGGGGAGAAAGTTTCCATTTTCAATTGCAGTGAGCTTGGAGATTTAAAACAATGGCAGAATTGTTCACATTGGTCTAAAGGAGTATCAAGAAAGGTATATATATTAGTTGCACATTATGTAGTAGTCCGTGAATGATGACGTTCCATGCCTACTTGATTAATACACTTCTGCTGAAATCTATTAGTACTAGAGCCGACCCACTAAATCTGTGGGGATTTGGGGATTCAATTCCTGTGCAAGTGTCCTTAATTCAATAGGCTTGCTTTAGCTGCATCTTACTACTGAATGTTAGACTCAGTATCCATAAGCCAGCACTACTAGTGAACAAAAGTACAGTACTTTGGTTCCACAGCCGGCAGATCCTGCAATGAGGGATGGATGACTATTCTGGCAAACTCTGCCTTTTCACACGACCCCTAAAATCCACGGCAAATGGCTCCCAGATCCGGTGCTTAAAATTGTTTCCCCATCAGCTCCGGAGTTTACAAAAAAATTAAGTGCGACCATGCCCACCTAAGCACGTCCCAGCACACTTTTAAAGTACCTGCTCTCCGGGGATGAAAAATTCCTGATGCAGATGTAACGTAGTGAGTGCCGGGCTCTGCTCGCTTCTGTTTGTTGTTGTTTTGCCCCCCACCCCTTTAAGAGATACTAAGAGACTGGAATGCTGCCGGGAGCAGAGCGAGACGGCAGAACGGAGGTGAGCCGGCATTCTTTTCTTCCTTTTTTTCTCCCTCCCCTCATGCAGACAGCAGCCAGGAGTGCGGAGGGGGTGGGAACACAGGAACAGTGACAAACCCCCCAAGATCTCTGGTCTGAATTTAAGTGGCCAGTGGATCTTAGGGGTTGTGAAAAAGGCTCAGTGATTCCAAACCTTGGATAACCCATTGGTTCTTAGACTGCAACTCCTAGGGCTCAGTCCCACGTCCCTTTAAAAATAGTTTAAATTACTAAATAAATTGTGCCCCAAAATGCCGTCTTCACGGCCACCGGGCTTTTTGAAAAAAAAGAAAAAAGAAAACCCGGTAATGCTCCCTTAAGCAAGGTTTCTGTGATTCACCTATGAGGTTGGGGAATTTTTGCCTCGCTTTGAAAATCCAGCTTTTAAGGAGGCAGACACCGTGGGACCACGCTGATGATCCAGGCTTCTTTTTCTTTCTTCTTGCATAGCACCAACCACCTGTTCCTGGAGCCGATCAGTGCTGTTTTTTTTTTTATTTGCCTGCATATCGGAGTAACAGGAAACTCTATCCAGTCTGACAAGCATTAATTCCCCCCAGCAAAGTCGTCCATTTTTTTCAAATGCTAGCGCCACTTTAAAATTTAAAAAACAGATTTTGACGTGAGAACTCTTCTTCCACATTTAAATCACGTGATGGGACGAAGAGGAAAAGCCGGACCTTCAGGAGATCAGGATCGAAACCCAGGTGTGACCACAGCCCTAGACGCCTTCACTACTAGCTGTGCTGACTGGGCTTTCTGGGAGTTCCAATCCAAGAAACACTGGGATTCTGCAAGGTTGGGTACCACTGTGTTAAAGGATGGTATTATTACACTCCTAGTTCTTTGGTTTCTCACTGACCCAGCTTACCCTGAAAAGGATTCCAGGCAAAAATTAAAGAAACAAAGCAAGGAGGTATCCAAATGCTAACGATCACTATTAAAACTGTACACCGCTCAAGACCTGGGGTGGGTGGGATGGGGGGCCTTGAAAATGCCTCCTCCTTCCAGGAGACACAGAGATCTTCTGAGGCATGTCCTCCGGATGCTCCAACTCTCTCTGGAGAGTCTTTTCATAAATGGAGGAGAGAGGTACATTCCATTCTGAAGCATGACTGGCCTTGCCATTCAGCAAACTGATGGAATCAGCCTCAGGCAGGTGATTCTGGGCGTCATGAAAGGACAGGGAACTGCTAATTATTTAATTAATTACTGCCCTCTCCCTTTTTTTTTACTGCCAGAGAGAGGGAGAGAAGCTTGAGTCATTCTTCTGCCTCAGATGCCTACTCTTCATCTTGATTAAGGGGTGTGTGCATCTGTACCATTTCTTCCTCTCTCCCGCTTCCTCAGGCAGTAAAAAGTCTTGGGCTGGCCCTGCATCAGGAAACTTCTAGCCCAAGCCTTCACACTTTAACCATGTTCTAGGAAGTACATTTACCATATTTGGGACCCTCATTCTGTGTGATATTTTGTGGTATAGTTAACCTCTACTATTTTCTTGTGTTTTTTTCTCAATTGTTTTTCAGTTTGAAAATGTAGTGCTTTTGGTTTGCTTTGATTTTAGCAATTTGTTGCATGCTGCCGTCAAAATACATGTGTTAAATGGCAGGACCGAAATATATTGCTTTTTCAGTTCAGACAGACATATACTGTATCTCATAGTAAACTGTCTTTTACAAAGATTATTAATGGTTTTAATAAACCATCAGACTGCCATAAACTTTCATTATCTATTTCTTCCTATCAGTTAACATGGACAGCTATTTGTTAATTTTGACATCACTGTCTATCTAATACAGTGGAACCTTGACTTACGTCATTAATCTGTTCTGGAGGTCTAGACATAAGTCAAACATGATTTAAGTCAAACAAACTTTTCCCATAGAAAGTAATGGGAAAGTGGATTAATCCGTTCCAGATGATGAAAATGACCCCCGAAAACAGCAATTTAACACAAATTTGACTGGGATAGGAGATTCCTTCCAGGGGTGTAAATGAAATGTCTCTTCAAAGAGAGGAGGAGGCAGTGGAATTATAGTCCACAAGTTATACGCCTCCACTTTTTAATGTTCATAGCAACAATGTCTAACATTTAAGTTTTACTGATTTTAACCTGACGTTCCAGGTTCTGAACAACTCTATGCTTACCATTAGAGTCCCACAACTGTACAGCTCCCCAACTAAAATGCTTCCATTGTGGACCAGACTTCTGCAGCCAGATTTTTTACAAGACTGAGCCGACTGTCTAACCAGCGAGGCCAGCCCCGAGCTCCCGGCCCTTCTTCTCCTCCGGCGGCAGCGGTGGCTTTGGCGAGGCCAAGGACCAGCTCCAGGTGCTCGGAGCTGGCCTCACTGAAGCCACCACTGCCGGAAGAAGGCAGGAGCAGTTTGGAGACGGCAGCCGCAATGCTGGATCGTGGCTGCCGCCAGATTCCGGTGCCTTCCACCGGGGCTCCGCGCTGTAAGTCAAAGCCTGCGACTCAAGTCAAACAGGCCCCTTCTTGCTGCAAGTCAAATATGCTGTAAGTCAAGCAGCATGTAAGTCAAGGTTCCACTGTATCCTGATTCCTATACACATGTGCTGTCAGGTTGCTTCTGACTTATACTGCCACCCCCCACCAGATTTTCTAGGTATAAAGTACCCTGTTTCCCATTCCTTTTTTTCTTGTAACAGTTTTTGATCCTGCAGCTTGCCCAAGGTCACTGAGTCTGGCTTCTTTTCTGGGAGATACAATGGAGATTTGAACTCTCAGCCCTGTCTCTGCAGCTGGGTGCTCCAACACACTAAGGTATCCAGCAGGCCGTGATCTGTTGAACAGCTATTATTTGTTGCATCTCAGTTTATTTTTATTATTTAGTGCACCTCATTCTGGCTGTTACCAAAACGGACAAAATCCCATTTCATACAAGTATACTTCTGTCTACACAAGATAACTTTGCCTGTGTTTCTTCCTGTTGCAGCCATCAAACCTTTCCAAAATCTGTTCTAGAAAATCTTCCAACACTCTGGAGATTTTGAGGACTGGCAGGGAACTACCTTCCCCATTACACTGATACAAGTATTCCTCATTTCCTTTCCCCCTTTAATTGTACACTAGCAGTATACACAGGTGACTGCTTTTTTTAAAAAAGAAAAGCTCTATTTTTTTAAAAAAGAGAGGTTCATATGTAATATTTCAAATTACTTTTCACTTCCTTTTAATTTCACACAGGTTGAAATCCTGTTGCTTAGTGTTGATATTTCTACTATAACAACCCTCTTTGAATCAATGGGGATTTGGTGAGCCAACTCCACTGTAACCTCTGTTGATTCAATTGAGCCTACACACAACCAACTAGACTAATGGAAATTGCAACTAGAAAAGGTCTGTTGGAATTAAAGGAACCTACTGAGGAGTTGACTCACGGAATCCCCATTGATTCAGTAGAACTATTTTAGTACAAAGAGATAACACTAAGCAATAAGATTTCAGCCACTGAATACTCCAGATTGTGTAAATTGGCCATTCTTATTAATAATAGGCTTCCTTTTTCTTCATCTCTGTATGTGTTCAAATTGCAGTCCATTGTGCTTCACAAGCCTGGAATGTGGGGCAGGAAGCTAAAGGACAGTTATGCAGGCCCTCGTGATCTTGAGGATCGACTACTGCAATGCCCTCTACGTGGGGTTGCCCTTGACCCTTGTCCAGAGGCTCCAACTGGTGCAGAATGCAGCAGCCAGACTGGTGGTGGGTGCTCGTAGATTCGATCACATCACCCCAGTTCTGGTACGCCTGCATTGGCTGCCTGTTGCCCTCCGGATAAGGTTCAAGGTCCCGGTTTTGATTTTCAAAACCCTCCACGGCTTGGGACCAGAATACCTGTCGGAGCGTATCTCCCAGAGGTCAACTGGGGTCAGGCCCACTAGAATGTTGCAGGCGCACTCACTTAGGGTGGCCACATCCAGGGAGGCGCAGAAGTCACTCACGCACAACCGCACCTTCTCTGTAGTGGGCCCCACATTGTGGAATCATCTCCCTAGTGAGCTGCGCCTAGCACAGTCCTTGCCTGCCTTCAAAAAAGCTTTGAAAACCTTGCTTTTCAGGGAGGCATATGGTGACCTTTTAATTTCCCCCCCTGTCATTTACTGTTGGTTTTATTCTCGTTTGTAAACCACACAGAGTTCCTTTTGGAAGATGGGCGGTATAAAAATGCAATAAATAAATAAATAAATAAATAAATAAATAAATAAATAAATAAATAAATAAATAAATAAATAAAGGAGTGGTGGTGTTGGGAACCAGAGAAAGCCAGGCAGTCAAAATAGGGTGAAAAAACCCCAAAACAAGTCAGGTCTACCCCACCTGCTCTCTGATTAAGCTGTCCTTCCCTGAATTCCTTAAATGACATCCTGTTCTAAACACTAACATAACTTTGGAAGGCAAGCAATATGGTACAAGACGCGGACTTTCAACCTACCAACTTTAATGCAGAGATTGAAAAGTTCCTCTCTTTTTTGTAAATTACAGCTTGCAGAAGCCATACTGGTTGGAGGATTCTGGGAATTGTAGTCAACTCCCCCTGCCCCACTTTTCCAAACTTGACTTTAATAGCACTTACATTTCTGAGCTGCCTTTGATACACTCTTTGAAACAGCTTCTTGTGACCACATTATTCATTTCCCTGCCGTCTCCATTCCTTTCTGTTCAAAACACACCAAACTTGAACAGACGGCTGCCATGTTTTGTCTGGAATTTAGTTTAAACCCACACTAAGCTATGCTAAATGTCTGTCTGGCTGGGGAATTTATGCTTTTATTTTGGTAGGTACTTTTCTGAGCTTAGGAGAGTACAGTAATGATGACTAAGAGCCCCTAAAGGAGGAAAAGAATTCCCAAAAGGCTCTGTGCTAACAACACTGTTAAGGGCATGTGTTTACAAGATATTGAGGGGTACCTACCTTCTGAAGCACGTTGGGAAAACACAGCACTGTACTGTTTATTTTGTCTGATACACAGAATGCTTAGATTCAGAAAGCTACCCAAGGGTGCTTCCTTTCCAGTCATGCCCATTCATTTCAGACATTTTTGGGAAGACGGTTGCAACATGAAATGTTGCTTTAAAATATAAATGGGGGTGGAAAAAAAGTCTGATTTGAAATAATAAACAGTACTACAATGGAAAATGAAGGTCTGGTTTCCTATTAACTTGTTGTGGCATGTCCATCTTTGCTAAAGCAAAAGATAGTAGATAGATATGCAACGGCTTCCATAGAAGTAACACATCTTTAAGGAAGTGTTAGAAGGATAATTTTTGCAATATTGTAGAAGTAAAAAACAAAGTTAACAAAATCTTGTTAAACTGCCAGAAACCTGAAAGGTTCAAAGGCCATATACCTGTTGAGAAGTAAATGTATCATCTTGGTTGAAGGAGCTCAGCCAGAGTGTATGTCAGATTAGATGATCATGGCTTAATTACATATTCCTTCCCTTTAACATCCTCCTTCAAGGCAGCCTATATGTCTGGTTAAGCTAACAGTAGTGCTAGAGAAGTTGCTTTTTAAATCTACAACACCTCAAATGGAGGGTCCTAGGAACCAACATTTAAAAAATAATTTTTCCAAGCTCCCACTAAAAGCTAATTACTGTTTGATATCTTCTTCAGAAAATTAATGGCTGGGCTGATTTGAATCTAGGTTTCCTATTGCTGGCTTGACATCTTACCAACTACTGCATCATAAAGGGTGGCTACTATATCCTGTACTGCAGTGCTGTTCAGCTTTGAACAGGCCGAGGTCAACTTTTCCTGGCCCAAAGTACCTGAGGGCTACTACACTAAAACCTCTTTACAAATTTTAGCCGTTCCAAGCACATGCTCATAAGTAAAAAAAAAAAATTGTAAGTAGACCCGCGGTTTCCTTCTGGGGTTAGCCATTTGAAGGGGATTTTCCTATCTATAAGCACTTTTGTGAGGAACGCATATTCCTGTCTTTTTTTTCGCATGCTCCATGGCACCTGTTTCAAAATATTGACTTTAGCCCCCCTTATCGTCAGATCTTTCTCTTGGTTAAATTTCAATATTTTCTCTTTTGTTGATCTCTTTATAAACTTTATGTGCACTTCTTTTGGCAATTTGTTCTTCCTTGTGTATGCATTGCCTACTCTATATATTCTGTCTATGGATTGTTGTAGTTCTTCTTTGGTTAATCCTGTTTGTGCGGCCCATTCTTCAGTTATTAATTGCTCTAGGTCTTCTCCTTCCTGTTCTTCTAGGTTTTGGATTCTCAGAAAGTATGATGCTCTGTCCATTTCTATCAGTGTCAATCTGTCTTGATCCTTACTCTTTTCTTCCTTTATGATGTCTAATTCTTTTTCAATTTTAGTGACTTTGTGTTCCACCTCCTTAATTGCCTGCGTGAAGGTGTCAATTTTCGCATTATTGCTATCTATTCCGGCTTTGAGCTCAGTCTTAACCTCTTGCATCTGATCTAGGATTTGCTTTACAATGTTTGCTTGAAGGTCTTGAAGGGCGTTCTTAAATGGATCTTGGGCTATGAGTCTCATTAAATTTGCTGTTTGGTTGGGGGAATCCTCTTTCTTTCGAGTTGCCATCTTCCTGAAGCTCAATTTGACCCCAAAGTTAGTTTATATAAATATGAGCCCCTTTTTCAATTGCCTTTTATCCTTCTCCCCTTCCTTTGCCACTTATTTCAATATAAGACTTAACCATTAATCTAGCCTATAACATACAACTCATATCCACCAATTTGATAGACAAAACAAATATCAAAGGTGAGGATTCAAGTAATGTTATTCACCACTGTCTAATATAGGTTGCTCTTAACCAAAGGTCTGTCCAGAGCTTGCCCATCTAAATGCCAGACACTTATAAGCGCTTAAGAAGACCCATCTACTACCGATTTCCAGTCTGCAACTTTATATTGTGATTTCAGCTTAGTTATAGTTAGACACCTATGCCCTCTTGAGTTAGGGATATCTTCGCCCAATATGCAGGCACCTGTAAAAAGGAAACCAGATTCTTTGTGTTATCGAAGACGGCTATGCCAAAGGCTCCAATAACACCTTGAGTGTTCTTAATTGTATCCAACTGCTACGTGCCCCACTCTTCGTGCTAAGAAGCTGGCAACTGCCCAAGGCTTCAAATAGCACTTTAATGTCTTTATAAATCCACAACTTTTAGGGATGACGAACGAAGGCTAAGATTCAGCTGGTCTGGCTCAGTTTTAAATCACCAGCAACAAGAGTCAAGCAGTTAAAGGGTAATTCAGGCTATCAAAGGGTTAAAGGCTGGAACAATCTCCCTGTGTAATGGCTTCTGGTCAGACTTAGCAGCTTCGGGTTAATTACCCTTGATCTCCATTCTTGCTTTGATGTTGCTTGTCTGTTAACTGACTGCTAACAGCTCTTGCTTGTGGAGATAAAACAGCTATTCAGGGCTTTACAACCAGTCACTGATTTATTTCAGGTCACTCTGCCTCTGTCCGATAAATTTAGCCAAGGCGGACAAAGTGAAAGAGAGCTCCAAAGGGGGGGGAGGGGTCTTCTATGCCGCTTTCCCTCTTTCAGTCCTAAAGAAATGTTTGTGTAAGTGGCTTTATTACTCCAATCCACTCTTTGCTGCCAATTCTCTGTACACACTTCTCGGGTTGGTATTCCTTATTCCTCGATGTGTCTGGATTACCTTAAAGTGGAATCCTGGCGTGGCTCAGCAGCTGAATCGCCATCATGGCGCCGGACCAGATCGCTCGCCTCGGGAGAGAAATGCTCCAGGGGTGAGTTGCTGCTCAACCCCCCACACTTCTTAGATCCCTATGGCCCAGGAGTGTGCTCTCCCGCACACCCCCCTGCTCCTGATTTCTTCAGGAGATCTCGATCTGTCATAACAGCCGTTTCTTCTCGGAGCCCCGAGAAACGCTGCTGCTCCGCTGCTCTTCCAGCCACACCCCCAGTAGACCCGTGGTTTCCCATAGGAATGCATTGAAAACAAAATAATCTGTTCTGGAGGGATCAGATTTCAATGCACCATGGCCCTTGAACTGCCCCGCTCAACTGAGACAGTGGGCTGGCAGACCCAGAACTTTGCTGGGGCAGTGGTGGTCCCTGGGATGGGGGAGGGAGGGGTGGAGAACGTATCCCCTCACTTTTTAAATTGATGGCCGGTGGGCTACTTTTGAACCCTTTGTGGGCTACCGGTAGACCACGGTCTACCTGTTGGGCAGGCCTGCTGTACTGTATATACTCGAGTATAAGCCTAGTTTTTCAGCCTTTATTTTTGGCTGAAAAAAATTCCCTGGGCTTATACTCAAGTCAAAAAGTTTTCCCAGTTTTTGGGGGATAAAATTAGGTGCTCAGACAGCTTGGGGAGGGCAGCGAAGGACAAGTCCTGATCGGGCGAGCAATAGCGGTGCCTCTGCTTCCCATATGATTCCAATGAGAAGGTTTAGGGGCACCCTCTTTGGAGCTTCATAACTCAGCCCCCTTACCCCCAAACGTTTCCAAATTTCAGGGGATTCCCTAAAATAACTTTCAGAAGGTACCCCTGCTACTTTGGTGTCCCCAATGTAAGTAATTTTTGAGTGCATGTTTTTTTTAAATGCACTCAAAATTATTTTAAAAATATGCAATCAAAATTTACTTACCTTGGGACTCCAAAGTAGCAGGGGTACCTTCAGAAAGAGATTTTAGGGAATTTTGGAAACATTTGGGGGTAAGGGAACTTAGTTATGGGCCTGAGGGTAGTATTGGCAACTGTGCATGGACTATGGAGGCAATCAAGGAAACTTAGTTATGGGCCTGAGGGTAGTATTGGCAACTGTGCGTGGACTATGGAGGCAATCAGGGAGTTTCCTCTATGGTATTAACTCCCTTATTGCCTCCACACTGCCAGCACACGTTACCAAATACTACTCCCAGTACCTTTCGAGCTCAGCTGGTATACCGAATATACTTGAGTATAACTAAAAACCGCCCTTGGCAATGAGTCAATAAGTTTTCCCTGTTTGGGGGGTAAAATTAGGCCCTCGGCTTACTCTCGTGACAGCTTATACTCGAGTATATACTGGTAAGGCCTGGAGCACTAGTAACTATAATAACACTCTAGCAAAGGTGATTTCTCTACAACAGTGATGGTGAGGCTTCTACAGACCGAGTGCCCAAACTGCAATTCAAAACCCACAAATTTGTCGCAAAGTGCTAATACAGCAATTTAACCTAAATATAGGTGGCTGTGAAGGGATGATGTCATGTGCCCACAGAAAGGGCTCTGAGTGAAACCGTTGGCACCTGTGCCATTGGTTCGCCAACACTGCTCTACAACTACCTTGGGAACCAGAGCAAGGTCACTTGTCTAAGGATTGGAAAATCTATCCATTTTACATTCTCCCACACTTATATTGTTTAAGCCTCATGTTCTTCCCATCCTAAATATGGACAAGCTTATGATTTGAGGTAAAATTTTAAAATATGTCCTGCAAGAAAAAGCTGCCTACATCTGCATTGGCCAAATTCAAATGGTATATAGCTGTTCCCAGCACAGAGAAGACCACATGGCATTTGTTTGCGGTAAGCATCAAAAACAGCAGTGTGGTGGTTTAGAGGACTAGAGCACTGAAACTGTCGACTGCAAAGTCTGCAGCTTGGCAGTTTGAATCCCGGGTGCCACACAATGGAGTTAGCTCCCACTGTTAACTCCAGCTTCTGCCAACCCTAGCAGTTCAAAAGCATGTAAATGCAAGTAGATAAATAGGTACTGCCGTAAAAAGCGGGAAGGTAAACAGTATTCCATGCACAGCAATGCATTCAGCCATACCGGCCACATAGCCACGGACTTGCACAACATTGGCTCTCTGGCTTGAAAACGGAGATGAGCATCGCCCCTAGGCTCAGACACGACAGGCATGCATGTGCAGGGGGAATCTTTACCTTTAAGCATCAAAAACAGCAAGCCTACTGAGAAAAGAGACAAGCCTAAATCATTGTTTGATGAGTTACTCTGCAGGGATTCTATGTGAGGCAATGATGATTATGATGATGATACAATGACAACAGCAACCACCAGCAGCAGCTTTGAACTGCAGAGTTGAAAGGGACTCGATGAATGATGAAATCTACCACCCCCACAAGGATGCATAATGGGGGAATTGAACTCCCGACCTCTAAGCCGCTGAGCTCTCCAGCAGTTCTAAGAGCTGAGTGTAAAATCTCTGCACCTTGATGGGTTAATTAGTCATTGTGGGCCAGGGGGACGGGATATAAATATAATAATAAATTTTAAGTTTCTCCCACCTTCTGTTCTTGAAAACCTTAAGCTCCTGCCTCTCTATACATGAAGAAACTTAACGCTGTAATTAACAAAATGCTGTTTTGTTGTTTCATTTTTCATGTTTGTGCCCATCTCTGTTTTTCAGTGCTTCCCTCCCTGCTCCCTCCAGGTGCTGCCTCTGAATGAGTGCCTGCCGAAGGAGGTGAGGCTCAGAATCTGTTTGGTTGAAAAACAAACCAGTAGCAGTTTGGCAGTTCGTGCCCCTCTCTAACGCTGCCTTGTTGTCCCAAATTCTTCACCTTTGCTTTGTTAATAACAATAAACAGTCATGGTGGTTAGAGATGACAATACTTGTGCTCCAGCACATCTGGAGAGCACCAGGTTGGAGAAGGCCGTTGTAAGATTTTGGGTTACGAATCATTTATAAAATATGCACCAAACAGAAAAAGAGAGTGAAAAATTCCTTAAGTAAATAGCATACCAAGTTGAAATAGTTGATTCAATACAAGTCCTAGAGACATCAAGGGCTTGTACTTTAAATAGATCAACTAAACGGCTTTAAATAGATCAAGTTCTAATTCCCAGAGTATTAGTGCAACCTTTTACACATAAGGCCTTCCCATGATTTTATGCATAGGGCCTTTTCCCATCTGGAATTAGAACTGGGTTTTTTTAAATTTCTCAATCTAAGCAAAATAGTTCAAGCCAATTAGCTGGGAAAACAGGTGTTCAAGCCAATTAGCTGCGAAAACGGGTGTTCAAGCTAATTAGCTGGGAAAACGGGTGTTTGTGCTGCAAACTGCTTTCCTTCCAGTAGTTTACTGGCAACAACATTGCTTAATTCTTGTAGCCAAATTGTTCATATATTTGCTCACAACAATTGTGGAAGAGGTTGGTGTGTCTAGAGCAGTGATGGCGAACCTTTTAGGGACCAAGTGCCCAAACTGCGATTCAAAACCCACTAATTTTCCGCAAAGTTCCAATTCATAGGGTTGATAGGTGCTAGGCTGATTTGCAGTAGATTGGCAAATAATTCCATATCCCAGTTTTATAACCATTTCAGCAACCAATAGCACAATCCTGACTGGTGAACATGGTCAGAAACCTGGTGAGTTGAGAGTAAGTGATCTTAAGCTGTGCTGTACCCCAACCCTTTCCAATTTTGCAATGTTAGAACTTAACTTGGGTTTTCCGTATCCTTGCTTTAAGGTACACCAGCATCTATCTCACATTGTTTGAAGGGCTGGGGTGTGAAACCCAATCCTTGACTTCAGATGCAGCTTTACAACAGCCCTGCTGCTTCCTGCCTCATCTAAGACAGATATTGCCAGGACCCTGCCTGTCATAGAACCTGAATGTGAAGGGTTAAATGCTGAAGAACAGCAGGAGGAGCCTTGCAGTTCAACTCAGCAGGCAGCTGAGTCTGAGGATGCAGCTGAGGGCACATCTCCTCCTACTATGAGGGCTAGGAACAGGATCCTGCAAAGAAGAACTAACAGGAGAACCAGGGAAAGGATCTTTAATGATAGGCGTAGAATTAGATCTGAAAGCCCTGAGTTCTAGCAGGAGCCTTGCCAGAGATATGGGTGTGTTCCCTGGTTTAGGATAAAGCTAGCAAGTTTACCTTGTCTAAAACAAAAGGAAGAAAGCAAATTTGCACAAGTGTGGAATTTATTTTATGCTTGGGTATAGAACAGATAAAAATGAGTTAATATGTAAAATACCTCACTGTTTGTTTCTCCTCAAAACATGCAGATGTTGACAAATGTTTGTTTTGTGTATGAAATATATATAATAAAAAAATAAAAAAAGAAAATGGGCAAAAATACACCCTCTGAGATAAGGCATCTTCATTAAGTGTTCATGTTTACATCTCCCCCAAACAACTATGAAGCACCACATTAAACATCATGTTAATAGCACACTTGTCCATCTTGCCATTATCATCCTGTTTGCAAAACACATCAGCACTTCTTTTTCAGGGTATATTTTGGTCAACTGTTGAAAACTTCAAGCGAAAGCTAATTCTAGTGTTGATAGGATTCCCTTCTACTGTTAAAGGAGCTCAACTCACCCAGAGTTCCCTTTGGGGAAAACTGGCCATGGTATACAAATGCAAAAATAAATAAATAAATAAATAAATAAATAAACTCTTGCTCCCTTTTCTTGGTCTAGTTCTAGTTTTTCAATGGTTATTCAATAGCTACTTGTTTTGCTTTATAATATCCCATTGAAAACATATTAACCTTTTAAAAGAGTTTGTTTCCATGATTAAGCAAGTTTAAGTCCCCTATCCCATGGCCAGAAGAAATGGCTTAAAATAAAAGGTGGTTTCGCTGCAGCACCAGTCATGTGGTATTAAAGGCGGTTTCTGTGTCCTCATGAACTCTGTTTTCTTAACCGCCCCTGATGTGTCCCCAGGAGCCAGAAGCCACATCAAAGCAGCTGGAAAGGGGTGTGGGAAGAGGGGAGGGGAGGGGAGGGGGAGAGGTAAAAGAACCAGGGTGGTTATCGAAGGAAATCTCCCTTTCTCTTTCTCTGGTTTTGTTTGCCTGTACAGCAGGGGTGCTCAAACGTTTTGTAAGGAGGGCCAGATTTGGTGGCTGAGAATGTGTAAAGGGCCAGTTGCTCCCCGAACCTGCCACCCCACGGCAAGCCCCACCCACTGACCCCTTGCAACCCCACCCGCAGGAAGGAAGGTGGGGACCAAGGGAGGGAGGGAGGAAGGTGGGGAACAAGGAAGGGAGGGAGGGTGCACGTACGCCTAGCTTCACAAGGTTCCCGGCGGTGCTGGTGGTGGATGGCCCGCCCCCTCGCCCACCCACCCAGCCCCACAAGCTTCTGCTCACCGGCTGGCCGGCCGGCCCAGCCCCTCAAGCTTCCTGGCAGTGTCAGTGTTGGCGGACTTTGGGCAGGCCTGTTGTACAGGTTATATTGAACAATGAGCTAATTCTGATGGTAGCTGGTGGGGTGTCAAGCTCTCCCCTCGTCCCCTTCTCTCTCTCTCTCTCTCTCTCTCTCTCTGCACTCAACAGAGAAAAGAGGAATTGCTGAAGGGGTGTTTTTCTGGTCTCTGCCCTCAGCTCCTCTTTCTCTCTCAGTGAGTGTGTGTCTGTCAGTCTGCACACCCGCGGGTGCACATACACTTGTACACAGCCTCCTTGTCCCTTTGCTGTTGCTGCTGCAGCAGAGCCAGACTACTCAAAGCGTAAGTGGATTTTAGAGTCGCCACTGACGTTTGCTTCAGCTAAAAAGCCACATCTGAACTGAGGCAAATTATTCCCACCTCTGGGGCTGGTACTTGGAAAACTTGCTAAAGGGGGCGTGGTTGCTTTTTTAAAAAAAGCCAGCTGCTCGTGTGGGCACGATTTTTGGAGGCGGTTTATCTTGAAGTAAGAAGCGGATTTTAGCAGTCACAGGATAGAGGCCTCTGTCACCATGATTGGATCGCTGACATGTGTGCTACAGTTGCTACAAGAGATTTAAATTATAACCTTCAGCATTGGCTACAGTGTAATATATAATTACAGACCCAGTTTAAGCAGACGTGGTCTGATTTTGCAGTAAAGGGAAGTTCTTACGCCTTTCAATTTACTGGTCAGATCTACAAGTAAAATTTGGTACCTCTGCAAACAGTAAGCTTTTTCCAAACCAAGAACACTTCCTCTATAGTTATATGAGGCAAAACAGTATATGCATCAACTTTGTATTCATGCTTGTATTCTAGGTGGAGAAGCTAGAACTTGAAGTGTTACTTTTTAATCTTAAATGGTTCCTTTTACTTGTGATAGTGTTTGAAAATAACCTGTTATTCTTACATGGTTGACACATTACCTGTATTGCTATTCTCATTGCTAGTCATATTTTATTTACTTTCTGGTACTTGGGTGGAACTTTTAAAAAACCCGTAAAAATTTAAAAACTGTAAAAAAAAAAAAACTAAACCAAATATAAAAATGCTTTCAAATGTTCATAAAAAGCAACTTTTGAAAGTAACAAGAATACTCATTGCCAAAACAAATGAAACATGTTCAGGTTCATTCAATTGCTTCTGAAATATGTTATACCATCCTTAATTAAAAATATCTAGTTAAAGGCAGTTACTTTGCTTGAGATTTGTGGCTTACAACACTGTAACTGAGCGAAAATTAAACTTGAAGCATTTATTTGTCCCTCTTCTCCATCTCCTGTATTTTCAAACACTTCCAAGATCATGTAAGTATATGGAGTATTCAAATCTGTCCAAAAAGCTTCCTTGGGAGGTATTTTTAAAAAGAAAAGATGGCAGAGTAGCTGAAGCATAGCACAGGTGGTCTAGTTTCAACTTACTAAGTAAATAGGAAAATTACTTGGAACATTTAGGGTCAACAATTTAAATCCTCATTGTGCCGTGGAGAAAAAAAGTCAGCCTGTGTAGCCTTTGATAAGCTTCAGAGTCCCAGAATAGAAGCACCGGAGAAAACGGTGAAGAAATTACAGCAGGATTTCTTTATTCTTTTTTTCTACGGCAGGATAAGGCAGAAAGGGGGGGGGGAACAGGATAAAGCGATGCACTGTGTGCACAGTTGGAGCCAAATTGCTTGAAGAAGAGGTCGAGAAATCGGTTTAAAAAACACCACCCCTGGTGGCCGTCACAAGAAAAAGCGACACAGCGGCCAAAAAGGGACGTGGCCAAGGGGGCTCTGTGGAAAAAGTGATTGGAAGTGTGGTAAGTAAATTTTTAAGGCGATTTGACTTTAAGAAAAAGGCTATTCAAAACCTAAGTGCAGTAAAGGTCCTAGAAAACCCTAAAAAAAGTCATCATAAGATGGAATCAACTTGAAGACACACAATTATTTAAGGCTAGGCTAGGTGATACCTTTATAGGTCACAAATCAAATAGTAAAATAATTTTACTTCTACAATTATTTAAGAAGTTCCAACTTATTTAATTGTATTAATCAGTAATAAAATGCAACCTATCCTTTTTGAAAAGTGCAACATTTTATTTAGTCCATATAAGTGTAGGGTAGCTGTTAGTTCATAGGACAGAATGAGCTAACGAGACATTGCCCAATGTAACACTATCTATGTGGGGCTTTCTTTGAAGTTGCTATAGAGACTGCAGCAGGTCCAGAATGCACCTGCCAGGGTGGTGGCAGATGTGACCAAATTTGATCACATCTCCCCAGTCCTGGCTCACCTGCACTGATTACCTGCAATGCTTCAGGTTCAAAGTTGCTCAAGGTGCTTACTTATAAAGCTCTCCACAGTTGGGGAATCTCATGACTTGTTGGTACACCTTCTTTCAAGCTGCCTAGATGCCCTAAGTACATCTGATCTCGCTTGATTTCGGAAGCTAAGAAGGGTCAGCCCTGGTTAGTACTTGGATGGGCGACCACCAGGGAATACCAGGTGCTGTAGACACCTGGAGTAGGAACTGGCAAGCCACTCCAGTACTCCTGCCAAGAAAACTCCATGGACATGGAGTCACGTAGAGTCGGTCACGACTGTAACGACACAACACACACACACACCTTCTTTCAAGATCATCTGTGTGCACCACCAGATCCTCTCCAGCAAGGCTCCTCCAGATGGCCCCTCCACAGGAGGCCAGGAAATCACCTGTGAGAAGTCAGGCCTTCTGCAGGACCAGTCCCCATTGGACTGCATCTGGCCCCCTCCCCTCCCACCACCATTAGGAGGATGCTGAAGATGCTGCCCTTCAGAGAGGCCTTTCAGTGAAATCCTGCTTGATTTTCTCTACCTTGTGCTCTGTCCCTTTAGTATGGAAATGTTATGCCATCTTGGTTGGATGGCTGATTTAACTTGATCTCTTTGCTGTTATTTTATTTTATTTTGTTGTCATTTTTAATAGTCTAGTTGATTTATTAAACTGTTAACTACCCAGGAGAGTGCTTTACACAAATGGGGTGGGGCAGTATATTAATTAAACAGGGAACCCTACAATTACTATTTTGGCACTTTTGCCTTCATTGAACAGATTGGTCATTGAGCCATAATAGCTCATCACAAAAGGAACTTTACAAGATGTGGACTGAGGCAGGCATACCTATTTTAAGGCAGCTGTTTCTTGTGATATGCAAATTGTTGCCGAGTTCTGCCCCAGGCTACTATGGTGCTATGGTAGTGGGAGAGATCCGCCAGTATGGAAAACAGTATGGGCTATGACCATAGCCACCTTGCAGGACTTATGTCCAGCCTACAGCTTAGACTGGAGCCTTGTTGCCCTTTTTCCTTAACTCATGCTGTGCTAGGGTGGTCAAGGTTTCTGTGTCTTTAATGTTTGCTTAAAACCAGAAATATTTCTGCAGGTGCAGCTTTTAATACAAGCTATACTTGTTGATATTTCCTCCCCTCCACATCTATGTATAGGCCAGGAATCCTCTCTTCTTTTTCCTCTGGTGAGTCTATATTTTGCAGTGTTGTGTTTAGTTTGATTGAGTTAGCTCAGCCTAGATATCTGGTCGGTCCCAATACAGACCCATACAAATATACCAGGTATGAATCTGTTAAAAATAACTACTTTTATTAAGCAACATACCAGGCAGAGTAGATGATTCCTTTTAATGAAAAACTAAAAAAACAAATCAAATTGTCAACTTTCAAGGAGAAAATCCCACTTCTTCAGGCTTAACACAACCCTTTCAGGGACAGTGAAGATAATTGTACACAAGAATCAAAAAATTGATACTACATGTCTCTGAAAGTTGATGTCAGTCCTCTTGAGGCTGGGGTACCCAGCCTCCTTTGCAGCAAGGAGGGTTACAGCCCTCTTTGGGGACCAAAAAGCTGCCAATTGCTCTGTGATTGCCCACCCCTTCCCCCAGCAGAGACACACTCACATTGCCTGTTTCAAAACTAAATACAATACAAATACAAAAATAGGCGACAGCTTTATGGAGCCCTAAAAGAAATCATCATGCAACATACAAGCTTTCCTTGGTTAACACACCACTTCTGTTTCGTTTTGTGGACCATCAGAAGCATTTCCTGCTGGGTCTGTATGCAAAGGACAGGCTTTCCTTGTTTACAGTTTCCTAGTAGCAGCAGATACATAAAATGGGGACGAAAATTTCGTGCACTTGACGCCTCAAGGGAATCACGATCCATGTTTCATCAGGAGTCACCCACGCCAAGCCTTCAGATTTATCTGCTATGTATTCTTAAGAGTTTGAAGAAATCTCCATTCTTTCCTGAAAAGTATATTTTACTTTGGGAAAATACCCAATGCTGTGCAAATAAGAGGACCGAGCGCGTTACTCCATTCCCTTCTGGTAGACTTAAAAAAGTGAAATGCAATTCCCATTATTCCCTTCCTTCTCGGGACTAGAGTGAAGCTCCTCGGAAATGGAAATGTCGAGATAACTCAGTCCCGCGGGAGGGACTCCCTTCCTCGCCAGAGAGAAAGAGGTCCAGATGCCACGGACAGCAGGCAGGGCGCAAACGTGGGACAATAGAGGTCTTCCCCGAGATGGTATCGCCCGAAACCCTTCATCCCAAAATGGAAGATCCCAACGGACGCCGCCGGCCTTTTCCCTTCATAACTTCAAGAGCGGCTCCCTCGCGCTTTCCATCCCGATTCCCCTCCGGCCCCTCCCCTCTGATCCCGGCCCCGCCCCTTTCGCTCGGCTCCCTCGAGGACTAAGGGGGGGGGAAGGGAGGAAAGGGAGGGTCGCCCTCCACGGGAGCTTCTCTTTGTGTGTCCGTGAGGGGCGAGGGGGGGGGGCGGGAGAGGGAGAAAAATAGGACAGCGCGCGCCGCCCTAAAGAGGTTTTATATATATATATAAAATTAAAGGAAACCAGAACTCCGTAAACTGGCCGTGCGGGCGGGCGCGCGAGACAAGAAGCGTCGAAGTCGGAGCGAGCGGGCGGGCAAGCTTTGTGAGGGAGCAGAGAGAGGTTGGGGAAGGGAAGGGAAGGGAAGGGAAAAGAAGAGGGGCGGGAAGAAAAAAAAATAAAGAGAACAAGAGGGAGCCCTCAAGAAGCGGAGCCCGTCGGGCAGCTGTCGTGGGCGGGCTTGGGGGAGTGGATAACCCCGTTGTGTGTGAGGCTCGCCCGTTGGAGGCGGAGGGGGAGGGGGGGGGGAGGGGGGAGGGAAGAGCGAGCAGGAAGCGCCCGCTCAGGAGACAAACGGCGCCCGCCGTGCGCGAGATCCCTGCCCGCCTCAGGTAGTGCAGGTCGGGGAGGGAGGGAGGGCTGGAAAGTTTTGTTCGGTTATTTTGAGGGGCGTGCGCGCGCGCGCGCTGGGGTGGCGGTGTGTGTGTGTGTGTGTGTGTGTGTGTGTGTGTGTGTGTGTGTGTGTGTGTGTGTGTGTGTGTGTGTGTGTGTGTGGTGGGGGAGAGCGGCGAAATAAAGCGAGGTTCGCGCGCACGGCCGTGGAGGGAGGGGGGGCGAAAAGAAAGGTAAAACAAAACAAGGCAGGAATGAGAGGGGAGAGGGTTTGGCGGCGGCGGCGGCGGCTCTTTTGTGAGCTTTCCAAGCAAGCCGGGTCTCCCTCGGAGACTCTTTTCTCCTCCTGCACCTTCCCAGCCCGCCGGAGGAGAGAGAGAGAGAGAGAGAGACTCTGCCTCCGTTTCAGGAGGAAGCTTCACGTTTGGGCCGGAATTGTTCGCATTCCTGGCTGGCGAGATTGAAGCGGGGCCGAGATTTCCAGCGGGGGAAGGCGGCGGAGGCGTGGGGGTGGTAGAAAAAAAAAAGAGAGAGAGAGAGAATCCTAATAGTGGAGTCCACGTAGGCTGGTCTTCGTCTGTCTGCCCGGTCTGCGATTCACCCCCCCCTTCCCTTCCATCCGTCCCTCCGTCCCTCCCTGAGGAATTAGAGCCAGAGAGATGATGGGCCTTCAAGGAAGTGGCGAGGTCTACGTGCGGGTCCTGTGTCTCTTGGAACGAGAAGGGTCTCCTTTGGGTCTTCGGGTTGGCTTTCGAAGCAAAAAGAAACTTTTTCTAGCGTCCGGAGAGTTTCATTTTTTATTTTTCTCTTGGAAAAAATGCCCAGGATGAAAGCCTGCCTGGAAGTCGCATCCTCAGCCCTGGAAGCCTTTCCCTTTAATCCCGGACAAGGAAGAGCTGGCTGGCTGTTGTTCAGTTGGCAGAGGAGAAAAGAGATGCCTTAACTTTCTCATCGTTAAAATCGTGTTTGGTTTCTCTTGGAGTAGGTCCCCCCCATATATTTATGGAGACCAGCCTCAGCAGTGTAATCATGTTGGAGAGCAAGCCCCCTGAGGTTTGATTTATGTGGAGTTCTGCAACTCACAAGCTGAATTTAGCTTCTTTTTCTTGGTCTTCCTCTTCTCATTTGGCTCTCAGAGCCCAATTGAGATTAAAGTATGGAATTCCATTTGAGACAGGACTGAAATATTTGGCATCCATGAATTAAGTCCTTAGCTCACTAACTGCTTTTTTCTCTCTTCAGACAGCTTCTTGATAGAAGTGGATCAGCTGTTGGAAGTCAGTCTCCCATTTTTTCTGGAGTGCCATCATCCCTCTGTGTGTTCTGCTCTCTTCCCACAACTCTCTTCAGTGCTGGCACAGAAGAATAAGTTGGCTAGAGGCGTCTTACAGTCTCATTCTCTCTGCAGCCTATAATAGGCTTGTGTCCAGGCATTGTGGGGACAGCTGCTTGTATCTACTCATACAGGAGTGAAGGCTCACCTCTTTTGACAATGATGAAGACTGAAGGCAAAGGAGAAAGGACTTTAAGAAGTGCTTCTCCACACAGAAATGCCTATAAAGCTGATTTTCATGCCATTAAATGCAGTTTTGATTCAGTGAACACTGATAATGCTTCGAACAAATCTGGTCCTCAGCAAAAGTTGACCAGTTCATCTAGTGGAGGAAATACAGACTCACATGTTCGGGGCAGAGCTGTCACCTATGGCAACAGAGTGCACAAGATCAAGAACATGTTCATGCAGATGGGTGGCTCTTCTACTCCGCCTTTTGAGAATAGCCCATCTTCTGAACTCAAAATAATTGCCAAGACAGTTTCAACTGATAATACACCTCCATCTCCCAGTAGCCCATCATTCCTGTCAGTTCAGAAAAATAACCTGCTCAATAGTGCCTCGGTCCCTTTCAGTAGTCCCCACGATTCTTTACCTTCTGCTTCATTTACTGACAAGATTATTTGTAGTAGTGATGAAGGAAATCTAGACAAAGCTGCTCTGGCAGAGAAGTTTTCTGAGACTAGGAAAATATTTGAAAGGAACAGTAAAAAGCCAGGCTCAGTAGACAGAGGTGCTCTTAAAAATGAAAAGACTGAAGACAGGAGGAGACATGGCTCCACTTCTTCTGACTGTAGCAGTGTAGTAGATCATGTTAGTTTTAATACTGATATAAGCTCTCAAGTCTCCACTGACAAAGCAGAGAGTAATGGAAGCAGTGAGCACAAGTTACAGCACTCCAGTGGTAGCAGTAGATCCTTATCACTGAATGCTGGACCCATTTCTAGAAGACTGGAGAGTTTCTTAGCTGACAGTGACAGTGAGGAACCAAAAGACATTCTGAAAAGTGAAGGTGCTGCAGATTCTGTTCAGATAGGGTTGTGTAGTTGGGAATCACCAGTGCTTAAAGAAGAATTGTGCCTAAAACAGAATTATACTGTGGGGGCCCCTGCCCTTTTGAGCAGCAAAAGGGATGAGCTACATAAGGCTATAGAAGAAATACCTAAAAATGATCAAGTGACATCTGAAGAGGATCTGCAATCTGCAGTTACCACACCCACAAAAATAGATAGAGCCCCCATTAAAATTTCCCAGGTAGAAGTAGTTAGAGCAGAACTGATTATGGTACAGAATAAAGGTTTAGGGGATAATAGTGAAATTGTGGGAGAAGTTAATGTTTTGCAAAAGGAGAAACCACTGCAATTCCAAAGTTGGAAAAGGGAAGAGAAGGATGTCTCGCTGGAGGCAATGAAAGAGGAAATGGAGAAGCTTAGCGTGTCCAATGAAATCAGTCAGGAAGGAGCAAAAGAGATAATATATTTGGAGGAAGTTCAAATGGGAGAACAAGATCATGTAGAACAAGTTAAGGAAAGTGAAGATGAGGAAGGTCAAGAAGTAGATTTAAGAGATAGTAATGGCTTTTTTTCAAATGCCTTTGGGATAGAGAATGCAGCTTTTGATGACGACAGAGAAACAGAGTCAAACAGTCAGGGTCCTGAAGGACAACAGACTCAAGCAGAGGATGAATATAACTATGGTAGTGATTATGAGGAGTATCCTGGGCTTTCTGAGGAAGAAGAACCCAGTCCAGAGAGAAAAGTGAAGTTTTCCACAGCCCCTATTAAGGTAAAGCATCACAAATACATTTATTTTTCTTTCAAAATACACATCAATGTTTGCTTTCCAGAAACTTGTATGTTATATGGTATGATTGTCACTGCTGGTTTTAGTAACATCCACCCTCTTAATACTTAACCATTCCCTGTTGATAGCAAGTTGAGCCTTTTGCACTGTGTCAGTATTAAAATAGGATTTGGTTCTGATTGAGATCCTTCTCAAATTTCAGTTCTATTCTCCTTTTCTTTCTCCTTCTATCTTCCATCATTTTGACTGTTCTTTCTGACCCCTCTGTCATCCTTTAGTTGCTTGCATCTTCTGCAATCTTGTCTTTCTGTTCTTGACTGTCTTCTCCCATCTATCTACGCTGTTTTGCTAGTGCATTCTCTTTCACTATGTTACTTCTATCCTTTTCAGTTGTACATTGTGACAGCAGTGTGGCAGTTGAGGAGATTGTAGAACCAGTGGGTGGTACATTAAATAACATTAGAGTTGTCAAAGGGGGTGGGGGAGCAACAAAAAGAAAGCCATTATAAGTAGGAAATCTAGTGTAGTTAATACTTGCTGTATCTGTTGGCTCTTCCTTAGCTTGACACACATGTGATCAGAAACCACTCGCTTTTGCTATTGGTAGGGTTTCGAGATAACATTCCTCCAATTAGATTCTAAAGCATGCACTATTAGAGCCATTGTGATATAGTGGATAGAGTGTTGGACTAGGATGCAGAAGAACAGAGTTCAAATTGCTGCTCAGCTATAGAAGCTCATGGAGCGAGTGGGGCGATGGTAATCTACTTACTGGTACTTCTTGAACATCTCACATATCTTGAAAACCACATTAGAGCCTGTATCAATAAGAACTGACTTGAAGGCACCTAACATGACCAGATTCTATGTAAGATGTTCTTATATACTAGTGCAGGGTTCCTCAACCTAAGGCCCGGGGCCCAGATGCGGCCCCCAGGGTCTTGAATCCAGCCCCCAGGACCAATTGCAGACCCCCACCTAGCCCCTGCTTCGTGAGCATGCCAGCCTCTGCAGCTGCTTCTAATGCTGAGGCAATTCAAAGCGGTGGGCTGTGTCGCTTCCCCCACTCCCTCCACCCACTGCCCAGATGACTGGCACGCTGGCTAGTGGAGCAGTTCAAAGTGGGACAGCCACGGCAAGGTCCCCTGTTCCCTCCCACCTGCCGCCCAGCTGGTTGGGGCACCAGCTGCAGCCAAGTGGGGCAATTTAAAACGTGAGGGCTGTGGCAAGGTCTCCCACTCCCTCCATGACCCCAAGGCCCCGCCCCTGCTCCTCCACCCCACCCACCTGCCTTCCTTGTGTGGCCGCCACCTGCGTTATTATGATTGTGATAAAGGAAGGGGGCAGGCGGAGGCAGTGCCAGCCAGCCTTCCCAGCCACAGCAGTGGGCTGATGGAGGGATGGACGGCAGGCAATCGAGGGGAAACTGAGTTACTTCCTGCCCACCCAGCCCCCTCCAAACTGCTGCCTTGCTCCGTGGAGTGAGGGAGGGTAGGAGGGAGCCAGAGGCTGAGGCCGCCACCACCACCACTGGGTTAGACAGCAGCAAGAAGAGGTGGCGGAGAAAGAAGGGAAGGGAAGGCTAACGGTGGCCCGGGCTGGTTCCTGGGAGGCTGGCAGGTTGTCATTTATCCCTAGTTGGTGATGGGTGGGCTGGTGAGCCAATAGAACACCGCAGCCTGGCTGGACTTGGTGGCTTTGGTCAGGTCTTCCTGCCTCCCCTCCCTCCTTCCCCGCCGTTGCTCCCTCCCTCCCTCTCTTGCAGTGCACCAAGTCAAGCCGGGTCGGGCCAGGCCAAAAGAGGAGGCAGCTTTCCCTCCAGGGCGCAGCGAGGCCATGATGTCCAGAGACGTCACTTGCTGTGGCTGCTGCTCCTCATTCTGAGTGGCTGCCTAGAAGGTGATGAGGGGCCTGAGCTTGCCTGGCCTACCACCTCCTTCCCAACGCAATGAAGGAAGGAAGGAGAGCCACTCCAGCTGCTGCCACTGTAGGAGGAGGAAGAGGCGCAGCAGAGGGATCCTGGCGGCGGCACCTCAGGGCGGCGATCCAGAGCAGGAGGCATTGCTGGGCCCCTGGAAATGCACTGATCATGGGCTGATCATGGGGGGGGGCTCCACCCACTTGCCCCTCCCTCCCCTTTTTGCCATTTTGGCTTTTATTTTTTTGACTATGGTTCGGCCCCTAGTGATGTCTGGGTGGTGGTGGACTGGCCCGCTGTTTGAAAACTTTGAGGACCCCTGTACTAGTGGCTAGTTTGTGGAAATTGTAACCTACACAGACCACTTATTTGAAAGTAAATACCTAGGCATTTACATAGATTACTCTTTCTGGTTGAACCAATTAGGAGTAGTATGGATCTTTAGGAAAAACAAGCAGTATCCACAAATCATACTAAACCATGGGTGAAGAGTGTAGAAATTCTTGTGCCAGTCAGATTGACAACCATACGTATTTTCAGATATGCCTACTTCAGACTGTGATTTACAAGGAGGCTTGCTTAAAATAACCTTGATAAATAGTAACATACATGCACAAACATCATTTTAGAGTTGGATGAGACCAAAAGCTGCTTTTAATTAAAAGCAGAACAAACCCAAAAGAGGAGAAAGGAGGATGGGTTGTGTGTAGCTGAAACTTACTGCGATGTTTTCCCCTGTGCTCATATGATAGTTTAGTATGATTGTCAGTGCTTTAGAGAGAATTAGAGAAGGAACTGTTATGAAGCCACATTTGTTAAAAGTTCAAGTTATATTATGCAAACACATAATAACATAATGTCATGACATAAACAATTTGTGGCAGACAGTGGTGTAAACCAAGCTTTCCTTTGTTATTTCTGTCAAGTGTGATTCTTACGACTTCCCAGAAGAACTAGTGGATGTTGAATTATGTTTCAAGAGTGTTCCAGGTCTGTTGGAGCCTGAAACTTTACATTTCAATAATTTTAGTAGGTATGAAGATAAGCTTATTGATGTTATCATTGCTATTTATGACATCATCAGCCTTACGCAGTATAAAGTAAAGCAGCAGGATTCCCACCACTGTATCTCATAACACTTGGCCCATATAAACAGCTTTCACTGTGCTAATTGCCTGTTTAGAACCAGGTAAATGAACAGTATGTTTACATTCTCACATCTAAATAGGTAATTGTCATTATCAGAATTGACTGTGGGTGGAAATAGAGGTGGTGTGTCACGGATGGAGGCTTTTATATTTAATCTTAAAAGAGCCCGTGCCAAATCTCTTTTGTTTAATATTTGGCTAAAATTTCTTTTTCTTTCTGAGGGCTTGGCTCCTCAGATCTGTTTGGATACTTGTCAGTCGAAATGGAAAGGGTTCTTAGAGAATGAAGGTCTGCATTTGGGTTTCTCATTAAATCATGTTATATCCTTGGGCTACAATAGTACAAAAGCAGCTATCCAGCAAACGATCTGGGATAGATGCATTTGTTTTGACCGACCAAATGTTTTCACTTTGCTTCTTAAAGAGATTTTTTAGGTTTTGCGTACTTTAATTTTAGGGGAAATAGTTAATCCCCATTGCATCTGATACATAATCAGATGTGACTTGCTTTTTTTGGTCTCTTTCCCTCCCATCTTTTGTGAGTGTTGCTGAAGTTTTATTGCATATTTATGCTAGCATAACCCTATCAGTGTAAATTTAAATTGTGAATTGTTGCAGGTTAAGAAATCAGGGTGGGTTGGCATGTGACAGCAAGTGTGCTTGGCTAGCTTGACTTCTTAACTGAGTATGAAACAAATCTTAAAAGTCATTATTAAGTGAGAATGCCACACAAGCAACAACTTGTGCCCAGCAAGCAAACCCTCTCATTATTTTAGGGCCATATATAAATATTTGCCATGCAAACCTACTCTTATTATTTCTGAGGAGGTGGACTTGTCCACAGAAGCTCAAATTAAAATATGACAGTTAGTGTTTAAGATGCCACCTTTTATATATATGCTTCTATTTTGTTTTGTTTCTTGCCTGATATAGTATCCGTGCACAGTTTAACACAGCTACCTCTTCTGACACTATACTTAATTTGTGGCATTTTGCCAATTATAGTACTATATTCCAGTGGTGTAACTAACAGGCTCTTAACTGATGCTATGATTAATTAAAACAGTTTTCCTTCTTAAGTATTTGCAACAAGAGTTACCTCAAACCTTTGTTGAGATGGAATTTTTATCAGGGTTACTCATGTTTAGTGTAAGTGAAGATACCACATGTAATCAGTGATTATGGGGAATAAGGAAAAGGAGATAGGAATCTAAGCTGAAAGGGGAAATCAGATAATAGCATCACAGATGTTACATTGCTTTGGGGCAGATTTGTAAATGTTCTACTTCTGTCAGTGCTATATACAAATGTTCAGTTTATAGAAAACTTTCTACAAATGCTCTAGTTTATGAATCTGTCAGGTACAATATCTGACTATTCGAGTAAATCATTTATTGAATTAAACGATCTATCTGAAATTATCAATCCCATAATGGAGATTACAGTAACCCCCCGGTCTATCGCGGGGGTTAGGGACTGACCCAACCCACAATCATTGAAAATCCGTAATAGGCGGATGCAGGTCGGGTCGGGCTGGGAGCGCGCACACAATTTTTAAAATGTCTTTAAGCCACAGAGCTAGCTTGGCCCCGCTGCTTAAAGACATTTTAAACATCGCTCACCCCTTCCCCATGCAGAGTTGGGTTCAGGGGAGCAGTGTGCAATGTTTAAAATGACTTTCAGCAAGGGAGTCAAGTGCTTGTCTCTCTTGCTGAAAGTCATTTTAAACATCGTGCTCCGCTCCCCTGCACCCTGCATAAAATGGAATGTGGGTCACAATATCCAGAATACAATATTTATTCTGAGTACTGTATCTGGTTAGCATAACAATAACAAATCACATTATTTTTTTTCTATTATAAAGAAACAGGGTTAATGTTATAAACATATATGGTGCAGTGGTCCTCCACCCTTTCACGGTCCATATACTGTGGTTCTGCTAGATTGCGGGACCGCAGTACAGTGACCCCCCGCCATTTCGCAGTTCCAGCATTGCAGTCCCACTACATCGCGGGACCGCAGTACTGGAACCGTGGGGGGGGGCGGCAGCGGGGGGCAGCCGGGTTGCTCCGTGCGGCCCTCCCGCACACCCCAGAGAAGCCTCAGGCGGATCTCTCTCGCCCCCCCAGGCCCCTCTGGGAGGCCTTGAAGCCGTGGGGGGTGGGGGGAGTGATCCGATTGCTCTCCGCGTCCCCCGCCTCTTCTGGGAAACCGTGGAGCTGGGTGGGGGGCTGCCGGGAGCGATCCGATCGCTCTCCGTGGCCCTCCCACCCGGTTCCGCGCCCCCCGCCCCTTCTGGGAGGCCACGGAGGCAGGCGGGGGTGCTGCCGGGAGCGACCCGATTGCTCCCGGCGGCCCTCCCGCCCAGCTGCGCGGCTCACCTGCCCCTTCGGGCAGGCCCTCGCATCCGCCCGGACCGCGGCGGGGACGGACGGTGTCCTTCCACGCAGCCGCCCCGGGTAACTACGGAGGGCCTCGCAGCTGCCCGGGACCGCTGCGGGGATGGACGGCGTCCCTCCCTGCAGCCGCCCTGGGTGACTATGAAGGGTCTCGCAGACGCACGGGGGCAGGGGCGGGGGGCGATAGGATCGCCCCCTCACCCCCAGCCCCCCCACCCGCTTTCACATATCGCGGATTTTCATGGATCGCGGGTGGGGTGGGCCCCTAACCCCCGCGATCGGTGGGGGGTTACTGTATCCCGAAAGGGCTTTGGGGGAGGTTTTAAAAGCTGGGGCTTTTTAAACCTCCCCCCTTCCCCAAGCCCCAGGCTCCAACTGATTTGCGCTGGGGTGGGAAAACAAGGTTTTTCTCCCCCACCTGGCTCCCTTCCTGAAACCATTTTAAACATCGCACACCGCTTCCCAGGACCTGGGGGTATGTGTGCGGGGGAGTGGCATGCAATGTTTAAAATGAGTTTCAGCAATGGAGCCAAGCAGTTGGCTCTGTTTCTAAAAGCATTTTAAACATTGCACGCAGATCCCCGGCACCCCAGGGGGTTGAGGAGAACCAGAACCATGATGCCTTCATGGAGGCAAGCCCCAGGCTCCAGCTGATTGGCGATGGGGTGGGGGAGGAAAACCTTCCCCCCAGCGCCAATCAGCTGGAGACCGGGGCTTGGAGAAGGGAGGACGTTTTAAAAAGCCCCGGTTTTTAAACCTTCCCTCCCTCAAGCCCTTTTTGGGTACTGCAGTCCCATGATATAGCGGGACTGCAGTGTATGAACCGTGAAGGGGCAGGGGACCCCTGTACCATATATGTTTATAACATTAACCCTGTTTCTTTATAACAGAAAAATAATGTGACACACAAACAACCAATCAGTTACCTTGTTCTGCGCCCGCATGGAGCTGAGCTCCAAGGAAGCAGGCTCCAACGTCATCTTTGCTTCTCCGTGGTGCTGGCCAATCATGAGCTGTGCAGGGACAGGCATCATCCCGCCTCCCTATCTGATTGGCCAGCACAACAGAGAAGCAAAGATGATGTCAGAGCCTGCTTCCTTGTTGGAGCTCAGCTCCATGCGAGCGCAGAACAAGGTAAGTGATTGGCTGTTTGTGTGTCAGAGGCTTCCGAACACCACCTGGGCTTGTGCGGGCCATCCCTAGTTTCCAATATAAATTACTGCCTTACTGAACCAAAGCAGCACTGGTAACTGTTTTTATATATATACAGTGCTACCTTGTATAAAGGAATTAATTTGTTCCAAATGAAATTATGTTAAGCAAATTTTCCTTCATACAAATTTCCCACAGGAATGCATTGAAAACAGAGTGATCCCATTTTTATGTTGTACAGATTCACTCCATAGGCGATTATGTTAAGCAAATTTCCCCTATCTCCGGAATTTTTTATGTTGTACAAATTTTATGTTATACAAACCATTTGTTATACAAGGGTCCACTGTACGTCCAGCTTTCCCTTGCTACCTGCTGAGGAGGAGGAGGCAGAAGAGGATGTTCAGTTAGAGTCCCTCCCTATCTTTTTCTCTGCAGTCAAGTGCTATGTCACTTGGCTGGTAAGTCAGTGAGGTGCCCTGCTACTTGGTAATACTGTAAATGATATCCAGCTTTCTCCAGCTCCCCATAGAAGGGGGAAACAAAACAAAACAGGAGGTGGATTTCCCCCCCCTTTTTTTTCTCCTTTACAGTCTAGCACTGTGTCACTTAAGTGACAAATCAGTGAAGTAACATGTTACTTAACCAGTACCCTTTTTGGTAAGTTTGGTTTTTCCCAATTTGCCATGGAGAGGGAAATAAGGTGAGAAATAGGGTTATGGAAACTAAGAAGGAGAAATTGACTCAATAGGGTTGCATTAAGGTGCAGTGTTTTTTGCTGTCCCTAAGCAACCTGGTCTTTGCATGTGGATACAAAGATATATTTTGGAGAAGGTAGCCATGTTAGTCTGTGAAAGAATTCCAGACAAAAATCAGAGCAAAATAAAACAAAAGACAAAAAACGCAGCACCTTAAAGACTAACTTTCATATTGTAATGTCAGAATGAATTTTCAAGCAACTCTGTTTAGCCCAATCAAGCCTGGTATTTTCTGTATCTAGTATCGCCTGGAATCATTAGTGTGACTTGGATGAGCCTATGTTTAAATTAATAGAAGTTCCATTTATATTACAGAATACTATTGCCTTAATTATTAATTGAGGTCTTAACTACTAGTCATGACAGAGCAAGATGGAAGTAGAAATGCTGTAAAAGTTAAAGGTTCCCCCCGCACATGCATGCTAGTCATGTCCAAGCCTAGGGGTGGTGCTCATCTCCATATTTAAGCCGAAGAGCTAGTGTTGTGCAAGTCCATGGCCATGGTACCAGCATGGCTGCAAGGAAACACGGTTTTACCTTCCCGCTTTTTAAAGTGGGACCTATTTATCTACTTGCATTTACATGTTTTCAAACTGCTAGGTTGGCAGGAACTGGGGTTAACAGCGGGAGCTCACTCCGCTGTGTGGCACCCGGGATTTCAACCGCCGGGCTGCCAACTTTGCAGCTGACAGATTTCAGTGCTCAAGCCTGCTGAGCCACCACACAGAAGTACGATTAAATCGATTAAGTTGGAATATTTGTACCATCCAAACAAACTTGCAGGTGCCATTATCGTGTATAACACTGTTTTATTGAAAAATGATTGTCACGAGATGAAGGACTAAGAAGGAAAGTTGTTTTTCTCACTAGACTAAAAGCAGAGTGTTCAAAATTTAATATTGTCTTAGTGAACTTCCTTCCAATTGGCAAATAATACATGAGAAATATACCTTCTATTTATATACATAAATCTGTATATCACATGTTAAACTTTCAAAGGTTTGCAATCAGACAATACAGACCTTGATAATGCTGTAACTTTCAGACATATTTGTGGTGAACTGTAGTTATTCATGCCGCTTTTAAACTAAACAGAATTAGTGTGAGAGCTACAGTGTACCCTCGTATAACAAGCGGTTTGTTTAACAGAAAATCTGCTTAAAGGAAAAAATTTCCGGAAATAGAGGGAAATCGCTTAATACAATTGCCTATGCGGCAAATCTGTACAACAGAAAAATGGTCGCGATTAGGAATTAATCTGTTTTCAATGCATTCCTATGGGAAATTTGTACAAAGGAAAATTTGCTTAACAGAATTTCATTTGGAACAAATTAGTTCCTTTATACAAGTTACAACCGTATCTTGCTCTGTTTTTGGCTGGTTGGTTTCCTGTCTCACAATGGCTTTGAGCTGTGGTGGGTGTTTCTTTTTCTTTTCTTTTCTTTTCTTTTTTTGGGGGGGGGAACTATGATCATGTCATCCTAGTGAGTATGAATGTGTATACAAGGATGGATGCTCTCCTGACCCTGTAGTCGTCTGTGTTGTTTGGCTTTCTCCATTTCTGCACGCAACCAAGCAGGAGCCTTAAAATAAATCCATAGTATGGTAAAAAGGATTTTGGAGCCATGCAACCATTAAAACAAACAAAGCCAACCAGGAGCCTTGTGCTTCGAAGGGCCAATAGAGATGATGGTTGTAAGCAGGGGGGGAGGGACCCACACCATGCAGCTCTTTGTTTGAATCGGTCTGTTTAGTCCAGCACCAACGGACCACGCTGCTCTCTGCCTTTCATGAAGAAAACCTGGCATCCATCTTGCCAGATGAACTTTTAAGAACTCTCTCCTGGCAAATTACATCCCTTGCCATGTTTGGAATTTTATAACCGTTTTGAAAAAGAGGGCTTGTGTTCTCGAAAGCTCAGCAACTTTTTTTTATTTTTCTCCTAGCAACCTATGAAGGTATCACCCATAGTATGGTGGAGACTTGATTACCTCAGCTCACTTCCGTACCATCCATGTGACTGGGCAGCTGCATGTCATAGCAACCTGATTAGATGTGATGAAGGGAAAAAGGAATGAAAGGGCAGAATGGCAGTATGTGAGGCACTGTTTTCACCACCACAACCACAGTATGAGTGAGGGAGAGAGAATGACATCCTTAGGCGTCCACTTTTCTGGTCATTATTACCTGAAAACCAACACAAAGTCTTATCTTATAGTTCAGTGGTTCTCAACCTTCCTAATGCCACAGCCCTTTAATACAGTTCCTCATGTTGTGGTGACCCCCAACCATAAAATTATTTTCATTGCTACTTCATAACTGTAGATTAAATGAAGTTTGAGAGCACCACACCCTTGTTTACTCCTGAGTATCCCCCGTTCCAACAAGGCTGCCTGGAGCCCAACAGGGGAAAGACAGGGAACTAATGAGGCAAGGGATAAAACAGCCTCAAATATGTATTTGACCCTTCTGGGGGAGTGGTGGGTCCTTCTTTACTCCTGAGGAATCCCTTCCTGAAGCCCAGTGCTTCCCTCCCTGCGACAGTTCCTCCCTACTCACAATGGGACAGGCAGGGCTTAGCACCCAAGGCAAGGCTTCTGTAGTGCAGGGATTGCATGTGCATGTCTGCACCCAAGGAGCCGGACTCTTTCTCTCTCTCTCTCTCTCTCTCTCTCTCTCTCTCTCTCTCTCTCTCTCTCTCTCTCTCTCTCTCTCTCTCTAGTGCAGGGAGAGAGAGAGATTGCTGGACTTTTTTGGATCCGTGTTCCTTCTCACCTGGTTTTCTCCTTCCTGCGTGTGGGTGTCTCCCAAAGTCAAAATGACGGGCCCAGGAGGCGTCACCCATGAGGAAGAAGTGAAAGTGACCCAGGCAGAGAGGTGGTGCAAACCTGTGCACAGGCAGTTGACACAACGTGACCAAGACCAGGGCCAAGCCAGAAAGGCAGTGCCAAGCAAGGACTTGGGGATTGCATGTCAGCGAGCGATTCCGAGGAGGAGGAAAGGCGCCAGATTTCCAGAGGAGGAGGAGGGGAGGGAAATGGCGGAAAGTCTTTGGACAGACAGAAAGAGCGGAAAGGTTACATAGGCGGGTAGTGGGGAGGTGCGGGGCAGCACCTGGGGTCCCCTGGCCGGCCCAGAGGAGCGATGCCCCAGCTGCCTGCCCTGGTTCCTCCCGGGTGGCTGCCTCTGGCCCCGGGCACATCCTCTCTCCATGGGATGGAGTGGCGGCAGGCTTCTCCTCTGGTCACACCTCAGGGGCCTAATCCTGCTGCTGCTGTGATTGAAGCTGGGGCACAGTTCCTAAGACCATCAGAAATACCTTCTAATTTTTGTCACAGCTGCATATGGTTCTCTTCCATGTGGTGTGCTTGCAAGTGACTTCTCTCCCCAGTGAATTACAACATACCCAGAAGAAATATGGTAGTGATGGGTGAGCAAGGGTGGAAATGCGACACATGTGCCCCAACACTACCTTTTTCCCTGTGGGCACTGGGCACCCTGCAGGAGCTGGACTTACGTTGCAAAAACCCACTGCTGCCAAAGACAGGGAAAGCCAGCTGCAACACAAGGCTCCCATGGAATGCAGTTAAAAAAACAGTTAATCCATCACCTCTGGAATTGATTAATTGGTTTTCAATGCATTCCTATGTTAAACTGCATTCCGGTTATGATTTTTTCATAATACGAAAAGTCCCTGAGAACGAATTAATTTCGTATCATGAGGTATCACTGTATTTGTTCCTTAAGATGCAATGAAACAATGAAAGTAAGTTGGAGAAAAGATAAATAAGTTAAATAAGCAACCAGGAAATAGAATTTCAATGTCATTCACAGTTCTTTTGGTTGCTGCTATTTACAGTGATGCCTTGAATTATGAAATTAATCCGTTCCAACAGATCTTTCATAATTCAAAATTTCCGTCATTCAAAACGCGGTGTCCCATAGGAATGCTTATGAAGGAGATGGATTACATTAGGCTTTCAATACATTCCTATTGGAAGCCTGTGGGAACCCAGCAAAGCAGAGGAAGAGCTTCCCCTGCTTTGCTGGGTTGCCCTCAATGAGCTGTCAAAATCAAGCTGTGTGGCAGTGGTGAGCGGTGGCCAGTGGCTTTACTCCTGCTGCCTGGTCTTGCTGCAGCCATTTGGCAGAAGCCAGGAGTGAAGCTAGGGCAGGATTGAAGCCATTGCCCTCCTCCCACCACCACACAGCTGATTTTGGCAGCTCAGCAAGATTGGGTCCTCCCATTCTTAGCTGAGTGAGAGTCAGGCGTGTGGGAGTT
Source organism: Phrynocephalus forsythii (assembly GCA_029282475.1). Classification (NCBI taxonomy): domain Eukaryota; kingdom Metazoa; phylum Chordata; class Lepidosauria; order Squamata; family Agamidae; genus Phrynocephalus; species Phrynocephalus forsythii. Next base: position 41,480,904 of record JAPFRF010000001.1, read on the forward strand.
TGCTGAAAAGTTCAGAGGCAAACTGATCTTGGTTGCAGGAAGGAGAACAAAGAAAGCACACACACGAGGGGGGGGAGATGCTGTTTCCCAGAGCCAGCTGAGAACAGAAACAGACAAAGAAGATCTGACATGTCCATCTCAGAAGCCCCGTTTTTATTGAGCTATCTAATGTTGATGAATACACATTGCATCACTAATGAAAACATTGCTTCTAATAGGGAACAAGTGCCCTTTAGCCTTTTGTCCTGCCTCAAAGCAAAGGTGACTTCCCTTTAGGGATGCAACATGGCGAAGTTGGGATGGTGTGCCTTCACTGAAACCCTTCCAAGAAACATACCAGTCGAAGAAAGGTTCCCACTCAGGTAGTTGATGAAGTCACCATACGCCCGACCCTCTCCTGACTTAGAACGGACAGACCTGATCTTCCTGGCTCCCTCGACATTGGGGAATAGCAAGACTCTGCTTTTCAAAGATCCCCACACGTCATGCAAATACCAGGCAGACACCCTAGCAATCGAGGCAGCCGGATTAGCAAGCAGGTAGTGGGGGTCCAAAGGCTGCCCACCTACTGGGCATGAAAAATTTGAATTAGGAAGGGAAATCTGCCAGGCTGGGGACCTGTCAAAATCATCTGGCTGTAGGCACACCCTATAGCCAAGTGATTTTGATAGGTCTGGATTTCCCTTTGCAATTCAAATTTTTCACAGTTCAAGGCATTCGTAAATCAAGGCATCACTGTATTATTATTCCAATGTTGTAAATGTCTTACATCCTATCTAGATATCCCTTCATTTCCCCATTTTTTTCGTATAAAAGGAAGTAAACAATTTGGATTATATACTATTTGGATTATATACTAATTTGAATATCTGGATTATAAAAGGAAACTAAATTTTGCAATAAATAACTAGGTTTTTTTATAAGTTGAAAATTATTGTTATTCCTTCTCCATGGTATTTTGCGCATATTTGTTGCAGAATTGAGATTTTCTTTACAGAATATAAACACTCAGTTATGATTAATGAGGTTGCAAAGGGACGTGAAAAACAAGGGCTTGAAATTAGTTTTTAAATGGAACTGATATATTGGTTTTTAGGAGGGTTGGATCTAGTAAACTTCCATAAAGAAACAATTGTTGTAAATGATTTTGTTTTCACAGGTATTCAGTACTTACTCAAATGAAGACTATGATAGACGCAATGAAGAAGTTGACCCTGTGGCAGCATCTGCGGAGTATGAACTTGAGAAGAGGGTGGAAAAAATGGAGGTCTTTCCTGTGGATATTGAGAAAGGTACAATGTGTTCTCTTACCTGGAAGTAAGCCCCACTGAAAGTGGTGAGACATATGTAGGACTGTAGTTCAGTATAAGGAATTACAATATGTTCTTAGGTTAGAATAAAATTGCTTCCTAACTGTATGATATCCTCAGGACTTAATAGATTTGAAACTTCTATCCAAACAGTTAAGATAAATAATTTTAAAAACAGAAGATTTGTACAGTATAAAGTCCTGGTAGAAAATACATTTAATCGTCATAATGACATTGCTTTCATAAAGAATTGATAAATAGTTCTGTTTTCAATTATCATAGTTGTAAATGGAATTCATTATTGAAAAACTCAGTTTAAGCTGTAGCATTTTCATGTACAGCATAACAAAGAGCTTTTAACTGTAAAACTAGCTTTTAAAATGCATGACCTTTTGTTTTTGTGAACTTTGTAGGGGACAGTGGTTTAGGTATCAGTATAATTGGAATGGGTGTCGGTGCAGATCAGGGACTGGAAAAGCTGGGAATCTTCGTGAAAACAATAACTGAAGGTGGAGCTGCTCAGAAAGATGGTCGGTAAGTTTGCATTAGTAGTGGTTGTTCTGTTCTGTATGTGTTCTACACATTTTTTTGTACTTCAGGAAAGCGAGAGCTCACTATTAGGAGCCAAGTGGTAAAAATTGATGCATTCATTACACAACTCTTTCTTATGTGTATGTCTTCTTGGTTTGCGTGCTATATGATGGGTCACAATAGCTGACACCTATTGTAATGTTGATGGAATGAGTAGCCACATTGCATACCTCTTGAATATTTCAGATTCAGGGAGGAGGACAACAGGACACTTCTGCAGTAAAAAGGAGTTTGGAGCTGTTCAATTTGGAGCCAGAGATGGGTTAGAAGTAGAAGGTTAATGCAAAAACACATGCTCTCCACGGGGGGGGGGTTTAAAAATGTCCCACTAGGTGGATTTATTTATTTATTTATTTATTATTGCATTTGTATCCCGCCAATCTTTCCAGAAGAACTCTGGGCGGCTTACAGGATAGCGACAAAGCGCAATATTCAGAATACAATATAATTTAACACAACAGAGTAAAGCAATAAAACAATTATAAACAATTTTAAAAACACAACGCACATAAGCGCCCTAGCATCGCCCTAAGAGGAGGCGAGTTACTTAGGAGCAAGTATTGATGGCGGCAAGGGGAAAAAATTAATTAATTAATGCTTGCCAAAGGCCTCGCGAAAGAGAAGCGTTTTTAAGGCTTTGCGAAAGGCCAGCAGGGACTCTGCAGAGCGCACATCACTCGGAAGGGTGTTCCAAAGTGAGGGGGCCGCCACCGAGAAGGCCCGGTTATGTGTGAGCGTCTTCCGGGCCTCTCGAGGGGTGGCGACCCGGAGCGAGTGCGCTCGCGACTGCCGAACAGGTCGGGCCGAGGTCGATCGTTGAACGATATGCTCTGACAGGTAGTCCGGGCCCAAGCCATGGAGGGTTTTATAAACTAAAACCAGGACCTTGAATCTAATCCGGGATGCAACGGGCAACCAATGCAGGCGAGCCAGGACTGGGGTGATGTGGTCGTAACGACGCACACCCGCCACCAGCCTGGCAGCCGCATTTTGTACCCACTGCAAACGCCAGAGGAGAGTCAAGGGCAACCCCATGTAGAGGGCGTTGCAGTAGTCCAGCCTCGAGATCACCAGTGCTTGGACCACAGTTCTCAGAAAGTCGCCATCCAGGTACGGGCGGATCTGGGCTATCTGGCGAAGATGGTAATAAGCGGATCTGGTCACGGCCGCCACCTGGGCTTCCAAGGTAAGCGCCGGATCCAGAACCACACCCAGATTCCACACCCTCTCCGCGAGGAGGGAAACTCCGTCCAAACAGGGAAGGGGGCCTCCATACCCAGATGGCGAGTTCCCAAAGAACATAACCTCCGTCTTCCCAGGGTTGAGATCCAATTAAGACCCAATTGAAGGGAAAATGATATCACAGTACCTAGTGTTAATGTCCTCTTGTTGTAGATGCTTCTTTTGCCTTCTTCATGCTGGAGGCGGCTCTTTTCGTGGTATCTTGTTCCATTGCAGTAAAAAGGAGTTTGGAGCCGTTCAGCTGTTAAAACAAACAAAATCAAAGCTAGTCTAAGGGTGATACCTTCATAGGCTGCTAGTATGTGGGGGGGGTAGGCAGGCCTGCCGCTGCCAGAGACCTTGGGGTGGGGTGGGGTGGGTGGGCTGGCCTGCCACCACCGAGTTTAGGGGGTGGGGGGCAGGTGGGCTAGGGAGCTGCCACCGAGCTTGGGTGGGGGGTGGGCAGGCTGGCGAGCCCCCTCTGCTGCTGCCGCTGAGGGCCTCCCTCCCTCCCTTCCTTCCTTTCTCCCTCCCTCCCTTTGTCCCCTCCTTCCTTCCTTCCTTCCTTCTTTGGTCCCCACCTTCCTTCCTTCCTTTGTCCCCTCCTTCCTTCCTTCCTTCCTTCCTTCTTTGGTCCCCACCTTCCTTCCTTCCTTCTTTGGTCCCCACCTTCCTTCCTTCCTTTCTCCCCTCCTTCCTTCCTTCCTTCCTTCCTTCCTTCTTTGGTCCCCACCTTCCTTCTTTGGTCCCCACCTTCCTTCCTACCTTCCTTATTTGATCCCCATCTTCCTTCCTTCCTTTCTCCCTCCCTCCCTTGGTCCTTCCTTCCTTCCTTCCTTCCTTCCTTTCTCCCCCCCTCCCTTCATCCCCTCCTTCCTTCCTTCCTTCCTTCCTTCCTTCCTTCCTTCCTTCCTTCCTTCCTTCCTTCTTTGGTCCCCACCAAGGTAAGCCTTAGGAAATTCAGTAGGATTTAGTTCTGAATAAGTGTGTACTGCGTTGTATTGTAAAACTGCAACCTCTCACAAAGTTAGGATGTTTAAATACCACTGACTTTAATGGAGTTTTCAGTAGCCTGGTTGTATGCAGGACTGCAACTAGTCTTTGGAAATGAAGTAATGTTCATTTAAAATAATAAGTTAGAAGAGCTTTTGGGGTTTGTAATTCTTTTTCACTATTTATGTACATAAATGTGCAATATTGAACTATTATAAAAGTGTTATTTGATATTGTTAAGGTATGTTAACACCATGCCCCTAAAGGCCTTTTAGTTTCTTTTTTCACCACTCAACTTTGTTTTCCAATTGAAATATTTGTGTCTACATCTCAACTTCTTTGGGAAGTTTTGTGAGTGCCTAAATCTGTTGTGGTATTCCAGGCTTTTTTCCTTGTTGTGCTATTTCAGGTTTATTTTTTCCCTTTCATTTCATATTTGGTTGAGGAGATATGTATGTGTCTGTCCCTTGTGAGCTCAGATACTTATAAGCACCAACTGAACGTCTGTCTGAATGTGACATGGCTATTGACACTGTCTTGCTTTTTTAAAAACTGGGATATATGCCTGTAAATGCATGTCCTTTTTACAGGAACATACTGTATAGTCATTTAAAGGCAGTCCAATAGAGATAGTCAAACATGTTTTTATTTATTATCCTTTGGATGACTGAAATAATTCAGTTCAATCAGTCATCTGATTGGTTGGGTTAAGGGTATGTTAATGGCAGCAAAGGTTAAATTGAAAGTAGTAATGAAAGAAAATGCTGTGTAAGATCCCCAATTTGAATATTGTCAAAGTAACAGCGGGAAAATATATATGAATCCCTTTTCAGCTAAGGATTTCTTTTGGGTCCTACCCATTCTGTCATCTGTACTGGAGAACAACTTTCCTAATTAAAGTTCATATTCTTCTGGCCCACAGGAACTTTCTAAACCAGAGTAAACTTGGCTTTATGGAAGATACAATACCATTTTTTAAAATAAAAAAATTGGTCTGACTTGTTATTTCTTTCCTGCCCATGAGTCAATTTTTATAAATTTTTCTTGAGTCAATCTCATATTCTATATAAAGTTTAATGTTGTTTGTTGCTTGCTTTGTAGGATTCAAGTAAATGATCAGATTGTCGAAGTCGATGGTATAAGTCTTGTAGGAGTAACACAGTTTTTTGCAGCAACTGTACTAAAAAATACAAAAGGAGTAGTCAGGTATGTGTATCTTTGGAAAGCAACTGACAGGTTTATTAACTAAGTTAAAGAGCAAATATTGAATTATTTCCCAATAGAAATATTAATGTAGAGATATGTCTGTGAAGATTCTCAGTCATCCAGGTTTGTTTAACTGGGAGTTGAGTCATGGCTACTGGACTTCTTTTTTGAGAGATAGAAACGTTTCGCTGTTCATCCAAACAGCTTCCCCGATGAAGCTGTTTGGATGAACAGCAAAACGTTTCTATCTCTCAAAAAAGAAGTCCAGTAGCCATGACTCAACTCCCAATTAATGTAGAGAGATCTTTTATATTGAATGTCAAATGGTGTTTGATGTTTCTCTCTAGGTTTTTGATTGGAAGAGAAAAACCAGGAACTCTGAGTGAAGTTGCTCGTCTCATCAGTGAGACACTGGAACAGGAGAGGTGTTTATATGAGCAGCAGTATGCGCAAGATGATACCGAACAGGTATTAGTTAAAATATATATATATAGTATAAAATATAACTCTGAATCCATATATGTGTGTATGTATCCATCTTTCAGTTTATTTTATTGATTGATTTAAAATCAATAAAATCTTGAGTCTTGAATCTACCTTTTTCTTTAAAAAGTCTCAAGGTGGCTTATTATATACAGTATATCTATTAAAAATAATAAACATAGAAACTGTGAGATAATGTTGCTATGAATTCTTACTTGGAATGTTTGTGAAGATTCTCAGCCTTCCATGTGAGTTCATCTGGACGTTGATTCATGGCAACTGTACTTCTTTGCCTGAGAGATCGGTCTTACATGAAATATGAATGTTTCTGCTTTGGGGTATTGGCTAATCAGCCTTCCCCAGGGCACTGTGACCTGTAAGGAGCTAAAGTAGGAACTTTAAAAAGTAGAAAAGGATAGCCAGGAGATTGACTCACTCTACAACTGTATCAGTTCTGTACTCTGTACATTAGATTTTGTCTGACCACGGTATGATGTAGTACTGAGAACTGCTGTGAGGATTTCGTGTTAAAATGAGGGTGATATAAGCCTTGATGACCAAAGCTAAGTAGTCTGGGATAGATATGTAACATTCATGTTCTCCCCCATCCCAGAATTCTGAGAATTCCAGCTCCCCGGGCCACACTTAAATTGTATTCACCATGAGAAAGGCTCAGCTAGAAGGCTTCATGGCCCAAAATAGGCTGAGCCTGGCCTGGGTTCCTATTATAAAAGGAAGTGGGGTTAGAAAAGGAAATGGGGTCCTTTCCTAACAGACCTTCCTGCCAAGCATTTATCCAGGTGAGCACAATTTAGGTGGAACTCCTAAATGCAGAACTGTGGGATTTGGAGTCCTTTGCAGCTGCCACCAAGAAAAAACAAATAAAAAATCTGAGAAGCACATCCTTAGTTTTGAAGGCTGGAGAATGGAGCATTCCACATTCCTCAGCTCTGCTGGGGTAGGGACCAGGACTCCTTGGGGTCCCAAACATGTCTTATTGACACCCTGTTTCTCCTGTGCTTGGTGGAAGGGCACCCAGCAAAAAGTGCTCTATCCCCTGTCTGTCATATGCAACTCTTTATCTTTTTTTCTTTGACAATTTTCTGCCACTGTTTTTTCCTGCTGCTTCTGCATTGCTTTCTGTGATTGCCAGTTTGCCTTTTTTGCTTTCCTCCTCTTGCTCCTTTGATTTGCAGGTTTCCTTTCTTGGCCAAAAAATCATATTGGGGGAAAAAGTTGTGCACCTAAGAGCAGTTGTTGCAAGTGGTTTTCTTCTTTCACTGTTTGTTGTACAACCTGGAGTGTAGTGGGTGGGCTGCTAATGAGATGGATTTGTTTGTACCGTTGCCCTTATGCCACTGAATAGGAAAATAGGATTCTTGCATACAGTATTTGCTTTATCTTTTCTGTATGCTTTCCTCTTGCTCACGGCATCATGACACACTGTCCTTCCAATTTAGGCCTTCTCTCCCCTACTTCCACTTACTGTACTTACCTGTGTTCCTGTCCTAGAATGTTCAGCTTGAACAGTCAAAGCATTTCATGCTGTGACTAATAAATTTTGCATACTGACTTTTTGGCTTTTATTTATCCTCCTTGTTTACATATATTCCATCAAAACCAGCATATATATAGTCTGGCTTTTCCCCTCTCTCCTCCCTTTGTAAATTATCTGCCTCCTTAGATGATTGCTGCAAATATGCATACTGACTGCCCTGTAGGAACTCCTTTTTTGGTTGAGTAAAGATTTGGCCTGTATTCATGAACATTGTTGATGGATAGAAACATTACAATTATTATGTATAAATGTTCAGAAAGTTTCAGCAAGTTAATTTTTAACTTCCTTGGAGCATATTGAATAAATAAAGTATGATTATTTATTGCCTTAATCAGCTAATTTTCCTGCTTTGCAAGTTAATGAATCACAGTTAAGGACTGGTTCCCTAACCATTAGAACCCTAAAAAATACAAGCTATCTTCACGTCAGGCATTTGACAGTTTTTATCTAAGGAGGAGTTCACGAGGCATTTTCTAATGGCTAGACTTGGTTCAAGGACTCAATTTGTGGACTCGTAATTAAAAGTCTCTAGATAAGCAGTCACTGCCTGTACCGGCAAGGTTTTACACACGTTTGCAGCAGCAGTTCACATACTGACCACATGTGGTGGTCATTATACGGTTAATATTATACAGTTGTATGTTTTAAAAATACAATTCAGAACTGTTCTTTCTGTGATGGGCTGTTGGTCTCCAGATGCAAGCACAAATTGTTATGACTCCCGCAGTTAAATCTGTGACTGTGTTGGGTTGATGTAGTAAGTCTTGGATCCTGACTTGATAAAATATCATTATTAATAGCCTAGGAGAGTGGATAATCATATTTCCTCCTGATTTAGTGTTGTTCCTGGTTTGATTGAAAAGATTCCAAAATAGAAAGCTGTGTTTAATTGTGGCTTTCTAGTTTGCTTATCTGCCTGCAAGAAATGAGAAGAAAAGCAAGAATGATGAGGCAACATGCACTAGCAAGCTGTTTAGGCCACATCACGATTTCTTAGGCCCCAGGTGGATATCTTCCCGTAGGTGACTGCCGTTGATAGCTTAAGTGAATTTATGTCTTCCAAAACTGTATTTAATGATTTTAAGGTGAAATGTTTATGGATTTATATGGAGATTTTTTTTTAAATAACATTTATGCAAAGAAACATTCAAAGTATAGTATTCATAAATATATTTATTTAGTATTTCTTTTGTTGTGGTAGCCATTCCTCTCTGTCAGAGGAAGCCTTTATCTGTTAAAGCACTTTATTTGGCTGTGTAATGTAGTATTTAATACCTTTCAGGATGATGATTATGAGGAAGAGGAGGATTCTTTTGAATCTCATTTACATGGAAAATCTGTGGAAGTATTTTATCTTCCTGAAAATGAAGATATTAATTTGCCATTGGACATGGATTCTTCACAGTTCCTACTGAAATTTAAAGAGGTATAGTCCATTTTCTACTGTTGGCTAAAATGACAAATAGCAATTTTAGCTTATACTGTATAGGATTCCCAGTACTAAAACCAATTCTGATCCCAGGAAGGATAGACGCACTGAATCAGATCCTAATGTAGATCCCATGGACAGGATTAGGCCTCTATCTGTTTTACTGTCAACAAGGTGGCTTATGCTAGGAAATGTTGGTAGATTGATGGTAACATGCTTCTTGAGTGAACTTTTTGAACATTGAGTGACTTCAAAATAAATTGTGTTGAGCTTCTCATGTACTGTTACTTCCTCAGGGGCCAGGTAAAAGCAAAGCAAAGTGTGCTGCTTGTATACCACCCCATAATACTTTAAAGCACTCTCTGGACAGTTTACAAATAATTATGTGGCTACATATTACCCACACAACAAGCTGTGTACACATTTTACCATTCTCAGAATGATGGAAGACTGAATGAACTTTGAGTCAGCTACCTGGGATTGAATCCTGGGTCATAAACAGTTTTGGCTTCAGTACAGTAGTTTAACCACTGTGCCTCAAGGCTGTCTATCAGGGCAATCTGTTAGGAGGACCCATATAAAACCAGTAGTCAGACAAAAGTAGATAATGGGTAGAGCTGTAGCTAATTTTGCCTCACCTGTGTCAACACAGCCATAACTGCTTTATTATTCCATCTGAAGATGTCCCTCCCCCACTTTTCCAACCCAAAAGTTTTGCAAATGAAGGGTTCTCTCCTTGGCTTTACTTAAGATGACCCTCAGTTTTTATTCGAACAATTTTAGACAACAAATATAATCTTATACACAGGAATGTGTGTGTGTGTGTGTGTGTGTGTGTGTGTGTGTGTGTGTGTGTGTGTGTGTGTGTGTGTGTGTGTGAGAGAGAGAGAGAGAGAGAGAGAGAGAGAGAGAGAGAGAGGAATATTTATGAAACAATTCTAAAAGCTCGGAGAACTAGGGAAGGGAGTTTTTAAAGGCTGGGAAGAATAAAGAGGAAAACAAACATTTTTCTGAGCAAATAGATGATGCAGAAGAACCACATTTGTACAGTATTAGGAAGTATAAGAGTTTACTTGAATGCTACTTGAATAGCTTGCAGAGAAGACTTGCTTCCGTTTTTACTTTCAGGTATGTGCATGGAGGCTTTCTCCAGACTGAATTTATTTGGGTGCCAGTGAGCATTATTCTTTGTTTTCCTTGTATGTGTATCTTAGAAATACAGTGGTGATACAAAATTAATGCATTCCAATGGGATTTTCTTATCTCAAATTTTTGTATCTTGAAATGCAGTTTCCCATAGAAATGCATAGGAAACCAATTAATCCATTCCAAGTGGGAAATCATCCCCCCGCCCGAATGCAAAAAGCAAAATAAAAGCCATGGAAACAATGGGGCTCAGCCAAGTCTCAAAAATTGTGCCATATATTTCCAGAATGGCTCCAAAATGGGCACTTCGTGCACATCATTGCAAATGGAAGCCCCAGTTCTCTTCTTCCGTTTGCAAAATGGTTCCCTGCTTGTTTGCAATCGCCGTACTGTAGTGGAAGTGGGTACAAGATGGCAGTATTGCAATTTCAAACAGAAGGGAACTATTTTGCAAACTGAATCATTTTGCAATGTGTCCTGGTAAAACTTTTTGTAACTAAAAACAACAACAACCACACCAGGGTTAAATGTTTGTATCTTGAATTTTCCCCATACCCACAGATTTCCCTTCATATGTTGATTCTTTTGTAAGTTGGGGCAATCGTAACTCGAGGTATCACAGTATTTAAAATGTAGGGCCTATTACAATCCAGTGAGTTTAAAGCAGCTATAAAGATATAATGACAAATCTTATAAAAAGAATAAAGCTGTTGTGGAACAGTAATGATGTCAGCAGCAGCAAATCACAACTCATTGAAGACTTCTTTGACACTTCCAGGATGCACACAACTCTGTTGCATGCTGTATGAATCATGTGCACCACAAATAGCCTTTAAATGTGATGACTTGTCTTTAATCAGTGGCAGCTGCTGTTTATGATGGCATCATCCACATTGGACACACAGGGCTATGGAACAGGATTTCAGCTTAAGTGTTCAAAGATCATTGTGCATTCTCTTCAACAATTTTTTTAATATCCTCTATAGCTACAGTTAAAACATGCAGTTACGGTAGCTGAAGTTAACCAGCTTAAAGAAAAGGTAAGTGGAAGTGTAAGATTATGAATATTGTTTTGTTTTATATTGATGTTTGTTAAATATCTAATATGCTCTGATCTACTAACAGCTATGCTGGAAAAAAATGAGGACCAAGTAATTTAGTTCAAGAAAAAGAGATAAGCTCGTTATTTAAGTATAATTATGTAGTGTTTTAATCTATGTACAGTACTGCCTTTTAAAGTTTTGCATGTTCCTTTTAGTGCTTTGTGATAGATACATGTGCAGATGTATTTATAACAAATATGATGCATTTATTAAATAACTTGCATAATATACTTGTGAAATGAGAAGAAGCATTTGCAGCCAAGTTAAAAGGGGAAGTGTGTGATGTGTGTTAGACAGAGAGATAGTGCATTATGTGTTTCTCATAGGCATCTCAGTTGTGCCCCATAAACACCCCAGATTTGATTCTCTATCTTACTTCATTTGGAAAACTGCATTCTTTGTGGGCAGGGGCACCTCTTCTCCCTTCCCTATTATTCATAGGAAAGTAATTGTGAAGCTTTCTGATTTCCTATCTCATGATACAGAAGACCTTTCCACAGTGGCTCCTGTTTCTTGTACAGTAGTCCCCCACCACAACGTGGTTCATATATTACAGTCTCACTATATTGTGGATTTTTTCTTGAGAGAAGCAGGCTTCCAAAGAATGGCTTTTATCCCTCTCCTGACACCTCAGCAAACAGACCTTGGGTTCCTCTCAGTGTGCACCAGCAGCAGATCTGTTTGCTAAGGTGTCAGGAGGGGGTTAATGCCTCTCTTTGGAAGTGCATGGCAGCAGAAGTCGCCCAAGGTCAGTTTGCTGAGGGGTCTCCATTTTCCTTTATCGGGGGTGGGTCAGGTACCTAACTCCTACAATAAATGGAAGAATATTGTAAGTAGGTTTTCCACTGCATTATGAGGTATGCTTTCTTTAGTGTATAGGAAAGAAGCAAAGGAAGTTGCTATACATTATTCAGTGTGGATCTTCTGTACATTAAGTAGGAAAGTTGCATCTCTGTGGAGGAAGAAAATATTTTGGCTGAAATTCTGTTGTGTAGTGTGGCAGGTTTCACTAGAGTAGGTCCTCTGTGTTAGTGGGAATTTGGTGAGTCAGCTCCTATATAAATTTAATTAATTCAAGTGGGTCTGTTCTAGCTGCTACTTGCTGCACAAAAATGGCACTTATGAAGAAACAGACACACCAAGTCCCCTGATTCAATGGACCTACTCTAATGCAACTTATTACATGAAGGAGCCAGATTTCAGCCAGTGTAATGGAACTGCTTGATTTAATTTCAAAGAGCACTGGACTTTAAAAGCTGAAAGGAGGGGATTATTTTCCCTGAAGCATAAATGCAGCTTCCATAGCTTGACTGCTGTCTTCAGAATATTGTTATCTAGAAGCTAGAGGGTGCTGAAGCATTAGAGAACCATTTTGTAAGGTGCCATTAATCTGTTAAGACTGTTCAAATGGGAAAAGGAGCTTGCTAATGATATAAATGTCCTTAAGGCAAAGTAGTTGCATTAACACTTGCTGTTATAGAAAAGAAGTCAGTATTTTAGAAGTTTCATATCAAGTTAGTTTGGATCTAGTCCAAGGTGAAAATTAAAATGAGAGTTGTCATAAAAGTTGTCTTGTACATTTTTTCCAGAAATCTGTATGGTAGTTTTACTAATTCTTTTCAACATGATTGTTGAGAGTATCATCCAGTAGTATTTTGCATGTATTCTAATTTTCCTTACTGTACTGGTAACTAAATTGTTGGTTTGACTTAAAAAAAAGCTGTGATAAAACAGCACAGTATACTTAGTATTTTAATGAATTGTTTTTAAAGTTAAAAGCTACAGAAGCAGAAAAGATGGAATGGGAATTGAGTAAAGCGCAGCTCCAGGAAACATTAGATGAGAACAAAGAAAAAATAAAGAAGTTGGAGACTTACTGGTTAGAAGCACAGAGCTTATGTAAAACAGTAAATGAACATCTTAAAGAAACTCAAGAACAGTATGATGCCCTGGAAAAAAAGTACAATAAAGCAAAGAAATTACTCAAAGAGTATCAACAGAAGTGAGTTTGTTATCATTTTTTAGAAGTTCATTGTCATTACTTGCATATACTACACATAATATCTTAGGGCAGGGGTCCTCAACCTAAGGCCCGGGGGCCGGATGCGGCCCCTCAGGGTCCTGAATCCGGCCCCCGGGACCAATTGCAGACCCCCCACCTCCCCCCCTGCTTCGCAAGCAAGCCAGCCTCCACAGCTGCTTCTATTGCTGAGGCAGTTCCCAGCCCTTGCTCGTTCCCTCCCTCACTTGTGGGTGCATCAAGTCAGGGCCGGCCGGGCTGGGCCAAGAGAGAAGGCAGCTTTCCCTCCCGGGCGCAGCAAGGGCATGATGGCCAGGGCGCCCAGCTGGATCTGTGTGCAGTGGTGCAAGCCTTGCTGCGGCTGCTGCTCCTCATCCTGAGTGGCCGCCTAGAAGGTGATGAGGGGCCTGAGCTTGCCTGGGTTGCCACCTCCTTCCCGATGCAATGAAGGAAGAAAGGAAGGAAGGAAGGAAGGAGAGCTGCTTCAGCTGCTGCCACTGTATGAGGAGGAGGAGGAGGAGGCGCAGCAGAGGGATCCCAGCAGTGGCACAACCCGGAGCAGGAGGCATTTGTGCGGGCCCCGGAGATGCACTGATCATGGGCTGATCGTGGGGTGGTGTTGGCCCCATTTGCCCCTCCCTCCCCTGTGGTCCGGCCCCCAGTGGTGTCTGAGGGGTGGTGGACCGGCCCGCTGTTTAAAAACGTTGAGGACCCCTGTCTTAGGGTCTCATGTATGGAGTTTAAGTCGTCAGTGATTTATATTGTATGGTGTTGAAAGATGGAAGTGGACTCTGAAGACTGGTAAGGAAAAATAGCAAGCATTATCACCAAAGTAGTAATCTAAAAGGTGTTGCATTGTTACTAAAATAAGTGTTATCCTTTGTGCTAGAATTTTTTAAAAAACCTGAATTGTGTGAGTTGTAGGCTATGAGAATTCTCAGGAGTTGAAGGTAAGGATTGTGATTAGGATAATGTAAACTAAGAGTGGGCATTTTGTTTCAAAACCAGTAGGTTACGAACCAAACCACGCATGCCCAGGTGGTCCTCAGAACTGGCTGATACACGCAGATCCAATTGCTTTACCTTTCTCTATCTCGTGTAGGGTTAAAGTCCAACAATGAAGCATGCTACAACGTCATATTTCCTGCTTCGTGCTGCTGGCCAATCAGAGAGGGAGGCAGGATGATGCCTATCCCTGCACAGGTCCTGATTGGCCAGCATCGCAGATCTGGCACAGATGACGTCCCAGCATGCATCCTCGTTGGATTTTAACACTGCACAAGACAGAAAGGTAAAGCAATTGGATCTGCATGTATCAGCCGGTTCCGGGTTCCACCTGGGTCGGGGCATCCTACTGGTTCTGAAACGAAATGTCCATCCCTAATGTAAACCTTGTGTTTTTTAACTTCAGTGAAAATTCAGTTGTCTTACCATGGAAATGTGATGTTTTCATGGATTGGTGTCAGCATATTGATAATAATACCATGATTTAACATTCATGTGATAATAACATGATATAACATTCATGTGATAATCACAGAATTGATTATCACAAATAATAGCACATTCATGATATGAAATGTTTTTGTTCTTAATATGCTACATTGCTTGGGACAAAATAAAACTTTTGTTTTGACATTTTCTGTCCCAGGTGTTCATTTTCTTAAATGTAGTATACATGGTAAGTGGCTGAAAATTGAGAATGTGGTTTACATCTGCTCAGTTACCAATGCTACATTGTATATCTTGTTTTGTGTGGAGTCTGCAACTAAATGTGATTGCAGGGAACTAACATGTCCCATACTGGTTATAGAATGCACAGATACAGAATGCAAAATAAAGTGATGCCTTGAATTACAAATGACTTGAATTATGAAAAACTTGAAATCCACCACTGCTGAGCTGTCAAAATTACCTAGCTGTCAGCACCCTGACAGCTGGGTGATTTTAACAGCTCCATAGCCACGGTGCTTTTTTCCTTCATAATTCAGGTTTTTCGTAATTCATGGTGCTTTTTCCTTCAGCATGCTCAGAAAGCAGGCGAGCGGCACGGATCCGAAGCCACTGACCCCCATCTGATTTTGGAGGCACGCTGAAAGGAACGGTGCTGCTTCCCACACCATCCCCATAGACAGCAAAAGCCCTGACCCAGCGGAGGGGTGTTAGTTGGCGAGCGGTGGAGACATCTGTCACCCACTAACCCCCCTGCTGGGTCGGGGCATCCGGGAGCCAGCAGCCTCGACCCAGCAAGGTTTTTTGAAATACTTGTACTCGTGCGCCATGTTGCAGTGGCAGTGAAAGGGAGGGGGAGGAATCTCACATCAGCCAGTTGGATGAAACACCTGCTCCTTGCATGGCACACTGGTGTTTTAAAAGCAGATCATTGCTGCTCCAACCCAGGGTTGGGTAGCGGGGGAGCAGAGGAGTCACCCTTCACCCACTCCCCCCCCCCCAGCTGGGGTCAGAGCAGCAAGTGATCAGCTTTTAAAAGACACACGTGCACCATGCAAAAAGCACCATGGCTGCAGAGCTGTCAAAATCACCTGGCCGCTGGGCAACAGCCAAGGTGATTTTGATAGCTCCACTGCTGGTTGATTGAGGGATTTTCTCCCAAACCCAGAAAAGTGGAGAAGCTCTTCCCTTACTTTGCTGGGTTGAGGCAGGCTTCCTGTAGAAATGCATTGAAAACCACTTAATCTGTCCCCCCCCCTTTTTTTTTGCCTTTTTACCATCCTCCGGAACAGAATAATTGATTTTCAGTGCGTTCCTAAGGGAAACCGTGTTTTGAATTGCAAAAAATCTATTGGAATGGATTAATTTCGTAATTCAAGGCATCACTGTAAATTTCATCAACAGGCTGGTCACAGGAAAGTTACCACTTGCTGTTTGCAGCTTAAGTGCACATGAGTTAAATGAAGCATATATGAATGTACTTACAAAAGGCCATAAGCTGGCCAAATTAATAAACATGTTATTGAACTGAGCAAGGCAAAGAGAACTTATAAATAGCAAGAGTTGATTATAAGCTCAATTTAATGCACAAAGTGTTTTCCATAAATGTTATTTTCAAATCAAACCCTTCTGTATTGCATAATATTTTGGGTTTTTTCCCTTATACCAGAGAAGTAGAACTTATGAAAAAAGAGGAGGATCATACAAGAATTCTTGAAGAGAGAAACCAGGAACATGCAAATCAGTTGAAAATGTTGCAGGACAAGGTTAGGCAAGGTATTTTTTAAGCATTAATTTTCAAAGTGTTTACAATTATTTCTCGGTTTTTAAAATGGTGTTAAAACAATTTCAGATTACAGAGCTTGAAGATAAATTGAACATATATGAGAGACTCCCTTATATGTTTGGAAATAGCATTTCACTAGAAACTGACACAAATCCTCAACAACTGACAGAACATTTGGAAGTGAAAGATGATGTCCTGGAAATTGAGACTTCACTAGAGAAATTAGATTTTTCTGGTAAATGAAAGTTTTAAAAGATTCCTTTGATTTTTAATATATATAGATGCTCCCCCTTCTCTCTCTGTGCGTTTATATACTGCTCAGTGCTACACTGGCAGAGAAGTTCACACCTTCCCATCTTGTTAGCTTCTCATTCAGTGTAGCACTGAGCAAGTAGATGAAATTGCTGTATTTTTAACAAGAGTTGGAATGTTGTAAAACAGGGATGGGCGCACGTAGCTTTCAAGATGTTTGGCTGCACTTCCCTAATCCCTCATCATTGCCTATCCTGGCAAGAAATGATGGGAACTGCCAGCAATATCTGTAGGGTACTCTGGTTGCACAGCTGCCATGGAGAGCAAGTTCTGTCTTCTCTAAAGCCATCCTTCAAGTAAATCTGTTTTGAATTACCATCTATTGGTTCATATTTATCTTTCCCCCTCTCTCTTTACACTTTTTGTGTACCTACCTTTCTTGCTTGTTTTTTATTTTGGAAGCTGTGTAAAAAGTAAATTTTCACGATGTGGTATTAATAAATATTTATCTTAATAGAGTATTTTTCCCTTCTGAAACCTAGTACAGATTGTAGGAATCAAGGTTGGTTGTCTACTGTATATCATAATGTAAAAAACATGATTGAATACTAATTCATAAAAGAGCACCGGTTGCTTTTTTTTTTGCTATGGGGAGAGAAGTTTGTTTTAATCCTTGAATATCATCTTTAAACGCAATTAAATCTGTTACAGAGTTTGATAGTTTTGTTGGGGACACTCCAAGGTTGGATACCAGTGCACATAAAGCAAAAGCTCAGCTTGCCTTAAAAGTAAAACGTCAGCCACCATCTCGATCAAAGCTGAAAGAGTCTCTTGAGGCCGGACAAAAAGAAAGAAACTCACAGGTACAGCATTCAATTAGTTATTTTTTTGCTTAGTTTGTAACTTTGTGGTTGATACATTTGTAAGACAACTGATATCAGATGGTACAGAAGGTCCTTTATTATGCCAGCATTCCAGCAAGACAACAGGTTGTTTTAGGCAATACTAAAGCACTTGCTATAGCTTTGCACTATTTGTTACATCTCACTTGTTAGTGCATTGTGGACAGTGTTGGCAAGAATATTGTGCTGATAAATCCTCCGGAATATTATGTACAGTTATTTTGCAGGGAAGGGGGAGCATCATCTAGAAGTCATTTTCCCTTCTGTATCTGAGGGTCTGAGCCAATGTTACACTTACAAACATCCTTCCTAGCTTTCTAACCACTCTCAGTTTCTGGGTGAGTTCTTCAGATAGTGCTATGGTCTTCACATGCTTCATCTAATCATCCATCTCTTTTTACTCAGGCCATTCAAGGTTTTTCAACATTTTGCTGTCTTTAGACAGGCAGCCACTTAGCATGTTTATCAAATTCCCCAAAATCAGAGTTTTGTTACCCCCACAAATAAGGACAACAGTAGTTGCTTGCAATATTTAATCCTGTAATCACGGTGAAATTGTCAGCTGCTTATCTCTAGAAGCGTGATGCTTTAGGCCACCTCATATACATATAAATGAACAAGTCATACTGCCTACACTTTCTCCAGTGTTTTGCTGACAGTGTTGTAAGTAGAAACTTTAGGTGGATGCAAGTGCCAGCAATTCAGTACTTCAAAAGTGTTATTTTGTGGTTGTGCTGACAAAGATTTAGAGGACAAGTATACCAAATTTTGTCATGGTGTGAGTACAGGTATTTATTTCAGCCGACTATACAATTATTTTAGTATATTACCAATTATAGCTGTAGAATTTGTCGCCCTTAATTGTGTTAAGAGAGACAGGACAAGATTCTTCTGACATAATTATGGTCTTGGAATTACTGCTATAATGGAGTTAGCTATTCTCTTTATAGAAAGGCAGCATAGTAAGGTGGAATTGGACCTAATGTCCATAGCTATCAGTGGGACTGAATTTCATCCTCTTACTATGTTGAACAGCAGTTTAATTCTTCTCAGGGGACTGGCAACTCCCTCTGTATCAGACAGCTACAAAGGGTTCTCATAGTGATCCTAATGTTCTCTTTAAGAGTCTAATTTCCCTTTTCCCAGTGAAGTAACTTGTACTGATGTTTTTTCCATTTAAATAATTTATAGTGAATACATGGAATTGTAATTTGAAATAAAATAAATTTGGAAGGAGGGCCACTATGGTAACAGCTATTGTACACATCATAAAAAAATCAAAGTGTGTTCTATGAGTTCAAATTTACATTTATCCACCAATAACATTTCTGGGAACAAGCTGACACTCTTTGTGGAATCAAAATTCGTATATATTTAAGATAGGAATACCTCCTGAGTGCAACACCTCCAGTTAAATCCAGGCATGGCATTTAAACCATGTTGTATTTGCAGTGCAGTATAGGCACAGAATTTCTACAACTTTGAATAGTTAACCATTAAGCTTGTATCGTAATCTAGTATTTACAGTACTTAGCCCAGGATTCAAAACCAGAAAAAAGTCATTGATGGCAAATGAAGTGTTGTTTGCAGTGTCTCATGATACCCTTATTGTAAGAATGTGAACTTAATACATTCATAAAGGACCATTAACAATGATGAATAGAAGGAGGAGAAAGGGACAACTTATGTCTTTATAAACTGAATTGGTCTTAATTTTTACATCAGCCCAATAGGAGAATACATTTGATATTAGACTACGTTGAATGTAGGTGGGTAGCCAGGCATTCTTATCTGCAGAGAAGGGGAAAGTCTGTAAATATTCTTTGGTCACTTTTATCATATGTGGAATCTAAGATTCTATTTCATCTTCCAATTATTCTGGCTTCATGGGCTATATATATTGTATCTGGCCCAATTTGAGAAATCTGCCCTAGTTGTATAACATCTTTGACTGGTGAAGAGTTCTGGAAAGCTTGAAAACTACCTTCTTTATAATTCTCAGATTTGGCAAAGATACTGTTAAGCACCGAGTTCTGTTTGGATGCGAGGGAAGAGTAGATAGAGATGCCAGAGACAGAAGGTCCATCAGAGCAGAAGGATTTGGGAAGGAAATGTAGTTTCACTTATCCCTTTTCATCCTGAAACACAGCAAATACACAAGAATGTAAATAACATTGAGCAATGTGTGACATTGCTTGAATTGTTATTTAAATTATTGGGTATTCACAATGTTTTATGTCAAAATGTTAAAATTGTTTTTACATGGCTGCATGTTGAACTGGGTTTCATGGCTGGCTTTCTTATTTGGAATTTTAATAAATGCTCAAATATTTTGTTCTCCTTCATGGCCTTCGTGAAGCCACACAGATGGGTTTTCCGACATTCATGCGTGAGGCTCCGGACCTTCCTAGCAACAGAAAGGTCATTAGTCTCCTCCCCCTCCTACTGCGCAGGAGTAGGAGGCTTCCTGGCCAAATGCATCAGATTCCTCAAACCGCAGTGTTGGAAGGTTCATACTGGTTAGTCTCCATGTTCTTTATAGTATTTCCAGCAATTTCAAAAAAGTTTTTTTTTCTTTTATGGCATTTTTGCCACCTTTTAAGCCTTTTTCTACTTGTTTGGGGAAAATTCCCCACACTGACAGCCACTCAGAGTGCTTATACAACCCAAGACTTGTGAATTTTGCCAACATTTCAGTACTCAGGCTGTTAAAAACCATCATAACCGGCTTAATACTTATCTTTCAGAAATGGCTCTAATGCCACAAATGGAAAAATCACAATCCTGTTTCTTCTCCAGCTTCTCTGGCTCCAAATAAATCTTCAAAATCCACCCGTAAAGAGCCTAAGAAGCTACCGCTTCTCCAACAAAAATCTGTATCATTGAGTTTGAAGTCAGCTCAGCTCCAGTCTGATCAGTCCTATTCTCCATTGTTCTCCGTTTCAGGATCTCCTCCTGTATTGGAACAGCTTAAGAACTTGTTCGTTCAGGCTCCTATGGTGATACTTTTGGACTCATATGAGGCTCATATATCGGTCTCGAAATTCTGTCCAACGTCGGAAGACGTTCAGCAGCTGTCGCTGCACACAGAGACGAATCCGGAGCCAATTTCCCGGAAGACAAAAAAGAGGCATGGGGACCGGAACCAACTTCATAAGCACCCTTGCCTCAAATCCAAGCATTAAAAAGCTCCAAAGCCAAAGACCAAGCATCATGAACATAAATCCAAGGCTCAATCACAGTCGGGTTTGCAGACCACACAGGCTTCAATTTCTTCATCTGATCCGTTGATCCTGACAGGCCTTCCTTCTTCAGATTCGAAGCAGGTGATTTCAGCCTGTCCTCAAACACAATCTGTACTTGACGGCTCTACCAGTCCTGACAATACTTCAGTATCAATTTCTCCTCTCTCATCATTTTCTTTACATTTTGATGGAATGCAATGGCACTTTCAACCTCCATCCAGCTCGAAAAGTCAAGGTCTTCTTCCAACGACTTTGATGCCCTCAGATTCAGATACGTCTTCCCAGTTCATTATGGAAGACGAATCCAAGAGTCCACAATTTGTTACCACGCCAGACTCAGAGATCGAAGAAGCTGTGCCTCCCTCTTCATCAGAGGGTATGAGAAATTACACTGGTTTCATACTTTGTATGTCCAAAATGTTGACTTATTGATTCATAATCCCAAACCAAGATATACCGACCATCTCTATGGGAAGATCTCTTCTGATGAGGCTGCCCCAGTTCACCATGGTATTATTCCATCGTTCCTTCAAATGACTGACGAAGCTTTTAAAAAGCTTGACCTAAAATGAGTCTCTCTCAAAATCGAATCGATGTATAAAGTCTTTGACGGAAAAGCTCTCTTTCTACTTAAACATCCCATCCTGAACTTGGTGGTGGTGGCAGCTTAAGTGCAGCCTTGAAATCAAGAAATTCCAATACCACCATCCTAAGAGGGACGGAAACTCAACACAGCAGCTAGAAATGTATATTCTTTCACATCCCTTATTTACAATATTTCTAACTACCAGGGTGCAGTGGGAGCATACCAGCAGGAATTGTCTCATCTTCATCCCTTGCTCGAGCATCTCCCACAGGATAAAAAGACTGATGCATTGGCCATCTTCGAGGAATCCATGGCTCTGGCAGCTCAGCAGATGCAGTCTGCCAGACACGCATTGGACTGCACTACTAACATCTTGGGATCCACCATTGCCCTTCCATGCCATGCTTGGTTACAGTCTATAGGGCTATCTGATGATAATAAGCTCCATATTGAGCACTTACTGATTGAAGGAAATGGTCTCTTTCTTCCTTCCACTGATGACCTAATGGAGGATCACCAGAAAAAGCAAACCATGGCAGAACGCCTCAACTTGATCCAACAACCTCAGCAGAGGGTTTTTCGATACGCTTGGAGAAAACAACCTTTCCAGCAGTCTTTCACGCCTGCTTACTCCAAACAACAATTCCAAGACAGATCATCAAGATCCTCCTCGTTTAATACCTATAGTTTGGCTAAATCCAAGAAGCCCAGATCTTCTTTCTCCCACTCATCCTGCAGCAGGGATAAATGCCCAAGGGGCTTCTGATTCTTTCACTGATATTCATCTATCTTCCTTCCTACCAGCTTGGCAATCCATCACTACAGACTGATTGGTTCTTTCCATCGTCACTCATGGTTACCAACTAGAGTTTCGCTCAACTCCACCCTTAGGAAACTATGTTTCAACGGATCCTTTTCCTTGCCTCTTGCAAGAAGTGTCATCTCTCTTAGAAAAAAAGGGCCATACAGGCTATTTCCCCTGCTACTCAACATCTGGGACACTACTCAAGATACTTCACAGTTCCCAAAAAAGACGGAGGCCTAACGTTCCTTCTTGGATCTGCGCCAACTGAACAAGTATATCAGGCATGTCCAAACTTTGTCCCTCCTGATGTTTTGGACCACAGCTCCCAGAATTCTAAGCTTAGATTACTAATGAAAAAGGACTGAGGGAGTTGTGGTCCAAAACTTCTGGAGGGCTGAAGTTTGGGCATGCCTGAAGTATATTTATTTATTTTATTCATTATGCTCCGAACAAAGTTGCTCTCAGATGTGACCCTCCTTACCTCCATTTTTTAAAGGACAAAGTTGTGGCTTATCCTGACATCTCCTTTCTACCTATGGTAGTTTCAACACTCCACATGTCTCAGCCAATTGCTCTACTAGTGTTTTTTCCCTATCCACTGACCCCTCTGGAGAGGGATATTCATATGTTGGATGTGCGTTGAGCACTTGATTTTTATACTTCTAGAACTCTGTTTCTGTTCAACTCAAAAACTATTTGTTTGTTATGACTCCAGTTCAAAGGGGTCTCCAGTTTCCACCCAGAGGTTCTCTCACTGAGTAGTTTCTACTACTGAGTTATCCAACAGGCTGGCCAAAAGATACTTACCTCATCCTATCAAAGCCCACTCTACCAAAGCAGTCTCATCTTATGTGGCCTTTCTGAGAGGTATCTCATTAGAGGACATCTGTAGTTCTGCTATTTGGTTGTAGCTGCTTACCTTCGTGAAGCACTACAGGATGGATGCCCGCATGAGATCTACTACGGCTGTTGGCAGGCTTCTCCTTTCCTTTGGACTAGTGTGACTTCCCACCATCCTGTGATTATGTTTGCAATCACTCATCTGTGTGGCTTCACGAAGGCCATGTAGAACCAGTTACTTACCTGTAAAGGTGGTTCTTTGAATGGACCTTCCTGAAGCCACACAGCACCTGCCCACCTCCCCTCCAGTCATCACGCTGTGTGGTACTTACCTGTCATGCTGCAGCTGGGAGGGAAATGAGGCGTTTGGGTGGGAAGCCTCCTGCTCATGCGCAGTAGAAGGGGGAGGAGACTAATAACTTTTCCATGTGGCTTCATGAAGGTCCACTCGAAGAACCACCTTTACATGTAAGTAACTGGTTCTTTTATTTTTTAGATATTGCTTTTTGAGTATTTTTGAGGTACATTTTATATAAAAATAAACATAACTCAGCATCCAATTGCAGTGTTTCACTTTTGTAAGTGAAATGGCATAAATCAGGGGTGGCGAACAAGTTCGACAAAAAGAGCCAAAATTTTAAACTGTGAGAGTCAGAGAGCCACACCACGCAGTGACCTGCCAAAACAGACAAACACTCACACAAAAGCATATAATTTTAACAATAATATATTAAACACATAATATAACATGCTCACTCAGGTGTTTTTTGTTACCTTGTTGGAGTGATGGGATGATAATCTCAGTGGGATTTCTGGCATCTTTTGTTTTCAGTAATCTGCAAATCAGGTTTGTATTCAGTTGTAGCCACTGGGAGCAGTTCCTTTACATGAGTGTCAGTCAGAATGGACCTGCTTTGATTTCACGTGTTTCAAAGTAGAAAACAGCTTCTCACAGACGTATGTTGACGAGAACATAGACAGCAGCTTGAGAGCGGCTCTTTTTACACACGGGTATTTTTCAGTTGGCACAGCCGGAGAGGGAGACAGCAGCCAACCGGCGAGGGGGGGGCGACTCCTCCCCAGGCGAATTTCCCAACGGACACTGACTGATAGTCCGCCCTCTGTCCTCCTCCTCCTCCTCCTCCCTGCGTGTCACCCCACCTCCTCCTCCTCAGAGCCCAGCAGGTGAAGCGGCCGTCACTTCCGCCACGGCTCCGAGCTGCTGTCTGTCAGGCTCAGGGCGGGCGGGCAGCGGCGGCGGCGGCTGGGGACGCGCCAACGGCCCCCGTCCTGACCCGCTGCAGGCGGTAACGGCGCCCCCCTCTTTCAGTTGGGCCCTGGCGCGGCCCACCGAGCCCTTCCCTGCACCCCTCGTCCCCATGGGCGTCATGGCCTTGCCCTTGTCACCGCGGCCATCCTTCAGGCCCCCGCGCGCCGCGAGTGTCCGCCCGACGCTCTGGAGCTGCAGCTAACCTCCCCGGGGCGTGCCGGAGCTTCCTCCGCCGTCTCCAGGAGCGCCCGTCTGCTCGCTTTGCTCTCTCTCTCTCTCTCCCCCCCCCGGCACTTGTCCTTTTCTTCCCTCCCCGCTCGCTCCGGTGGCCGGGTGAACAAAGAGCCCGTCGGGGCTGCTGCTGCTGCTTTCCCCGGGCAGCGTGGAGCCGTCCCCTCCCCGGGGCGCGCCGGAGCTTCCTCCGCCGTCTCCAGGAGCAGCAGCAACAGCTCGCCTGCACGCCCGCCTGCTCGCTTTGCTCTCTCTCGCTCTCTCCACCCCCCGCTGGCGCTTGTCCTTTTCTTCCCTCCCCGAAGAGCCGCATTCATTTTGGCCGGGAGCCGCATGCGCCTCGAGAGCCGCGTGTTCGCCACCCCTGGCATAAATTATGATGGCAACTTCCAGCTCATTAGCAAGGTACCGGATTACATTCCTGGATGTGTGCAGGGGAAAAAGAGAATAATACAATTGCAGTATCTGGAAGTTGAGTCATGGCAACTGGACTTCTTTTCTTGAGAGACTGAAACATTTTGCTGCTCTTCCAAACAGCTTGGTCAGTCTGAGGAAATCTAGTTGCGAGTCCTCCATTTTATAGTTCACTTTGACCTCTTGTCACCCTGGTCTGAAATAGGCTCATAAAATGAACAATGACCTGAATAGGCTCGTTAGGTAGACAACAGTCTCAATAGCCTTAAGGCGAACAATGGCCTAAGGTGCTGAAACCCATAAAGTATTTGTTATTAGCTATGGCCTTGGTAGTGAAGGCATTAAGTATTTTTGATTTGTCTGGGTATCGTTGAAATCATCGCCTGATAAGTAGCAGACAGATTGTGCCTGAGCTCCCCACCCCTGTTGAGAGAAGGGTTTTCAGTACTCACATGAATGGCTTCCCTGACTCCTCTCAAACCACCACAGGAACTATAAAATGGAGGACTCGTAACTAGCTTTCCTCAGATTGACAAAGCTGTTTGGACCAGCAGCAAAACATTTCAGTCTCTCAAGAAAATAAGTCCAGTTGTCATGACTCAACTTCCACATGAACTCACATGGATGACTGAGAATCTTCACAGACATACAATTGCTGTACTTTGCCTGTAATCAAAACCTCATGTAGTTACAAGACAACTTTTATGTGGTTCTGTAAAAAAGTAGGCACAAAGTGAGTATCTCTGCAGAGGATGTTCCAGGAGGGGTGCTGTCAGAGAAAAGGGTCGGTGTCTGGTAGACACTTGTCTAACCACTTCAAGACAACAGCTCCAAGGGCAGGCCTTAGATGGCAGCCGCGTCAAACAAGCTGATACAGGAAAAGGTGACTGTTCAGATACCTTGATCTTAGATAGATTAGATCATAATATAAACATTTTAATTTTTATGCACTTTCAGGGTATGGATGATTATGAGACAGAGGAAACTATCCAGGTGAAGTCTTCAGAAGCGACAGAGACGATAACTACCTCTCAGGAGAATGACGTAGATCAGAGAGCCAACAATCATGAGCATGCTGAAAGTACTGACACTTTATTAGATCCAAGTCCAACCATTTCTGTGCATTCTTCTCCAGTGTATAAACCACACACAGAAGGTAGTCCTGGAGCAGCTCAGCAAATCTCTAATAATGATAGTGCTCCAAATTCTCCTTCAGGATACTCCCGAAATGTTAAGCACAGAGAATCAAAAGGAAAAGGAAAAGCAAACAAGGGTAACTTTAACAATAATGTTTCAAAGGTTTTTATATCTTGGACTAGTATTGTTAAGATGATGCATTTTTAAATGGAAAATTCATCTTACTAAGCACTTGGTTCTCATACTGAATATATCAAAAGAAGGATAATGTAAGAGCAATCACTGGTGTTATCTGTGGTTAATGCTTGACAAAGCTCTAGTAAGCATGTTGGCATTCTTGTGCACATCTCCTTCCCTTGTGATAAAATGATTTTATCTGTGCCTGCCAGATTCAGGTTGATAATAGCAACATTTGTTGAAATAAGTGCCTTTAGAAAGGAGGACACTTTCTATCTAAAATCAGTCCTGTTTTGTTTTGTCTTTTGAGATGGTTTTCCAGTGAAGAGTCCCAAAAGCGACTTGACCAGTGCATTGAAAATGCTCTGTTCATACATGAGAGCGAATCAATAATATACTTAATAAATATACTTTATTAAATAACACCCCTATCTTGAACATTTTTCCTGTTATAATGACATTGTAGAAATTCTTCTAGGAAATTTAATGTAATTAAAATACAAAAAGATATTTTAATGTGCTTAACACATCAGTCATCTTATGTTATTCTGCTAATGCAAAAGAACAGCTTATTTTAAAATGTGTTTCTATTGCATGAATTTTATAATCTATAAAACTGCATTCATGGGAAGCACCTTGTATCAATATTTTCATTTAACACAGATGACAAAAGGATTGAAGAAAAAACTGAATCAAATGAAGGTTCTTCTGCTGGAAAGGCCAAGAGACGTTTCCCAGATTTTGGGTAGGTTTTCTTCAGTACTAGTGGACATGAATGGTCTTGTAGTTAACTAAACAGTATTTTATTGTATGGGTTTAGAGATGTAAAATTTCCAGAAATTTGGGGGTGGGGGTTTCAGGAAAAATCATTCCCCTCCCCGCACAAACATTTCCATTTTTCTCAAGTCCCCCTATGATTTCAAAATTTCCAGAAAGTTTATGCCTCTATAATGGGTTTTAGATTTTTTCATTTGTCTTGAATGACAGAGATATTTGGGATTTTCTGTTTGTCTAAAACAGATATCTTTTCAGAGGCATCCTTCAGTCTTGAGAGACTATGGTACTGTGCTCTGTATAGAAGTCCTAAAGCAACATCTAATGTGGCTAAAAGGGCCAATTCGAGAGTGACAATCCCTTCCACACTGAATACAGATACAGTATGTCCCTTTCCTAGCCCCCAGACTTCGCTGTTTCCGGGATTGCCGGGATTGAAGTGTTTCTTCAAATTGTAGAAGGCCATGCTGTATCTTTTTCCTCCAGGCTGACTGATCAGAGGCAAGGTTTCCCATCTGTTAAGGTCCATTCTCAAAGTCTTCAGATCCCTCTTGCAGATATCCTTATATTGCAGCTGTGGTCTCCCTCTGGGGTACTTTCCCTGCACTAATTTTCCATGCAAAAGATCTTTTGGAATCCGACCATCAGCCATTCTCACGACATGCCCAAGCCAGCGTAGATGCTGCTGTTTCAATAATGGATAGATGCTAGAGATTCCAGCTCATTCCAGGAATATGATCTTACGTTTATGTTAAACAATGAACCTCATTTGGGATAACTTTTTCCAGAATTGGGCTTTACACACTGAAATAAAAAATCAATTGGTCTGCCTCACTATGACAGCATACCTAGATTCCAAAATGGAACTAGAGTTGCCATGTTTAAAGGTTGAGAAAATTAATTGCAGTTTTAAGATGGCAATTGTGTATTGGATAGCAAGGTCCCACACACGTATGTACATGTGAGACAAGTTTATTTTTGCATACCATTATATGCATAGAAAAATGCCCATGTCCTAGAATTAAAATAGATTTACAGAGTTTATAGTTGAAGTGTGATTCACATCAAGCCAGATTTTCATGTGTGAAGTCGGTCCTTTCTTCTATAAAACTTGTAACATGAACTCTGTTTTATAGTGGTATCTTAACATTTCAGCACAGAACAAGCAAGGCATTGTGAAATTAATTTTTAAGGCTTGAGTGGAAACTAGGAATACAGTGGTACCTCTAGATATGAAATTAATTCATTCCTCGAGGCACTTTGTAACTTGGAAATTTTTGTATCTCTGCATCCTGGGAAGTCGTCCACAAAAATTTTGTATCTTGAATTTTCCCATAGAGAATTTTCGTATCTTGAGTTTTTGTGGATGTTTTTCGGAAGACTTCCATTCCCAGGGTACATTGCACCCCGGATGGTCTTCCCTTCATATTCCATTTTTTCCCGTTAACTAGGGACAATTGTATCTAAAGGCACCATTGCACCTCTGTGCTCTCTGAGTGAAAGTTATATTTTCAGCTTCTTTATAAATAATGTGCCATTTCTGTTTTCTGAACATACAGTATTTGTTTTGTTCTACTGTTAGAACATTTTTCAATGGGAAACACATTGCAGTTCATATTTTGACATTATATGGTAATTAATTTCTTAATTTTTGGAATGCCATGTTTTTCAAGACTGACTGGTTTCATTTTACAAGACGTACAAATTAACTATTTTTTTACATTTAGGGGCCTAAGAAAATCTGGTGGTAAAGGCAGGAAACAAGAAAAAGAAAATACAAGGGGTTCTCTGGATAGCCGGTATTTATAAATGCATTTTAATTACATTTTGAAGTGGTATTGAAAAATGAGGGACTAAGCTGGCATGCCAGTATATTTTCTGAATATGCTATCTTTCTTAATTTAATTGTCATGTGTTGTTAGGTAATGTATAGCCTTCTGTAAAAAGGCAACATTCAAATGCAACTAAATGTTTTCTGACCTAGCAACAACTTACTGTGGAAAAAATGACATGCTAATACAGCTACCTGCAGTACTTATAAAATAGTAATCTGTGCCTACTAATTTGAAGAGTTTTAAGTACAAAGTTTACTGTCATGCATGGAATGTGAAAATATACTAATCTTAACTGCAATGTATTTAACATAATGTGATTATATGTGCAGTAGATTTTTGCAGATCATTTATAAAAGTTAAATTATTCCAGAGGCTCCCGAGAACTCCTGGAAGATTCTCTCAACAACTTATCTGCATCAGATTCAGATTCACCTATTCCAACCTGCATGCCTTTTTCTTGGTTTGGAGATAGTCACAAAGAACATAGTTCTAGTAGCACCCTGAGCTATTCACAGAGTGGACATGATGTCTTTGAGCAGAGCCAAGAGAAGAACAGAAGCAAGGTAAATGTGTCAGTGCTTGCTGAATTATCAACCCTTGTAACTGAAATTAATGTGCTAACTCACAATATTACCAAATGAACAATATTTGGATTCTGTATTAGAATCAAAGAGTCTGAGTTTTAAAAATATATTCACTTTTTTCCTACAACAGTTCTTTTCTACATATTCAGTTGCTTTCTATATGGACTGATTGGTACTGGTGTATAGTAGAGATGGGCACGACCAGGAAAAATGATGTTTTGAGTTGTTGTGTGTCGGAGCCGGCCCGTTTCGGCTCGTTTCCGTTTGTCGCAAAATTTTTCAAAAAATTGTCGTTTCGTTTGTCGTTTTTTTCGTCTGTTGTTAGTACTGGTTTGGGGGGGTAGCGGGCTCCTGGAGGCACCTCTCTGGGGTGGGTGCCTCCTCTGGCCTGCTATGAAGGGAAAGCGGGCTCCTGGAGGCACCTCTCTGGGGTGGGTGCCTCCTCTGGCCCGCTACAAAAGGGTATGCATAGCCAATTGGATATGCATACCAAGTTGCAGTGGCAGGCAGAGGCACCTCTCTTTCGGGTACCTCTACTGTGACTCACTGGCATACGGTGCACTTGGGCTGGGGATGGGGAGGAACAAAGTGAGAGAGGACCCCTATGGGCGCCCTCTGGCTCACTAAGAAGGGAAGTGTACTTGCGCTGTAGTGCAATGCGAGTACACAGATCTGGCTTAGGGTTAGGGTTAGCGCAAGGGCTAGGCTTAGGGTTACGGGTAAGGTTAGGGTGAGTTAGTGGGGTGCACCTCTGGGTGCCTCTCTGACCCACTAAGGACAGTGTACTGGCGTATGGGTTAGGGTTAGAGTTCGGGCTAGGGTTAGTGGGCTTTTTATGCCCGACTGGCACATCCCAGAAGTCTTGGTCAAAACCTGGCCAAGTGGCCATGCAATTGGTGGAATGGCTCCAAAAATTTGCATGGTCCAATCCCATGGCCAACCCATCATTGCGCAGGTGTAAAAAAATAAAAATAAAATAAAATCAATGGAGACGTTTTGTTGCAAGAAAAACCCACTGCTGCTACTGTAAAAATTCAGGCAGTTTTAAAATAGCTATTTTTGCATGTTTCTGTGGTGCTTTGGTGTGTTTTTGGACCATGATTTCAAAATAAATATTGTGGTCGCCCCATTTTGGATCCCCCGCCCGCACCGCATGGCATGGCGAGTTGGCGAGACGACGAGGATGCCCCCCACCAGAGCAGCCCAGGACAGGAGAGGGGGGAGGCCGGGGACCCCCCAGAAACCACCCCTCTGGTAGGTGCCCTCACTCAGGCAGGCATATTTTCGCCTGCTTTTTTGGCCGGGAATCGGGTTTTTTTATTTTTTAAAACTTTTTTCTGTGCCGCTTGGCATCGCGCGATCGCTGTGATGCCAGGAACGACAACGAAAATCAGACCCAATTTTTCTTTTTTCGGTTCGAGTTCGAGTTCTGGCGGAGTAATTGTCGTTACCGTTTCCATTGCGTAACGGAAACGAGAAACGGAAATGGAAACAAGAATTTCGCCAAGTTGTGCCCATGTCTAGTGTATAGGTTTTGGGGGGGGGCAGAATGGAAAGCCATCAGCTTTTCTCCCATTTTGTTATACCTTCTACTGTTTCCATCCGGTATCATCCATATATTACTGTTTTCCTTTTTTGCTTGTGCAGTTCTTGCTAACAGTTTAGAATTTTAATTGCTAAATTCAAAATACTATCTGTATTCTGAGCTGTCTCCAAATTGATTTCTTCCAATTCTTTCCTTTTTGCTTGCAATTGTACTATTCCTCTGGTTTCCCTATTAACAAGAAATATCCTTTATAACTCTTTAATATGATCTTCTTGTTGTTTTAATATATACTTTTTGTTTACTGCCATGTAATAAGGATTTCTCTTTTTGACGAAAAATAGATCATGGTTGGAAAAAGTTGGATAATCAAGAAGTTGTTTTTTTTTAAAAGCATGTTTCTATGTTGAAAAAACATTTTAATTACACGTATGTCTGGTGAAAGCATTTGCTGAAGCCATTAAATGTTTATTTCTTTCTTTGTGCCTGAAGAAAAAGATGTGGCAACTGCAAGTCTATGTGCATGCAAGTGTTGTTGTGTTTCTTAGTAAATATTCATGCTCTTGCATGAATGATTATAACAACATGATTTTGGTAAAACATACATAATCAGCAATTTTTTTCCATAGGTTTCCAAAATAATTTGTTGAGAATATTTTCCCTTTTTGATTGCTTGGTTGTCTTGGTTTTAAAGCTGGCTTTGTTGTGCATGCCAAGCCATTGTACTTCATTTAAGGTGTGACTAGATTGGTAGTTGTCCTCCTCTTTGGTCCATTCAGAGAACATGCTGGTTCACTTCTTTTCCAGGTGACCCCATGGCATGTGTTCCATTGTGAACCATCCTGTCCCAGATACGTGCCTTCCCAAATCTTTTTGGGTCCCTGTCACAGTCTACTTTTTGTTGTTGCTGGAGGTAGGATTGCACCGTTTGGTTCACTACCAGCACATGTGCTTGCTGGATTGAATCAAAGCAGATGGCTCAAGGTCTTTAAGCTTGGGGGTGTGTGGGAAGGTGTGTGAGAGAAAGCAAAGGGTTTTTTTTCCAAACCTTGTAAGGCCGTGCTAATAGATATGCTGGGGTTTTTTTTGGGGGGGCAGGTAGGGTTTCTTGTTGATTTCTTTATCCAAATTACCAGTCCTTTTTGACCAGAAATCACCCAATCATGTAGATGAAAAGATTGCACCAAATGGCATGCTGCATGTCTGTGTGACCTACAGTGATTTTATTTAACCTGATTCAGACTGCTGCAGTTTGCCCATTTAGTTGCACCCTTTGTTTCTTGTAGCCACAGAAAAGGTATGTATGCCTTCTTGTCATGAAGGTACTTGCACTTTCAAGTAACCCTGTGAATTAATAAAGTTCAAAACACTCTGTCATTAAAAACCCTGCTCAAGCCTTGCAAACTAAAGCCTGTTGCTTTCTCTGTTGAGTGAAAACATCTAATTTCCAGTATCTTCCTTTCCTACTGCTTTCTGTGTCTCCTAGCATTATTGTCTTTTCCATTAAGACTCATCTTCTTGTGATATATGCAAATTAGAATATATTCAGTTTGGTAGTATCTTCTAATGAGACTTCAGACGTGATCTGATGCATAATGACATATACGTTTTGTCAACAGAATCTTAAATTAATATTAAGATGCTTGTACCTGGATAGATGTAGGAGATGAGACTGTTTCCCAGTGGCGAAATAGGGTGAATGTGGTTCTACCCATGCGGGCCACTAGCCTGTCAAAAAAGATCCTGAACAACCCAGCAAACTGATTTGTAAGTTTGTGGTATGAACCAAACCATGTTACTGGTTTATGCCCGTCGCTAGTGGTAAAGATTGGGTTTGTCCACTTCCCTGAAAGCAGGCAGAACTCTTGTTAATCTTTATCCAACCCAATGCATTGCTCCTTTGCCCAAAATGTGCCACATTCATAGGTCCTTATTTAAAACTTGCCAGATTGTTTTTATCTGTGGCCCTGAGAGTTCCAGACTAGCTTGTGGTACAGGTACACTTATGCCTAAACACCACTTAAACATTCTTGAGTTAAAAAACACTTTGCTATTTTTAGGATTGTTGTTTTGCCATTTGTGTTATGAAACAGCCCATTATTTTATGAATGGATAGATAAAGAACCATATAATGCCCAGTGACTTTAATTTGAACCTTCCCTTATAGCAGGGGTCCTCAACCTAAGGCCCGGGGGCTGGATGCGCCCCCCCCCAAGGTCCTGAATCCGGCCCCTGGGACCAATTGCAACCCCCCCACCTACCCCCTGCTTCCTGAGCAAGCCAGCCTCCGCAGCTACTTCTGTTGCTGAGGCAGTTCAAAGCAGTGGGCTATGTCGCTTCTCCCACTCCCCCCAACTATCGCCCAGATGATCAGCATGCTGGCTAGTGGCGCATTCAAAGTGGGAGGGCTACGGCAAGGTCCCCCACTCCCCCCACCCACTGCCCAGATGGTCGCGGTGCCGGGTGCAGCCGAGCAGGGCAATTTAAAACAGGAGGGCTGCAGCAAGGTCTCCCACTCCCTCCATGGCCCTGAGGCCCCACCCCTGCTCCTCCTCCACCCTGCCCACCTGCTTTCCTTGTGTGACTGCCGCCTGTGCTATTGTAGTTGTGAGGAAGGGGCAGGCCAAGGCAGCGCTAGCAAGCCTTCCGAGCCAGAGCAGCCATGGCAGTAGATCACCCGAGGGATGGATGGCAGGCGACTGAGGGGGAAACGAAGCTACTTCCCGCCCACCCAGTCCCCTCTGAGCTGCTACCTTGCTCCATGGAGCGAGGAAGGGGAGGAGGGAGCACAGCCATGGCCGGAGGCTGAAGCTGCCACCATCATCACTGGGTTAGAGACCAGCGAGGAGGAGGTGGTGGAGAAAGAAGAAAAGGGAAGAAAAGGCCAATGGTGGCCTGGGCCTGGTTCCTGGTTGGCTGGCGGGGCTGCATTTCTCCCTGGTTGGTGATGGGCAGGCTGGCGAGCCAACAGAGCACCGCAGCCTGGCTGGGCTCCGTCAGTGAGCGGGCTGCATGTGGCTTTGGGAATGCCTTCCTGCCTCCCCTCCCTCCTTCCCAGTCCTTGCTCCCCCTCCCTCCCTCCCTCACTTGCAGCGCACCAAGTCGGGCCAGGCCAGGCTAAGAGAGGAGGCAGCTTTCCCTCTGGGGCACAGCGAGGACGTGATTGCCAGGGCACATGGCTGGATCTGCGCGCAGTGGCACCAGCCTTGGTGGCCTTGCTGCGGCTGCTGCTCCTCATCCTGAGTGGCCGCCCAGAAGTTGATGAGGGGCCTGAGTTTGCCTGGGCTGCCACCGCCTTCCCAATGCAAGGAAGGAAGGAAGGAAGGAAGGAAGGAAGGAAGGAAGGAAGGAAGGAAGGAGAGCCGCTCTAGCCGCTGCCACAGGAGGAGGAGGAGGAGGAGGACGCTCAGCAGAGGGATCCCAGCAGTGGCACCTCAGGGTGGTGATCTGGAGCAGGAGGCATTGCTGGGGCCCTGGAGACACAATGATCATGGGCCAATTGTGGGGGGCTCCGCCCATTTGCCCCTTCCTCCCCCCTTTTTTCCATGTCACCTTTTTTTGGGGGGGGACTGTGGTCCGCCCCCCAGTGGTGTCTGGGGGATGGACCAGCCCGCTGTTTGAAAACTTTGAGGACCCCTGCCTTATAGGTTGGATTGTACAAAGGAGGTCTTGGACATTGGTAGAGGGGGTTGAACTCCCGTTTTCCTTCTCTTCTTTGAGCAACCAGCTGGTGCTTCCTCCATCCCATGGTGGCCCCAGATAACACAAACGCTTTTGAAAGGGCAAAAAGGAGGAACATGGGAACTATAGACTAGACTGACATCAATCCCAGGAAAATTTTGAACAGATTATAAAGTGATAACATTGTTATTAATGATATGGAGCATTGGGGGCAGGGAATGCTAATTAAGTTTACAGATAACACAAAATTGGGTGGAATAGTTAATAACTCGGAAGACAGGAGACAAAATTCAAAATGATCTAGATATTCTTGAGCACTGAGCTGAAAACAACAGAGTCAAATTCAACAGGAATAAGTGCAAATAAAGAAATCCAACACAGAGTTAGAAGATGGGGGGCACTGTACCTGGCTTAGAAACATTGTAAGCAAGAAGGATCTTGTAATTGTTATCACAAGCTGAATATGAGCCAACAGTGCAGTGTAGCTACAAAAATGCTATTCTAGGCTGCATTAATAGAAGTATAGTCTCAAAACCCTGCAAGGTACTAGTTCCCCTCTATTCGGCATTGGTTAGGCCTCTTCTTCAGTACTGTGTCCAGTTCTAGACATTGCACTTCAAGAAGGATGCTGACAAACTGGAATAGTTCAGAGAATAATCAGGGGACTGAAAACCTAGTATTGTGATAAAAGACTGAAAGAACTCGGTATGTTGAGCCCTGAGAAAAGGAGTCTGAGGGGAGATATAATAGCAGTTTTCAAATACTTGGGCAGCATTTGTTCTCGCTCAACCCAGAATATGCAACAGTGGGCTCAAGTTACAGGAAGCCAGATTTTGGTTGAATATCAGGAGAACTTCCTAGCTGTTAGAGCAGTATTGCAATGGAACCATTTATCTCAAGAGATGGCGAGTGTTCCAATGATAGAGTTATTCAAGATAAATTTAGACAACCACTTGCCAGATATCCTATAATTTGTATTCCTGCCTTGATCAGGGGGTTGGACTCTGTGGCCTGGTAGGCCCCTTCCAACTTCAGGATTCTATGATTCAGTTTTCAGACATTTGTCTGAATACAGTGCATGCTGCTAGTGGCTTATAATCTTATATTAAATGTGAGAGATGTTTCATTTTATCGGATATGAAGCTAACTTAAAACAAGACAAGCCTGTTTCATTTGTAACATTTGTCTTCCTTCGTGGCTTTTGTGAAGCCACAGAGATGGGTTTCCCAGTGTGTGCGTGTGAGTCTAGATTTCCCTAGCAATAGGAAAGTTAATTAGTCTCCGCCCCTTCACACTGAGCATGTGCAAGGACTTCCTGCCCAATTTCCTTCAGCTCCCTCTTACCGCTGCACTAAGAGGTAACATTTTGTTAGTCTCCTCCTATTTTCTTCATCCATCGCTTATTTTTTTACCTGTTTATGGCATTTTTGCCTCTCTTCAAATGGTGAGCTTCCTGCAAGGGAAAAAAATTCCTAGCTACCTGCTGGACTTTAAATCCTCCCTCCCTTGGGAAATTTGATACAAAATATACCCTTCCCCTGCCACAGGGAGGAAATTTCATCTCTCCTCCAAAAGAAAGCTATTCAACCAGTTCCTCAGTCCATGATTCCCCACAGCCACTTCTCCAGGTACTGAAGACTGCTAAATCTACATCTAGGCATAACGGAATTCCATATGGTAACTCTGGAGAAGCTAGTTCCCTTCCTCCAACATGGAGATTAGTTCGGAGTGGTGAACTTAAAGGAGGCTTACTTCCATGTTTCAGTTCATCCAACACACCAGCGATTTCTCATGTTTGCTGTGGGCAATGATGCCTACCAATATTCTGTGCTGCCATTTGGTTTGGTAACAGCACCAAGGGTGTTTACTAAATGCATGGCCCCCATTGCTGCCCACCTGAGAACACAAGGTATCATCGTTTTTCCATATTTAGATGACTGACTGGTAGTCCCAGAGAACAAGGAACAAGCAGAGGAGGACATTTGCCTCGTTCTCCTTATCCTCGCTAGCTTGGGCCTGCAAGTGAGCTGGGAAAAGTCCTGACTCTTTCCATCACAGAGGATC
This sequence comes from Phrynocephalus forsythii, assembly GCA_029282475.1. Lineage (NCBI taxonomy): Eukaryota > Metazoa > Chordata > Lepidosauria > Squamata > Agamidae > Phrynocephalus > Phrynocephalus forsythii. The sequence continues at coordinate 41,517,542 of JAPFRF010000001.1, forward strand.
ACTTTCATAGGAGCTGTGCTGGACTTGTCGAAAGCAATGGCATTTCCACCCATCGAGCGCATTGATGACCTTCACTTGCTGCTCCCCCTAATTCAACCAAACAAAGAGGTTCCGGTTGTCATGGTTCAGAGACTTCTCAGCTACATGGTGTCCATGATCTCTGTTCTACCGCACACTAGAGTGAAGCTCAGGATCCTACAATCATGGTTCCTCTCTACTTTCAACCCGCTCATCGATCCACCCTCCAAACCTCTGAGGGTTCCGAGGGACCTTCCTTGTCAGCTTACCTGGTGGATGAGCAGATCCAACCTTCTGATCGGTTGCCTGTTCCGGTCCCCCTTTCCAACCCTCCAAATAACGACCGATGCGAGCAATTCCGGTTGGGGGTCTGTCTGCTGGGAAATTACAGTACACAATATGTGCTGTCCTCAGCAGTAATTGCTGCACATCAAACAACTAGAACTGCTAGCTATTTTCAAGGTATGCCGGGCCTCCCTCCATCACCTCTCCAGCAATGCATCATTCTATGCCAAATGCATGGAAACTTGATGTCATGGATTTAGTTCATTTTGGTACATTTGTACCTTACCATGATATGTTTAAATTTCATTTTTTCCAGATTTTTTGGTCCACCCGTTTCTGAGATATTGCATTTTAAAATTGCAAAAAAAAGAAGCCAAAATTCACTACCCACCATACTTTCAAATGTCATTTAATAGATACCTGTGATAGCTATAGACCTGGGACAGGTGTCATTTTTAAGCTTATGAATAGGGCTTTCATATGATATACAACATGATGCAATTGTACATTTTCAAAAAAATTACACGTTTAAATAAATATAAAATTTGAATTTTTGGAAAAACAGAATTTTTAAAATTTTTCAAAAATCTCACACTTAAATATACATATCACTCCAAATTTCAGGATAGTATCTCAATGGTATCGTATAAAACTTAATTTTTCTTGTTGGCAGTGACAGGGAATTAAATTGATCTTAAATATGCTGTGCTTAGGAAATGTCACAAATGTGCTAGCATTTTTGAAATTGGAAAAATGCATTTTTCTTATTTCTAGTGGGAACTGGTTTTCAAAATCACAGTCAGAAGTATATCATGGTAGTCAAGGAACAGATAAAGCAACCAAATAATAGAGAAATCCCAACGAAGGAAATTTCCTCTAAGTTTCAAGATAATGGATGGGGATCTTAATCTCCCTTTAATGATTCAATCTAGATTTTTTCATTTTATTTGCCAGATGACTTTTTTGCCCATATCATGTTTACATGGCCAGCGGGGATGCTGCCAAGAGATCACCAGCATATTTGCCCAATCAATTATCTGTTGCCAGAATTGAAAACTTCATAGCAAATGAAGAAAAATGCAGTCAGCAGCATGACCCCTTTCCCTCTTGCTTGAGTAGGTGTCTAGCCAATGCCTTTCATTTTTAGTCAGGGGCTTCTAAGAGATGGAGGATTGCTTCTATAACAAGCTCAGAGTGACAGGTGGGGCTGCAACTCACAGTGGGAAAGAGGAAGAGAGCAGGGAAAAAGTTTGTTTTCCCTGCATAACCAGACACACCCACAAGATGCTGTTGGTGGAATCTGGGATTTCGGTTTGCATACAAAATATCATATTTCAGGAACATAAAGGGTTTTTACAGGAATAAATTCTGCACTAACTCAGTTTGCGCGAACATTCCTGTAAAATCCCTTTATGTTCAAATATGCAAACCCTGAACTTTCTGAAAGTGTGTTCATACGGAACAATTGAACACTTTAAATTGTGAGATAATACTATAAATGGGCATATAAATAAGACATTATTGTAGATAATCAAATTTCTTACTGAATGGTTAGTTACTTTGGGGGAAAAATTGTGCCTCCTTGTGATTGATTATTCCAAGGAGTAAGTTAACAAAACATTATTTTCACTTGTTTGCAGAGTAGAATTGTCATAGATGGTTCATACCATAGCAACTCAAGTTGTGATCTGTCAGGCTTAGTGACAGAACCAAATCTTTCAGGGCGTTCACACACTTTAGCCTTCTCTTCAAATGAGGTGAGTTTCAGTGTGTCTGTGTACTGTTGCTGTCACAATTCCAAATCATGCCATGTAGGTTTGTTTAAAATGAAATCGGCAGGTTGTTCTTGCACTTTAAATATTTTTCTAACCTAATATTGAAATATCATATAATACCCATAAAATCATGCATACATTAAAGCTTTATTCAGTCAATTTTGTTTACTTTGATATGTCATGTGTATTGTTTGACTCTCGTCATTAATTACGTTGTTCATTACTTTCTAAGCTGTTCTATAAATTTCAGTTCTGGCAGTTATAACAAAATGGCAAAATTGGTTAGATATTAAATGTGAATATATTTTAATTATATTTTGAGATACATAGATAATAATGAAGGGAAGGTTAAATATTTAGATGAAGAGACAATAGTTTGTATTTTAGCTTGATTTACTTTTTTAAACTAGCAATTTTATTTTTATAATACACTGGACAGGGATGTGTGGAATTAGAAAACCTGTCCTTTAGTGAAATTGATCATGGTATTGCTGAAGAAAAATCTGATTTTCTAAATTGTATCCAAAATCTAAAGGAAGGTATCTTGTTGTTGAGCAAGCCACTTAATGTTGTGAAATTCAGGCTCAAGCTGTTCCTGTTTGTATGAATGGCGTATAATTGAGCATCTAACACTATACAAGTATCTTGTTTTGAAACACTAAGATTTCTTGTCACTCTTTTGACCTTCTGTATACTCTGTTATTGTCAGAATTGTTCTAGATTGTTCTGTAAACAAATTTTCTTTTCTTTCATGAATTACTCAAATAGTTTTCATTGAGGAGAATCAGCTCCTCACATAGTGGCTGAAATCTTGTTGGGTATATCTGTGTGAGCATAAATGGCAATGATGTCATTTGCTTGCAATGTTATTCCACAATTTAATCAAATTGAATGCTTACTACCCTACTCCCTATTCCAGTGCCCCTGAGGGATCCCTTTGACCTGGGGAAGCCTTTGAGATCCACATAATTTGTGGGGGAGCGCAGAGTCTTGGGTGTCACAGCAGCACTAATGAATTGTCACTAGTGGGATTGGGGTTGCCAGGAATCAGGTGATGATTTTCCAGTATTAAAAGCTTCTTTGTCCTGACCTTCATTTCTCTTAGTCTCACATATTTCTTGAATAGACTATTTATTTATTTTTTGCCTTCTCAACTCCTCAGTTTTCACCTTGTATTCTCCCCCCCTAGTGTTTTTACTTATCTCCCAACTTACCCAACCCATTACTTTATCTGGTTTAAAAAGCATTGGAATCCTACTCAAGGTATTTCTTTGCTTGACTGAGGCAGCATTTGGTAGCAGAATATCTGGTCTATTCATGACATTCAGTCATTCCCTTCCTGTAGTATACCAGTTTAGGTACATTCCATATATACACATGTTCTTTATGCCACATGGAAAACAAATGGCATTTTGTTACCTAAGGTAAAGTTCTGGTTGAGGTTCAGGAAACATGCATCCCCACTAGATTCATCTGGCTGTAGTAACTATCAACAGTTTATCTAGGAATATTTTCCAAAGACTTCCATGAGCTTCTTTGCCCACTCAGGAGTTGGAAGATTTAGACTCCTCTACAGTTCTCTGTTGGAATTTTTCTACATTATCAGTATATCTTTAGTTCTATAGTACTAGAGCTAGAAGTCCTGGTATAAGAGGTTACAGTATGTAATCCCTCTTATCCAAATAAAACTAAGGTTTAAGCCACAGATGGATGCCTCCTGCATTTCAGATCAGAATGGACATTTATGGTAGGTAGGTTGTATGCCTTTTTCTCACTTGGTAGCCATTAGAATATGCAGCACACAGGAATTTATCCTCCCTAACAATAAATGTTATGAGTCATGAAGCCCCTTTTGACTGATCTGCCAATATGAATTAATGACTTGCAATAAAGAGCCCGGTTCGGATTTTGCAGACTCAAGGCTGTTGGCTTTCTTTATCTCATGTTCACTCTTCCTTTTCTTCTTCTTTTTAATACTACCTTCAGTCTTTTCCTAAGCATTGGTGTCTTCTCCATAAAATCTTGTCTTCTGATAAAATGTCCAAAACATATTCTTAAATGTAATCGTTTTGACTTCTAGTGAGCATTCAGACTTGACATGATATAGAAGCACCTTATTTGTCATTTTGGTGGACAATGACATTCATGAGGTGCTCCGCTCATTTTGAGTGAACTGATTTCTTTCCTGTCCCACCTTCACATCAATGCATTGTAGTCTGAAATACATAGTGCGGATTATCTTGGCCTTGTGCATTATTTATAGTTGAGGGTATTTTCTAGTTCCTTTGTTGCTGCCTTTCCAGGTTTCTGTCTTCTGATTTCTTGGGTGTAGTCTCCACTTGGAAAAATACTGTCCTCGTATACATCCAGTCTGTTAACAATTTTGATCAGTCCATTGTTGACATCAAAATTGAGTTCTTCTGACACATATTTTGTCATCTTAATGTTCAGTTGTAATCCTGCTTTTGCACCTTTTCTTTTACTGTCATCAGTAGTTATTTATAGCGGTTGCTATTTTGTCCCTTTAATTGAATAATTGTATACCTGAAATTATTAGTGTTTCTTGTACTAAATTTTTCTCCTCCTTCTCCTGAATCTAATTTAGCTTTCTGTATCATTGTACCATTTATCTGTAGGTTTTCATTTATGCGTTTTAAATGTTACTAAGTAATTTTAGGTGTTTGATTACTCTTGAACATTTTAATGTAATGATAATATGGGTTAAATTCCAGAGAGAAATTTAATTAAGCCTTACTGACAAAACAGAACAAAGGGAGGGCAATTCTGCCTTGTTCTATATACCCCTGTATTTCCAAAATTTGCTCAGAAGGGAGAGGGGACCTCAGAGGACATGAAATTTTGAAAGTGAACTACCATATTCTCCATCTATAAGACGCCCTCATGTATAAAAGTGTTCTGCTTATATACCTCCCCATACCACTACAAGTAGTCTCTGGGCGGTTTACAATTTTAATTACAGTATGCAGGCTACACATTGCCCCCCCCCTCATTTTACCGACCTCCACTTTTCCAAACCAAAATTAGTTTTGCATTTGTGTGGTTCTCTGTTTGTTTGACTTAAAACGACCCACAACTTTTAGTATAGACAAACATATAGTCTTATACACAGAAAAATACTGTAAATACTTCCTTAGAATCAGAAGCAGCACACAGACTGGAAGAATGATCTTCAATCAATTCATAAACTGCTGCTATGGTCTAGAAATCTAAAGGGGAAAAGAATGCCACACTTCCTTCAGGCAAGTTTCAGTGAGAAACAAGCCTTTTACTTATACAGTAGTGAAGTTGGAAGGGGAAAACAGAAGGGAGCCTCCCTGAAGAATATAAGGACTTAAAACACATTCATTGGATTGCTCCTGACATATATGCAACCTGTTATGCATATAATTTGTAAATCAGAAATCAGATTGTTTTGTATATCCTCACAAGTATAACACCCACAACATAACTTTCCTCAGGGAGTTGCCACAAGTTAAATCAGAGTAGGCATTTCTAATCATAGTCAGTTCTACAGTTGGTGTGTAGTAGGACCTGCCTATGCTGACTTCTTAATTTCACAGCACTTTGCTGCTAAATGTTGCACCACTGGTGTTATGCCAGCAGATGTAATCAACAAGATTTTGGCAATTACAGCTGATATAGTCATAATATTGCTTTGACCTGATGAGAATTCCAAGAAGATATACATAGAATTGTCATAAAACCTTGATAGTTTGAGGTTTTCATAGTGAATGAACTTTTGTTTTTGAATATATAGTTTTGAATAAGAAATATAATGATCTTGCCTTGAGAGAAACAAAAAGCCTCAAAAGTAGAGATGCAGATGAATTAAAAATGAATTGCAAAATTTGTCAAAAATTGCTAATTCATTGATTTGTATTTGTACAAATTAATACCCCTATTGTACATATTGATATTTTAGTGATTTTGGATTCATCAGTTTGCTGTAATATACTGTACAGAAACCTTTATACATGTATATATAAAATCCACCCACCCCAGCCCCAACACCTAGAAACACCAACATTGCAGAGAAGCGTCATCTGATTCTCCTCTACAATCTCTTCATGTTTTCTAAAGTTTGGGTTTCAGATATCCAAGTTATACCTACAAAGAGCCCCCCGCCCCAGCACCTAGATACATCAAAATCACCAAGAAACTTCTCCTGGCTCTTCCCTACAATTCGTCTACGTTTACTGAAGATAGGTTTCCAGAGAGCCAGTTGCTAAAGGGTACTTTCCTGGGGGCGGGGGAGCAGTTTGTGGATGTATTTACTCAGATGTCTGAAACCCAACCTTCACCAAATTTAGAGCGATTAAGAGATGGTAGAACAGTGGTTCCCAACCTGGGGGTCGAATGACCATTTCACAGGGGTTGCCGTGAGCCTATGAAGAAAAAGGCACAAATGGCTTGGGTCTGGAGGAGGAGGGGAGGAAGGGGGGAAACAGTGAGTTACAGCTTGATAGGTTGGGGGAGATGTCAGTCAATGGCACTGGAGGAACCTGGGGCAGTGGCCTGCCAAAGGGGCCTTGTGGCCTCTTCCAAGTGGGGCAAGGGGTCACCATAACATGAGGAACTGTATTAAAGGGTTGTGGCATTAGGAAGGTTGGGAACCACTGTGGTAGAAGCTTCTCGGCAATTTTGAGGTCTCTGGGTACTGGGGGGGCACCTTGGCGGGGGGGAACTCTTTGGTGGTCCATAGCCCAGACATTCAGAAGCCAATCTTCACCAAACCTGCAGGGCTTGTAGAGGAGAATCAGGGGAAGCTTCTCTGCAATTTCAGTGTCTCTGGGTCCTTGTGCAGGCCATTTTATCGGCTTTTAAAGCAAAAATGAATTGACAAATGGCTTGCAGATTCATTATTTGTGCTTCATTGAATTTGATCAATCATGAATCTAAACAAGTCACTGTTTTTCTGATTCACGCCCATCTCTACTCAAAGTCATTACACACTGCAGAGGAAGTGGGAGAAAATGATGTCCATCGTCTGCTTAGCCACATTGCCTTTGGCAAGCAAGTAAAACTTAATAGAATTATTTGTGTAATGGAGATGCTAAGTTATGAAAACTGACTCCCACTGTCTCTTCAAATGAGTCTGCCCATGGATACTGCATTTTCCTGAATTGGTAGATATAAAGGATGTGTTGTTCCTTTGTCTAGTGTTCATTCCAAAATCAGATTTCATTAGTAGCTTCTTCTTCATGTTGGCCTAGTTTTTTTTTTCCAAATCAGCCATGTTTTGTGATGACTTTTTGTCAAATTCTCAATGTATCGCCCCAAAGTAAAGTCCTCCATCTTGTATGATTCTTTCAGTCATTTCAAACATTACTGTCATTTTTCTAATATTTTGTTTAATCATAAGATGAGTAAGTTTGAGCGTAATAAATTATTAAATAATGACTGGAACTAACATAGTTTAACAAAATGTTTTGAATATGTTTTGAACTTCCTTTAGTTTATTCATTTAATCTAGGATGATTTTTGTACTTGAGCTCAGACTCAAGATGTTTAAATTATTTGACATGGCTGGACAGAACAAATGTTGTGACATTTCATTATTCAATTTGCAACGTGTAACAAAAATACAGTTTTGTCTCTAGAAGGATGCTGAAATAAAATGTGGCAAGAAAGAAGAGGAAGAAGTTTTCTGTAGTTATTTTACACATTTTAATGATTTTTTCTATTATTTGTGCCATGGGGGGTGATGTACATAAAAGGCATACTTCTTTAAACTTCTCATTAAAGGGTTTGCGAAAGTCATTGAACATTGTTTTGCTTTGAAAAGACAGTATTTTAATAATTAAAATCTTGAACTCAAATATATAACTGATAGAAACTCATTTGCTTGGTTTTGCTTTGTCAGACTTCAGATGATGAGCCATCACCAACAGGAAAACAAAACCAGTGGCACAGTAGACCAATTTCTGAATGGACAACACAACAGGTGTGCCATTGGCTAATGGGAATGAACATGGAGCAGTACATCACAGAATTCACAGCCAAGAATATAGATGGGCAGCAACTGATGCTGCTTGACAGTGACAAGTTGAAGGTGAGCTTGGTTCAGATTATCAGTCTAAATTAATGGCAAGCAACAGAAGTAAACTTTCATTTCTATCCTGATGCGAAATGGAGTAAAGCAGAAATTCCTGGAAACAGCTGCTGATGTTTAGATGTGGAATTTGTTCAGAATACAGAAAGCTGTTACTTTGTAATAGCGTTCAAGAAACAATCCAATCTTTTAACTAAATCAAACGATTGTATAACTTATAACTAAGACATTCTATTCAATCTTTTTCCCCTTGAAGTTCTTTATGTTGATTGTTGCTGATGTGTATTTTAACATAATCAGCTACAACGGCAGAATCTTGGGGGTGATCTTTGCATGCCAAATAAAATTCTACAACTAGCTACATCAAATTGATGGTGGCTAATGAGGGGCCATTTGCTAGATGCCCACCTGTTGTACAGTTGGCTGCACTCTTTGTAACATGATCAGTACCTCATTATTTGTTGGCACAATAAGCTGTAGAATTTAATTTATGCACACAAATTACTAACAGGATTCTTGTGTCGGTTTCTTAGTACCCCTTTGCCTTTTGACCTAGTGAAAATGGGTTGAACATGCCATTGAGTTACCAACTGAGGAGTGTTTTATGTCAAAACTGGGGGCTATCATTCACGTTGATATCTCCTATCTTTTTTCGGAACTTATTTACAGTAAAACATTATTTTAAGTTGCCTTTTCTGACAGAGGTCTTGCTTTTAAAAACATGTATTTTCTCCTAAACCCTTTTGTTTTGAGTTCTACCTTAACTTGAACTCTAATATCCCTGTTTCTGCTAGAATAAAAGAACATAATTTTAATATTTTTATCGCTCCCAGTGTTAAGACTCCCATTGCATATTTATTGAGATTGCAGTCTTGCACCCTAATTAGAAAATACATTAGGGGTGTGGGTGCCCCCTTTGTCCATAGCCAAAAGCCTGAACCGAATTGTCTTGAGCCAGGCATGTTTGAATGGTACGCCAAAACATAGTGGGCAAAATTGATTCTGGTTTGAAGCAAGAGCTCTTTGTATTGACTCAGTGATTCTGCCCTCTAAAAGGGGGTGGGGGAGTTTATCTCAGGGAGGGATTGTTTGAAAAAGTTGTTAGGAGGGGAACTCAGCTTTGTTCAGTGGCTTTTATAGCATAGCTGGAATTTCACATTGGTCATCATGCCTTTTAAACCTCTAGATCAGTGAAGGGGCAGGGGTTGGAATGTAGCCATTTTGCCTATCAGTTGGTTTCTTGGGGCCTTTTCACACAACCCCTAAGATCCGCTGGCCACTTAAATTCGGACCAGAGATCTTAGGGGTTTGTCGCTGTTCCTGCGTTCCCACCCCCTCTGTACTCCTGGCTGCTGGCTGCGTGAGGGGAGGGAGAGAAAAAGGAAGAAAAGAATGCCGCTCACCTCCGTTTTGCCATCCCGGCACTGCATTCAGATCTCTTAAAGGGGCAGGGGGCAAAAAAAGAACAAACAGAAGCAAGGAGAGCCCGGCAGTCACTACTGTTATATCCGCATCAGGAATTTTCACCCTCCGAGAGCAGGTACCTGAAAAGTGCGCTGGGACGCGCTTAGGTGGGCGTGGTCGCACTTAATTATCTGTAAACTCCGGAGCTGGTGGGGAAATAATTTTAAGCTCCGGAGCTGGGAGCCATTTGCCGTGGAGTTTAGGGGTCGTGTGAAAAGGCCCCTAGTGTCCATCTATGGGAAGGCAGACAATATAAATATGTAAATTGAACTGGATCCAGGGCACAAATTGAATTGGGCAGGTCCTGAATCATCAGAGACTGTATTGCAGTCTGTATGAAAGTACTGAACTGTTGCCCAAATCAAATTAGGGCACCCATGCATGTATTTATTATTTATTTGGGAGGCCCTCGGGGAGGCCACAGGAGAAGCAGAACAAAAAAAGGGAAAGTAGAGGTGGAGGTGGGCAATGATCTTCCCCCACTCGGGTTCTTTCCCTCCCTGGTGGAAGCATTGTGATGCTTGCAGCAACGGCAGTCCCTTGGAAGCACATGAGGAGGAAGTTGGTGGTTGGGATGCTGTAGCCCTGCTTCCTCCCCTCTGAGCTGCTGACAAGGTGGGTGCAGGTAGATGGAAGCAGGTTGGACGCTTTGACCCAGGCCCCGTGGGCTGGAACAACAGGTTCTTCCTGAGGCTTTGCTTAGGAGGCAGTAGTGGTGGCTTTGGTCACTGCTGCTGGTTATAAGTCTGATCAGTCATTCAAAAGGTAGATTGTTAAGTGAGGAGTGGCTGTATATAAGTTGAAACACATGTGAATTTTAAATGTATTTTACTGTTTAAAGACCGTCAAAGTATGGAATTTTCTCATGCCCAAAGATTGAAGATTTTTTCCTAATCTTATCAGATATTGCCATCTGCTGATTTAAAAGGTGTACTACCTCTAGTTGACAAATTATTACTCGCCTTTCACAGTGTTAGCACATATACTGTACTGTATATGAGTTGAATTTATAACCTGCCCGTTCTCTAAGCTGATGATGAGGTATGATCTCTCCTAATTCTTACATCAGTCCTATGCAGTCGGGTTCTCTGATAGGTGGCCATTGATTCTAGGTCAGTGACACTCATGGTTGAGGAGGGATTTCATTCCAGGACTTAAGAGTGTAAGTCCAACATCATTCCAGTACTGCTGAGGAGCATTCAGGGGCTTGACGTTCTCAGTGGGAGATATGCTTCCCTTCCCCTCTTTTGTGCCATCGTGTAAGGCAGATTGTACAGTATGTACAGCAGTAGAGAAGGTTGTGGTATAAAAATACATAATCTATTTGCTTGTGCTTTGTACTCTAAAACCTCACCTTACAAGAGCTGAAGTAAAAGGGTTTTCAGTAAAAAAGAGAAATAGAAGCCTTCTGAATAAATTTATTTTGTGGTTGAAGCCCATTGGAGCTGGACCCAGATCTAGCCACACTCAAGAGTAGTAATTGAAGGAACATAAGTTATCCTGGATGCACACAAGTGAAAGAAATAGAACTTAACTTCAGAGGTTGCCAGAGACTGGATTTAATATGTTATGGGTGAGTTAGTATTTTTACATCAAATAGAAATCACATCATGTAAGCTAGGCTCTCAAGTAATGTTTCAAAAGCAGGTTGGTTGTTAAAAATGAATTGAGGGGGGAATGGGAGGAGGAAGCCGTAAGCCGTGCGGCTTTGCCCGCCGCCCAGGTGCCCAATGGCAGCAGTGCTGGCGAAGGAAGAGAGGTGGGGGCCAGGGTGGGGGGAGGAAGCGCCAGAAGTGCGTGGCTCGCCCGCCGCCCAGGTGCCCAACGGCAGCAGAGGAGGAGGAGGAAGAGAGGTGGGGTGGGGGAAAGGAAGCACCAGAGGCGCCTGGGTTTGCCCACTGCCTGGGTGCCCAGCAGAGGCAGCGGCAAAGGAGGAGAGGTGGGGGCCCTGGGGAGGATGGTGGGAGGCAGCGCTGGTGCCAGGGGTGAGCGAGGAGGGGGAGGAGTGCACTTTGAAAGTGCACCTTCTAAAGAGGTCTCGGGGGGGGAAAGGCTTTTTTTGCCTCACCCCCCCGGACCTCCGGGATGGATTACATAGGTTTCCCATTCATTCCTATGGGAAACCCTGTTTCGGTTAATGATTTTTTTGGATAACGACTAACCTTGGAGAACAAATTAAAGTCGTTATCCGAGGTACCACTGTATTTTTTTACTCCTAATACAATTGAAACAATCAACTTTGGATGGTTCACATTTTTTAATTGTTTAGGCATTGAAACCGACTTTCAGTGTTTCTTAGATTTTGAAGATGTTGATGGTGAAACTGCAGGCGGTGCCAAAGTAGGTTCCATCGATCCCGGTCAAAGTGCTTTTTCAAGCAGATAAGTGTTAAGCCGAAATTGATGGTTTTTGATGGTCTGGACCCCAAAGTTCTTACAAATATTACAGGCGTTAGGCTGATGGGACTTACCCAGATAGTACAGGCACTTCTGATGCCCATTGGAGTGCACTATCTTCCCGTTACAAGTGACACAATGCTTAAAGGGTGGTTGAAAGGCCATAAATGGAGATCCAAAGAAAACAATTTCGAAAAGGGAGACTAATGAAGCGTGACCTCTTAACACGGCGGTAAGAGGGAACGGAGGCACTTAGGTGGGAATCCGCTTGCACATGCCCAGTGCGAGGGGATGGGAGACTAACAAACTTTCTGACCTCCGCACAAAGGTGCTTGGGAAACCCATCTGTGTGGCTTCACGAAGGCCACAATGAAGAAACATACTTTCTGATGCATAGTACAATACTGCTGAAATACAATGATGAAAATGGGTGACTGAAACCCCTATTGCTGTCATCTAGGCAATGTAAGGCAGATGACAGCAGTGGCAACACCCATCCTAAGGCTCCTGTGTAACCCCTCCACTACTGGAAAGCTGTGGAAGGGACAGGACAGAAAGGGGAAGCCTTTAATTACTGAAAAATACAGCCTTTGGTTAAATCTTCCCAGAAGTCATAATTTTCAGGCATTAAAGGCTTCCCATGCTGTAGCTTCCATGGCTTCCAGGTGATGGCAAAGATACTGATGCTGATGTCATGAGACTTATGCAGCATAATTTACAGTGAGAGGATTTCAGTGATGTGAACAACCATGACCCCAATCACTTTGCAGGAGACAAATGTGTGAAACATTAAGTGTGAACTGGCCTGTGCACAGATACTGCTGCAATTTATTCCTGGCATTGTAAAACAGGAAGAAAATTATTCTGTAGCCCTTGGAAATTGCTGCCTGCTATATCTGTAAATAGGGTAGTTCATACTGAAGTTTGCTGTTTGTACAGGGCCAGACAGTAGTGTGGTGCTAAGCACAACAATCTGCAATTTTAGGCATTTTCCCAGATAGACCCAAAATTTTAGGTATTTTTAGGCAATCTGGAATTTTAGGCATTTTCCCAGATAGACCCAAAATCCAATACTGCAATTGTTGGGTTAGGAATAACAGGGTCCAATGTGTCTGAAAACTATTAGTTTATTAAGAAGTGCTGTCTGTTGTAAAAACATCCGATGCCATCTCTCAATCTTTAGTTGACCTTCCACAGGATGAGCTCATAGTGGCTGGTTTCTTAGATCACTTTCAAATATACTTCTTTCATGATACACTCAGGAAGCCAGCCTGAAAAGTTCACTCTTCCAAAGTAAATGCCTCCCAAAAGCCATAGAGATCGTATCAATCAAATGTGGTCTATGCTTTAATAAACTTGTTAACCTTTAAAATGCCACAGGACTTGTTTTTTCCTGCAAAAAAAAGCTAATATAAGATATAATAATACCTCTTAAGAATAGAATAACAATTTCTAATTCCCTTTGAAATTTCTCCAGAGACAAGGATCATGCAAATCATCTCAGCTTAGTCATTTAGGTTGGAGACTGGTATTCCTCCAAAATACAAACTTCTAAAAATGCTTCTCAAAATGATTTATCCTCAAGACTGGAAAAAGTTTTTCATTATGTGAATGTCCCATAAAGCTGTGTAAAGCTGGCAAAGGGGACTGAAGAAGACTATCAAGTCAAGGCTAGCTTCTTCAAAGGGCTAAAACTAGGCTGTTCAAGTGGATTGAGAATTGTTGGTGCTATCAAGTGTTTTTCAAGGTTCCGGCAGCTTGTTCAAATGGGGAAAAATTGAAAAATTAAAACAATATAGGCTTAAATTTTTAACATTTTCTAATGGTGGTGTGCCTCGTGATTTTTTTCATGAAACAAGTGTGCCTTTGCCCAAAAAAGGTTGAAAAACACTGCTATATAGAGCCACTATTTTGTTGAAGATGCAAGAATGGCATCCCTGTGCAATATGGAATGTGGACGCACATGCCCTCTGACAGAAGATACAACAATGCCTCAATTCATTTTTAACAACCAACCTGCTTTTGAAACATTACTAGAGAGCCTTGCTCAGGCGGCGGGCAAAGCCACGGCTTCCAACTTCCTCCTCCCATCCCCCCTGGCCCCAACTGCCCAGCCTCGCTGCCACTCATCACCCGGGCATGTGCGGCTTACCTCTCCCACCCCCATTCCCTCCCGGCCCCAACCGCCCAGCCTTGCCAACGCTCATCACCCGGGCGGCTTCCCTTTCCCTTTCCCACCCCCATTCCCTCCCAGCCCAAACCACCCAGCCTCGCCGTCGCTTGTCGTCCGAGTGCGCGCGGCTCCCTCTCCCACCCCCATTCCCTCCTGGCCCCAACCGCCCAGCCTCGCTGCTGCTTGTCACCCAGGCAGTGGGCAAAGCCGCGCAGCTTCACCCCTTCCTCCCCCCCGGCTCCCACCTCTGCCATCTGTGCCACCGCTGGGAACCAGGAGCCAGTGAGTCAAGAATCTCCTGGAATGCTGGGCTGAGGGGATGGCTCCAGTTAGTCAGGGAAAGCGCCCCTGGCTAGGGCTGAGGGCTGTGGACTGGGGGGGGCACTGGAAATGTCCAGTCATCCAAAAAATTTGTTATCCGGGGCAGTCGTTATCCGAGGTACCACTGTAATTCTATTCTAAATACTAGTTTTACTCTGCAGTCCCTCAGTTAACTTCCACTATTTGGAAAACGTGCTGTTGTCTGTGTGCTTAGAAATACTTTTGCTTAATTTTATATTATATATAAAGAAATCTGATTTGTATGGTTTTTGTTTCTATGAGTGGGTCACTATTTTTGTGAGCTATTTTCTGGTTTTGGGAATTTATACAGCTTGCATGTAAATATGTGTAAGGCCACATATGAATGCTTATGCCATAATAAAGGACTCCAATTTTTGTGGCAAATACTGCAGCTTTTTGTGGGGGGTAATAATGTCTCTTTCCTTTAAAAGGCCCTTGGAGTGTCCAGTCAAACTGACCGATCAACAATAAAGAAGAAAATTAAGGATATTAAAAAGGCACAAGAAAAGCTAGAGAAACAGAAAGAAAAGTGTCAAAAGAAAGAAAAAGATGTTCGGAAAAGTGCCAGAGTGGTGGCCACTGTAGAATCAAGCTGCTAGAGAGACTGGATGGCATATAAAGCCACTTAACTGCAGTGTAGTCTCAAGGGCTAATATGAAGCTATACCAGCACTTCCTTATCTTTATCAGACTTCAGTGTGAAGAAGTGTAACAACTGTATATTACTGTATAATTATGAATATGGGAGTTTTTCTTTATAAACTCTTAACTTGCAGCATCCATAGTCCTTCCACATTAATATGGTTGATTTAAATGAAATATTTTCATTTTTTAAATATTTAGAAGATTAACTTGTACTAATGAACAGTAAGTTAATTTTGTCATAAGTAATGTATATATATGTGCTTGGTTGTTATAACTCTGAATTTTCTGTTGAAATTGGTATATACAATTTTTGAAAATTAGAATGTGACACAAATTACAGTAAAATGTCGGATAGTATCTAGAGATATATCAGGCCACTATGTTTTGGTGGATAGTTTGCTGCCATTAGTGTATAGAGGAAAATATGTTTTTAAAAAAGTAATAGAAAATTAATTTAATCAAATTTAATGATGTGTTTAAAGTGCTGTAATTTCTAGAGTTCATTTTAAATTCAAAACGTAGTAATATAATTCATTACTTATTTTCTAAAACAACACTGTTTCTAAATTGTTGGGTATATTGAAGCAGGATTTCAACTTTTACCAATCAATTTTATACACTTTTGTATGATCTAGTTTTATAGTCAATGTGACAAATAAGAGCATACTGAAATAACATGCATTACACTTTTCCTACTCAGTTTTTGAGGACCAAAATTATATATTTTTGCTGATTTTTAAATGCTATTGGTCTTCCAAGCTTAAAATAATGTCAAGTTAGGAATAGTTGGAAAATGCATTAATGAAGCACTGAGTTTCTTCATTGCATATTATTATAGACTACAATTGTCTTCCTTTTCATGAACAGCATTTGTCTTCCAAGGCAATATAAAACACAACTGTCATCTGCATTTGAGTAACAGCACGATCTGGTATGGAAACTGTGCATTAGAATGACACTTTTGAAAAATTAAATAAATTTCCTTCAAAAAATTTTAGAATGCCTTTTGTATAAGTTTATGACTCAGTGACATATTGCTTCGTAAGTGAATGAGTGGTCTTGAAAAAAACTATCCTGTAAAATGCATTTGAAATGGTTATTTGTAAAGCAAAGCACCGTATATTCTGCTTATATACTGCCCCATAGTGCTTAAAATTTCAATTTAATTATGCAGGCTACACATTCTCTCAAGAGTAGAGAATAAGTAGAAATGAACATATTGAACATTTCCAAAATAAAATATTTGGATTAATCAAATAATGAGAACATAGCAGACCCCCACACACTTAGAATCCAAGTTTATCTGTCAACAGTTGTAAAGCAAGCCACTGCATGTGAACCCATTGTTTTCCTTCGGTTAAAATATGGGTTGCTTCCTGGAGAATTTTGAGGCCTTATGAATGAAATCATGTCTCTCTCTACTTCTCATGCACATGGACACACCTCCCCCCCAGCACCTCTCTCCCTCTTGATCACTGTGACTCAGTGGTTGCAAAAGTGAGCTTCAGATGCTAGGAAGATATTAGTCATTTATGAAATGGAAGTAAAAGCAGGAGGTGGTAAAGGGATTACCTTGGATTCAAAGAACAAGAGGAAGGAGAAAAGGTATTTCTGAATGTTCCACAAACTATTTGATTTCTGCTTTTTGTCCAATGGCACGTTGTGAGTTATGTCACCCAAAAACATACCCCGTTTCCCTGAAAATAAGACTTACCTAAAAAATAAGCCCTAGTAGGATTTTAATGCATTTGTTAAATATAAGCCCTATCCCGATAATAAGACCTAGTGATGGGCGTGGCGAACTTGCCTGTCGCTCGCTCCTTCGCAGCTGCCCCCTCGCTCGCCCCTCGAACCCAGGACCGTGCGTTGCCTGCCTTGCTGCCTCTCTCTTCCCGTCCTCCTGTCTCCATCGGGCCCTGAGTGGGAGTGCAGATGTGTTGCCTCTCAGCCAGTGCCACCATGGGGAGGGGAGGGGCAAGCCACTGCCATCCCCTCCACCCACCCCACCTCCACCCACCTCAGGCAGCGCATCACTGCCTGGGCCCTTTGGAAAAAAAAAAAAAAAACATTGGCGGCGACTGCTGCTGCTGCTGAGGACAGTTGCTGAGTACTGATCCCAGTAGGATGCTGGGAGTGGAAAGAGGTGTGCGTGCATGTTACACCTCCTGTCCCAGGCAGCACCGGATAAAACTTGACACCTATGCTCCACCTCCCAGCCAGGGGGAGGGAGAGATGGAGGGAAGATTGCCCAAAAATAAGACATCGCCTGATAATAAGCCCGAGTGTATTTTCTTGAGAAAAATAAATATAAGAGTGTCTTATTTTCAGGGAAACACGGTAGTGAAGGGGCATGGAATTTTCAGAACCCATGGACAGCAGGCCCCTAAAACCTCCAGGAATTCCCTGGCCATAATTCTGGGGCTTTAGAAAACAAACAAAACCACCCCCAGTCCTTTTAGGTTTTACTGTTTTGGTCTGGTCTATTATGCTTCATATAAAGCAGAGGTACCCTCCAGATGTTTTGGACCACAACTCCCATAATTCCAAGCCTAGATTGCCAATGACAAAGGACTGGGAGAGTTGTGGCCCAAAACATCTGGAGGGCCAAAGTTTGGACACCACTGAATAAAGTGTCTCTCAGACTAATGTCTTAGTTTTATGCCCAAGAAGAATCTAGTTTTATGCCTGAGAACATTGTGTGACTGGGAGTGTGGCTACACAAGGAAAGGTTCTGTTAACAGGAACTGTTCATCTTCAAGTCTACATCTGCAGTATTATATATAAAACACATTGTCTATCAGCTAAGCCAGGGGTGGCGAACACGAGGCTCTCGAGCCGCATGCGGCTCCCGGCCAAAATGAATGCGGCTCTTTGCCTCTTATCATTATTTTGTATACTGTGGCTCTTTGCCAAGTTTGGATTTTGTTATGCTGCTTCTGAGGAGGGAACTCTGAGGAGAGATCTCCGAGCGCGTAGTCCCACCCCCAGGCTGCGTCATCACGTCTCCCATCCCCCGGAAACAACTGCACGGGCCAGAGAGCGGGGGGACCCGTGTGTCACATGTTGTGTCACATCTTGCCGTGAGTTCTTAGTGTGGAGGACGCAGCACACCCTCACCATCACTGCAGGATTTTTACCCTCACTCAAAATGGCAAAATGCAAAGCTAAACGAAAATATGAAGATGAACACAGGACATTTTTGGAAGAATGGGAAGATGCTTTCTTTATTGAACGGAATGGGAAAGCGCTGTGTTTAATATGCAATACTATGATATTACATTTCAAGGCTTCAAATCTTCAGCGTCATTTTAGAACTCTCCATGCTAATATTGACAAGGAATTACCCAAAGGTACTGAACTACGCAAGCAAAAATTGAGCACCTTGAAAAGCCAGGTAAAAAGACAGTCTCAAATGTTTCAGCAATTAACCAAGCATGGAGAAACTGTGACCCTTGCATCCTATAAAGTGGCGTGGAACATTGCCCGTGCTAAAAAACCATACAATGAGGGGGAGTTTCTAAAACAGTGTTTTGCGGATGTAATTGAAAACTTGGCTCCAGACAATAAAAAACTCAAAGATTCCATCAATGATCTCCAGCTGTCACAGCACACAGTTGAAACCAGAATAGCAGACATAAATAATGTGATTGAGTCAGATCTACATGCAGACTTGGGGGCACTTCCGCCCATGACGATGATGGCTGGGTGATCCAGCAGCTTCGCTTAATGAGAAGAATAAAACTTGAAATACTGTCTTTAAATGATACCAAAATCGTGAGTAAACGATCATAAATCTTTGGGGAGGACAGGTTGAAAACTGTGTATTTTCAAGGGGAGAGATACCAATGAATTACTGAAGCAGTGATTTACTTTCGCTTTCTGCCGAAGTCACGTCCCAGGCAGACGGACTGTGAGAGACTGTTTGTTTTTGCTTTGAGGCTAGAAAGAAAAGAAAAAAGTGTACTTACTTGGTTTCTCTGCATGCCACCCAAGAAAAAGGGTCCTACTGTGATAAAAAAGTGGGTACGCAAACCCTCAGACGCCACGTATCAACGTGCTCGTCTTGAAAGAGCAGAGGCTGTTGTTGAAGCTGACACAATGGCGTCTGATTCTGGCAAGTTGCCAGCACACCAGCCGGATTTTTCAAGGGAGTTCAAAAACTTGAAAGCAGAAGTCAGCTCCCTTATTAAATCAGCCCTAAAAGATGTAACTTCTACTATCGAAGACCGCTTCCAGTCCTTATCATCACAGAATAAAGACCTAAGGAAGGACCTGTTACAAGAAATACAGACCCTGCAGACACAGGTATCTAATAATGGCATTGAACTGAAAAAATTAGCAGGAGAAATCAATCAAGTTCAAACTCTAGCCTCTAAGAACGAAAGTGTTATCGCTGCGCATGAAGAAGAGATTGATGCCTTACAGCGGAAGCTTATCTATATGGAAGATTATTCTCGTAGGTCTAATCTGAAATTAATTAATTTTGAACTCCAGGATAAAAAAAAATGAAGAAAGAAATCCTCGTTTGGCTTAATTCTATCCTCCCCCAACACCTTGCTGAGACCGACATTGAAAGGATACACTATATAGGTAGTGCTAAGACAGCTACTTCAAGACCAATTCTCATTAGATTTACTTCCTATGCCATGAAAGAACAACTGATGTCAGCTCTTAGGGCAAAGCCTGACCTGCTGAAGCGTGAGGGAAGAGTTCTACAAGTTTACCAGGATATCTCCAGGGAGACTTTTGAATGGAGAAAGACTATGAGACCTGTGACAATTGCTCTGAGGAACAACAACTACAGATACAACTGGGGATTCCCGATCTTTCTTAAGGTGTGGAAGGGTCCAACTCTACACAAAATTTATTCTTTGGAAGAAGGTGAACAACATCTCAAGGCATGGAACATTCAAATCGAAGAAGAATAGAGAACTTCAAATTCAGCGTCTGCAGTGAAGACAGTGTCACCCTTTAACTCTTTAAATTTTTCAATGAGCAAGCAAATGGAGACCGATTTGAAGAGCATTGCACTACAGAAGACAGCCCTCCTTTCTCTCTCCCCCTGTCTCTCCCTTCCCTCCTGTTTTTTCCCTTTTTTTTCTTAGCCCATTCTGTTTTATTTTGTTTATATTTTGACTTGCCCGTCCCATAATTCTCCACTCCCTTCCTGTTCCTTATCCCTTATCCCTTATTCTTTCTTAGCATATCTTTCCTTTTCCCCTCTATTTTTTTTATATTTTTTTATTTTTTCATTTTTCTTTTTTTTATTTTTTTATTATTTTTTATTTTTTTATTTTTTATTATTTTTTTATATTATTTTTTGGTCTTTTTTGGGGGGGGACTGCGGGAGGAAAAGAGGAGGATAGAAGGATCTTAAGATTCACATTATCATGTTATCTTTTTATTACATTCTTTTCAACTTTTCACGTATATAACTGTAAGCAAGACTAGACAGTGCCAACGCTAATTTAGAGCTTCTGAATCATTATTAGCCATCAGGAAGTGTACGGGTGCCTTCCCCCTCCCTCCTATAAGGGCGCATACAGGTTGTGTATGAGAGCCAAGAGGACGGGAGAACAGAAAATAAATGTAGGTGGTAGGGTTTGGGTAATCATTGTTTTTTTCTTTATTATATGTAATGTTTGTTTGTATATATGCACAAAGAGACCGTTCCAGATCGATAATAGAATGAAAATATGGGTAGACTGTTGAAATTAGCTACATTGAATGCCAGGGGTCTAGGAACTGTCACGAAGAGAAACAGAATAGAGTCATTAATTAAGAAGAATAAACCGGACATCGTCTTTCTTCAAGAAACACACCAAGCGAAAGAGGGCCAAAACGAACTGAAACTACCCAACATCAACATCTATGAGAAAAGTTTTGGTACATCTAAAGCAAGGGGGTAGCAATCTTAATATCAAAGCACTGTGATTGTATTGTTGAAAAAACTGTGAAAGATTTGGAAGGTAGATATATTATTCTTCAGGCCACAATTGGTCTAGAACAATATACACTGATAAATGTTTATGCACCAAATGCTAATCACAACCTGTTTTACAAAGAGATATGGGAGCAGATAGAAAAGGTACAGAAAGGACATGTGATTTTGGCAGGAGATTTCAACATGGTTATGGACAAAATAAAAGATAAAACAATGACTAGGAAGGTAGACTGGAGGGCTAGACATACAATCTTAACAAAATTCATCGCAAATACAGGATTAAAGGATGTTTGGAGAGAATTAAAGGGCGATGAAAGAAAATTTACTTTTTATTCATCAGCCCATAAAGCTTACTCGAGAATAGATTTTATATTTGTCTCACAAAGTTTGTTATCTAAAGTTGTAAATACAAATATAGAATTGATAAAAACTTCTGATCATGCTCTAATGTCTGTTGAAATAGAAAATAAGAAGAATTATAAGGAAGCTAGAAGGTGGACAATAAATCCTAGAATTTTTCAAACCCCAGATACAGTACAAAAAATACAAAGAGAATGGCTAGAAACCTGGAATATCAATGAAGAAGGTGGTGGTCAAATAGGAGTTATCTGGGACACTCTGAAGGCAGCGGCTAGAGGTTACATAATAAAAGAAAGTGCTATTATAAAAGTCGAGATCAGCAAAATAAAAAAAAATTGGAGGCTACTATAGCAGACCTTGAATCTCAATTTTTTTTAACCAAAGACAAAAAAATTTTAATTCAGGTTGAGGCCAGGAAAAGGGAATTAGAAGATATAGATCTACAACAAACCCAAAGAAATCTACTATATTTGAAAAGAAACTTTTTCGAATACAGTAATAAAAACTCCAAGATGCTAGCAAAATTAGCACAGAAAAGGAAAGAAAAAAGCATGATAGGAAGGATAAAGGATTTAAGCGGCAATATATCTACTCAAATGAAAGAAAAATTAAAAGCTATTCAAGAATTTTATCAAAACTTATATACAGCCAATAGAAGTAGTAAGGAAGTTATGGAACAATATATTGACAAAAACCTAAAAGTAAGACTAGCGGAAGAAGACAGGCTTGAAATGGAAAAAGCTATTAAAGAGGAGGAGATAGAGGATGTTATAAATAAGCTAAAGAATGCCAAAACTCCAGGAGATGACGGATTGGGACCAGAATTTTACAAGGTATTCAAATCAATGTTAATTCCCAAGTTAAAGAAGCTTTATAATGAGATATTGGAGGGCGAACAAGTTCCTTCCTCCTGGAAACATACTTTAACTATTTTAATTCTCAAGCCTAATAAAGATCCAATAGATGTTGGATCTTACAGACCAATATCACTTATAAATCAAGATGCCAAGATTTTTACAGCAATTCTAGCCAAAAGAATGTATACATTTATAGACAAATATATTAAAGAAGACCAAACGGGCTTTATCAAAGGTAGACAAATGTCAGACACTGTAAGAAGAGTTTTGAATGTTCTTTATGAGATGGGAAGATCACAGGACAAAGCATGCATTTTGTCTCTAGATTTATTTAAAGCCTTTGATTGTGTCCAATGGCCTGCCTTAAAACTTTTATTAGTGAAATGGGGATTTGGCGAAAAATTTCTAAGTGTAATAAACCAACTCTATTCTCATAGCACCTCATCAATCATTGTCAATGATGGGATGACAGAAAAAATTACCCTAGGCCGAGGAACAAGACAGGGATGTCCTTTATCGCTAGTTCTGTTTTGCATAGTGATAGAGCTACTAGCTAATGCAATAAGGGAGGACCAACTTATTAAAGGTATGGGTAAGGAAGGTAAGATAAAAATTAGTTTATTTGCGGACGACGCTTTGTTAACAATAAAAAATCCGGTAGAAAATATATTAAGAATAAAAGCACACCTAAAGGAATTTGGTGAAACAACCGGATTATGTGTCAACTGGCAGAAATCAGAAATTATGCTTTTCAATCAGGATAATCGAGACATGGAAGAGATCTCCAATCATGAACTGAAAGTTTGTAAATGTATAAAATATCTAGGGATACTTTTAGATAAAGACATTAGTAAAACGAAAGAACGAAATTACACAAAAATAAAGGAAGAGATTAGAAATAAATTACAAAATTACTCCAAATTAAATTTATCATGGTTTGGTAGAATAGCAATGGTAAAAATGAAAATACTTCCTAAAATAAATTTTCTTTTTAGAATGTTACCTATTCAATACACAGAAATTGAAATTAAAGTTTATCAAGATCTTTTAAATAAATTCTGCAATGGTGGAAAAAAAAGCAAGAATAAATAAAAGCTTATGGTACAGATCTCAAAAAGAGGGAGGTATAGGCATACCTAATCTTAGAATGTATTACATAGCTAATCAGCTTAGCTCCTGGGGAAATACTATTTAAACCTCAAAAACTAATATGGTGGGAACTTCAATCAGAGGAACTAAATGAAGACATAAATAAATATGTGTTTAGTTTCCCCAAAAAAGGAAAAGTTACCCAATTAAAAATCCTCTTCTAAGTTCCCTATTGCTCACTTGGAAAAAGTATGGAAAGAAATTGATACAGGAAGGTTCCCGCTTGGTGCGGTGATCGATCAGATAAATTTCCCCACGAACATGAAGAAATTGGGAGACTTATTTAAATTAAGGAAAGTGGCAAGACTAAAAGATTGGATTAAAAAGATGACATCAAAACAAGAAATTAAACGTATTCTGCAAACTCAGGAATTGTCATGGTTGAATTACGCCCAGTTAGAAAGCTGGACGAAAGAATGGATTAGGAGAAATACACAACTTAGAGGATATACAAAATTTGAGCAATTTCTGACAGCATATGAATCAGAGAAAGGAAATACAGGGAAAGGAACAGTTGGCAAATTATATAAAATAATTCAAGATTCATTTGAGAATAGGGAACAGGACACAATAAGAGAGCTATGGAAACAAGACATAGAGAAAGAAATAAATAATGATGAATGGAAAAGAATTTGGAATTTGAGGATTTTACGGTCATTATCAGTCAGAATAAAAGAAAACTATTTCAAACTAGTTTTAAGATGGTATATGACTCAGTCAGAATGAATAGAATGAATCCAAAATATTCCAAGCTCTGCTGGAAATGCGAAAAAGATAGGTACCTATTTTCATTTATGGTGGGAATGTGAAATAGTTCAAAAGTTTTGGCAAGAGATTATTGAGGAGATAAGAAAAATACTACAAACTGATATTAAATGTGTACGGAAATTGCTTTGTTATCATTATCATTACCATCTATCAATGAATATGATGTGAAAACTAAAGAATTAATAGCAAATCTTATGACAGGAGCTAGACTGATTATTGCTAGGAACTGGAAACTGAAATCAGACCTTAAAATTGCTGAATGGTATAAGGAAGTGTGGGACATAGCACTAAATGATAAACTATCTTGTAATATAAAAGTTTTGAGAGGTGAAATAAAAAAAGATACTTTCTATGATGTTTTGGGAAATTTATAGATCATGTACTATTAAAAGGGAAAGGGATACAACCAACTTATAACCCAACACAGTTCTGGCGTAAAGGACCTTAAGAAGCCTATTGGAAGAAAAAGAAAAAAAAAAGATGAAGAAGAAAGAGAAGATGCAAGAATACTGGACGGTTTCTTGGGGGTGGGGGGCACTTTGTACTGTTTATGATTGTCTATTACTGTTTTTTTATATAATTGTTTATCATTGTTATTTTGTCTTTTTTTATGTTCAATAAAAAAAAATTAAAAAAAAATAAAACAGTGTTTTGCGGATGTAATTGAAAACTTGGCTCCAGACAATAAAAAACTCAAAGATTCCATCAATGATCTCCAGCTGTCACAGCACACAGTTGAAACCAGAATAGCAGACATAAATAATGTGATTGAGTCAGATCTACATGCAGACTTGGACGCATGTGCTTATTTTAGTGTTGCATTAGACGAGTCATGCGACATACAAGACAAGCCACAGTTGGCAATATTTGCGCGAATGGTTTCTGAGGACTGCGTGATTAAAGAAGAGCTTCTCGACATTGTCGCATTAAAAGACAGAACTCGCGGTACTGACATAAAAGAGGCAATGACTGCCGTTTTTAAAAAAGCGAATATGTCTTTTGAAAAACTCACCGCAATAGTCACGGATGGAGCACCGTCGATTATTGGCTCAGTAAATGGACTTGTGGGTCTTTGTAAAGGTGATGACGTCTTTCCTGAATTTTGGAACTTCCACTGCATCATCCATCGTGAGCAACTTGTGTCCAAAACACTGAATTTAGACCACGTTATGAAGCCTGTGATGGAGATTGTGAACTACATCCGTACGCACGCCCTTAATCACGGGCAATTCAAGAACCTCATTGGAGAACTTGACGCAGACTTGTCCGGTGACCTGCCACTACACAGCGCAGTGAGATGGCTCTCAAGAGGCAAAGTAGTTTTGTGCTTTTTTGAGCTTTTGGAAACAGTAAAATTGTTTATGGCAGAGAAGAACAAAACGTATCCTCTGCTTTCAGACCCCGAGTGGCTTATGGATTTGGCATTTTTAGTGGACATGCTTTCACACTTGGATAAACTAAACGTGGACCTGCAGGGGAAATTAAAAACTCTTCCTGAGCTGACACAAAGTGTATTCTCCTTTGTAAACAAGTTGCTTTTTAAAGCACACATTCAAAACAGCAATCTATCCCATTTTCCTTCTTTGTGCAGCACCCTGCAGAAGACCGGTGTTAAAACAGATATAGCTGGATACGTGAAACAACTTACACAACTGCAAGAGAAGTTTACTTTCTGGTTTGAGGACTTGGACCAAAAAAGACCACAGATCACTTTTATCATCGACCCGTTTAATGCTGACACCGACTGCCTGAAAACCCCACTTGTTACTGATGAGGCAGCGAGTGAACTAGAAATGATTGAGCTACGCGAGGACGATAGACTGAAATCTCTTTTGAAGGAAGGCCATGTTACGTTTTGGAGAGCTGTGCCAACTGAAAAATACCCGTGTGTAAAAAGAGCCGCTCTCAAGCTGCTGTCTATGTTCTCATCAACATACGTCTGTGAGAAGCTGTTTTCTACTTTGAAACACGTGAAATCAAAGCACCGGTCCATTCTGACTGACACTCATGTAAAGGAACTGCTCCAAGTGGCTACAACTGAATACAAACCTGATTTGCAGAAGATTACTGAAAACAAAAGATGCCAGAAATCCCACTGAGATTATCATCCCATCACTCCAACAAGGTAACAAAAAACACCTGACTGAGCATGTTATATTATGTGTTTAATATATTATTGTTAAAATTATATGCTTTTGTGTGAGTGTTTGTCTGTTTTGGCAGGTCACTGCGTGGTGTGGCTCTCTGACTCTCACAGTTTAAAATTTTTGCTCTTTTTGTCGAACTTGTTCGCCACCCCTGAGCTAAGCAATAAAGAAATGTTTTGAAGTCACTTGCTACCTACTTGCTCAAAGTTGCTTAAAAAAAACATAATTCTATTCCAGTAAAATAACACCCAAAATAAACTGATTAGTTTCCATAAGGGGGCATACCTTGCATTGAAGAGGCCTACTTTTATTATTATTTGTTTTTTGAAAAAGTGTTTTGTCCTCATAAGCTTTCCTGCCTAGGGTTCCAAGGTTCTATACATGTGAGCAGCTGGCCCTGGATTTTATGGCCATACTGAACGTTGAAAAGCTGGGGGAGGGGTGGGCACCTGTAGTCATCTTCCTACAGTCGGTGACATACAAATATGTACAGAAAGAGCAAGTGTGGTGGTGCTCTTGTGTTGTGTGTGTTTTGATGCCTCAGATGCCCTAACAGGCAATAAGAAACAGCTTTTGTGTGTCAATGAAGCTAGTCTTTGAAGTTTTCTGCTGGGATGTATAGGTGTAAGATACAGAGCCAAGAAAATACAGAATTGATTTAAAAAGGACATAACTTTTTCTTAGAAATGCTTAAACTTTATTGTTTCTTACAAAAATCACTGTAAATTATTTTCTTCCAAATCAGCATTGTTTTTACAGTAGATTAAAATTCTAAATATAAAATGTCTCAATGTTTCCATTTCTTCCTTCCAGCTGAAAGCAAAATTTTAAACCTACTTCTAGCACTAGCAGCATGTTAATAATACATATAAAGATGCTTTGTACACAATCTTTTCTGAAATACTCCATTTTAAAATAACTGCCGTTGAATGCCTATAATTGAATACTTAAGCTTCCAAAGAAGTTTAGCTTGTCTCTAGCTTTCAGTAGTTTACATGACTGAAAGCACTGATGCCATTTTGATCCATCCAGAACAATTTAAGTGAATATTCAAAAATGAATGCCAATTCTGTTAGGTATTTTTGGTGAGTATGGCTCAAACTGTTCAGCAAGGCTGCATCCAGTTTTAATCTCTGGATCAAGACCACATCACTAATGATGCAAGACTCTGGAAAATCAAAATTCATTCCAGGACGGAGAGTACCCATTCCCACTTCTCTCCTCTTTCCTATCACTCAGAGATACTCAAACTTCCCAGTGGCTGGTATATGTTCACAACCATGTTGTAATAAAGGAAGCCTCATCGTATCCACCACACTGTATGATCACATAGCTCTATTACTGATGTGGGGACTTGTTTTTCCCTTGTGCCCCATACATGAACATGTACTTTGGCAGTAATGTCCCTCTCCAAAGCTCCCCCCCACCCGAGTCAAATACATTTAGGAATCGCACGTGAGACAGTGTATTAAGAAACTACCTTATTTTTATTGTCTGCACAGTAAGTGTAAACCAGCTGAAACCACATTCTTGAGCTCTGCATGTGCATGTTAAGGATCAGTAATAATGCGATGAAATCATCAGGCTATGGCTGCAATCTAAAACTAGTTACATTTAATTTATGAGCAGCAGAGAGCTGGGATATAATAGGAGGAAGAGTTGCAGGGATTACCAGTATATTTGAGCATGTGTCACATTTCCTGGACATGAGGTACAGTACCATGAAAGATTCACAGGGCCTTGCAACGTGTGGCTTCATACAGCAGACAAGCAGGGTTATGAACTTCTGCCCATCACATAATAATGTGCCTCAGTGGAATTCAATTTCTAGACTTGTAAAAACAACAAACTTAAAATCCCTCCCCTGTACTGACCAAACAGATGTGATGAGCAACCACAGACCAAAATCCTCTTTGTGCAGATGTAACATACAAGGGCACGCTGCAACAGTGAACTGCACAATCTGAATGTGCAATTGGTCACACAAATCCCACTGCAACTGTTGCACAATATGCTTTGCCGACAGAGCTTCTTCCTTGCTATTGTAGTGACAGCAGGTGTAAATTTGGGCATAGCTCAACAACAAAATTGTCCACTGATGTAAATTATTTGGGCATAAATTATCAGCTAGCCCTTACCTGTATTCTAATTTTTCCTTACAATGCTGTAATTAGATTATTTCTGTGATTAAATTCATGTAATTGAGCAAACTTGCACATTTCTCCAAACATAAGCCTCACAACTATCAATAGGACTGTTATGTTCTAATATGTTCAGAACTGCAGTTTTAAGGTTGCAGACCTTTGCCAACTTGAAAGTAAGCTCCGTTGTCTTACTTCCTAGACATATAGCTTGTGCTCTAAAAACTACTGTAAAACAAATGATTGCCAGAAGCATCAGAATTCAACTGAATTCACTGGACTGAACCAGGCTACTGATTGCCAACGTTCTACGAGGACATGGCACTTGAAGATGATTTAATGTAATTATTTCAGCTTACCTAGCTTCTTGGTGAGATTTTAATGGAAATTGCTGGGGACAGCAAAGATAAGTTTATTACAGTATATGTGAAAGCAGTTAATAGAATAAAGCAGTATAAAATGCCAGCACAGGAAAATGGAGAGGATTGACATGATATCCTTGTTAATGTTAAAGCAGTATTTTAAGAGAACTATGATAAAATGTGTCAGACTCAATACTCAGTTAAAATGTGCCAAGAAAGTAAGCCATAGTAGGTAGCTGTCAAAGATATACAGTGCCAGAATGTCTAAAGACGTAGCTATGTTAGTCTGCCCCAGTATGCTGATGCAAAAGAAAGACTCACACGTTCATTTCATTGTGAGCTTTCAAGGATCCACTGAGAAAGCAGACAAATCCACAAGGGCTCACATTGAAATAAAATTATTAGCCTTTAAAAGTTGCTACAATATTTTGCACCCCACCCCCTTTTTCTTTCTTTTGCCAAGATAATAATTGAATTATGTTAATGAGACATATTGTCTTATGCACAACTAATGCAAATATTACTGATGTTTAATACAATAGCTTTAGTGACAGCACCATTTTCCCTAAAAGTGGTAACAAAATTCAGTCAAAGTTAAGAACTTTTAGATCTTACTAATTTCAATAAGAGAATCTAGCTGCAGTCCTATACCCATTAAAGTAAAAATAAACACAATTAAACACACACATAGTACCATCAAATACTAGTTTAGTCATTTCCAAATGAAACCAGTGGTGCTTAATGCTGTGTTCTACATTATTTGTTGTACTAACAGTAATGTTTAAATATAAGATGTCTTACTCATTTGAGTAGAAGTAAAAATATTTATTTTAATCTGCAAATTAATGATATTTTATTCAATATCAAAGATTATAAAGTTTTATTCCAAGTTCCTAGGACTGGAAAAACAAGACTTGATCCAGCCAAAGTTAACCACTCTCAGGTGATAAGTGATTCAACTAGTGAGGTTTGAAGGAATACTTTCCAGAGACTTGAGTACTTTAAAATTTGGCTTTCACATGTGCAGCAATAAAAGCTAAAGAGGCATTTACACTGACTGATGTCTAATATAAAAGGGAACCAATTAAGGAACATTTGAAGACAAATCTGCATGATAATAATAGGGTATCATGGACACTGAGGTGCACTTTGGAATCTTTGTGAAGAAAGTGCTATGCTAGTGCAGCTAACTGGACGAGTTGGTTTCTGAAATAGTAATATGTGAATGTCCCATGGAAACCTTAGTCATTAAATGCTACAATATTAGAACGAGTTCTGTGCTTAACTTTTTACAATTGATGTAGAATTTGCACACCAGATCCACCTGCTAAAGCAATCCATGACGGAAGGGTAGGATTCATTTAGGTATCTGCTTTTCAAAATTAACATTGCACACAACATTTTTTTAGAAAGAGATGGTGTGGGGTCTTCTAGACTGCTATGCAGTGGAAATCTACAGTCCCTCAGACAAAATAGTAAGGTGTACAGAAATAATCCACCATTTACACTGCACAGACTCAAACGGCTGCACCCCAGGGCTATATTCAGCCAGGTACATTTGTCTCACCGGGTGGCTATATACTTCGGAATGTAGTCATGTCCTTTGGTTCACTACTTGGGACACACCAGTCATCTGCTTCATGATTTGCTGTGTAATGTCTCCAAGCTGATTTGTTATATACAGGCAGTCTTTCAACAGATTCCGTTGATAAAGCCTAAAAGCAGAGGGAGGGAGGGAGGGAGGGAGGGATGGGAAGAGAGAGGTGGTAAGGCTATAATCCAAGTCTCTGCTCTAAACAGAAATTGGTTTGTTAAAATAGGTGTTACAGGTGTTAAAGGTAAAGGTGTTACCTTTATGAAGATAACAGCATCAGTACCATAACCTTCTAGAGAATACAGCTTCAGATCTCCTTGGAAATACTGAGCATAGAGACGTGATATAGGTAAACCATAACCAAATCCAGCCTACATAAAAGAACCAGAAAGAGAAACATCTGTGTTAAATGAAACGCCTGAAAAAAGAAAGACATATGGGCCACATTGCTTAGAGCTGGGAAGATCCCATACTAGACTCACATGAAGACTAAGAAATTACTTTTACAATGAGAAGAGGGTGAGGACAACACCAGGGCAAAATATTGTTTTCCTCCTGTGCCTGGTTTTCTTTTCAGTTTGAACGAAAGTTCACGGTGAGTCACAAATGGCTTTTGTTCTCTCCAGTGCATATGTTGCAGTCTGCTTGCAATTTTCTTCATAGATGATGTGGCAGTGTATACTTGCAGTGCACTGGGTATCATTAACGTCACAATGGCTGGTGTGACTTTCGTTGCCAGAGATATGTACCAAGATAGTGCCAGTTTGGCAAGCAGGAGGCACTACAAAACCACAGATGAAATACAAGCACAAGATAAGCTCACGTGTCAACACAGTATCTTGTCACTGAACAAGATAACATGTGGTGGCAGAGAGAAAGCTGTTTCGTGCCAAGTGATTTCACTGCACCCTCTCAGCTCCGTGTGATCCAGAGAGAGAGAGAGAGAGAGAGAGAGAGAGAGAGAAGTGCCTCATTTTTGGATTCTCCTCCCAGGACTGCCAACTAGAAATTAACATGGCTGTCCTTTCAGCACTTGGCCAAGCTCTTTCCACATTTCATAAGCAGTTCACTATATTTTTATTCATACTTGGCAAATCTGTCACAGTGCAATCCTATGCATTTATCTGGGGAGAAGTAACCAACTACTTTTTTGTAAGACTTGCCAGGTTTATTGGGGCTTCATCCCAGGCAAGTGGGAGTTCAGTTATTCCAGGCTTTGCTGATTTCTAGTAGGAAGCAACAGGGTTGTCCGACTTGAGCACAAGCCTATATATATATATATATCTCAGCTATTTCAGCATCAGTTTGTTCTGTCAACATGAGCGGGCCATTGCCTATCTCTCAGCATGACATGTTTGCTTGCTGGTGCCTGCAGATAAAGCTATTATTAAAAGGCACAGGTTGTGCAGTTTTTCCTGATCAGCTAGCAATTCTGCTAATAGGGTCCATTTGTCAAGAAGTGGACTTTCCAAGCAAACAAACAAAAATGATCCTTCCCTTTTTTAACAAAAAAAAATCTAACAATGTTTACAATGTTTGTATAACTGGACTGTTGTATATTTTGAAGGAACCAGAAAATCAAATTTTCCATGTATGCTCGGTTAAAGAACAAAACTCAGGAAATGAAATACATTTATCTTGCTCCTTTTCCTGAACTCTCTTGTTCTAGGAGCAGCTGTTATCAGTCCGTATACTCTTGCATCTATAGCACTACGACAGCTTTAGCCATCTCTGAAAACAGAGCTGATGCAAGCACT
The DNA here is from genome assembly GCA_029282475.1 of Phrynocephalus forsythii. Classification (NCBI taxonomy): domain Eukaryota; kingdom Metazoa; phylum Chordata; class Lepidosauria; order Squamata; family Agamidae; genus Phrynocephalus; species Phrynocephalus forsythii. The sequence goes on from JAPFRF010000001.1 coordinate 41,549,791, forward strand.
GCTTCAGTCCATTAACCCCTATACGTAGTTGCTCATGAGATCCGTGTATTCATGTTCACAAGTTTTAATGCTACAAGTTGGAAAGCAAGATTACAACATTACTGTGTCGGGGTGGGTGGGGGTAGAATCACATTTTCCAACACATTCAGCAAAAGATGACGATGGCAATTTAGATTGTGAGAAAGAAGGAATGGAAAGGAATGATCTTCTGATAGTCCTTTTCACTCATAGTATGTTACTGAGAGGGATTACTGAACAATTAACTTGCGGAGGAGGCTTACCAAAATAACAGTGAGATCAGTTCACAAAAGTTTTAAAATGTAGCTGGTTAGAATGTTCAGCAACTGAACTGTCTGATGTGTCTCCTACAGGCAGTGAGGCTATTCATCAACACATTGTATGCTTTGATAACTACACGAAGCAGGCTTCCGCAACCAAATGGGAAGGAGTACTTACTAAATAAAGCTTGATTATCTTCGCAGATATTTGGTACAATTCTGCACCCTATATTTTGCTTAGGACATTCCTATTACTATCCCAGTGTAGATGTAAGAGGTACAGTGGAATATGAACATGAAGTTTCTCCTAGATAAAAGATACATTAACTTTTTATCAGATAATGTGACAGATCACAGTTTACAAACCAGAGGTGTTGCTCGTGAAGTCTCAACACGAGGACGTGGTGCAGTCGAATACATGTAGTTAAAAAGGCGGTCTATTTTTCTCAAAGGAACACCACCACCACGATCGCACATCTGTAACATGGGGGAAAAATGCTGAGCTCTACATGAATTCTTACACATGGTCACTAAGAATGCCCAATCTTTAAAGAAAGCCCTGGTTAATGAATATGCGACAACTGTTTCCGAGTCCATGATTCAAAAGGTCAGGAAATGGCCTGACATGGGGTGAAACGCTTTTCGCTTCCAAGGTATGCAGTATTTTCCAGCTCAAAAATCAGGTACTTGAGTGCACTCATTCAGCTGAAAGCCATATTTCTTCAAAGATATTCAAATTACCTAGCACCCTAGGCAACAAATACCTAGCAGACATGCTGAAAAACAACCATGTTAACTGCTCCAAGTTTTTAGTGAGAAATAGCTAAACCAACAAAAAAGGAATTAGGTTGCAATATTTTCTTGATGCTTATGAAGGGTAGGGAGGACAAAAGGGGATCCTATAGACCAGTGGTGGCGAACCTTTTAGAGACCAAGTGCCCAAACTGCGACTCAAAACCCACTAATTTTTTGCAAAGTACCAATGGAGCAATTTAACCTGAATACAGGTGGCTGTGAAGGGGCGATGTTGGGTGCCATAGGTTCGCCAACACTGCTATAGATATTTTTGACTGCTGACACCATTGTTTTTAAGCTTTAGACTAGCATTTGCTGTGTAGATCTTGGCATCCTTCTGCCTGCTGGCAACCTTGAGTACAATTTTGTACAGCAATGTTAGTCCATTTCTTAGCATTCTGAATCACAGAGAAGTAATCTTCCATATTCATAAACCAGAGGTTTTCCTGAGGGTCTGAATGGTCTGGCTTTCTAAAACAAAACATCCAAATTTACAATGGAAAAAAATATTTGAGGTCTAGGCTATAGTACCATATTTATCCGGAACAAATTCCAGTGGATTCAATAAGGCATCTTTCTGAGTAGGCAACATGCAGGTTTGCATCGTTTTGTCACTTATGTATGGTTAACCCAAGAACAGAATGCTTCTGGAAGCATCCAGAATGTTCCTTCTCAGAAGGAAGTCCAAGCAAATCCACCAACACTTATTCCTGTGCTGAAGTCATAACCTGCCATCTTAGTCTCCAGCAGCAGTGGCAGGCCCAGGCTGGGTTGCTGGGCCCATTTGGGTTTTCTGGTAGCGTGTGTGGTTGCCGCAGAGGTAGGCCCAAGCTGGCTTGCTGGACCCGCTTGTCAGAGACACTGAATGGGCCCAGCAACCCAGCCTGGACCCGCCTCCATAGCCGCACGCACGCCGCTGGAGCTGCCACCGCGACCCCACCCCCGCCGCCACCACCATTGCTGCTGCCACCCCCACCCACCACAGCTGCCACCCCTGCTGCCCCCCACCGCTGCCATCGCCCCCACCACCTCTGCTGTCGCTGTCGCCATCGCCACCCACATTGCCCCCACTCCCGCAGCCAACACCCCCCTCCGCAGCCATCACATCGCTATCGCCACCCCTGCTGCCGCCACCCCTGCCTCCCCGCCGCCACCACCATCACCCCAGCCCCCGCCCGCTAGCCCCGCATAGGAACCAAGCAGGTTAAAAAAAAAGTTACCTTCACAGTTAAATCCTCATTGCCTAATGTGACATGCACATGGATTGGAGGGTAAACACCTCGATCAGCATGATGTTCCATTGTAGCCCTCATTGCATTCTAAAATTCCAAAATATTAAGAGAGGCAATTTATATCTTCCCTTTTCCACTCACTTTATTTAAACTTCCATGCACAAAGGGGGACACCTGGGTCCTCCCAAATGACAGTTTGTAGCAGAAGCCACACAGAATCAGACCTGCAGTCAAAGCATTTTGCAACGCTGTCATAATCAATGTCCTCTAGTTTTAGCCACTTCCTACATTAGTTGTTATTTTAAAAAAAAACCAGCCAGGACAAAAATAATGGCCTCATAGATCTGTTTTTTTCCCCTGGGGGTAATTCTTTAACCTAGCAATGTAGCGATATCAAAATGTCCTACGCTGGGCTTTTTGGAGAACCATGATATACAAAAATAAAAGTCAGGCACTCGGGCTCAGCTGGTTGCCATAGGGATTTTCAGCAGGACGAGGCAACACAAGATGGGTTCATGGCATGCCAAGCCCAAACCTGATTTGAATGGCAGCCCTTAAAACATTCAGGGGTGGCAGAGAAGGCTTTAGGGCTCATTCAGCACAAGGCTCCCTCTCCCCTACTACATCATGATGCATGAAGACTTAATAATCTTTTTCTCTCCTTAGTATTCTGCAATTGACATATAGCCATTAAACTGTTATTAAAATGCAATTGCTTCTATTTAATTACGAAGTAACTAAAGAATAAGGAATTGCAGTAGGGAACCACCTTGCCACTGCCAGCTGTGCATAAAAAAGGGGATCCTTCTGGGCCTTCTACTGGCCTCTCCTGTTGGGCGATGGCCAGACCTGACACTGACCTAGGCACCCAGTGTCCCCCAAATCATGCAGCTTTGCTATGCACCACGGACCATTAGCCTATTCTTCAATCTGCCTGGCACAAAGAGAAAGGCCACAGTTTGCCACAGGCAGTTTCCTGGAGGCTTGGAATATACAACCCATGTGCCATGAGGGAAATTAGCATCTCATGTTATAAAACATGGCCATGAAAGTAGCAGTCCCCCTTCGTGGAGGTGTGGAAATACCAGCAGAACGCCTTCCAAGGTCCCACTAGGTGACCCCAGGCGATGCCTGGGCCATGTGTTCTAATTTAGCAGCAAAAGTTCTTCAAGTACGTCAAGAATCACGTTTGTCTTTCCCGCAGAGAACAGAAGACAACGACATATACTGCATATATTTGGTACAAACCTTGAAGAGTTCAAAAACCATGTAGTAGAGATGGGATGGTACATAGACCACATGCATGGGCTGTCCCAAAGATTTGACTGCAAAGAAGAAAAAGACAGAAAGGGGAAGGGAAGGGAGGTGATGAAAACCATCTAGTGAAAGCCAGAGAGCCCTGTCCATTAAATCTGACCATGAATAAACAAGGCAGCCATTCCAAAAAAATGTCTATGGCTCAGTTTTTAAAAAGCTACATTGAAACACCAAAGGGGTAATTTGTATCCAGTGGAGTTTCTGGCAACCTAACCCTTGGAAGACTAAGTATCCTAACTTCCACATTATTTTCCAAACAGTTTGTCATCTGAGTGTAGAGGACTGCTATTTCAAGAAGTTTTGCCCAAGGCCCCGGTGGACATGTGAAACTAGACTATATGGACCTTGGCATATTGTACTAAATGCTTTAACATTCATACACAAGCACACAGACAGGCCAACTTACTTCAATAACTGAATAATAGTCTAATATGAGAGAGAAAGAGAGAGATTGTAGCTGTCAATCGCAGCTCAGACATTTTATTATATATCTTCCAAAACAAATACACCAACAACTACCCCTAAACAGAGACAGAAGCTATACTAATATTCTGTACCAAAATTTCCTTGAAAGAGGCAGATCCTTCCCATCACCACATGACTAATTAATTTAATTATAATTAAATCATAAATTCCCCCAAGAGTGCTTTAATAACTACAAGGCAATATTTAAGCAGCATGCTTTGCTTTTTTGCTTTCATGTTATGGGATAGTCCCTGAACATACTTTAAATATTCTATATTTTAAAAAAAATACAAGTTTGTTTTTAACATATAAAGTGATGCTGCCATTTCTCTGGATATCACACTACAGAGGCAATGCACCAGAACGGGCACCTTTGTGTACACAGAGGGTCAGTCATATGCCTGATTTGCAACCAAAGGCAGCTATCACAAACACACCCTAAATGACTCCTCTACAGGGAAGAGAAGAAACAATGAGGAATCCTTCTACAGGATCTTGTTAATAACTCAGAATGTCCTTCAGTAAGGAATGCCACCTTCCCATCCCTTTTCTTACCATTCTTCTCATCAAGAACAAGTTCTGGAGAGCTCATGTAATAGAGGTCACAGAGTTTCTTAGCATTTTCATAACCATCTGCCAAAAAAAAGTCACAATAATTTTATTTAATTGCTTAAGATCTATAGACATACAACGGTCAGTAGGCAGCAGGCTTCAGTGTTCTTGGAGGAAACAGTTTTAAGAGGAGCTCACTTCTACGGCCAAAGAGTAACATCTTCAAGATAGCAGGGTCACATTCGCCATGTACGTCACACCAGTCACTTTAAATGACATCATTAACCAGAGTGAGTCTATATTTTCATCCTATGTAAAGGTTTTAGTTTCTGAAACATCCCAGTTCTTCCTCTTTCAAAAAAAGTTTCTCGTCCTTTTGAATACATTAAATAAAAGACAAAAACACTACGGCACCTTCAAGATTAAATGCTCTAATTTTATGTGAGCTTTCACAGATCAAGTCCACTTTGTCAGACATAAGAGCAAGCCTGCAATAGAATTAATGCCCTTAGATACAATCAACAGCCCACCAATAGTACTGTACCAAAGATATTAAGTTGTTGAATGTCTTGCCCTGTATTGCTCTCCATGAATTTACCTTTTATGACTTCAACGACATCACACTTAGGATCAATGCTTCCAATGTGTTTTGGATGAGCTGGGTTCACTTTGACTTTTCCCCCAAACAGCAAGGCTATGAAGAAAAGATAACATAATGCACTACTAGTGAGATTGCCATTTACAGGACACAAAGCAAAGTGTTCTGCTTATATACCACCCCATACCACTTCAAGTAGTCTCTGGGCGGTTTACAGTTTTAATTACAGTAATGCAGGCTACACAAGAGCAACAGATGTTATACTGGGAGAGCAAAGGATGGTTTTTTTAAAAAAAATACCCAACAAGCATTTATCCATGCAGAGAGAGGAATATCCTAAACACACCGGACATAATTTCGCAAAAAAAACACTCTCACTCACTCCTCTCTCATCCCACCAACTCCAAAATAATACAAGTACTTACTGTGCTGATTCAGAAGCATTCTGATTGAAATGCGACTCATGAAGAAACGGTCTAGAAAATACTGCACATTCTGACTGGTGACTGGATCAACACCATAGTGGTCTTTATATTCTATCACCCCCTGAGCCATGGTAGGAATGACATCATTGTGACGATTCCGAATTGTTATCACAGTATCTGTAAAACTGAAACCAAGTACAGACAGCTCTCAGGGTTGGTGAGCTTAGCAACTAGAACAAAGGTTCAGCTTCCATTTTCAGTGAAAAATCCGTGGACGTGGAAAGAGCATCCCTTGAAGAGTGGGAAAAACACTGCAAGTACACTTGGGCATCCCCTGGGCAATGGCGTGCAGACCGGCCAGCCTTTCACTCCCAAAAGCATTGCCCAGCAAGTTTGCTATTGAGCAAAAGGACCCAACCATCCTCTCTGAGGGCCACAAACAGCAAGGATTTCTAAACATTTCCGCCTGTTTTTAACTTTTTGCTGATTGTTAATATAATCCATCATTTTAAACTGTGCAAAAGCTCTTACTCGAATAACAAAAGTGAAGAAAATCCAGTGATCTGATATAGGGATAGGTAAAGAACATCCGTCTATGTGTTGCTGGACACCCATCAATCCTAGCCATATGAGGGGAGTGATGGAAACCATAGTTCAACAACAACACCTAGCGGGCTGCCCTCTGCCCATTCCTGATTTAAAACAAAAAGAAACCCCCCAAATGCACCCATCTTGCTATTCAATGGTTGAACTACTGTTACACAATGGCACAAAAGGATTTCAGCCAAGGGCTTATATCCTGAGATTCTCTTGAGCTCAATTTTGTCCATATGATGCTTCTTTGGCAAGAAAGGAAAGGGGGCAATTTTCATTCATTCTTCCTTCCTTAGGTAAATCTACTTCCAAAGAACTGGACAACCTTTGTACAAAAATGTTTTTTAATAAAAAAAAACCCTAATGATAATTTCATGTGCACACCAACAAATTGACCCCCTAAAAGCTTAAAGAGACTTTGTTGCTACTGCTTGTAGCAACAAAATACTGAAATGTACTTACCGAGAAACAGCTTCTGCATCCTCAGCACTTTTGTCTTTAAAATCAAGTATTTCCTGAAGACTCTGGACATACCTAAAAATACAATTTCTGCATGGTTGGCTTTTGTCATGTGCATTCCCTCAAATAATTAATCATTTCCTTCTAGCACTTTCTACCTAATAAGGACAAAGACAAGATTAAATAATCTTCCAAGGAGCTATGCACCTTTCAACCTTTCTGATTCATGGGGTAGAGTAACTGAAACTCTTCATCAACGTACCCTCTTAATTTTATCACTTTGGCGGGGCTCTGTCCCTCTCGTGAATGAGTTACTCCCCACCCCCATGGCTTCATATGAAAGACGACAAGTATAAAAGTCTCAGACGATCTAGGTTTCCGTTAAATGCATTGTTTTCCCCCCTTCTCATTGTTCCACAGTTCTGACATTCTGCTATTGAAAGGTAATGAATGACAAACCACCTAGTGATTTCTTAGCTTCTAAGCCAGAGCTTACAATGCCACAGTCAACACAGCATACTGACCAAGCATGAGACCCCTTCCCTTTGCATTACGACCTCCTCTCTGGTCGTTTGATACTATTATCATCACCAGCCCTCTTTCTACTCACGAATCACAAAATGATCCGTCTTGAAGGGTTCCCATCTGCAGACAGAATTACCAGCATTTGATCCAATGAACTGGAGCTCCTGTTTCCATACGACCTCTGTGGCACCACCACCATGCCACATTAAGAAATACCTGTCACCAAAACAGCACTATCAAAGGTACCTGCACTGTCTTACTCTACTGCAAAACCAGAATGCCAGTCTAATGTACTACTTTGTCCAGGTCTATAGGACCCCAGAATGAATCACCTGAGTTTCCATTATTTCTTAGGGGGGTATTTGCTTTGATATGAGGGTGTTTGGGTTTACAAGCATGTTTCTGGAAAAATTATGCCTGTAAACCAAGGTATTGCTGTATCCATACTGACTCAGAAGTCAATATGGGAATATTGCTATGTCATGCGTACGTATGTCTAATGTGTCATAATTATGGGTAAATATAAATAGGATTGTACTTCTAATATCCTAGTATGATCTCATATAAAAATTAATATTTACGTTTTGTATTGTTTAAACACACTTACCAACTTTGGACAAGTTGAACTGAAGGTGTTTTGAGAAGGTTATCTGGAAGCAGACTTATTTCTTTCATTATGTTTGCCAATCTCACTGGCAACTCTTGTCGCAGAAACATAAATGAAGTTTTCTCACAAGCATTATCAGATCCTAAGAGGAAAAAATATCAATGTCACAGACGAAATGAGGCTCAAAACCGTTTTTAAAAACCTACAGATCAGAGGCAGACAGATTCCTTCAACAGCAGGAGGATGGTGAACAGATACCAATAACTTTTCTGCCTCCTATGAGATTCTGGATATTTTTCATAGTATCAGACTGTAAAAATTAATACAGAAGAATGGGTATTCAGAAAGGTATTTATTACTAAGACTACTATGGGCTGTTCTTCCAAAAACATACCAAGCTAAAAGCCAAACCAAACAGTCACAATTGCAATTATATTATTACGATTGCTATCTAATGGTTTTTGGACATGGAGACAACATTAATGTCTTAAGAATTAAGGAGAAGGCAGATATTATGAATAAAAGTTATTCTTTATCAGCAGTGGCCACTATACTGGTTGTAACATGTGAAAAAACAATAGGCGTTCAGCTTGCTACAGACGAAGTCAGGGAAAACTGGTTACTGAACCAAAACAAATATTTCTGCTGAGAAAGTCACCCCACTGGCATCATAATGGCGGTGAGCACCACTTGTGCAAGTATTCCCAATCTACAACTGGCGATTCCTCCACTTTGATATTACTATACTGGTAGGAGTTTCCACCCTATGGAGGTTCGGTTAGGACACTGGCCATCATGGCCTTTTGCAGAGTATCCTTTTATTGCAAGTCTTTGGACAAACACTGTTTATAAGGGAACAGCTGTTCTCAAGTGCTACTACAGCAAATTTCAAGTAGACTACATTGGTGGAAACAGGGTGGATTTGGTTTAAATCAAATGTATTTAAAATCACAATAATTTAAATTTAAATTGTGATTTAAATCAATTTAATTTTTTTAAAAGAAAATCAATTATTTTTATCCACCCAGGGCAGGTCAGAAATATTTCCTCTACCTTGTCTAGGTCATGCAGCCCATTTGCAACGAGTAGGGTGACTGTTTTAAGGATGCAGCAACTCCTGCAGTATGTGTACACACAAGTTAGGCAAGCTAGCTACCAGCAGCAAGCAAGACCTTGACGGCAACTATAGATTACTAATGTACAAATGTGATATGACATAAGTGGACCACAAGCTGGAAGACAGCCCTTACTGAGCAACCCACTTTTTTAAAATTATAGTAAAACAGTTATGATTCCTAGAAAAAATGACTAGCCTGGCTTTTGATCAGTGACCCTTGCTTGAGTTTGGCAGAAATTTTGCCCAGGTGATCACTTGGTGATCAGTAAAACAGACTGTTGTACTGCTATAAAGTGTTTTTTAAATTAAAAAAAAATTCCAAGGATTTTTCTTATGGGACTTACAGTGAGCCTAACAGGAGACCTAATCATAATTCCTTAACAGCAGTGAACAAATGATTTTTCTATTTCCCAGCTTTTATTACTACTTCAAGGCAAGTAGAAATCGGATTTAATAGCTGATTTCCCAATGGCACTTGCCCCGTGCATGCTCACTGCATGCCTCTAAATATTTGGACACACGTGTCCCTTGTGCAAACGCAAATCACTGATATGTGCACGGCCAGGCAAAACATCTTATCAAGCCCCCGTCAAGCCAACTACTAGACATAATGTCAAACTACGCCCAGCATATACCAACTATCTCATAAACACAACTTCAGAAATTGCTAGAGTACAGCAGTAAAATATACTGAAGCAAAGGTCAGTCTACTAGCCAATTTAATTTCAAGCAACACTGCCCAAAATACTTTAAAACCTTCTACAAGACTGCAATCCTATAGCTACTTATTTAGGAATAAGCCACAGCGAATGCAAGGACAGGATTGCACTGTGAACCACAGGCACGTGGGTTAATAAATATAGAATATTAATGCTTCTGAGTACAGCTTAATTGAGCCAGATGTATGTTTACACGGAAGTTTTCAGTTAGCAATGTGCACAAGTAAAAATAGCCTTAAAACTCACAAGCACAGCATTTTTTTATTTTTGTAGTCCCACAAATCCTACTCCCCATACTATGAGCCTATCAGAAATCTACAAATTAAAATCAGAAATGTGCAATGGAATGGTTCCCAATGTGTTTGCTATCAATATACTGTACATATATTTGTCTGGCCCAGAATGAGGCAGAAGCGTTCTAAATGGGGATCTGTGTTTTAAAAAGATATAGTTCATCAAGCAAACAAACTAAGAGCCATTAACCCTAACGCACCCCCCAACACACACACACATCCTTTCTCCAACTCAACACCGTGTTTTTGGTAAGGGGTCCCGTAAATTGCGGGTTAGTCCTCTGGCCCAGCTGCAATGCCATTTCCTTGGGCCAAAAACAGCTGCCCTTGAAGACAATTGCCAGGAGTGGACCTGGGGCTCCTGCATCCTTTCCCTTGAAACGCAACTTTCCAAACAAAGGCCAACAATATCCTGCTACTTCGTCCCAAGGCCAGCAGATCCGCTGACTCAACGAGAGCCACAGAAGCGCAGAGTGGCCCATTGGGGGCGATCCCCTGCTGACCCTTCGCCAGGACGAGCAACAGGAGCCTGTCCTCAGGCACTTCTTCAACTTAATTTATGCTGATCTCTTGATTATGTTTCCCTATTGTGTTTTATTGTACCCAATTGTGTGTATCTCCTGATTTGCTTTGCCATGTTCGCCGCCCAGAGTTCCCGTTGGTAAGATGGGCGGGATATAAATTCAATAATAAATAAATAATAAAATAATAACTGAGAGCGACAACAGCCCCCCTCGTTCCACCCGGGTCTCCTCAACTAGGGAGCCTGGGGCGGTGGAGGGGGGGGAGAGGAGGGACACATACACCCAACACACCCAACACACAATATCCTTGCTGTCGTTGCCACTCCGGATTGCAACCCCGAACACTGTGTATGTTATTCCACCTGGGGCCCTTCCGCCCCTGCTGACCTTGGCCGGGCTTTTGGCCCCTTTCCAGGGTGGAAAGAAGGGGTGCAAGGGGGGGACGCGCCTGGTTGCAGGAGGACTTGGGGGCCCCGCTGTGGCCTGAACCCCCAAAAGCTGGGGACGGAGGGGGTGGGGGCTGGAAGTGGGGGAAGGAGGCGGCGCGCAGCTCCTCTGCTTGCAAGGCAGAAGGAACCGGTGTGTGTGGTGGTGGGGGAGCTCGAGTTTTCCTCCCTCCCTGCGGAGGGAAAAAGGGGGTCCCGGCGGGGGCGGGCGCGCGGGTGCCCAAGAGGAGGAAGGGGGGGTCGAAGGGGCGGAGGGGCAACCCCCACCCCACCCCACCCGCCGCGCGCGCCTCCCCAGGGAGGAGGGTGCAGGGCAGGAGGCCCGCTCACCGAAGTCGAGGAACTGCTTCATGGAAAGGGGCGACGGGGAGAAACGGCAGTAGAAGTCCACCTGCTGGGGGATGGTGGCCGGGGAGGCGCTCCGGAGCAGCGCCCGCAGCAGCCGCATGGCGAGCCCCGGGCACGACACACACGCACACGCAACACACACAGAGACCGGGGGGGGACTCCCGGAAAGCGGCGCAGGAGGGCCGGGCTCCTGCTCCTGCTCCTGCTCTCTTCGGCGGCGTCCCTTTCGCCGCCTCTCCTCCCCTCTCCCTTCAGCTGGTCCCAGCCGCCATTTCACGCTCCGGCGGCTGTCGGCGCAAGCAAGCCCGTCGCTTTCCCAACCGGGCCCCGCCGCGCACCAAAGGCGGGCGGGCGGCGACGTCGCTCAGCGGGGAGGAGAGGCCGGCCGCGAGCGGAGCAACACGCCCAGCCGAGAGGCGGGCCAGGCGGGGAGAGGCAAGACGCGGAGGCCGCGGACCAGGACCGGGCCGGCGGAGCCTCCCTTGCTTCGTCGAGGTCGAGCCATCCAGTCCGTTAGGATCGATCCTCTCCTTGTTTTTATTCCCACTACCACCACCTTCAAGGTGTAAAGAAATGCCTTCCCCGGGACTGCTCCGTGTTGTTTTCTTTCCCACCTGCAGGCGGGAGTTCCACGTAGTTCCCCGTGGTTTAACGCGGGGGTGAGGGGGAGGGTTACTCTCCCAGCAGCACTTTTCTTGTTGATTAGCATCTCAGAGATAAGGGAGGTTAGTTAAAGGCGGTGAAGTCAGTACGATTAAGTCACGGGCCCTGCGGGCAATACAGCGGAACATCGTGTGGACAAAGTAGACAAGGAATAACTGTTTTCCCTATTGCAAGCACTAGGTCTAGGGGGCACTCCATGAAACTTTTGGGTGCTAGATCTCAAACAAATAAAGAGAAAGTACTTTTTCACCCAGGGGTTCACTGGTCTGTGGAATTCCCTGCCAGAAGAAGTGGTGACAGCTGTCAGCCTTGGCAGCTTTAAGAAACGCCTGCTAAAGTCCATGCAGAACAAGGGTAGCAATAGCTATTATTATGGATGCCTAAGGACAACCTCTGGGTTGGAGAGATAGGCAGGATATCTCTCAATGCCATTTGCAGGGAATCATAAGCAGGTGAAGACATCTGCTTGGGAATACCCTGAAGCAAATGATGACCCATTGAATGCTGGACTGGATGAGCTGTGGCCTGTTTCAGCAAGGCTGTTCTAATGTTATGTTCTTATCCTCATTGATGTAATAATCCCTTTTTAAGTTAGCTTTTTCTTATTCTGTCCCTTTCTGTCTATTTAAGAGATATTGCCATCTTATCATTTGTACCATTTGTACAAAATCTAGATACAGTACTAATAACAACTAAATATATAACTTAAAATTATCTTAGGATAATCTATTATTACAATCATAACTCATTTTAACTCCTATATCCTTATTCTCTTTGTTGATTTAAAAGAAAGTAAGTCTTAATTTTATTTTTTATAGAATCTAAAGGGTATACTGTAGTCCAGTGATAGCAAACCTTTCAGAGACTGAGTGCCCAAACTGTGATTCAAAACCCACTTATTTTTGCAAAGTGTCAATACAGCAATTTAACCTGAATACAGTGGTACCCTGGGTTACAAATGCTTTGGATGCTACCGTTCAAGAAAGCGAGGATAGAAGAGCAGCTTTTTGAATTTATCCATGGCCACCGCTAGGGTGCTGTGGCTGCAGGAAATTCAAAACCTTCTGTTCAATCCTCATTTTCCCAAAAGGTAGCATGGGGTGCTACCCTTCGGAAAAGTGAGGATCAAAGAGGGGGGGTGCTACTGTTTGGAAAAGTAAGGGCTGAAGAGCATGCGGGAAACCTGCTATTTGATCCTTGCTTTCCCAAAGAGTAGCACCCCATCTGCCTCTCTGCCCTCGGCAGAGAGGCGGATGGGGTGCTACAGAATTGGGAAAACCAAGGGGGAGGGGGAGTGGCTTGTGGGCCCGTTCGTAGTCCTAGTTTACTCTCCAGCCACACCGCTCTGGACATCCCAAAAGTGGTGTGACTGGGGAGTAAACTGGGGCTACGAATGAATCCACAAACTGCTGCCCCCCTTCACCTGGCTCTCTGCATGGAGCACAGTGGTGCGCCTTGGAGTGGTGGAGGGGGAAGTGCCTTGGCTGTGAGGGGGCAATGTTGCATGCCCATAGAAAGGGCTCTGCGTGCCACCTTTGGCACCTGTGGCATAGATTTGCCAACACTGCTCTAGTCTATAACCTAGAACAGTGTTGGTGAACCTATGGCATGGGTGCCAAAGGTGGCACTCGCACCCCTTTCTGTGGGCACATATTGCCACTTCACAGCCACCTGTATTCAGGTTAAATTGCTCTATTGGCACTTTGTGAAAAAATTAGTGGGTTTTGAGTTGCAGTTTGGGCACTTGGTCTCTAAAAGGTTTGCCATCTATGACCTAGAACAGTGTTGGTGAACCTATGGCATGGGTGCGAAAGGTGGCACTCAGAGCCCTTACTGTGGGCACCCAACATCACCCCTTCATAGCCACCTGTATACAGGTTAAATTGCTGTATTGGCACTTTGCAAAAAATTAGTGGGTTTTGAATCGCAGTTTGGGCACTCGGTCTCTAAAAGGTTCGCCATCACTTACCTATCACATCTCTTCATTTGTTTCCCTTTTATGATCCCCTGAATGATGACAATGATGATGATATACTTTCTTATTCATCATTTCCTCAGATTAACAATTTGATTATAATTTATAAACTGAGTCATATTATTAATGCTAACTTCTTTAAATATTCTTCATACCCATATCCTAATTAACCCTTATTACCTGTTGGGACAGTTAAGCAATCTTGCATACAAAACCCATTCTAATGTGGAGTTTTAAATGGGAGTAGTTCCTCAGCTGTGTCAATGCTTTGACGATAACCAATTAACAAAATCTGTCTTTCCCAGGCTCAATGATGCCCCCTCCTCCAATTTGTTATCCTTTGCTTAGGTCTGATGCTTCCAGCATGCCTGGAGGACAGAGGGGAGAGAACCCCCCCTGAGCACAGGACCAATTTCTGGTGGCTCAGTGGACTAAGGCTTATGAAAACTGTTGTCTGCAAAGTCAGCAGCTCGGCAGTTCAAATCCCGGGTGCCGCACAGCGGAGCGAGCTCCTGCTGATAACCCCAGCTCCTGCCCACCTAGCAGTTCAAGAGCATGTAAATGCAAGTAGATAACTAGGAACTGCCGTAAAAAGTGGGAAGGTAAAACAGTGTTTCCTTGCAGCCATGCTGGCCACGTGGCCATGGACTTGCACAAAACTGGCTCTTCGGCTTGAATAAGGAGATGAGCACCGCCCCAGAGTGGGGCACGACTAGCATGCATATGCGGGAGGAGCCTTTACCTTTACCTAAGAAAATACATCTTTTCTCTACTATCTTTATTCTTCCTTCTTCTCCTAACCCTTGAGTAATGTGAAGACAGCATAAAGCGTGAGTAAAAATATACAGTATGTCTTTGTGTATCCGAGAGACACTTCAGACTGATTATTTCTCAAAAGTGCTAGTTAGTGCAAGAAGGGATGAACACTTGCGAGACTAGTAATCCCAACCCTTTCTTGCTGCTCTTTTGTTGTGGAAGAAGACGGAATTCTGGGAACCCAATTCTGAACCTAAAGGGCTTTTAACTTTTGCAGATTGGGCCCAGGTGCAAAAGAGAGTGACTCATTGAAGCCAATATTTGACCCACATTTACAGAAACAGAAAATGTGTTAAAAGTAAATTACTGGGAATACAGAAGGAATTTTTCATACAAAATTTATTTTCACACTTTTATAGAAATATCCACAGGTAATTTTTTTAGCCATGATTTACATTAGATGCTAGTAACAGTCAATATATAAAATGAATATATACCAGTGTTGTGACTTGAGATGATATTTTTACTTCAATCCAGCCTCAATATAACACCGCCCATATGTTTAAGCTTTTTGGGAAGGCACCGGAATCACAACGGAATCCCAAGGCTTTTGTTTAAATATATAGTAGTGTTTCAAAGTTCTACTTTTTCAAATGACTAATCCCATTCACAACATATACTTCTCAAGGGGCACTTGTGTCAGCCCTGTTTAAATGAACTCAGGAGCAGAAATGCAGAACTGCCCCGTGGACTGCAGTGCCAGAACACCAGAATGTAACTGAGTTGTGGCAAAAAAGATAATTTACATATTTCATAAACTTTTTTTTAAGTTAACCATCTCCATAAAACGTGTGATTTAGGGTTTATCTGGAAAATAAGGAAAGTTAAATTAATAAGCAGAAAGCTTTAGAAAAGACAATAAATTCCCCCCTGCCCCCCGCCCCCAACATTGATGTGTTTGGATTTTTGGTAGTGTATCTACAGAGCAGTAGTGAGCAAGCTAATGCAGCTTTGGGGCCCATTTTGTGCCCCCAGCCCCCACACACACACAGTCTCAGACCCCTGGTGTAGAAACTGCTGCTCCTGAATTCAGAAGCAGAAATATTCTTAAAAATATTCCCCTTGCATGAGCGTAAATGCGCCTGGGAGCTAAACACGGCCCACTGATCAGACGTTGCCCAGTAGGGAGCACAGGGATACTACTGGTTTATGATGTGTACACATATAAAGGTTGGCATAATTTTCATCTCTTCTTTCAGATATTCACATAGTAAAAGTTTGGTTTATATTTTATGTACAGTATATATTATGGCATGTTTATAATCCTTATTAAATCAGTACCAATATTTTCCCCTGGTCATAGCTTAAAATCCTGCAGATTGGTTTGCCACAATATAAAATGGCACCAAGATATGTGACTGTTAAAATGTGGCGTTGAGGACATTTACTCAGTAGTCTAAGATTGGACCAGTCAAGATCCATTCATTGTTCCATTTTGGAGCGCCTTTTTTCTTTCAAGTGCTGTAACATCTGCAGTAGTTAAATCTTGTTCCAAACATATTGCTAGGAAACATTTCCTCTTCCTCCAACTCCACGGAGCACTCGTCCTTTTTCCCAGTTAAGTTAGTCATATAAAACTTCTATAGATAAAACATCTGTAGGTATGCATTAGTGCACAAGTTATTTAAAAGATATAATACTTCCCTATGATTATAATCAGACATATGTAAATAGCTTTGCTAGGAGAATATTTCAGTCCTTGAAATCGTAAAGTTAAAGTATTGGCACATTTGGTGGAAAGTGTTCATTCTTCGGCTGGGGTCCTCTACACGCTTACCTAGGAGTACGTCTCACTGAACTCAATGGCACTTATTTTTCTCTAGACATGCATAGGATTCCACTGTTAATACCTGAACTCTTCTATATGCTATTGCTCACTATTTTTAACATTCAGTTAAAAATCTTTGGCTTAACAGTCAAAGACAGAGATTTCTTTTACGGTAAAAATAAATATATAAGAACGACTTACAGTACAGTATATACAAAAAAGTACAACCAATATTCAAGCTTTAAAAAACAAACCTGTATAGATTTGGTGTGAGCAACAGATTCAGACTAACTGATTTCTTAGAACGTTATTGAAACGTGACCTATTGCACATTGGAGATCATAGTTACCTATTATAACTATACATGAATTTTAAGACAAGGAATTAGCAGAGTGAGACCTCAGAGTCATCTGAAAAACCCAAACCCACATCACTGTGTACAATGGTGGTACTTTTTTGGATGGTGGGGAAGCAAGTTCACTTAATTCTCCTCCATTTCCTACACTTGGACTTTACAGTACTAAAAGAACTGTTTTGAAGCAGTTGAGCAACTCTGTACACCCATAGATGGGAGGAATCATTTACATGTGAACCTGAGGTCCAGACAAAGCTGAGCATAAAACACCTTTCATGTACAAATAGAGCCGCACTAGGCTTGCATCAGCTCTTGAGCACAAAGGATTGGATCCAGTCTAACTTAGTTTCCACGGAAATCTGTGTAGTAAGTTAGTTATGGCTTAACTGAAAGCACCAGTTATTTAAATGGGAATTATGTGCAACCAGCTCTGTCTACACATCCACCCCATGCATTTTTATGAAAGCACAAACACAACCTATGGCAGAAAATCAAAATAGTACATCAAAGCTTGACAGCTATCAGAAAACATTTGCAATATTTCTGTATGGTTTTTTTCCCAGTAGGAAGGGAGACACAAAATACCATGTTTCAAGTCACTCAAGAGCCAAATGGGTATTTCTCCTCCTCCCCTTAAAACTGAAATAATTTATACGTAATTTAATTTGCATGGACAAAATATAGCTTTTAATCTGAGCTGCAGCCCATGGGAGGCTAGAACTTCTTTTCAGCGCAATGGCTTCAACCTTGCAAAGAAATAATTTCTGACCACGTGGAGGAGATTAATGATTATCTCTCATCTCCACATATCTGAGATTTGGGAAAACATAATATAGGTTTGGAGATTGAGTGAAGTGTTGGTCAACCTAACAGCTGTGCAGGTTCTAAAAAAATTTCATTTGAGCAACTTACTGATTTTTTAAAAAGGGAGCGGAAGGTCCCTCAAAACCAACATGAGTTTTGTCTCCTTTTCTAGACTGATGATTCATATTGTACAGTATTTTCCACGTATAAGACGATATTTTTGTCTAAAATTGTTAGACTAAAAATGGAATGTCATCTTATACATGGACATAAGCCGAGGAGAGAACCAAGCAGTTGCGAAACTGTAATTTTGGGTTGGAGGGTTGTCTTATAGACAGGAAAATATGATAACTGGAATCTTAAGACTGGTCTTTTTCAAAAATACCTACAGATTGTTTTAGGCGAACTTAGAATTTAGATCTGCAAAACAAATGCAAGCTTTGTTTTAAAAGTATCAATGTCTACAGGGGAAAAAGCAGCCATTTCTGTACATTAGTCTTCATCTGTCCATCATGTGAATCAAGACACGTTAAAACCCATTTGATTCTTCAGTCCAAAAGAGGGGTTGGGTTGTCTACGAATAACTTTCATTTTCATTCCACTTTGTGATCCACTGTTTTTTAGCACAATTCTCTTTTGTTCTTCCATCTTTGATCTGCCTCTCCTCTTTCCGAATCCTTACAGCATGGTAGCGGGGGATGCTGTCATCGTACCTAGAGCGCTGGAAGAACCCACACTATAGAAAGGAGGAAAATTCCAGATTTCAGTTATATACAAGACTTATGTCCTTCCACCAATGCAAAGAGCCACAGTTTAAAGAGAGAGGAAGATGCAAGACCCCAAATCCCAGATGCAGCTAACAATAAAGCCAGAAACCCCTTCTGCTAATCTCATATATGTTTAATGGAACCAATGACCTCAAGAGCTGGTGAGTACTCCAGCACTGGAGGCATTCCAGAGAAATTTGGACAACCACCTGGCAGATCTCCTTTGATTTGTATTCCTGCATCAAGCAGGGGGTGAGACTTGATAGCCTCGTAGCCCTCTTCCGACTTCACTATTCTATGATTCTAAATTATCTCTGAGTAGAATTATATCCAGTATAAGCATCCTTCTTAATCATGCAAAGAAGACAGCAAACAAAGGGGCAAATCATTCAGCCCTAAGCAGGTCTTCAGCTTGCACACGTCAGGATTAAAAGGGAGGTGGGTTGTGTGGTGTACCCAGTCACCCATGTCCAGGCAATACACACTGCCTGTGCATTCTCACCTGGCATTAACGCAAGAGTCGTGATTGCATACAGCAGGCATGTCCAACCTTTGGCCCTCCTGATGTTTTGGACCGCAACTCCCAGAATTCTAAGTTTAGATTGCAAATGGCAAAGTACTGTGGGAGTTGTGGTCCGAAACATCAGGAGGGTAGAAGTTTGGACATGCCTGGCATACAGCCTTCTCCTCACATTTCACTGGAATGTGAATGTTAACCTTCAGATCTTTCTTCTCAGGGCAGGAATTGAAACAGGGAACAGTGAAACTGGGAGTGGGGCTTGCCTGTGTGCCTTGAGGCTCTTTCCCATTTCAACACCCACATGTGCCCCACAGAACAGTCCAGAGTGACCACCCGTCATGGCTGGCTATCAAGGCCAAACCTCATCTATGGACCCTGACATGGAATATAACAGCTTCCAAGAGTGTTGTTTTGTTTCAAACTTAGGCTCTTTGCCTCATGTGTTATAGAAAATCACCATCACCCCCACCTTCAAGACATTTAAGTGCCCAAATTTAGCATCTGTACCAATTTGTCAAGGGTTAAAAAATGAACAGGTGCATTCAGCCCAAAGGCCCTACATGGCTCAAACCGCCATCAACATTCGGGGCAGGGGACAGTGACTGCTATATGGGCTCGTGACAAACGCCCCACAGCAATTGCTGTACCAAGGTCTTCATAAACATCGGCCCATTTATGTCTGGCAGCTGAAGGGGCTCTGCAATTTGTCTGAGGACGGCTCATTATCTTTTTATCTATAACATTTCACTTTCTTCAGAGGTAACGGCTACAGCGAGTAATCAATCCAGCAAGCCCATGAGCACAATGTATATTCTTTTACATCTATGAGCCTAGATTTCGCAAGAGTGCAAGGTATCATGCAGTTGGCAAGCTTCAGAGGAGAAATACATAGTGAAGTATAGGAAAAAAATAAGATGGAAAATTAACCAGGAAACTCCCCACAGAAACTGAGATTCAAGAGCACTCTCCTACCCTGTCAGACTGTAACAACCACCAAGGCTTTTGGCATGCATTAGCAGTTAATGAAGCTCTTTGAAATCTGAGCAGAGGAGATGCTTATATATATGTTCTGAAGCACAAGGGCTGTATAGATGTGTATGTATATGGCCAATCTCCTACCAAAGGCCATTATACAAACCTCACATTAATATAGAGTTGAGGCCTAGATGTCTAAGCCAAAACTCAGATGGACTTAAGCAGACATACCACACAAGTCTATGCATGGCCCTCCGGAGGTGCTCCCCCCCCCCCGAGTTCAGCAGAGAGGATTCCCAAGATTGCAGCCATTGTGTAATTAAAAAAAACTTTAAGTGGTAATTTTTTATATTGGACTGGAACAGTATATGAACCGCGAAAGGGCAGGGGACCACTGTAAAAGCAAGCTAGGCCAGAACACTTCTTCCATATACAGATACATCTGACTGGCTTCCCCTTTGATATTATCCACTATCATTCCCACAAACAGCACAAGAGAATTGACTATTTAAGCCTCACCTATAGAAATGCTCTCCTATCTAACTAACAGACAAGGCTTCTCGTGGTTTGCAATAATAGAACAATAGCTTTGTTCTGTATTCCTTCTGCTTCAGGGAATGCTTTCCATGTCGATTTCTCTCTGAACGTCTGCAGGTTACAGTGGATTTGAAGTAACACTCCTATGGGCCGCAGGCCAAATGCTCATGGATTGAGGGCCAAAACATCTTTGGAGAAATCCATTTTCCTTGCTCCATCTCCTTCCCAGATACATGTGATGCATGGCCCTGGATTAGCCATGCACGAGAACCTCTTGTTTATATTACAGAAATAATCCTGCTGCTATGCATGTTTTGCCCTTTAAAAAATTCTTTCACAATTACACTTTTTGCCACTTGAGGGGACACTGGCAATGGGTTTCTCTCAATCCAGACTTTGGACCTAAGAGCTTAGTCTAGGCAGAATTTAAGGTTGTGGAACCTACTTTGACTTTCAGTAGACCCTTGAGGCCTACCTGCTGGAGCCTGGTACAAAAATAACAATTCAAAGTGAACACAGAATTATGGAATTCATTCCTTCTGAGCCTGAAAATAAACCCAGGAGTCTATTTTTGCTACATAACTGAAACTCATTAATAAAGCTATACCCACCACAACCCTGGCATTTAAAAAAAAATCAACAACCTATGAGGGTGCAAGGGTGCTACTATTGCTGTTGTTAAATCATTTGGCATCAGAAATGCTTGCTGAACTGCTTCATTATCAGAGATCTGACAGTAAATCAAAATGTCCTTTCTGCCCATTCCTGCTTTAAGCCACTCCTTGTCTTAGGCCCTTTGTACACGACCCCTAAACTCCGCCGCAAATGGCTCCCAGCTCCGGAGCTTAAAATTGTTTCCCCACCAGCTCCGGAGTTTACAGAAAATTAAGTGTGGCCACGCCCACCTAAGTGCGTCCCAGCGCACTTTTCAGGTACCTGCTCTTGGAGGGTGAAAAATTCCAGATCCGGATGTAAAGGAGTGAGTGCCTGGCTCTCCTCGCTTCTGTTTGTTGTTGTCGTTGTTTTTGCCTCCTGCCCCTTTAAGAGAAGGAATCAGGACGACAACGGGGCTGGGGGAGGCTTGGGCCGGCAAACAGAGGTGAGCCTGCATTCTTTTGTCCCCTTTTTTCTCCCTCCCCTCACGCAGACAGGATCAAGGAAGTGCGGAGGGGGTGGGAACACAGGAAGAGCAACGAACCCCCAAGATCTCTGGTCCGAATTTAAGTGGCCAGCAGATCTTAGGGGTCGTGTGAAAAGGCCCTTAGAGTATTCCTGTACCTTGCCAAGTAAGAGTTCAGAAGCAGTCTTTCAAGAATGCTCCTCTGATATTAATTGATATTTATCATTGAGGAAAGGAGCCCAGGAACAGAGGTAGAAATCAATTAACTCAGCTTAGTATGGAATTCTTTCTTTTTTCCATAGTGGAAAAAATGGCTGTGGAGGGGAGTAAGTGGGTGGGGTGCACATCCTGTCTTCTCACAAGATTATAAATTTAGGTTTAGAATTAACACTGCAAAGCTTTCAGAGTATCAAGGAAGAATACAGAAGTAGGCAGCAGTTAAAAAGCAATCGATGAAAGGACTTGTGTCCTCGTGCACTGAGAAAGGGGATTATTGTAAACAATGCAAGCAAGCAAAAATTGATATTTTGAAAATGAGGCTATTAATGGAGGAGATGCAGCAAGCTTCCAGTCATTAGCCACCGCAACCAAAAGCATGTTCCGCAGCTAACAAATAATAAAAAGGAGAACTGATCAATTACCAATTACAGAAGTAGATCAATACTACGCATCAGAAGTAAGCCTCTCTTTATCAGATGGCTGAGCATGGATCTCAGCCTTGTGATATGTGGCATCAAAATGATCTTTCTTATCTCTCTTGAAGAAACCACACTACAAGGAAGCAAGGCATTTAGTCAATATCATGTACTAATGTGAAAAGCAAAAAAAGAAGGACGAACTAGATTTCTTTTTCATGTACATTTAAAAAGGTTCTACTGCTTATGTCACAATCCTATGATAACCTTTCTAGATTGCTTTGGGTGTGCCTTTAAAAATGTTTCCCTGATTCTGCTGCAACTCTGCAATAGCCATTAAAGGCTTACATCAGGAATGATTATTCTGCTCACTATTTCAGTTCTTCAATTACCGTATGTATACCGTACATTAGCTGTTAGTAATATACTGGTATATTACAAAAAATGTTCAATGCATGGGAAATGGCACCCTTGAAACCATTTAACCCTTGCCTTTTCTACCTTTTGCAATGTTCGCGCCTACTGTCCTACTGAGTCAATCTTTGCTGTGTATGAAATATATGAAGAGGCGTTGTGTGGCATCTGAATACATTTGGTTTCAGTTCCCGATTCAAAACTGCCTGATTAAAAATGGTTAGAAAAAGTGCTTCTGCCTAAAGGTTCCTGCAGGGCTCTTTAAGAATTATCTCAGTACTATTCTGCCTTCGTTTGCACATATTATACTAAGTCGCTCCCCCTTCTCCAAAATAACAATTTTATTTAAAACAACAACAACCTCAAATGAAGTTTTTTAAAATAAAGATTTTAACGCTATTCTCTCTCCCCCCCCCCCCCATGATTGGCTTCGTTGTGGACACTTTTCTACCAACTATCTCAAAGGGGCAAGGAAACACGCTATTCCTCTGTAAAAGCAGAATTGTTGCCTCTTTTAATCTATAAACCAGTGCTAACAATTTCTCCGCATGTCAAATAATTTTGTGAGCCAATGAGAAAACAGCATTATCAGCCAGATAAACTCACTTTCCACAGCAAGAAGACGAGCAGAGCAAGCATTGACAACCCTGCAAGAATGGCGACCAAGATGATCCACCATGGCACGCCTTTATACAACGCCACTGTCTTGGCAGGGAAGACAGTAACCCGCACCTACAGGAGAACAAGGGAATACAGAGGTGTTACTGGGGAAGACCGAGTGTTCCTGCATCCAAACGTCACGCTCCTGCTCATTTCAAAGTCCTTTGCGCAGTGTTTCCCAAGGTGGTGCCCTCCATATGCACTGGATTCCAACTCTAACCATCCCCATCTGTTCAAGTACTGGAAGCTGGTGTTGATGAGCGCTGAAGTGCAACTAATCTGGAGGGTGCAAGATTGGAGAAGGCTGCCTTTTAAGCCATCAAATCACAGCAGTTACAATGCTGCTTATTTTCAGAAAATTTCCTACTAGCATCTCAAAACAATATTTCCATCCTAGGTCCCCATGTGCATTTTTATTAATGTGCAATTTTTTATGAGAACCAATGTATCCTGGCCTGAAGAAAGAAAGAAGGAAATCCAATAGACAAGAACAAGATATGCTTGGAATATGACCTTTTGTCCTTCATTTAAAGCAAGGGTAGGCAGTATGCGCCGTGTCTAACACCCCAACACATCTCAATTTTTATTTTTATTTTTGGAAAATTTTTGCTCAGACTTTCCCCCTTGCATCCTCAAGGGGGTTTTGGAGATAATTTTGTTTTTTCTGAGGATCCCCGGTACAGTCATCCCCCACCATTTCACATTTCATATACTGTGGTTCTGGTATATCGCGGGACCGCAGTATGTGAAACAAAGGGCTTCTGGGGCAAGCTGCATGGGCCCATTTGAGGCCTCCTGCACTTACCCCAGAACTGGTGCCGCCCCGAACGGGCCTCCTACGGGGTTCCTGGGCCTGTTGGAGGCCCCAGAAGTGAATTCCGATGAACTGGAAGTGAATTCCAGAAAACTGGAATTGACTTCCTGATCACCCAAAACCACTTCTGGGGCCTCAAACAGGCTTAGGAAACCCATTGGAGGCCTCTTCAAGGCAGTGCCAGGCCTCAGGTAAGTGTAGGAGGCCCCCCCAGTCCCGATCCGACCCAGTATCCACATATTGTGGATTTTCCATTATCGCAGGTTGGGTTGGGTCCCTAACCCCCATGATAGGCAGGAGATTACTGTACCTATGACCCCAAACTGCCCCCTCCAATTTTTCATTATACAATTTTTATAAGGCATATGGGGCATTTAAATTGTTTAAAGCAAAAAAGCAAAGTGTGCTGCTTATATGCTACCCCATAGTGCTTAAAGCACTCTCTGGGTGGTTTATAATTTAATTGTGCAAGCGACATATCCCCACCCCTCAGTGAGCTAGGTACTCATTTTACTAACCTTGGATGTATAGAAGGCTGAATCAACCACAAGCCGACTGCTTGGGACTGAACCCTGAGTTGTGAACACAGGTTTGGCTGGAGTACAGCAATTTAACCACTGTGCCACAAGGATCCTGTTTATAAGCCCACATATTCATTTTAAAAATTGAGTGAATGGGGGTCAAAGACATGGCCCTTTAAGGTCCAGGGATACGTGTGTTTGGCCTCCAGACCCTCTGGGGTTTGCCCTCCCTAAACTAAACAATTTTCTAGATTCCTACAGTAAGGTGCGGCAGGGTCTGCCTTTTAGAAATGGTACCACAGCGACATTTTGAACAACAGCTTGCATGACAATCAAGTCTTAGCACATGATAATTTTGCAGGTGGTGTCATCAGCCACTGGGAA
The DNA here is from genome assembly GCA_029282475.1 of Phrynocephalus forsythii. NCBI lineage: Eukaryota > Metazoa > Chordata > Lepidosauria > Squamata > Agamidae > Phrynocephalus > Phrynocephalus forsythii. Next base: position 41,574,813 of record JAPFRF010000001.1, read on the forward strand.
AAAACAAAGTATTCCTGGCTTCAGTTTCCTTGGGCCACCCTTGTGCAAGAAATGCTTTCCACTCAACGAGACACAGACCCATTGTGATTAAAGAAACCTTGTGGACTCACGTTAGTAGCTTCATTTGTCAGCTTAATATTATCTGCAGCGCCATCAATGCTGATGATAGCTTCCAGGGGAATGTCTAGATAGTTCATTTTGGAGTATTCCTGGTGAGCAAAGCAGAAAACAGGAAGAAGACATACGTTGGTTAGGACGGATAAACTGTGCTGATCCCAAATTACATGGCATTAGGTGTGCAGGCATTACCTCTAGGAAAGTGCTATTCCATAACCTTGAACGCAACACTACAGATGCTTTGCTGTCCAAACCTTGCAAGGGACATCTTATCCTGACACAGTTGGCTTCCACGTTGCAATTCTGTAAATAAATAAATAAATAAATAAATATAAAGTTTCCAAACTGAATATTTGAAAGGAGAAGTGTGATGCGTTTTCCCCAACTGTGCCATTGGCAGACATAAGAATACATACCAAAATTTTATACTTTCTTTCTGAAAACAACGAAAAACCTTTGCCTCCCTCAGTCTGCTTCTCTGCAACTTCCCGTTTTGTCCTTGAACTTCGAGACATCTACAACAATGAACAAGGCGGGATGGATCAAGGATGTGCCAACAAAACATGTAAAATATTAACACAGATGTGTCCTTGGGGCAAGAGTTGCAGAAGCACCAAATTCTGAACCAATGAATGGACATCTCTAAATCCACCACTGCAACACTATCACCGGCATTCCTCTGTGGAGGGCTAGGTCACCTATTAAGCCAAGTGAGGCAATTGCTTTTGATGGTCAATACCAGGAGTCACAGCCAAACTCCCTACATGCCTCAGTTTTTCCTCCTCAGATCCCTGTTCCATTTTCTTCCCTTGAAGGCCAAAGCTGTGTATGCCACTCAGCTCTGTCTTCCACTCCCTATCCTGATCTCCTACCCTCTGTTGTGATGGAAGACTTTCGCCCATTACCAAGGTTGAAAGAAATACAAATGCCGGTTCAGGTTCCTCTATATGAAGCTGTCCATAAGCTCAATGTTTGTCTATGACCACATAGAGATAATGACATAGATTCCCAACCTCCACAGTTTACACAAATTCGGTACAATCTACTCCTGTAACCTGTTTATTTTGTTCTATTATTTTAGGTTTCCTTGTATATTGTTTATGCCCATCTTATGATGAATACTGTAAACCGCCCAGAGTAGCCTTATAGCTAGGTGGCACGGTATTTAAATCCAGTAAAAATAAATACACAAATAAATAAACCGCAGACCCTACAGAAAGCATTCCCCCCGGATATACTAAATCTACTACCCAGAGGGCTAACTAAAAACCTGCACTTGTTCCATTCTGTATTCAAGACGCTCTCCAAACAGGGACAACCAAAAGTCCCTGACATAATGTTTCATTTTAAAACAAAACACCACGTGCTTGGCCATTTTAGTCTCTCTCTCTCTCTCTCTCTCTCTCTCTCTCTCTCTCTCTCTCTCTCACACACACACACACACACACACACACACACACACACACACACACACACACACACACACACACACACACACACACACACACACACACACACCGGCCACTGCTGCCATTCCCCTCAAACATGAACAAGGCAGACTGACTGCATTCACTTACCTCGATTCTCAAAGGGTTTATTTCCTGGGGAGGGTCACATTGGAGGTCTCCTAATTCCTTTGAGTGTATGGACACCAAATACAGCAGCCACTTGCCTCCCACGAGTTCCTTTGGCCACAGGATGTCCAAGGAAGCTGTGCCAAATGTTTTCAGGGGTTTGCCCAAGTTGGTGACCTATGGAGAATTGTGTTGGAAATGCAGGCATCTTCTTATACGATGTAACACAATACATGGACTTCCTCACACAACAGGCATCACTGCACCATCACACCACTCTGAACGCACTGAGTTTGGGGAATCAATGAAGTGGGGCCAGTGGGGGGGGTCAGTATTTGGATTGGGGGACTGCAAGGAAAGTGTTTAGCTACTTTCAATTTGCTGCTTCTCTCTCTCTCTCTCTCTCTCTCTCTCTCTCTCTCTCTCTCTCTCTCTCTCTCTCCCTCCCTCCCTCCCTCTCTCTCTCTCTCTCTCTCTCTCTGAGTGGTTGCATTTTAGGTGGTTCACGAGGGTCCTAGAGGCACATCATTAGCTTCCAATCCCAACAAAGTTATCTACCCTTGCCATAGATAGATCTTGAGAGACACCCATTTAAAATGAGAGAGAGAGAGAGAGAGAGAGAGAGAGAGAGAGAGAGAGAGAGAGAGAATGAATAAATGGCCATTTCAACTTTAGTATAAATCTGTGCAACTTTCTTAAAAGAACATTTGAGCACCATGACACTGTGACAGTACAGGATCTTGACATGCAGTTCAAACTTGTAGGCGGCAAAACACATTTCAGATTTCCAATGTTGGTGATGGTGGTTGAATCTGTTTAGAAAAACCTAGTGAGAGAGAAAACTCTTTGGCAATCCCAAAGGCCAGGGAGTAGATCTTGACTAAGGCCAGTGGTGTTTAATGTTAGTGTCCTCTCTTCTGCGTCCTATTTTTGTATTCTGGTTCAGTCTCTACCTGTCTACTTCACATTTTGTCCTTCTTTCCGGCTCTAGTTTCCAAGCCTCAGTGGTGTTAAAGGGGAACAACTGTTTTTAATGCGTATTTTCAGGGTCCTGTCATGATTACAGAAGCAACTAAGGGCCTGTATACACGACCGCTAAACTCCGCAGCAAATGGCTGCAAACTCCGGACCTTACAGTAGTGTTTTCCCACCAGCTCCGGAGTTTGCAGGAAATTAAGTGCGACCCCGCCCACCTAAGCGCGACCCAGCTGCACTTTCTTGTACCTGCTTGAGGTGGGTGAAAATCCCCAGGTCCGGATTTAATCTGGTCAGTGCGGGGCTCTCCTGGCTTCTGTTTGTGTTTTTTATGCCTCCCGCCCCTTTAAGAAAAGAGGTGGGAGGGAAAAAAGCAAGCAGAAGAGAAACGGAAGAGAAACGGAGCTCCGGGAAGCTCCTCCAGGTGAGCTGCATTTTTTCCTCTCTTTCTCTGGTGGGGAGAAGGAAGAGCAACGAACCCCTAAGATATTTGGTCCGAATTTAAGGGGCCAGCGAATCTTAGGGGTCATGTGAAAAGGCCCTAGGTAAGCAATTTTCGAGCGACATTTCTAAATCCAGCCCCTGGCTGTAGTTTAGGAAACTTCGCTGAAACTGCTGTTCCAGGGGCGTGGTCGGCCGGGACCAGAATTTACTTCTCTTCCCGGTTAGCACGTGATCTTTTACTGTGCAGTTCACCACCAGGAAACTATGCAGAAAACGCTGGTAGGGGCGTGGCCTTAGTTAAAATGTGAACACTGCAGTTCAGGAACAAAACTATTTATCTTAGTAAAGTAGAGATTGCTTAGTGTTTTAACAGCTCGAATACACTGAGTTTCCTTCTCTTTCCACCCCACCCCCTCTCTTCACCGGCATCTCTGTAAATTCTAATCTTCCAAAAAGGAATATACAGTATCTCTAAACAGATTATTACAGACTGGTCATAAATGTCAAAGTTTTAAGATCAGACTGAATTTGTCTGCATCTAATTCAGGCTAGTTTTTATATACATTTTAAGGCTCCACAGTGCCATTGTAAAGTGTTTACTTTTATGCACAGAGGGTTTATGTGTTCACACACATATATGCACATATAACATTTGAACAGAGGTTGCTTTTTGAAAAAACAGTGACAAATGTTTTAAGACCAATGGTAGCTGACTTTCTTTTGTCACTACACAGTGATTATCTGATCTTCCTATAAAGAGGTCTTTATGCTGAGCATTCATTAAAGACAACTTCAACTTTACAGGGTGAGGGCTTATTTTCAAAGGCTGGTATGTATCCATTTATTAATCCCAACTATAACAGCCCCATGGACACGGTGGAATTTTCACAGGTCTTGTCTTAAAGTACTGTAATTGATTGAATAGAGTTGAGGTTAGCAAAAAGGTGCTAGCCAAATTGAATTAAATAGCTGCTGTGAGTTTTTTGGGCTGTTTGGCTGTGTTCCGGAAGTTTTTCTTCCTGACGTTTCGCCAGACTCTCTGAAAAATTAAAATTTACTCCCTTTTCTCCTTCTTCCTTGGGCTTTTTGAGGGGCCAGTCAACATCAAACCTACTTTTACCCTTATTTGTGAGTTTACAAGCCCTTCCTTCCCATTACAGCTTAAAACAACATGACAAATTGTCCCTTCATGTCTGCCAATGGGTTTTTGTTGTAACATTTTGCTTAAAGATTCCAAGTTGTCAAAAGCTTGCATGTGTTTTTTTTTTCTTTCTCTTCCTTCCTTCCTTCCTTCCTTCCTTCCTTCCTTCCTTCCTTCCTTCCTCTTGCCTTTGTTGCAATAAAGGGACCAAAGGGGCAGCTCACATAATGTTTGAAAGATGAATGCAATAACAATACAATATTTTACAACACTGGATTCTTTTTTTTTAAAAAAAGCAACAACCAAATAAACATATTACATAGTAAAAATATGGCCTAAAACAGTTCAAAACAATTTGAAATCACAACTTTAAAAAAAGGCAAAAGGTATAACCTCCCAATGGAAAACCCACCTCTTTGGCACTCTTACTGAAAGAAAAGCTGGCCTAAAGGGGAAGCTCTTATACAAGGCAAACAAGAAGATCAACTTTTGAAGGCCTAAAATGATAAGATTGCTTGGATAGTGAAGAATGAGAACTTACTCTGAACTCATATTCAATTAAGCTCCCAATGTCATCTTCAGATTTCATAGCACTCTCGCCAATGACTTTGCCTCCGAAGTAGACCTGGGAAGGCTTGGCAACCCTGTTGTTCAGACAAACAGCACACTGATTTAATGACCATTATAAAGGACAAGCATCGATCTGTTATGCTAACTATGATCCTTACCCTGTGAGTGACAAAAGCAGTTCAATAACTACTTTGGCACTAGCAATAATTGGATCCAAATTAGTTTGATTGCTTGTTCTGAAAGAAAAGGGAAACAAAGGATACTTTAAAAAAAACACCAACCTTTTAACTGTGTGGATGTTGCAAACAAATTGCAGTGTTTTCAGAATATCTGAAAACATTAGGAAAGGTAATGACTACAATTTCTCAAATGAAATAAAGAAATCTTACGTTTCCAATTTTAGGCTAATGTCCAGGTTCCTTGTATCAACATTCACTTTAGTTGTACTTAAAATCACATAAAATGTAACCTAAAACAGGAAGAAATGCAGAGTGATTTTATTTATTTATTTATTTATTTATTTATTTATTTATTTAAAACATTTCTATCCCACCTTTAGCTATCAATGATAAACTGACCTGTGAATTGAAAGTTATAGAAGGGATGTTTAAAGAGAATGTTTTTAATCAAATTTGGCATAAATTTCTGGATCATGTATTTCTAAAACATAAGGGTTATTTTCCATCTGAAGAATCAATTCAGTTTTGGAAGGAGACAGGATATATAAGATAAAACATGTAATTGTAGTGGAGGAAATGTTATATAATGTTATACAGTATATTGTTATATAATCCTGAGGGTGCAGGATAATTAAGCACAATGTGTTGTGGAGGATATGTGTTGTTTAAATTTTTAATTAATTATTTTTTTTTAAAAAAGGAATAAAAGTCATTTTTTTAAAAATGTGGGAGACTGAAAAATTATTTGGCATGTATCTGAATGTGTAATGTAAAAAGAGATCATTGCAGTATTAATGATCATTGTATCTTGGAAACAAAAGATTTTCAAATAATATATTTATCACTGCAAATGTCCTTAAAAAAAGAAAAGAAAAAGAAATGAAAGGAGGAGACCCTGATGCCTGTTGCTGTGTAGTCAAAAATAGAAGTTATGACAAATAGGAGAAAGGAGAAAGTGGTATTTAAAAATCACATAAAATGTAACCTAAAACAGGAGAAATGCAGAATGATGTTATTTATTTATTTATTTATTTATTTATTTATTTATTTATTTATTTATTTAAACATTTCTACCCCACCTTTCTCCTCAAAAGGACCAGAATGGATTTAAGAGGTAATTAAATGCATACTTAAAATCTAATATATTATGACTTTTAGTATTGTATCTGTTTATTGTGTTTTCCATTATTATTTAGCTTTGAAGTTTTTAAATTTTAATAACGTGAGCCACCTTGGATCATTTCAGAGAAAGGTGGCCTATAATTATTTTCTATAAACAATAATAAAAAAAGAGACAGGAGTCCAGACCCATTCACAGCCATAAGGATGACAACGGTGACCTGCTTCTTCAACACTGTTCACATACATCAAAAGCCTGATGGCAGATAACAACCACCAAATTGTGTTATGTACAGTATTCTGTGATGGTGTAGTAAATAAAGTTTCAAATTGCCCGTGTTCTTTAGTCTTGGAATCAACCAGGATTTTTTTTCAGACACTTGTTTCCAATCAGCACCATGTCTTCTGCCAGGGGCTCTTTCTCCTTTCTCCTATTTGTCATAACTTCTATATTTGACTACATAGCAACAGGCACCAGGGTCTCCTCCTTCCATTTCTGATGGGATAATGTTCTCTGCATCATACCAGATATTTTCTTTACTCTGTGTGTGGATGTGTGTATGAATTTTAAAATAAAATATAAAAGTTTCTTTTTTGCAATTTTGTGTGTGTGTGTGTGTGTGTGTGTGTGTGTGTGTGTGTGTGTGTGTGTGTGTGTGTGTGTGTGTGTCCGTGTGTCCGTGTGTGTGTGTGTATTAAAATAAAATATTAAAAATTCTTTTTTTCAGCTCTATGAACTCTTGCCCTACAGCAGCCCTCCTGTACTTGATGCTCCACAGCACTGGACTAGGATTCTCATTATCCAGAGAGAGCATGGGTCAATGGACGTGATGGGAACTGTAGTCCAAAATATTAGGAAATTGTTTGGGAAGGAGTTCTCAAGTCTAGAGGAAAACACAACTCTTGGCATATTGGTTGAGCACCACATGGCCCCATCCACCACCAGGTGGGTCAGTAAGCTTTTTTTAAATGACTCTTATTCTAGAGAATTACGTTACCCAGATACTTCCTGCCTGTTTTTGCACAACAAACAAATGACCAGGTCCCCAACAATGGCTTTGAATAGTTCCTTCCACTAATAAAATGCCACCCTTTCCCTTGCAGGGCAAGAATTCATATTCCTTGTGCAAGCTCTTCTGGAAAATAATTGTGGTGCCATCGTTTGGGGCTTCCACTTCCTCTCTCCATGGGGAGGCATCTCTGGCCAGTAACGGCACCTGCCTGGCAGTCGTCCCAGTACATCCTGCCTCACTATGCCAGAGGCCAAAGCCAGGCACTCAAGAGATATGGTACCACTGAGGAGAAAATACTCACTTATTTATATTTTTAAATTAAAATTCACGAGGACTGGGAGAGTGAAATACACCCCTAATGTTAATGGTGGTGGAGGCCACGCCTCAGCTCTCAGAAGTTTGGGAAACACTGACTGAAGCCCTGTCACTAAGTGTAGTAAGTTGCACCAGAGTAGGCCTATTGAACTGCCAATGTTTTGGTGAGTCAATGCGTCCCTAAGTTCCACTGATTCAGGTGGGCCGACTCTACCGTGACTGACTACACTGATCAACATAGGCATTGTTCTTCCCTCCTCCCTGGCATCCAGCATTAGGTGTTAAAAGTAAAACTGCTCACGTTAGAATTTCTCTTGAAAGGGTTCCCCAGTTCACACTCCACTTGGGAGCCATTTGGGTTGGCGCCGCAGGTCAGCTGTTTTTCCTAGATTAAGGAAGAGACGGGTTTTAGTGCAAAATTCCAGGAAATACAGTCTCAGGATGTCATTGTCATCGAGAAGAAGCTCTTACTGGAAAGCCCTTGTACTCTCTAAAAGCCGAGTAAGTCAGGCTATCTGGGAAGGTGGCAATCAGCTTGGCTTCGTGAGCATCTTCCCCATCTTTCTGCAGGTCTCTTGGATCAGACGGGTTGTTGGTCACTGTGATTTCAAGGGCAATGTCCTTCTGGTCTTTGAGGACGAGCACGGGAACGTTGTTCTTCCTAGCAAAACAGGATCCAACCATAAGAGACAGGCGGGATAAAACCGGCCCACCAAGGAACAGAAGCTGTCCGACGTGCCTCCAAGGTACGCCTAGGACTTACATGGGGAAATAGGTGAATTTGTCCTCGCTGCCTTCTTTGGTGCAAAATCTGTAATGGAGCTTCAGATTACTGTGGCAGATGTTGTTGGACCCGCAGCCTTCTTTCAGGAACTGGACCTACAAAGAACCCAAGTCAAGGCAATTTCTTAGAAACACTTCATTCAAGAGCTGGTTTCCAAGCAGCAGCCTACACACTTTCTTCCACAGGGAGAGTAAAGGCAAAAATTAAAAGTAGAAGTATTGTAACACCTTTATTTATTTATTTATTTATTTATTTATTTATTTATTTATTTATTTATTTATTTAGAGTATTTTACCCCACCTTTCTCCTTGGAAAAGTTCTGTATGAGCTTTTGTGGAGATCTACCTCAGTGTGAGCTTCCCATTTCCTTAAGACCCATAGTGTGAAATATTTTTAGACGCAGGCTTATATCTGAGGACTTCCTGTTTCCAGGTACGTGTGGCTAAATATTCCACATCTTAAGGCAAGATAATCTTATGTCTCTTATTTATCATGCTGCCCTTTCATCTATACCCAGAAAAATCAAGACCACTTCACGCCTTGACCAGGAAGGCCACACGGCTAACAACTCTTGCTTAATGGTTGTGGGAAGGGTTGCAGAGATATGACTTTCACGCATTCCTGGTTGTTGTCCATCTAATGAGACTATTCGGACCAGGTGAAGTGAAACCAAGGTGGAGTATAAAATGGAGGTCTCCTAACAACCTTCCTCAGACTAAAGAAGCTACTTGGATGAGTAGCAAAACTTTTCGACCTAACAAGAAAAGAGGTCCTGTTGCCATGTCTCAACTTCTGGATAACCTCACCTGGATGACTGAGAATCTTCAATGAAAGCTCACATCGAAATAAACCTGTGGGCCTCTAAGGTATCGTAGTACTTCAGGGGACCTCGTCCCTCCTCTTTTTTGTTATACGTTATGTTCAATGTAAGGCAGCGGTGTAAAGCAACATGTGCTATAATCAAACATTGTTGAGGCCAAGTTCCTACAGCCCTGGGTCTCCTTTGCCATATAAACAACCATTCCTGTTGCAAAACATCAAAATGGCTGATGCAGTAACCCACCGCCTATCATGGGGGTTAGGGACCTGACCTGACCCGCAATAATTGAAAACCCACGATATGCAGATGTAGGGTCAGGTCGGGCTTGGGGGGCCTGTCTGGGGCCTCTTGTACTTACCCCAGGCCTTGCGCTGCCACGAAAGGGCCTCTGACAACCTTCCCGGGCCCCTCAGGAGGCTCCAAAAGGGCTTCCCCATGAACTGGAAGTGACTTCCAGAAAACAGGAAGTGACCTCCAGATCACCTGAAATCAATTTTGGGTCCTCCTAGGGCCTTTATGGGCATGTTGGAGGACTCAGAAATGCTTTTCTGCAAACTGGAACTTCCGGTTTGCAGGGAAGTTCTTTTGGAGCCTCCAATAGGCCCGAGAAGGCCCTCGCAGGCCCATCTGCAGCAGCATCAAGCCTGGGTTAAGTGCAGGAGGCCTGAAACACACCTTCCCACCTAACCCCAGGGGGGCTTTTTTTCATATACTGCGGTTCTGTGATATAGCAGGACCGCAGTATATGAACCGCGAAGGGGAAGGGGATTACTGTACTTCAAAACTGTGGAGGTGGAGCCAGTCCCAAGGCCCCATCTTGTACACTGTTCCTGTCAAGACCAGTGACTGAAGTCTCTATCTGTCCCCCCCACACTTTGCTCTCCCAGGGGTGAGCAAAGTGCTGTTCCATGGGTTTCTCTCCCCTGGCACTGTTGGTTCAGGTAGCCCAATGGAACTCCTGAAGGCCCTGTTTTGTCCCCTCTCCCCCCTTAGTTAAGGAGCTACCTCGTTCATTCCTCTGCCCGTCTGCTGGGAATCAGAGCTTGAGGAAATGACTTTTCTTGGACTGGAACTCCTCAAGTTCCCCAGCCAGTGCCCACATGGCACGGGTATGCTTCCTACTTTTCCTCTCTGCAATCATTAGCTATTGTTTCCCAAGGAGATGAGAAAATGCGTTTGGAAGCTGGAAACTATCTATACCGTTGAAGGGGGTTTCTGAAATGCTATGGTCAGTTCCTCACCCCTGGGATCGAGAGCAGTCGCAACTGGCAGTGCGGTGGAACAAACACAGAGGTCCCAATGGCAACGGGCTGAAGCAGAAGGACTTATTTAGTGTCGTTCGGATAATCCTTTCCCCGCTGTGTAGGCTTTCGAAACAGGTTGGAGCGTAAATCAAGTTTGAAACAAAGGCCCAGATGAAAAAGGCCAAAAGCAAAGCCAAGAGCCACTTACTTCTGAATGAACTGTTCTGGGTTCGTTTGAGTTGAGAATTGGGACCAGTTCCGGGAGTGCTCGTCCTTGCCGTCTCCTAGACTGGGAGCTGGAGTCGGAGCCATTGATGGCAACGCTAACCATGACGGGGATTGGACGCAGTTTGTCTTTGATTTTTTCCTATGAGATATAGATGGGGAAAGAAACCAACATGAAACAGACCCTTGCAGCATTGGCTAACCAAGCAACTGGACCGCGAGCGAACAAATTGGGGTTTTGGAATCTGGGACCTTCCCAGCTGTCATAACGGCATGAGAAAACGGGCATTTTAATGGCACCAATTGTGACAACCGGCTCCTTTCCAGCCTCCGTATGTTGAGGTGAACAAGCGTTTAGGATCAGAGGCAACCATTCAAGTTACACTACGAAGTTGGCTCTGCTGAAGTCAAGGCCATCTGGATGTGAGTACACATCATACTGAGCCTGTAATGCAGATCAGGATCTCAAGAAGATAAAGGGAAAGCTTCATGTACATTCCTAGCCTTAACATCCTCTTCACACTCCTTCTAAGCCTCCACGTGAACTAGAGTCATGATATAAAGTGTTTTCCACCTCCACTTGATCCGCGGCAGCCACTGGCGGGGGCAGGGCTCCTTATGGATGGAGTGCTGCTGTGCCTTCAGGTGGAAGGGAAGAATGTTGCCAATTACAGTGGCAGCCCTGGGCTGTGCACTGCCTCCCAATAAGGGCTCTGAGATCGAGAAAATTCCATTTATACCTCTTATACCTCTCTCTTTCTCTCTCTCTGTTCCTCAGCCTGTCATACTTCACAGAGCTGTTGTGCAGCTAAAGTGCAGAGGAGAGCTATGCGCGTCACCTTGAGGTACTCACTCCCAAACAAGGGGTCACCGTAAGTTGGAAGTGACTTGTTGGCACAAAGATAGCTAGCTAGCTAGATGGATGGATGGATGCATGGATTGATGGATGTGATGCAAAGTATAAACAGCTAGATGCCACTGTTATTTCCCAAAGTGTAGCAAAATTAAAGGTAGAAAACCCCCAGAAAGAGCCCTCCCAGCAATTCTTGGGGATATTTCTCTCTTCTGTCTCTTCCAGAGAAACAGACAAGAACTGTAGGCTTCTTGCATTATTCCACACAAACCTTAGTGCAGTTTGCACTAAGGGGGTGGTAGAGAAATATAAACAAACAAACAAACCTACAGGGCCTTTGCTTCCCTTTCATTCTCTGTCTTTCTGTCCCTATGTTTATATGTACAAACTTGTTTTTTCTCCTAACCTCCTCCAAGGTTTTGTGGGGAACATAACAGCTCCCTCCTTTACCCTCAGAACCCTGTGAGGTAGGCTCAATTAAAAGAGAAAATGGCACCCAGTGAGCTTCACGGCTGACCGGTGACTTGAATGCATTTTAACCAATCAAGGGACCCATGAGCTACAGGTCAGCCATTCACAGATCAACCTCTAGTGCAGTCAAAAGTACACCATGGAACAACACTACGCGTTGCTCGCTCTTGGCCTACCTGCAGCACAAGCACGGTTCTCACACACTCTTCCTTCTTCTGCCCTGCAAGGGTCATGCTTCCACTCAACTGATCGGAGGAGCGCCCAGAAAAGTGCACCCTTGAAGGCCACCCTGAATGCCGCCTCACGTTTTCTGCTTCTAATGTATAGTTCAGAACTGTGTGGAGAGGGGTCAGGGGAAGAAGAAAAAACACCCCCAAACCATCAGAAAACGTAAGGGAAGAAACACTGTACTGTGAAAGCTTCACTAGTACCATTTTGCGTTGAGAGGCAAACAGGTCAATACTGTTTATTTCCTTGTTTTTAAGAAGCCCACGGAAATCTTTAGTAAAAGGCGAAAGATTTATACGATTTGAAGAGAAACCAAAGTACACACCTGGTTCTCCCATCGCAAGTATGTCCTAAATGCAAGCAAGATCTCTGCTAGCGCAATCTCACGATTCTTTTTTAGCTATAGCAATCGGTACGTACCAGCTTCCCTGACAATATTTAAGGCCAAAACCTTATCTCAAATCTTATATGCATCACCAATTTGGTATAAAGCTATAGATCACACAGTGGAGAGTATTCAAGCCTCTTTTTTGAGAAGAATCCTAGGCCTCCCTAAATGTGTCCCATACGCTGTTCTTTGCTTAGAAACTGGCATGATAAGGCTGAAGACCTTGGCCAGATTAAGAGCTATTAAATTCTGGCTTGGAATCCTTTACAACCCAGTTCATACCCGTTTATTATATCAACTTTTGATAGATCCTGACCTCCCAGTCGAGATCTCCGATGTTCTTACCACTCTTAAAGTAGCGGGATTGGACATTGAGCAGCTTGGCATGTTAAGTCAATCTGAAGCATATAGGACTATTAAAGACAGGGTATTGAACATCGAATGGCAGGAACTGTGCAGCGAAGCCAATACCACCAGCTCCCCACTTCAATTTAACATCCCAGTCCTACCTGGGAAGCCTGCTTTTTCTGACTTACCTAACATGTCCCGAAGCACGCAGAGCCTATTCACTTGCCAGATGCAATTCCTTCCCCTCGGCACTTTTGTCAGGCAGGTTCAATGGAACCCCTTACTCCCAGAGGATCTGTCCATGTCAAACTAATGCCGTTGAAACGCTTGAACACATCTTCTTTCATTGCCCAACTCACAATGTACTTCGTAAGAAATATCTTTCCTCGATCCTCGATAGAATGCAAGGGTGGGAAGGCTCGGTTAAGCTTAGGTTCCTTCTCTCTACGCAAGTCACCTCTTATCTGGACGAGGTGGCCTCCTTTGCCTCTGAAATTATAGCAGCACGAGGATCTGGGCTTCCCTATTCCCCATCTCATTGGCTTAAGTAGCTAATGCATATATTAGAATCACCAGTTCCATGTTTGATTACCCTCCTTGCTGTACCTCATTTTCTCTTGTTGTGTTGTTTTATTTTATTTTAATGCCAATAAAGGTTGATTGATTGATTGATTGATTGATTAAGAAGCCCACAGTAATGATCTGGATTCCATGAAATCATACACCAGTAATTTAGCAAAACATAACACAACTTACATATTTTGGGGTTGAAGTCCTTGGAGCTTGATGTGTATTCAAAACACGCTTCAACATTCATGCTGTAAAAAAATTCAAGAATACAGAAATGATTTTAGGTGTTGGTGTTGGTGAGTTAATGGTGAACATTAAGGCCTGGAAGCTCACAATGAAACAGAACATCTCCGGGTCCTCTTCTGACAGCCGAGCACTACATGCTCATGCTGAAAATGCATTCAGCATCTTCCAGACTCGGAGAGGAGCTCCAGCAACATGTTTCCGTCCTAACAACTAGCCAGACAAAATGGCCTGGGCATCTTGTGTGCAATCTACACTGTGGGTCCTACGCAGGTCAGCTTGAATATTCAGTACTCTGGGTGTTAAACTGCAACAGGGGGAGGAGCTGCAGGAGGCAGGTTTCACATCAGGAACAAGCATCTTTAGGCACCTGCTGAGGCCCCACTTTGTAGCACAACCATTGCCTGCCTTCCTCTCTACAGCAACCTCCTCTTTTTCAGGGCCAACCCTTTGTCTCACGGTCCCCTCTAAACCAGTGAAGAATTAGATGGAAGACCAACTTCTCCTGGTCTTGCCTTGCCTTCTGGGCAACGGTGGGGCTTGTGGTCCTTCCCTTCCCTGGGAAGGGCCGACGAGAACAGGCAGCCATGAACAGAGACAAGGAGGGGAGTCTGAACAGGCAACAGGCTCACAGAGGGCTTCCTGCAGAAGAGGGGAGCAGAGACTCCGGCAACACGCATTTTGCCCGCTTGGAGGTCTATTGGATCTCCTGGCTGGGGCCAGGAGAGGTGTTTCTTGAGGCATGAATTAGTGCAAATAAACATACAGGGCATGTCACAAAATGTCTCTCTTTCGGAAGTGCCTGGGCTTCCTCTGTAGCAGCGTGTCATTGTGGAACCTCCCCTCACAAGGAAAGTCAGGCGGGCTCCATCCTTGCTGCATTTCCATTGGGCAACCAATACTGGATTATGCTCTCTGGACTTTGGTTTTTACGTTTTTGTTTATGATTGTTTTGAAAGGAAGTGTAAGGTACATCTTAATGTCTTATCTCTTTACGGTTGTGGGGTATGTGTGGGAGAAAGCTATTAATCAATGTTGTTCTAAAATAAATTACTAATATATAAGTAGGAGAGATAATTGATAGTGAGCTGGCACAGTGTCTTCTGAGTCAACGCAGCATATAAGTGCATTCGCAAGCATACAAAAGACACAACACATTTGCTAATACAAAAATGAGATATGGATAAGCTTACCAAATCCCACTGGGTTCATGGCAGTTCTTTTTGTTGAGATCAATTCTGTCTGGAGAGATCTTAAGGGTTTTCTTAATATTTACCACAGGCCTCGCTCTTGTGTATTGAAGGGGCACAAAAAAAGGGAGGGGGAAAAGAACCATTAAATGCACTGTAATCAGTGAAAAGCACAGGTATTTAGCTGGTAGACGGCTGAAGCATCAGTGAGTTCTCTGCTTTTATACCAGTGGGGACACGTGAGGGCTAGAGTGTCAGAGAGCAGGCTTTGTTTTTTGGCGTGAATGACCCCTGGAAGCCAGCTTGGAAGTGTCAACATTTTGGATTAGAATTCCCAGAATCCCAGCAGCTAGAGGGAACAGGTGGGTTCTGGGAATTGTGGTCCAGAAGATAACTGTGTCAAGGTAATATGGATATTGCTCTTAACTGAAGGAAAACAACCTAATGCCAAGAGGGCAGGTTTGTCTTGGCTTGTGTGGCAATTACAAAATCCTCTTTCCACAAGTACCCTTGATCTGGGAAGGGCAGAAGACATTCTGCCATCTGCTGACAGATCCCTGGCCAAGAACAGACAAGGTTCTGCACCTCCTGTTAGAACAGGAAATGGGTAACTCTGCCCCTTCCCCAAATGGGATCCCTTTGATCCCTCTCCATTGGCCAGCACTGATTAGACGTGCAGGCAAAAAAAAAAAAAAAAAAGGAAGATACACATCAGCTCAAACCTGCGGTTGAGGATTAGACTCTGTGAAAAACGTTGATGTTGATCTGTGCTTATATATGCAAATCCCGTCAGTGGGTTTGTGACATGCCTGAACTAACTGACTGGTCCCTAAGCTACCATTTTGCATTGGGCTCTGTCTCACGTAGTATCTCCACATCTGGCTCCAGTTGGTGGAGCTCAGGGCTCCAGTCAAAAACCAAAGCAGATCTCAGGAGCATGAAATCATCACCCACTTGGCTCATTCCCAACATGCGTTCAAAATCCCCTTTCCTCATGCAGAGATTTCAACCACCATGAAGGTGGCGCTACATACCTGTAAACAGATACAGAATCTGAAAGAGACCCAACAGCAATATCAGGGTAGGAGTTATGATCAAGATCCATATTTCCCGTAATCGAATAGCCAAAGTATACAACTCCATTGGCTTTTCCATCAAGAATCTAAACATAAAACATAAAGGGTTATGAGTTCCTCCACCACCCAGTGTCGGATTAGCACCTTAACTCATTTCCAGAACACCTTTGGAAAAGCTGGCCTAGACTAGTCTGTGAATCCTCCCGGACAGAACTGAGTATAAAAGGACATCCTGTTTCAGTTGAACCTTATTCAAAGAACAAGAGTCTTCCTGCATCCTTGTCTGCTTTTTAGCCCTGCCTCCTGAGTTCTTCTCTAGGCATATCTTGCTTTTTGACTTTGTCTACTGGCTTCTCTTGCAGCTCCTCATTCACACACTTCTGTCCATGGCTCATCTCTAACACATAACCTACAGAGATGTAAGAAAGCTATTCATGAATCAGTCCAGCAATGACTTCTGGAATTGAAAGGGGTTCCAGAAATCCTTGATTCACGCCAAGTTAAGCATTTATGAATGAATGAAGAACAGATACTCAACCTCCCCCTCCCCCATTTATTCTTTCCATAAAGCTTGCCAATAATTGTGGTGGTGGGAAAACCAGCAACAATTGCAGATGAAAAATACAATGGAAGCCTACACGCAGAAGACAACAGGTACTTGGAATCCTCCAGATGTTCACCCATCAGCCTATACAATTATTGCAGATACTGGGGGTCAGGACAAAACATCTGGAGGGCTACAGTTTTCCAAGCCCTGTGCTAAGTGATTCATATGGACGTAAAGAAAGGGTAAGAAAGAAACATACAAAGTCAAGTAAAGGATGTAAGCTGGTGGCAGAGAGAGTGGATGGAAAGCTATCTATCTAAGTGAAGCTGAATGTACAAGCTGTACTTTAACTCCCCTATAAAGAAGGCCAAATGTTACATGCTACTACCTGTGCCGGTTTTGTATTTATTCCATTCTTGGAGCCATGGTAGATATACACCTTGCCGAAATCTTCATCATACGGAGCCCCTACAGCAATATCTGTAGTGGTGGTGGTGGTGGTGGTGGTGGTTTTTTAAAAAACAAAACAAAACACAAAACATTCAAAGAGATATTACCATTTATCTTAAATATCTTAAATGATAAGGTGTTGTACATGTAGAGTATACAGCTCTGTATAGAATGGGAAACAGCTATATATAAACACATGAATTTGAAATGTCAGTACACAGAGGTCCACAAGACAATATTCCACAGAAATAGAAACAAAGGAAATATTTGCCAGGCACACCTTTCGTACTGGTGCAAGTTTCGAAAGCTCTCAAGACCGAAAACATGGTAATGTTCTAAATTAATAATACAATAAGATATACAAATAAGAAATGAACAGCTCTATTAGAATCAGAGAGACTGACTTATGAATCACTCCAGTTTTTCTAAATGTGAGGAAATCAATACTAACCATTAAGGGTCAAATCTAATCGATAATCCCAACTAGGACAGATTTGTTGAATTAGTGAGACTTCCATATAAATGTGGACTTTTAAAAGTTCAATTAATTTACTGGATCCATACTATCTGGGACTAAAAATTAAATTCAGCCAAAATCACTCTGGGCTAGCAGGTATATGGCTGCTTACCGGGAAAGCCATCCTGATTAATATCACCAATATTTTCAACTGCAATTCCAAACATTGACTTAGCAGTTCCATTGAGGCGGATTGGCTTCACTCCTTGCCACTGACCCTGCTGATTAATGTAAACATACACAGCTCCACCAATTTCTTCATCTCTCTCAAAATACTGGGGTGCTCCGACCACAATATCTTGCCAACTGAGAAAACAAAAACAAAAACAAAGGTCATTTGTTTTGAGGATAACTGCAAGAAGGTAGGGATGACGCCTGGATTTCTATAAGCCAAACACAATGCACTGTACAACGTGGTGTGTGTTTTTTAAAAGCACCTGCTGAGAAGGACCTGAGAAATACAGTTTTAAGAGGTTCAGCGACAACTGACCACAGCCCATTTACACAGTTATTTCTACCATGTACTCCCACACCCAACAGAGTGCCTTTTAGACAAAAACAACAACTCCCATAATCTCTGAGCTGCTGAAAAGGGCCCAACAGAGACTGTACTTTCTGAGAGTGCTCAGAAAGAATAACATCACTCAGAGACTATTGGTGTCTTTTTATCATTGTGTAATAGAAAGTGTACTGACATACTGCATATGTGTGTGGTATGCCAGTTGCACGGTGGCTCAGAGGAAATCACTCCAGCGGGTTATCAATATGGCACAGAAGATCATCGGATGCCCACTCCTCACATTGGAGGAATTACACAGCTCCCGCTGTCTTAAGAAAGCTCAGAATATTGTAGGAGATATTTCTCATCCTGGTCACTCTCTGTTTGTACCACTACCATCAGGCAGAAGGTATAGATCTATTAGAACAAGGACGGAAAGATTCAAAAATAGTTTTTACCCAATAGCATTATCCATGCTAAACTCTGTTAAAAATTAAGTTGACGGGTAATATTGGTGTTGAATGTGTTACATATATATCGTATAGGGGTATGGCTGTTGTTGTTTTTTTAAATTGTAGTTTTTATGGATTGTGTAGGAATGTTGCTAGGTGAAAGAGTGTAGGGATGTGGGTATGTTTGGATTTTATGTCAGTTTTAAATGAGTGTAAGTGATGTTTTGGCATGTGAATGTTGGAGTATGTGTATGGATGGTTTGTTTTTAAATTGTAGATTTTACGTCTTGGATTTTTATGCTGGGTTGTGTGAATGACTGACTGGATGGCACTTTTAATCTCGTTGTATTTATACAACGACAATAAATTGCATTCCTTCCTTCCTATTCCTCTAGTCAGTATGCTGGGGACAATAAGAATTGTAGTCCAAAACATATGGATGAGAGAGGCTAGAATTGTACTTTCAAACAGGCTTTCAAGAATCCTGCAAAGTCAGTTTTTACTTTTTCGGTTTTCCAGATAAACCACGTAATGCTGTAATCCCAAAAACAGCCCCAAAAAACTCAAAACAACTAATAGTTAAGTTGTGCCTAAATATAGCATGACTGTGCTGCCCGACTGACAAGTCAAAGTCCATGACCAAGGTGTAAATTATATCTCCCAGCTTCAAGTCCAGCTTATGGAAATAAAAGTGGTAGTTGATTTAGAGGTATACTGGATGTTTCAGAATATCCTGAGAATACTGATATTGCTGAATTTTGTAGACTTAGATCCTTTTTCTGCAACAAAACTTAATTTTTCAGGCTACTGAAGGACCCTTTGGTGGGAGAACAGCCGTTAGATATGAAGATGACTGGGGGGGGGTGTTTTTCATCAAACAGCGATATGGCATGCTTTGTTTTATCGCTGACCAGGAGGGGCAATTTTGGGCCTGGGAGCCAAATTTCTACTCCCAGGACCCACTCAGAAGCAAGCCAAAAAAGACCAAAAATCAAATCTGGATCAACAGATTTCTGGAGTTCATTATTTTTAGGGCACTTCAGGTGGCCCTTTGACTCTCAGCATCATAATGTAGGAAACCCAATGGTTTTGTTGTGGGGGGGGGAGGGGAGAACTAGGCAGAGGAGTTTCATGGGAGGCATTAAGAAAACAGTCTTGGGACTCCAGGGAGGAGGTTACTCCTTCACTACCTCTCAGATTCCTAAACAGACCCGTTTCTCCCATGTTGATCGAGAGATGCGGCCACACAACAGATTACGCAGCAACGTGGGAAAAGCAGACGTCAGAAGCGAGCCTTACCCATCCCGGTTGAGGTCCACCACTGCCACATCATAGCCAAATGAAGAGGCCAGCCCTTCCCCCTCAAACATATGCACGAGGGACAGCGTCCGCTGGAGGTTGCTGTCTTTTTCCAAGAGGACAACAGCTCCACTGTGGTTTGCTCTTGGGGCTCCCGAAACGAAAGTGATGTTTTCCTGAGAAACGATACCTTTCCCGGAGTCCAGAGAAAACCCTGTAAGAGAGGGTCACACCAAAGGACAGTCAAAGGCTACCCTGCTGAAAATTTGGGGAAAATGGGGGCACCCCAACCCACCTCACGCCCACTTCACACTGGTTCCCGTGCATCCTTTCTAATGGGGACTATATGAAAGTGGTCACAGAAAGTGCTAGAACTATTGATGTTTATATTAAAGGGAATTATCTCCATAATCTGTGCAGGAGGCACAAGTCAACCTTCAAGTGAATAAAAAAGTGAATATACTGTTGTTGTGTCGTTACAGTCATGACTGACCCTTCATGACCCTATATCCATGGAGTTTTTCTTGGCAGGAATACTGGAGTGGTTTGCAAGCAAATAAAAAGGGCCTGACAAAGTGTGTGGGTGTGTGAGGGAGGATCTCACCTTCCTATATCACCAGTGGGAGATTCTTGAGCTGTGTTCCTTCAGAGGTTATTTGTGGGGGTGGAGATAGAGACCTCTTATGAGTTTCCCTCACTCATAGGATTTTTCTTTTTTTTCTTCTTACAAATTTCACAGTAAAAAAAGAAACAATAACAGTATGGGATGGTGATGATCAAGTGACAGAGGGTTCTCTCTGTCTCTCACACACATGCACTTCTCACCCATGCATCTACACACAAAGAGATCCCACAGCTCCATTCATCCACACACTTGCACATAGAGATGTAAAATTTCCGGAAATTTTGAAGCCCAGAAAAAAACCCCATCCCCCCCCATTTTTTCTGGGGGGGGATGGAAATTTTCAGAAAAATTGAAAAAAAATGCTATATTAGCACCACCACCACCCTTTAACAGTTTGAAAGTTATTCTGTTACTTTAGGAACATCAAATATGACTATGGACAATTTGACTAGGCATAAAATTATCACAACTGGCATATTAAAATATAGTGTATCCAAACAATTATTACAAACAGAATTTACTTTTTTAGTAATATTTATTTGTAATTGTAAGTAACAAATGGAGTAACAATCTCCTGAACTGTTTACTAGTTTATGTGGAACAAAAAAAAAACCCTCTACAAAACAATGTTTAAAAATCCAGAATTAACAATTATTCAAATTCCCTCTCTACAGTACTAAATAAAAATAAAATAAAAACCTCATTCTCATAAAACAAATTGAAGGGGGGAAATGTATAGAAGGTAGTGGAATTAAGTTTCAATCATATTTTTTAAGAAATTATTTGGAAAATATTTGAACACCCTGTCTTAAAATAGTTTATTCGCTATGTTAAAATAAAATATTCCATAATCATTTTTCTATTTCTTTTTTTCTATTTTTTCCAATTTTTCAGGGAAAAACCAAAAAGGCTTCACGAAAAAAGTGAAAGCAAAAACTTTTTTCTCCCAAATTTTCCCGATTTTTTTTCCAGGCCTTCACATCTCTACTTGCACACCTATGCCACGAATTCATCCATACAGATGCCACAGAAAAGACACCCTTTGAAAGTGCGGAAAAGCCACAGGCCACTGGTTCAAAAAATGCCAACTTCACATAGATTGTCTGACTAATCGCTAATTTCCACTCCCATTTTGAAATCTCTGTTTTGGGGGATTGTTTTAATATATATATATATATAGTGCTGTCTTGTGATTTGTGCCACATTAATGCTATGATCTTTACCACTTAAACATGGCACACCCAGGATGGGATATAAATATTAACACTTCCCAGTTTTGTTCAAAAGAAGGACCACAATTTATCCAGCAATATCAAGTGACTTTACATTGCGTCCCCCGCCCGGATTGATTTCTATAGGACTTTGACAGGCGCTGCACATAATGGTACCAAAATGTATCAAAATGTGCAGTGGTGAAATTGTGAATATTTCTCTGGTGAGGCCCAGCAAGAATGCATAAAGCAGCCGAAGACACTACCAAAAAAGGACTTTCAAGTAAAACCCTTAATTAACAAATGCACTAATACTTCTCTGGACAGAACTACATGTCATTCGCACATAATTACGTAACAGGAACAGGGAAAGAGTGGCCAAGCAACATAAGCCAGAGTTTAGAAAAGGGTGGTAGAGAGTTGTTTGTTTTGTTTTGTTTTGTTTTGTTTTTTTAGACTACACTGGATCCTTTGATTAGGATGGTCAGTGGCCATACCGGCTCAAAGATCTGAAAAAAAGTATTTCGAAGAAGGAATTTCTACATATGCCATGGGGCCGATGAATAGAGGCCATCCTGAGTCACTACCATAAAGCCCTTCCCATCAGCAGGAGGGAGGGAAGCACCTTTGAAAGACCTGTTTGCCAGGGCTTCCCTCCCCTGGTCCATATAAGTGGCCATCATTTCATCTGAACGTCTTCTGTGACATGCATGGACTTGAAATGGAAACTGAATGACTCTGTCCAACGGCTGGAAATGTAATAAAATGAGGTGACATGGACCATCATTTGGGAGGTCACAAACCTAGATAGCTATTCATCATCACATCAGTAGATGGGTCTGCTCTGACATTGTTGGGAGGTAGTGTTTTGTACACAAACTGATCGGGGTTAGCGTAAGAGATACTTGTCATGAAAAGAAGACCTGTAGATAGGAGCAGAGAAAGAAGTTCCAGGGTGGGGTGGAAAGGACATGTTAAGCAGGCAGTGTAAAAGCTCCAGAGGCAACATGAAGTATAGCAGAAGCACTTAGATACAGACCAGCAAGAGCAGTGGTTCCCAACCTGGGGGTCGAACGACCATTTCACAGGGGTCGCCATGAGTCAGTGAAGAAAAAGGCACAAACGGCTTGGGTCTGGAGGAGGCAGGAGAGGAAGGGGGGAAAGAATGAGTTACAGCTTGATAGGTTGGAGGGGATGTCAGTCAATGGCACCGGAGGCTGCCATTGGCTGAGGGTGCCTGTAGAGAGGAAAGTTCTCTATGGCACCTGCGGCAGTGGCATGCCAAAGGGGGCCTGTGGCCTCTTCCAAGCAGGGCAAGGGGTCATCACAACATGAGGAACTGTATTAAAGGCTCGCGGCATTAGGAAGGTTGGGAACCACTGAGCGAGAGGGAAACGAGGTGACACCATACATTGTTACGCAAGCAATAACAGGTAAATGAGAAGTTTCTGGAGAACAGATGCAGGAATATAAATGTGAGGTGTTACGAAGATTTATCATGAGGCAAGAATCTTGCGGTGCAGTGATTAACTACAGTACCGCAGGCAAAACCTTCCGTTCTTCCAAAGTCAGTAAAATGAGTACCCATCTTGTTAGGGTATATATGAAATGTGTAGTCTGGACAATAACATTTTAAACTGCCCAGAGAGTGGTTTAAGAACTATGAGGTGGTATATAAGCAACACGCTTTGCTTTTGGCTTTAGGTAGGACATGTTCCATATGAGCCTTTTGAGAGCCCCTGAACATTCACCATAGGCAACACTGGTAAAAAAGGAAAAAAAAATTCCACTGAAGCCATTCCCCATACAAGTTAAAATAACAGGAAATTAAGTGGGAGCTACTTGTGCTTCTTCTAGCTGTTTTACAGTCAATTATAAAGATCATGCGTCAAAAGAACTCAGTGGAACCTCTCCATCTCCCTCCTGAACACTTAATGGCTCAAATCACTAAACCCAGAGGACACTTAAACACCCCCAAAATGATTTTCTGAAAATACTCAGAGGTACTCTTTTCCACCTTTGTGAGCTCAGGTAAAATAGAAAGAAAATTTGGAAAATTATTTCCCTGGAAAATCTGTCTTTCTCATTGCCACATGAGCCTTGTAAGATACATATCAGATAGAAGGAACAATTTTTAATGGTTCTTTACTTGTATTAGTTCACCCTTAATTTACTTTCCTTAAACTCTTTATTCACCACTGCCCCATAACAAAGTCCCAAGCCATCTCCTGAACCATCTCAACCAGGCAATCGTAGCATTTTCTTCCACAGACTTCAAAGTTTTCATCCAATGTATGGGGGGGGGGAGAGAACTGATGAATAGCAGCAGCCAAACTAGAATCAAAACATCAGCAGTAGCAGCCCATTCTGAAAAGATGGGCCAGGATCCCTCAGAGCGTGTGTGTGTGGTCTTGAGATAATTTTAAGAAGACCGTCAGTTAGTCATTACGGAAATAATCCAATGGAGGTAGAGAGAAAGCAGCAAGGGACAGAGCGGCTCCTCTCTTCAAGATTTAAGAGTGGGAATATGGCCAAGAAGAATCCAATAACAACCCCCCACACACCCTTCAAGTGCCTTTCTCTTGGAACTATCCACTGAATGAGTACCCCAGAGGTGCCCTGTTGCTTGACAAATGAGCCAACATAATGAGGATGAAAGGAAGGCACTAACTGTCTGACTCTTTAACACTCAGAGCGTCTACCAATGGCCATATGAGCCTTGTAAGATACAGTACATATCACTGAGCAGGAGAACCCACTCCCCACCCAGTCAGATGGGGGGGGTGGAAGATGCTTCTGGGTTGCATGGGAAATTAGAAAGGGCCCATTCAGAGTTCAGTCCCTAACTATTGCCTCATTCCCCTCGTCCGTAGCCAAGGGTTCTTAAGCCCAAGTGGGCTAATTCTTGAATTCTCACAATGCCATTCTTGAGGCTCCCCCTCCCTCATTGGAGCAAGTACGGAAGGTGTGTGGTGCGGTTTGCCTCCAGAGGGGTCTGTTTTACCATTCGTCACAAAGGCCATGTAAACTTGTTGGTAGGGTCAATCTCACTCAGGCCCAGAAGGGCATCTGAACGCACACTAGCAAATTCCCAGACAACACGCAGATTTCAAGACAGCCACAGAAACATCACCAATGATGCCCTTGGACTCCACGGACAATTCTAGAGTACTATTCAGATGCTTTCATTGCAGAAGAGCTGCGTTCAAAGCTGCTCTCAAGCCTCACAGTCACGCCCGGTGACAAAGCCTTCCTATTTCTACACACCTGAGGCCTTGTGACTTGGGCCTCTCAGTTCTTGTACAATACTCTCTCTCTCTCTCTCTCTCTCTCTCTCTCTCTCTCTCTCTCTCTCTCTCTCTCTCTGTGTGTGTGTGTGTGTGTGTGTGTGTGTGTGTGTGTGTGACAGAGAGAGGGGGGGAGAGAGGGTGGGAGAGAGAAGAGATTATAATCATGATGTAACAATCTGCAAGTCCTCATGGCACTCTTGAATGTCTCCTCACATTAACACCTCTTAGGGATACCTCAGCCAGAGTACCATTTAACACTTCAAAGCAGCCGTAAAAATGTAGGCGGAGGACCTGGACATGAACAGCCGACTCTCAGCTGAATTGCAAAGCATCCATAACTGAATTACTTTTATGTTACTAGTGATTTGCTGGAGATCTCTGAAGAGCTTAATCCTACCTAAATAACTGTTCGCTGGAACAGGAACTAGGCTCTCATCTTTAAGGTTCTCACCACCGACTTCATAAGGCCCGTCGTCAAAGATATTCATCTCATAAAAGGTTTGATTCTTTTGCACTGCGTGAACCACTCCTGGAAGGATGACATGGGAGAAGAAACAAACAAAAACAAACATGGCATGAATGGCACAGGGGAAGGGGAAACTTAAAATCAAAATATAAACTGAAACAAGAAAACTTAAGGAAAAAGAAAATTGTAACAATGGCGTAATTTTGTGGAAGGGGAGAAGGACCTATAATGCAACCCCACATATACAATGATTCCCCCCCACACACACACACTCACACACTGTGGACCTGCTTTGACATTTCATGAATCAAGCATTATAATGTATGAACAAAAAAAAGGGAAGAGATGCCAACATATCTTGTTGACAGTCAAGCATGCAACTGACATACCTTTTCACCCTTCTGTTTGGAATAGAGGAGTCCAGCAGGACCTGAACTACTTTTATAAAGAATGGGCATAGTAAAGGGACAGGGAGAATGGGGTAGGGAGGGGGAGGAAGTAGCCAGTAGGAGGATCAGAGGTTGAGGGGGTGGGGAAGATGAAGAGGGTGAGGGCAGAAAATCCTAGAAGAACCAAGAGAGGGCCAGGTTGGAGAAAAGAGGTATGTAGCTGAATGCTCCTAGACTTGAGATGGATGGACAACCTTGAGGGGTGAGTTGCAGGAGGATCCCACAGGCACCCTTTTTAAGAAGAAGGGATGTTTTCTAAAAGCACCGAGACTTAATCTGAAGGCAAGGGTAGATGATGCCTTCATTACACCACTAATTATACCTAATCTGTCAAGCGGAACTGCAAAGGGAAGTTTTTCCGACTACAGCATTGAAGCTTGTAAACCTCTTCGCAATTGAACATTTAAGATCTGTAGGAAAATCCATTCTACCCTGGAGTCCAAAGTACACAGAGCACCACTGAGACCAGAGTCAGCCTCCCATCACTCAGTACGAGGTGTCTCAAGGAGCATGACTTATCCGTGACAAATACAAAAGACAAATACAAAGTTGGTGACCTAGTTGTCTTCTAACCCCGTCTGAACCACACAAGGCCTACCATAAACTTGTGTTTACAAACCAGCTCCTCAGACATGACGTACTTTGGAGCTCAAGGGCTGGCCTTCATTGCTCTGTGATGCCTTTTTTCTTTTAATTTCACAACTCCATTTTATGGGATTTAATATATACAGTCGTTTCCCGCTATATTGCGGTTCATATTGCGGTTCATTCTGAATTTTGTTGTATGTGTATACTGTGTATATACACACAATGACAATAAATTAATATATATACTGCGGTCCCAGTATATTGTGGTAAGTCATTTCCCCAGGGCTTGCCCAAGAGCCCGCTTAAAAATAATCCTTGTGGCTGTAAGGACTTGTTACAGCAGAACAATTGCCCTGTTCCGTAGAATGTATTCAAGTTGTTCAAGTTCCTTAACAAAAACCCAGTGTGGAGAAGAGCACCCTCTCAGGTATTTTGCAAGGGACAGGTGTCAGGGACAGGTGTCCCACTGCCAGAGAGGTTTATCACAAAGCTGAAAGGTCAGGAGAGAAAAATAATTCGACAGCTGTTGACAAAAGAGAGCGCAAGGAGAAAAACAAGGCTTGGGGATTTCACAGCTTTTAGTCTCACGTACCTGGAGACCAATTCATGGGCTCTACAAGTGAATCTGAAATGGCCCTTCAGCGAAATTCACCAGGCTCCAAGCATTTTCCCAACTGCACCTCCTTGGCTATCCAAAACAAAACATCCCTGATCTTATTTGCTCATTGATTTAAAATATCTGCATACCTGTAGATACTAAACTTTGGCAGATTTTTCCCTGTAGAAACATCCTGGCTGTTGGAGCACCAACACTAGTTGTCCTGGTCTCTTAAATTAATGGCGTGCATATGTATTTATTTGTGTGTTGTTGAAAAGTTTCCCCTTCCGCAGCCGTCCAGGGGCACAGACCGTGCTGTCTCCCTATCCTTCTGCCTCTAGACTGGAATTGTTGTCTGCTATTCTACAGCCAGAAAACAGTGTTCAGAACACCTCTGAAACGAGCACAGCCAAATGGATCCACATGTGAAAAAAGGTTCAATTTCCTTCCTCCTTTAAAAAGCTTTCATTTCTACAATAAGCAGCCTCCATCTCTTGGAACAGGACACCTTCCATTCCCATACCATGTGATGAAGTAATGCAGTTAATTCCCAGGAGCATACCAGCATGCCTACAGATGGGAAAAGTCAAGGGTTCTAAAGCCAAGGTTTCTTTTCTACACTACATCTCCCCAAATCCTTTCCCCCAACTGTTGCTATTTGGGGAGTTACAGTCTGAGTCAAGTTCTCAAGTCCTGGCAGAAAGAAAGAAAGAAAGAAAGAAAGAAAGAAAGAAAGAAAGAAAGAAAGAAAGAAAGAAAGAAAGAAAGAGTGAGAGAGAGAGAGAGAGAGAAAGGAAGGAAGGAAGGAAGGAAGGAAGAAAGAAAGAAAGAAAGAAAGACTGTATATTTTCCCTCATTATTGTAAGCTGCCTTACAAGAAAGAAAAAGAGAAAGCTAACAGGAGAGATGGTAAAATTAAGGTAAAATAAAACCTCATACCTTTCCAATTATAAGTACCAGGTGCCCCAAATACGACATAGTGATAATCTCGGGTAAACGTGGCGGCCACCCCTTGCTGGCATGAACCGAACTTCTCATGCCCTCTCAAGCGGCCGTCACAGAAACTCCAGCTCCCACCATCCATGTCATCACTGATGGTGAGATCCTGGCTCAGGATGTAACACCTTCCAATGATATCTCGGGTCTCCTGAATGGTGTTCACATACTGCCGTTTCTCGTAGCGATGTGCACAGGTCTGAAAAAGACCAGGAAGCCACAGATAAGTAAACATAATACAAAAGAACAGAGGGGTGATGAGAAATAGCCCCCAGTGTGGCTTTTCCTGGTCTGGATCTAGGCATAGAAAGCCACATTCTACTTAAACCCAAACTGGATTTTGTGACTGGCTCACCTATACCTGGGACATTTCAAATGTTGCAGCTCTCTTCTTTTATGCAGAAATAACTCCTGCCAAACTGATCAGGGACTTAGCTTTGGATTATGTTGGGGCAAATGATAGAACTATTAAGCTTATCACTTCATTTATTTATTTTCAGATGTTTTAGTTCACAAATGATATGAAAGCAACCTGTGCAATGCGCTGTATAAAAACAAACCCACTATCCATGTACCAAAAGTTCACTATGAAACCCAATTGGGCCTTCAAACGTGGTCATCTGTCTAGTTTAGGATAGGTTTTTTCCCTCTATCAAATGTTTTTCTAAATACATCTAGTATCTTTTATTTAAGCTTATCCATCTGCCTGGTCTATTGCTCCAGAGAACAGACCAATAAGGAGAGGTTAAAACAGGAACACAGCTGCTGCTTACTCTGTTAAATAAAAGCTCTCCTGACAGAGCTTATCTTAAGAATCGAATCCAAATGCGCAACAGAGCTGAAATCTGAAAGTAGTTCATTGCGTACAGATGTGCATTACTGGATCTTGGTCATCATGGATTAAGCCTAAGAAAGTGCTTATAATCATATGACATTTAGGATACTTACCACTATTTTCCCCCCAGGCCCTTGACTTTGGACAGTTACACCCATCCATTGGTCTTCCTTGCTTTCTGCTTTTGGATCAGCTAAAATAATAAAAAATAATCACAAAGTGGTTTCATATGCCCTCTTAAAAAGAACGTTTCCCATGACACAATTTTGTCTTGTTACTTAAAAACATTTCGTTTTAAAAGCTAAATCCATCTGACGCAATTCAGCCAGTACCTGGAACCACCTTTAGATGGCACTCTTGCTCCAAAATTGCAACATATAGTAGGTACAGGAGAACTCTTAATTGTGAATCTCACTCAGGATGACATTAAGTGGGTGAATATCAGGTCTTATTGAGTTCAAGTGGGATCTGCAACAAATTGCAGAGGGTGTTCGCTCTTCCACATTTCAGGCACTTCATAAACTATCGATCACCTTGTTGGTGATGGATGGTTTCTTACTCTGGGAGAGTAAGAACAGACAAAAGAAAATATTATATCACCCAGCGTGTTGTTAGTTTGTGGAACCCCCTGCCACAGGACGTGGTGATGGCATCTGGCCTGGATGCCTTCAAAAGGGGATTGGACAGATTCCTGGAGGAAAAGTCCATCACAGGTTACAAACCATGATGGAGATGTATAATCTCCAGGCTTAAAACCAGGGTACTTCAAGGGCCAGATGCAGGGGAGTGGTTTCAGGAGACAGATATCTAGTCTCGTGCACTCCCAGAGGCATCTGGTGGATACAGGAAACTGGACTAGATGGGCCTTTGGCCTGATCCAGCATGGCTCTTCTTATGTTCTTATGTTCTTATGGTGTTTTTTGGTCTGTTCCTTGGCCCCTGGCATTTTGTAGTTGGATGATTATTGAGCTGCTGTTGGGGGGAACTTTTCTTCTAAAGATATATACTGTAGTTTTGCAAATGTTGGTATTCTTCTGAGGGTTTTTAAAATACCTTTTGCATGCAGCTACATGAGGTCAGAAGCAAAGCTGGTACTCAATAGAGTTAAATCACTATTACTATATATGACTGGCACTATTTTGAGAGGGGTATGCTCTGTGTGTGTGTGTGTGTGTGTGAATTAATGGTAGAACTATACCCAAGGAATCTGTTACCCAAGGAAAATGCTTAATTTTAGGGACATTGTTTTGAAAAGACACAATCCACGGGAAACCCAAGTTTTGCATAACCGGATTGCCTCCTTGTGGTAGACCCTTCTTGGTGTCTGTTACTAAGTCCCTTAAGAGTGCCACCAAAGGATTCCACACCAAAATCCTAAAATGGCATGAAAAACAATGACAGTCACATAATAATCTGAAATATAACCAAAAAGTGGCCCCAAAGGAAACCTTTAAAGAAAATCTTAACAAATAAGGTTCCTCTAATGGAGGAGGAGGAGGAGGAGGAGGAGGAGGAGGAGGAGGAGGAGGAGGAGGAGGAGGAGGAGGAGGAGGAAGAAGAAGAAGAAGAAGAAGAAGAAGAAGAAGAAGAAGAAGAAGAAGAAGAAGAAGAAGAAGAAGAAGAAGAAGAAGAAGAAGAAGAAGATATTTAAATTTCCCCTGAAACAGAACACTGACATGTTGGAGAGCTCACCAGTTTCATCAAATAGTACACGTGTGCAGGGCACATCTGGAGTTAGAATGTCACAGCTGTAGAGCCCCCCAGTCCTGTTGGCTAACTGTGATGGGAAAGCTTTCTGTCGAGGTGCACCAACCAGCAACCTGTTGAGAGATGAACAGCAGAAGGCATTTGAAGAACATTTAACAGTTAACTGGCGTTTTCTGCAACAGTAATTATTGCATTGCTTGTCAATTATTGCATTACTTACAGGGTGTCATGGGTAGTGCAGTTTGCACTAAGGGGGTGGTATAGAAATATAAATACATAAATAAATCATCAGTTTATAGAAGTAAACTACTCCCTGGTGTACATGGACGGGTGGATGTTCTGAGGGAGAGACACTCACAAAAGTAGCAAAGTCCTAAACCGTTTATGGCTTTTCACTGTCAGGATATGCACAGGGCGGCCTGGAAGCATACTGGCAGTCAGTGCAAACATACAAGGACAGTTGATATATGATCATGTAATTGCTGCAGCATTCAAACTGCCTTCAAGGGCACTCCCACATAGAGAGCATTGTAGATCTATAAATCCATTCAGAAAAATGAGGAGATTCTCTCTCTCTCTCTCTCTCTCTCTCTCTCTCTCTCTCTCTCTCTCTCTCTCTCTCTCTCTCTCTCTCTCTCTCTCTCTCACACACACACACACACACACACACACACACACACACACACACACACAGAGAGAGAGAGGGGGGGATGAATATTGTCACATAATAACATTGCCAACCCCCAGTTGAGCTTTCTTTTGGTGAAGGCTCATTACCTAAGTGGTATTTACAAAGCAGCCAGAAAATGGATACTCTATCTGAGCAACACTATATACAGAATGTTTGCCCAGAATAGAGCGAAGCCAGTGAAAGCCATCAGATTGAAGCGCTGCACACACCGACACCGTCTCATGGATTTCATTGATTCGAATCCTTTCCTTTGAAATTTCAAAGGCAGAAAGAGTTCACTGACACGTGATGAAAAGTAAATTCATGACTAACCACATTGAAAAAACGTGGTTCGCTCTCTTTGGGAAAAGGAAAGAATTGGTTAAAATGGTATCACTCTGTTTCTTCTTCTGGAAGGAAGAGTGCCTTATTCTGGTCTCTCAGAGTCGCGGCTGCAAAACGCGATTGAACCTTGATAAAAGGGTTGGGACTGAATCAAGGGAGGATGCCGCCCTGCTATCTGCCTGTGATCCATCTTTCACAGAGGACAGGTGTTGTCTGAAAAGGTTACCCTTATAGCTGTGGATCTAACTTGTGGAGATATCTTCTTTGGCATAAACCTAGTGCGCTTGCCTTCATGGACACACAGAGGCAAGCGATGGCTAAAAGCAGAGGCAATGGGGAATTAGAGAAGGAAGCACATAATACTGGAGCCCACTCTTTTAATTCCAGAGCTGATGACTGGCTGGCATTGCGTTATTGCTACACCAACTCCTGGCTAACATTTCATCCTACAGAGATACCGAGGAACTCGCTTGACAGATGACTCGTGAAATCCATCACTCCCTCATTTCGGAGAGCACTGCTCTCAAAACTCTTCAGGTTTTCCGCCATGTCGTGAGATGAGAGGAGCCACACATTAAAGGCAACCAAATTAAAGATGATGTTGGTTGCCTTTAAAATGGGTGGCTTGTCTCTCTTCACATGTTTAAGGAACGTGGTGCTTTTACTATGTTTTGAGAACATATAGCTCTCTAAATTAGTAAATTGCTTTCTCGTTTGAGCATGTTTCCATTAAAGGTGTTGCCATTCTTTAGTATTGCTGCTTCTGTTTTTTTACCTTGTTTGGTATACATTTATGATGTGATTACAGTTTAGGGAGGAAGCAGCTGTAATTCCTGAAATGATGTTTATAAGTCAGGCTCTCCTAATTGGCTCCTTTCCGAATGCGTTGGGCTACAATTCCCACCATTTTCAACTGCTATGGTTTCTGCTCATGTTGGCTGGGGTCTGTGTGGGTGTGTGGGTGTGGGTGTGGGTGTGGGTGGCAGAATTTGTATCCCTATTTATTTCAGGCTGCTCTATCTTCTAGTAGAGTAACAGAAGCATATCGCAATAATATAAGATGCTAGCCTAGATGCATAATTGCTTAAGTTGTCAGATGAAATCTAAAAAATTACAAATCCACGCACATAGGTGACTACCAGGAGCCAAGTGGCACAATGGTTAAACTGCAGTACTGCACTCAAGACTCTGCTCATAGCTTGAGTTAAACCTCACTGGGGTCAGGTAGCTGGAATAAGGTTGAGTCAACTTTCCAAGGTCATTAAACTGTACCCAGCTTGCAGAGGTGGGACAATGTGCAGCCTGCATAATCAAACTGCAAGCTTTCCAGAGGATGCTTAAGTGCTAAGGGGCAGTACATAAGCAATATACTTTGCTTTACTTTAGGGGTATCTACAAGTCCCTGGATCGAGTCTGTACTCAAATGAAGGACATCTAGATCGGGGTTAACCAGCCCTGTGTCCCTGAGGACACAGCTTCACCCAGGTCTGTCACATTATCTGTGCATTTCTGAATCTCCTTTTTAAAATAAAACCCCATTGAATGGAAGGAACTGCAAGCAGCTGTGAGCTGACTTGGTTATACCAGGGCTCATGTCGCTTCAGAGAACAGGTAGAAGCATTACATTTTTATTGCCCCGCTGCATTTAAAACACCATTCAAATAAAAAAAATCAACAGAGAAAACAAAGGTCTGGAACTATAAAATATAAATGTATAAAATATACTTTCCGTGATGTACTATTTTTCCATCCAGTAGGAATTTTTCAAATGAAGGAACGTTCAAAAGCCTCATTTTTCACATGGAGCGGACAACAGGACATAAGTACGTCTATTGACCAAGCCATCACTTTAAGACCCAGTTCCTTCACATGCATAAACCAGTAGGTCTTTCATACAAGCATGGGCATTGTGCCAACCCATCCCCGCCCCACTACCCCAAGGCATTTCCAGAGGCATCTTGGCTCTTAAGCTCTCCAAAATCATTTAAGAAGATCTGGACAAAACTCTGCCCATATTTCCAGTATCTTCTCCAATTCGTTCTTCTAAATAAAAAGCATCACTGTACAAACACAAGGGTGGGGACAGAGAAATCCCCCCCCCCGTTTCCTTACCCAAACAATGATAGTGGGAGAATGGGACAGATTTCCCCCCCTGGTATCATGGACCAAAGAGGATGAACAGAGAAAAGAAGCACCAATGTAATGGACTGAGTGCTAGAGAAAAGTCTCGTCCTTTTTAGCAAGGGAGAAAAGGAGAAAGTAAAGGAAATCAACACGGGGGAGCCTTCTCCGACTTGCATTTCTCACCCACCCTTCTCGTTAGGATGGAATGTGAACAGTTCCCTCCCTAAAAGGTTACAAGTAGATGGGAAAAACATGACGGGTGCAGAATTAAAAAATGCACCGAAGACAGAAAACATCTGCTCACAGACATCATGGGTGTGCACTCCCCAAAACCACAAGACAAGGCAAAACAGCTGTAAATCCACCTTGCTATCTGTGACTATAAAAACTCGATCCTGGTGCACCGAACACCCAATTTCTGGTTATCACTGATAGACCTTTGCACATTAAGTCCTGAAAGTGCTTTAAGCCATGGGTGCAAAATCAGTGAGGGTATCAACCCACAGTTACCACCTGTCTTTCCTGCGGTCACCGTTTTATAGTCAGAGGAGGAACCAACCGTAGGCCAAAATATGATGCCGAGCTTGGGAATCTTACTTGCTGTGACCAAAGGTGCCAGAATCCAACAGCCACCATCCTCTGCTGTGGATCCTGAGAGATGTCGTCTAAGAACCAATTTTTCCAAGCCCTCTGGGTGAAGAAAGTATGCTTTGGATGCAACACATTCCCAATGCAGTGTCCAATTTAAGAACACCAGCTTGACGGAACTGCCACCCATCAAATGAGAGAGTCTTGAATGAAAGGGTCTAAGAATCCACGTAGAATACAAGGGCCTTCACCCTTCCCAGCGGGCACAAATGGTCCAAGTGCAGTCAAAGCAGGGCTTTGCTATTGCCCAACTGCCCTGGGGCAGATATGGCAAGAGGGGTAACATTTACAAAACCATGAAAGGCTAATTAATGCTCACCATCAAATCTGGCCTTGGGGAACCTCAGCACAGGCAGTCTGTCCGCCCAGGATGCCAAGAGATGGGGGCGAAACTGGGGAAGGAAATCAGGGGATGCCCAGTGTGTAAGAACGGTGCCAAACTTAAAGCCAGTTTATGTGTCTCATTCATGATACAGTAGGACCTCCATATCCACTGATTCAGTTATCCACAGTTGGCAGAGGAAAAATTAAATAAATAATTCAGCAGCCGTAAAGCAAGCTACTGTCACAAAACAACAGTTTGGGGGATTTGGGGCATTCTCTCTTATCCACAGTTTTCATTATCCACAGGAAGGCCTGGAACCAATCCCCAGCAGATACCAGGGTCCTACTGTATTTCACTATACTCCTTCCCAAGCTCCAATGAACCTATGCTTTCCTCTTTGCCTGCTGCTTGTATGGATTTTGAAACGGAGGGCAGTATTCCTACAGAAGTCCCTAGAAACATTAGGATTTACAATCAGATCTATCATAGGCTCAGCTTCCTTTATGGAAACAGCCGACAGATGACATGACTTTAAAGTACATACGCATTTAAAATCTGTTTTTACAAAAGATAAAAGAGATGTTGCAAGTTCCTTTTATGGCATTTTTAAAAGGCAATAAAAGAAGAATCGGGGTGAAAATTATTGCCTACACCAGTTGGCAGCCAGCTTTGGGTGTTCCCTGAACAAATATGTACGTATCCCCTTTTGAATTTCAACCCACCCGCACTGCGTGTGGCAGGCTGACTTGGTTTGCCTTCAGGAAAATGTTCCTGATGATTCAAATAAATACGGTAACTTCTGTCCCTTTTTGCTGATACTGTAATTTTAAAAGATCTGAAAGACATCTGGCCAATTCATGTGAAGAAAATATCTATTTGGATGATGGGACACAGGCAGAACCCGGGAAAGCTGCAGATTTCATGTTTACCAAATCCTCTCCCCTTGTTATGCTGGTGTAGCAAAAGCAGCATGTCTTTTGAAGATGTTAAAAAGTTACTGTTGTTTCTTAATTGCCATTGGCATTATCAGTTGCATACCTGTAATTCAGCTTGCAACTGATTAGGTCTACAATGATTTCTTCACTTGCGTCAATTGTACTGTTTGTGCAGCCACATAAGAGTTTTTTTATCTAATACACCTAACTGGTTTTTCAATTGGTCCGCTCCAGCAAAAGCAATGCCGTCTGGTGGAACCTTGCATGACTTACAACTTCCAAATAAGACATACCAGTTTTATTTATCATAAGGCTTTGCGGATTAGGGACTGCTTCCTCAGATGCAAGACCTGGATGACCTGCATTTGAAAAACCTAGCACAGTCTTTAAAAAGCTTACGCAACACAGAACCTGTTAGTAGTCTCTTAGGTGCCAGAAGTATGTTGATATCTAAGAGGTTCAGCTCAT
The DNA here is from genome assembly GCA_029282475.1 of Phrynocephalus forsythii. Taxonomy (NCBI): domain Eukaryota; kingdom Metazoa; phylum Chordata; class Lepidosauria; order Squamata; family Agamidae; genus Phrynocephalus; species Phrynocephalus forsythii. The sequence goes on from JAPFRF010000001.1 coordinate 41,610,744, forward strand.
TGTTTCACCTTATTTATTAGCCCAAAGGTAAAGGCCAGACTCCTATAGACAGATCCCACTAGACCAGTGGTTCTCAAACTTCCTAATGCCGTGACCCTTTAATGCAGTTCCTCATGTTGTGGTGACCCCTTGCCCTGCTTGGAAGAGGCCACAAGCCCCCTTTGGCAAGCCACTATGCTGCAGATGCCATAGAGAACTTCCCTCTACAGGCACCCTCAGCCAATTGCAGCCTCCGGTGCCAACCTATCAAGCTGTAACTCACTCTTCCCCCCCCTTCCTCCCCTCCTCCTCCAGACCCAAGCCGTTTGTGCCTTTTTCTTCACTGGCTCATGGCGACCCCTGTCAGATGGTCGTTCAACCCCCAAAGGAGTCCCGACCCCCAGGTTGGGAACCACTGCGTTAGACAGTCCCACTGAATCCATGGGTTTCACATACCTTTTGGTTTCTCTAGTTGGCATTTTCTATTAGACTTATGACCTGAGGTTCCACCAAACTCTTGAGAATTCTTTCATTGGGTTCTCCAGTTTCTCCTCTAATTATTATCTAAGATTCTAAGAGGATAATTTCATTCCTAGATGTTCCCCTACTAGTCTAACAAATGAAATGTGCACTTCGGTGAACAAAGGTCATACTTAACAGGATCAACAGTATAAACAGGTAAAGTCATAAACAACTGTTGAATATGCAAAAAGTTTGCATATTATCTATTTTTCAACAAAAAATGACTAGAAAGACAGAATGAATCAACATTAAAGTTAGTAAAATATACCACTGAACTAAGTCGTATGTTAAAATTCTCCATTATAGTTTAGCCAACGGAGAGTAGGATACACATTCAAACACCTCCTGCCCAATACACTTCTTGTCAGGCACAAATTCCTGCCAAAGATCTTAGCCAGATGACTGTAAAATCTGAGATCAGCTGCAACCCTGGTTTGCTTTAGAAAAAACTCACTCAGTTGTCATTTTATTGAGGGCGGCAGGTCACAGAAGAGAACTAAGGCTGCTTTCATACGACCACAAAAATCCGCTGCAAAGTGCTCGCAGATGCGAAGCATAAAATTTTTTTCCTACAAGCAGCGGACTTTTATAAAAACAACCACACCCACTTAAGTGCGACCCAGTGCATTCTATAAGTACAGTAACCCCCCCGTCTATCGCAGGGTTTAGGAACTCGACTCGACCGCAATCATTGAAAATCTGCAATATGTGGATGCAGGTTCAGCTGGGCCTGTGGGTCGCACAATGTTTAAAGACATTTTAAACATCACGTGCCACTTCTCCCAACCCCCAGGGCATGGGAGAGGGGCGCGCGATGTTTAAAATATCTTTAAGCAACGGAGCCCAGCACTTGGCTCTGTTGCTTAAATACATTTTAAACATCACGTGCTGCTTCTCCCGCCCCCCCCCGGGGGGGTTGCTCATTGGCACTGGAGTGGGGAAACAAAAGGTTTTTCTCCCCCACCCCAGCACCAATTAGCTGAAGCCCTGGGCTTGGGGAAGGGGGGAGGTTTAAAAAGCTCGGGCTTTTAAAAACATTTTTCCCTCCCTCAAGACCCGGGCTCCAGCTGATTGGCGCTGGGGTGGGGGAGAAAAACTGTACGGTCCTGCAATATAGCACGACCACAGTATATGAACCGCGAAAGGGCGACGGACCACTGTACCTGGTCTCGAGGTGGTAAAATCCTTGTCGCTATTCCGATGCAGATTTTAAACCATTACTCGAGTCGGTGGCAACACAGAAAATCTACACCAAAACCTTTTTGCCCCCGATTATGGTGTCTTTGCTGTGGCTTTGCTGTGGAATCAAAACGGTTGCAGATTTTCAAAACGTGACCATGGTAACATCTGATCTGCGACATCAACCACATGACCACTCCGGGGCCGGGGGGGGGTGATCCGGATCAAAGTTTGCTGTGGATTTTAGTGGTCGTGTGAAAGCAACCTAAGATACCCCATTGGTAGCTGAGCCAGTCACAAAAGAAAACTGAACTTATGCCCCTTTGGTAGCTGAGCAAAAGAGAGATTTTCATTATTTAAATGTGCAGAAGAATCATGGTTCTCTTTTGAATCTGTGACTGTTGGCCAGATGGTGCAGTATAGAAATCAAATCAAATCAAATCAATAAATAAATCTACCTTCCACAAATACAGTATAGTACAGTGATGGCGAACCTTTTAGAGACCAAAGGTGCGATTTACAACCCACTAATTTTTCGCAAAGTGCCAATACAGCCATTTAACCTGAATATAGGTGGCTGTGAAAGGGCTCCAATTGCCATCTTTGGCACCCGTGCCCTAGGTTCGCCAACACTGGTATAGTACTTAATTGCAATTGAAGCCAGCAGTGTACCTCTGCAAGGACACACTACAGAAGGAAATAAAGCTCCCTGTTGTACAATATAATCTACCAACTCATTTGGAAGAACATGATTGAGGGTCCCCCACTAGGGAAACATTCCTTTCATTTGTTCGTTCTGAATAATCCTACCCTACCCATGGCAACCTGCAAGATGTACTACATTGTTTGGAGAGATTAATCAGAATGTAAGCATCCAGCTTTTTTTTCTCTCTCTCTCTCCAGGAATGCCCTCGTTAAGATGTTCCTGGTAAGTTCACATACAGGGCTTGGTGGAAGCCACTCCTTGAGGTTGGTCACCAGCCACCGGTCATCAAAGTGGGATAGGCCTCTTTCTCATCTATCATGCTATGCTTAAACAGATTTGCAAACCACCCAATAAAATTCAGAACATGACCCTGCATGATTCACCTGATATCCACATGTTCCCTCCCTTCTCCTCCCAAAAATGCCCACTTCACACAGCACTCATCTGGAAGGGTAGCAGTACTAGAGATGTGATATCAGGGGGAGGGGGGGGGGAAACATGGGAAAATTTGGGGGGGGAATTGAGGGATTTTTTTCTGGAAAAAATGGAAAAAATGAAAAAAGAAAAAATGATTATGGAAATTTTTTTTAACATGATGAATAAAATATTTAAAGACAGGGTGTTCTAATATTTTCTAAATTATTTCTAAAAAACATGCATAGTATCAGATTATTCTGATTTCTGTGCACTAAGGACAAGCAACTCCTAGGTTACAAGCTGAACTCTCCAATGCAAGAACAAAATACATTTATCCCTTTAGGACAGTGTTGGCGAACCTATGGCACGGGTGCCAAAGGTGGCACTCGGAGCCCTTTCTGTGGGCACCCAACATCGCCCCCTCACAGCCGCCTGTATTTTGGTTAAATTGCTGCATTGGCACTTTGCAAAAAAATAGTGGGTTTTAAATCGCAGTTTGGGCACTCAGTCTCTAAAAGGTTCACCATCACTGCTTTAGGAACTGCTGCTATTGTCATAAGGAAAAGAAAAAGGTTTCACTTTTGTTTTTGCATGTGGGTGGGTATGTTTGGTTCTGTCCTGTCCTCTTCACTAGGTCTCAAAGCACTGGAAGAAAATACAGAGCAACAAAAATGATTCTGGTTAAATTTCATGCCCATTCACTGAAACTTAGTCCCACTTCCTTCTAATCTATACATTTTCCCCCTCTTCAATTCTTTTTACGAGAATGAGGTTTTTCTTTTATTTTTATTTAATACTGTGGAGAGGAAATATGAATGGTTAATTCTGGATTTTTAAACATTGTTTTGTAGAGGGTTTTTTGTTCCACATAAACTAGTAAACAGTTCAGGAGATTGTTGCTCCATTTGTTACTTACAAATACAAATAAATATTATTTAAAAAGTAAATTCTGTTTGCAATGATTGTTTGGCTATACTATACTTTAATATGCTAGTTCTGATAATTTTATGCCAAGTCAAATTGTCCATAGTGATATTTTATGTTCCTAAAGTAACAGAATAACTTTCAAGCTGTAAAAGGGCGTGGGGAGTGCTAATGTAACATTTTTTTTCATTTTTTCTGAAAATTTCCATTTTTTCAACAGCAACAAAAACAGGAAAAAATGGGCGGGGGGAGTTTCCGAGCTTCAGAATTTCCAGAAATTTTACCTCTCTACTCAGTACACTTTCACTGCTAAGGAGAAAAAGTCTTCCTCCACCTAGAACCGCAAAGAGCTTGGTTGTGACTCTCAAGTAATATCTCGCTCTCAAGGTTAGTAAGGGCAAAAACTCATCATTATGCAATTACTGTAAGTGGCCTAAAGTAAGAATGGTCCTGCCTATCCGTAACCTTCATAGAAAGAACTTCTTCTCACTTTTTAAGACCAGGTTTCCCATATTGTCAATTTAGTGTGTAATAATATGACAAAGTGAAACTATCGCAACTATATGCACCATAGTTAGCTTGCTGCAGAGAGTGTTGAGGGGACACAGTCTGTTTTAGCATGTTTAGATCTTCCACCCCAAGAAAACCATCCACTCAGATAGGGGTGTCGGATGAGAGGTTTCCAAAAGTGGAAAGTTCAGCTGTGAGCCACAGTTCCAGTAAACAGTGCAAGTCGTCAAATAGGCCTGACGATATAAAACTGAGATTGGGAATGCTAAAAGCACCTTCAATCAATGTAAGTTGCTTCTTGCCCAAACGAGACAGGAGATGGCATGGAATTCCACAGTAATTTCTGGAGCACAGAATTGATTTCATGGACACTTCTGCTAGGAATATGAAGGCGTGCATACAAGACATCTATGATCCAAGGTATAATATTGATTTTGAGTGTGTTTACCTTGCCCCCAAAGGGATAGATTTAAATGTGTCCATCTAGAGCAGTGGTTCTCAACCTGTGGGTCCCCAGGTGTTCCTGGACTACAATTCCCAGAAATCCTGGCTAGCTCAGCTAGTGATGAAGACTTCTGGGAGTTGTAGTCCAGGAACATCTGGGGACCCACAGGTTGAGAACCACTGATCTAGAGGAATCCAAAGATAAATCTGAAATCAATTTATTAAAATTCAGCTCAATCATCCATGAAATATTCCTGCAGACGGTTTTCTAAAATAAGTAATAACAACAGGGCACCATGAGAATCACCAATTACCAATGCCATTGACAACACCTAAGATTTTGTCCAGTTCACTGAATTGCCAGGCATGCTTCCAAACATATTCATGGATGTCATTAACGTTGGAATTGATGACCTCTCTTCAGAGATTTTTTTTTTGTAAAAGGACATCTGCATAAAGAATAATTTTAAATTCAAGGGAATTATGTCCAAAGCCATGGCTATTTTGGATATGCTTAACAGCATGTGCTAATGATTCCAAATAGGAATTGAATGTAAGATGCGAAACAGTGGAGAAACAAAGGTCTCAGTCGTGTTATAGATGGATAGTCAGGTGTTTATTGGGTGGCTGATATGAACACTGGTACATACACTTCCTCCAATAGCCAGCCAAGGGACCAGAAATTACCTTTCCTTCCAGCAAATGGTGCCACACCTGCCAAGGTCATTATGCACATGTTTGCATAAATACCTGCCAAAAATACTATATTTCACATATCTGATGAAGCGGACTCCAGTCCACAAAGGTTTATGCCCAATAGGCTTTGCTAGTCCTTAAGATGCCCCTGGATTCCTCCTTCTTTTTGGTGGCAACGATCACACTGCCCACTTGTGTTGCCCTACGATAAAACCTTAAACTGTACAGCTCCCAACACCATGGCCAGCCCAAGCTATGTTGCTGCCTGAGACAGCAGCAAATGGCAGCTTCCCCTCAAAGGCCAACCAAATCATTTTTGCCCTTGAGACAGATGGCTCTCTGACAGTAACAATTACAACAACAGCAAACGAACAACTAACAATGTGCTGTTTTCCAAGGTAGCATAAATCTGCTGCCTGAGATAGTGGTGTCAGCCACCTAATATCATGGCCAGCTCTTAACAATGCCAGTCTTCTCAGGCTCAAAAGCGAGGTATGCAGAGACCACGTCACATGAAACTATAAAGAAGATTCTGGTTGAAATCCTGCTACATAATTTGCACCACATAACGCTGCTGACCTCAGTGGTGGCAGCAACCTTTAGAATATCAACATCTCTGTTAGTTTCCAGGGCCCCGTACAGTCCTGTTCATCACCAAAAAGGCACAGGGAAGGGGGGAAATCTTTAATTAACCAGAAGCCACCCACCAGTGGTCAAGTTATCCTGGCTGTGGTCTTTGGCAATTAAAGACATTCCCATTTCATGCCATGGCACATACGGCTTCCCAACCATAAAGCAACGCAAAGCAACGAGCACTGTTTATACAGCACTCTCCAGGTGGTTTACAATTAATGACGCAGGCCACACATTGCTCCCACCACTACCACCACCCCAGGAATCTGGGTACACAGAAGGATGGAAGGCTGAATGAACCTTGAGCCAGCTCAATTATAGCTGCAGTACAGCATTTTAACCACTGCACCACGATGCTCACTAAAATAAAAGGGATTATGCAAGAGCCTTGTGGCCTTTGGGAAAGAAGCTGAAAATGCTTAATTTTTTTAAAAAAAGACATCATTGCTACTGTTGGTGCCAGCCTTACATAGCATAGGTTGTAGCAATAAGATTTCAACCACTCTGTATCTAAGGAACTGTGATTTTGTTGGTTACTGATTACAACCTCATAACCAAGTCAGAGGAAATCCTTTTGAAAAGTGTTGGGTCTGAAGTAATGTGGGGTAATACAGATGTACTGCCTCTTTGACCCATTTTTTTTTTAAAAAAAAAACAGGATTTGGCAAGAAAGTGCAACCTTTTGCCTCTTTTCTTGGGAGTAAATTTCAATTCAGACCCACCAGAAAATGGTGTTGTAATTCTCTTTCAAAGCAGAATGTGTCATGATAAATCATGACTTTTATAGCCTGAACTATTAAAATGGGGAGAGGAAAAAAACATTAAAAGCAATCCATGCCTATGTTGTGACTGGTTTTCAGACTTAACTCAATTGTATTTCATTTTAATTCTACTTCCTTCTTTCTTTGGGTTTATGGGGCTTGCAGCAAAGTCTCGTCCCCCCTGTATTCAACTCAATGTTTCCAACAGGCCTAGAAAAATCTATTTTCGTTGGAATTCTGGCAAGGGTTCGTCTAATTCTGTGGGAAATTTCCTGAAGAATAGTCTTGGGGGGCCCTTGGTGGAGCCTCTGGCTAGATCGTTTAATGAGAAAGAAAGTGCTATAAAGACTGGGATCTCTCACACTTCGCAGCTTGACAAAAGATACACTCCTGTTAAGATGCCAAACACCTTAATTGTGACAGTGATGGAGGAAGCGTTCTGTTTTACTTTTGTTCGCGGAGGCCAAAGAACCCAGACAGGATTGAATGAGATCAAGAAAATGTCCCGTTCTTTTATTAGCTTGACTGGAAATAACATTTACAGGAAGCCAATTTCCTTGCTGCCATTCTGTCCCTTCACGCAGCCAGTTCACGCAACAGCTCCTCTGCAAGACTGGCTTACACCCAACAACGATGATCGCACGAAGGAACGACCACTTGGAAGGGTGAGCTGTATGAACAGGATCACGGCAAGAATGAGCAATACATCTCAAGGAGTCCATATGCCCTTGAAATGGCTAGGCTTGAACCACCAGGTCCAGCAGAACGAAACAGTAGGCTAGATGTACCCAGACTCTCAAGAAGCCACATTCTATGGCCTCAGAATTTGAAGGGTACAAAACCTAGTCTCCCTTCTGGTGTAGGACTGGTTTTCCTCCACAGAACCTTATATTTTTGGAACCATACTTGGTTTACCAGCTTTTAGCCTGAAGGCCCGCCCAACGACTGAAGATACCAGCACACATCTTGCTCTTCACCCTCTTTCTGAGGCCAACACTGACTAGCTAAAAAACCCACGGGCTTTTCTAGTGGCTGTGCCTCACTGCTGAAACTTCCTTTTCAAGTTTCCTGGGTCCATTGTCTAGCTACAGGTGTGTCCAAACCTTTTGCAAGATGGGCCAGGTTTGGCAAGGTGAAAATGTGTGGGGGCTGACCATTCAGCCACATTTGGTCCCTGGGATGGACTTTGGACAAGCCTCTAGGACATGCAAGGAGGTGGGGAGGACGCTGCAGCAATGGCGCCAGGGTGGGTAGGTTGGGCAGGTGGCTGGGGAGATGGACGGAGGCAGGGAGGGCAGGCAAACCATAAAACTGTAAGCTGGGGAGAGGCCAGCTGGTGGGGATGTATGACAGGCTGAGTTGGCAGAGAGAAGAGGCTGCAGGCCACTTAAAATTTAAAAATGGGCTGCATTTGGCCCCTGGGCCTGACTTTGGACATGCCTGGTCTAGCACATATTGTGATGTTTATTCACCAGGCATCCCGACGTCTAGTTGAATTATAAGGTACTTACTTTATCACTATTGTTTTAGTATGCCTTGGTGTTATTTATTGCATTTTCATCGTACAAAGAGGGATGGTGAAATTAACCTGTCCATTTTGTATCCAGATAAATTTTCAATCTGCTCCTTCACCGTGACATTTGTCTCTTAATTAAAAATGAATGTACTGATGTATCAATTTTGAAGTATGCCCTTCTAAAGATAGATAGATAGATAGATAGATAGATAGATAGATAGATAGATAGATAGATAGATAGATAGATAGATAGATAGATAGATAGATAGATAGATAGATAGATAGATAGATAGATCAAAAATATGTTTTGGGGAGATGGATGGGTAGGTGTTGAACCAAGAACTACATCTTAACATGCAGAAGTGTGGAACCGGTAGATAGTTGGGTAGGCTTGCCCTCATCAGGAGCCACACATGGTAAATTTCTAAAGGATAATTACAGCTCAAACTGAACATTAGTCCAGGAAGGTCAGGTCACTCTGCACTAGAATTAACAAAGCATGAATTCCTCAAGCTGGATCCAACTCAAGAACTTCGGCTTGCAGGAATGGGTGGGTCTATTTTAAATAAACACATCCAGGTTATAAAACAAAGATAACAAGCCTCTGGAGGTGAAAAGGAGCACAAGTGTATCCCAGCAAAAAGAAGACGTCTAATTTCCAGAACACAGAAAAAATTGACCTTTTTTAATCATAGCCCTCCGAATATCATAGAAGCTTCTGGAAGTAACTTTGGTGGCCAAACTTCGGCCCTCCAGATGTTTTGGACCACAACTCTCGCGGTCCTTTGTCATTGGCAATACAGGCTTGGAACTCCGGGAGCTGTGGTCCAAAACATCTGGAGGGCCGAAGTTTGGCCAATCACTGCAAAACCCGGCATCATTTTCAAGCTGTGAAGAGCACATGGATGGAAACCAAGATGGTGGGGAGAGGCTCTCAGCTCTTTTGGTGTGGGTGACCTAACAGGCCTTTTCAGAAGAGCTTTACCATGTTCCCATTAAACTTTGCATTCTTCATTCAAATGCTTTGCTTATTAGCACAGCTTTGTTAAAACAGTGACCCTGGTAGACAAAAGAACTATTCATTAACAACTCTGCTGCAGACAAAAGGGTTTACATTTAAGAAAGAGACAGGGTGGTGTGGCTTGTCTCCAGTATCCAGGCCAAAAAAAAAGGGGGGGGGTCTATCCAACTGCCTCAACAGCTTGGCCTGAAAATAAGAAAACCTAGATCTTCTTCCTTCCTTCTGGCTACAGTGGTACCTTGTATCAAGGAATTAATTTGTTCCAAATGAAATTATGTTAAGCAAATTTTCCTTTATACAAATTTCCCATAGGAATGCATTGAAAATGGAGTAATCCCATTTTTATGTTGTACGGATTTGCCCCATAGGCGATTCTGTTAAGCAAATTTCCCCTATCTCCGGAATTTTTTATGTTGTACAGATTTTATGTTATACAAACCCTTTGTTATACAAGGGCCCACTGTACCTCTTACATGGATCATCTTTGGAACCTACTATGTTTCTGAGCCTGGAAGCATCGCCTTTTTAGACTCCAACTCCCAGAACCACCACTATGCCAACCCGACGTCCATGATGCCTGGGGGATTGTAGTCCCGTGCCAGTATTTCAAATATTTTAATACTTTCTAGGGAGATTACTGAATTAGGAATACATTCTGATTTATTTTCTTACTTAAACCAAGTTCATAATAGTTTTCCTGGGTCCCAAGCAAAAACCACAGCAAAGTGAAAGTATTCCATGTTGATTGAATACATTAAATTAAAGTCAATCTACCCTGCTCCAAACTTCATAGACTGCTTAATATATTTTTAGGACCATTCTCTCTCATTCTTCTTCTGGCACTAGACAGTGTGATCCCACACCTGTTCAATCAGAAGTATTTCTCTCTGGATTCAGTGAATCTTACTCCCAGATCAGCATGCACAAGACTTACATGCAGGGTTACTTAAACAAAGTCACACGAAGCAATATAATGTGTATCCTATGACTTTCTGTGGTCTGGCTCCACACATACACTTAGCATTGTGTGTGTGTGTGTGTGTGTGTGTGTGTGTGTGTGTGTGTGTGTGTGTGTGTGTGTGTGTGTGTGTGTGTGTGTGTGTGTGTGTGTGTGTGTGTGTGTGTTGCGTCATTACAGCCGTGACTGACTCTTCGTGACCCCGTGTCCATGGAGTTTTCTTGGCAGGAATACTGGAGTGGTTACCAGTTCCTACTCCAGACGCCTACAACACCTTTTATTCCCTAGTGGTCTCCCATCCAAGTACTAACCAGGGCTGACCCTGCTTAGCTTCTGAAATCAGGCAAGATCGGATGTGCTTAGGCCGGGCATCTAGGCAGCTACTTAGCATCATAGAATCATAGAATCTCAGAGCTGGAAGAGACAACAAGGGCCATCCAGTCCTACCCCCTGCCATACAGGAACCCCTATCAAAGTAATCCCGACAGATGGACATCCAGCCTCTGCTTTAAAACCTCCAATGAAGGAAACTCCAATGAAGATGGTGAACTGGGATTCAGTGGGCAAACGGGGAGGCAGGGCCCATCATCACAACTCCCACATTTGTGCACACAAGTACAGTGGACCCTTGTATAACAAACAGTTTGTATAACAAAATCGCCTATGGGGAGAATCCGTACAACATAAAAATGGGATTACTCTGTTTTCAATGCATTAGTATGGGAAATTTGCATGAAGGAAAATTTGCTTAACAAGTTTCATATGGAATAAATTAATTCCTTTATACAAGGTACCACTGTACTTAGAATTTCCTTCACCAGATGATTGCTGGAATTCACTGCACCAAACTGCAGGTAAACTCAGCCAGCATGGCTGTGCCCTTCAGTTTTTTTGTTCATCCGTCCTCTGTCTAGGCACGTTGCAGAATAATTTTTAGACACACTATTTCCAGCCTCAGCGGCACTTGTTGAGATGAGAACATCTTTCTCTTTTATCTGACTTCACAAAGTTGATTTATACCTGCTCATAAAATAAGACGTTGTGCATTGGTATTCCGTACACTCATCTCAGTACTGCCTCCGCCAATGCCGTTGCCAAATGAAAACAACCGAAGAGGTGTGTGCAAACTTAAAGCCCCTTCAGCGTGTGCTTTTAAAAAAATCAATTCCAACCGAAAGGCATTTCAGTCAGAACAATGTCCTTCCACATCATAGTGTAGAAAACTGAGCCATCGTTTAAACCATGGTCCCCAGATATTCTTGGTCTAAAACTCCCAGGAGCTTTCCCCACTGGCAGTGCTGCCCAGGGTCTCTGGGAGATGTAGTCCATGAACATCCAGTCACACACACAGACACACACACAATATTTTTTGCCACAGCATCCAGATAAGGCAGTGATTGTTACACGAAGTGAGATTTTTCTCATTCCAGTTCAGGGGTGAACTCTGGTTGCTGGTAGCAAAAACTGCCCTGTTTCAACATCACGACAATCATGAGTATCCCTTCACAGGTAGTCAGATTTAAGCAATGAAAAGGAAAGTCAGGGGGAACAGGACCAGGAGGGAACCCAAGAAGGAAATAAAGATTTGGAAAGGATGTCTAAACCAGGGCAATTTCTAAAATGAAACAAAAGAGAGCCCCAAATAATCTTTCTAGGTCTTCCTAGGTTTTCAACACTTCTGATAAAGACGGAGAGCTATTAATACCCAAAAGTGACCTTCAGGCAGAGGCCCTGAAAGCAGAAGTACTAACTTACTCCAAGTCCTCCCAGGCTCCCAGCAAAGCAGCAGAAGGCAGGGAATAAATTTATTTATTTATTTTATGTACCGCTCCATCTAGCTACACAGCTACTCTGGGCCCTTTACAAAGTGGAACAAAGTGGAAATGTGTTTTCCATCCTCCTCCTCCTCTTCCTTTACTATTGCTCTTTCTCTCCCAGTGGTGGTAATGGGACAGAAATGAAGCAATTCAAAGGCTGTGGTACATTTCCCGGAAATCTGTCAGAAAAGGAAGGCCATGGATCCCCTAATCCAGTGGTGGCGAACCTTCAGCACTCCAGATGTTTTGGACGACAACTCTCAGAATTCCAAGCCTGTATTGCAAATGACAAAGGATTGTGGGAGTTGTGGTCCAAAACATCTGGAGCACTGAAGGTTCACCACTACTGCCCTAATCTGTGTCTAACACCCCCAAAGAATACCCCCTTTTCTACCTCTCCTAGTGCCAGAGCATCAGAACGAGCATCAGAAAGGGAAGGATGCGTGGAAGTTTCCACGGAGGCTGAGAGGGTGTTGCAACGTTAGAGATCTCCCTCTTCAAGGCTGCAGCATGCTTAGAAGTGAGACCCGTGGCATTCTGTGGCCCTGGGGCCGTAGCAAAGGTAAACAGTAATAGGCTCCACAGAATGCAAGTCAATGGAGCCACACCTGCAGGCTCAAATGCGACAATCGATCTTTGTCTGAAGACATGTTAGAAAAGAGATAGAGGTTCCATGTCCATCTTCCTCATGCCCTTCAGAGTACAAAACTCTGAAAACAATGGGACTGGCCTTTGAGTGGAGAGATGCTACGCCACTGTTCCATTGTCTTGAGGGCAGGTGAGCTTCCACCAGCACTCGAGATGCTGAACTACAGTTCCCAGCAGACCTTGTGGCCTAGCTGGTTAGGCAATTCCTGGAGTTGTGGTTCTGAGAAGCAACTTTCCAAGATCTGCTTCTTTCTGACTCCATGAGAGATTGTTACAAGGAGCATAAAGCCCAGGAAGCAATAGTCTTCCAGTTCACTCTGTTTGTTAATCCAGCCTTGTAGCAGCATCTACTCTGACCAGCAAATGAATGCCCACTGCGGTTATAAAACATAGACAAAAAAGCAATCACAGCTAGAATTCTTTCAAGGGATTACGTGGTTTTTACATCTGACTCCCCCTCCTTTTTTTCTCTTTGAGGGTTTTGTTTTGTGGTTAATTTATTTATTTCTTTGTGCCATATTTTTTTACCAGTAATTAAACAGAGAGTCTGGGGCAGAGGGAGAAGCTTGATCAGTTGACTTCGTCATCAACTAATCAAAGAGGGCTAGGATGGATGGTAGCTGTCCCGTGACTCAAAATCAAATGTGATGGGTTTTTTGTTGTTTTTGGTTGTTTGTTTTGCAAAACTGGCCTCTGCAATTTTGGCAAACTGCATTGTTGCTGTTTTTAACCTTAACTCTGAATAGCCGCCACTGTACTTTGAAGTTTTCGCTGCCCATTGATCCACATATTTGAAACAAATGCTTCCATTATTGCTATTGTATCAGTCTCTCCCTGGGCGCTTTTACATGACCCCTAAGATCCACTGGCCACTTAAATTCGGACCAGAGATCTCAGGGGTTTGTCACTCTTCGTGCGTCCCCACCCCTCCACACTTCCTGGCTGCTGGCTGCGTGAGGGGAGGGAGAAAAAAAGGGACAAAAGAATAAAGGCTTACCTCCCGGTGCCGGTGGAAGCCGCCGGGAGCCCCGTCACTTCCTGGTTCCTTCTCTTAAAGGGGCGGGAGGCAAAAAACAACAACAAAAAGAAGCGAGGAGAGCCCGGCACATCCGCATCAAGATTTTTCACCCTTGGAGAGAAGGTACAAGAAAGGCGCGCTGGGCCCCGCTTAGGTGGGCATGGTCGCACTTAATTTTCAGTAAACTCCGGAGCTGGTGGGTAAACAATTTTAAGCTCCGGAGCTGGGAGCCATTTGCGGCGGAGTTTAGGGGTCGTGTAAAAAGGCCCCCTGTTGGCCCAATGAGGAAGCAGAATATAAAGAACCAAGATGAGAATTATTACCCTCTCTCTCCCTCCCTCTCTCCAGCTAGAGTCACTAATGTGGTGGCATTACAATATATGAATAAAAAGGTAGAAATCCTCAATACTGTAAACGCTCAGTCAAGGAGTCACTTCCTGAAGATGCTACAGATGGCTTGCTGGATTATACTACATGTCTTAATACTATTTGTAAGCTGCTTTACCTATAGGAAAATAAGCTTTAAATAGTAAATGGCATAAAGTAGTTCTGCATCGCTATACGCTTAAAAGCTTTTTCCTAGGATTCTTGAACTTAAGAGTTGTTAACATCCAGTAATGTATTTTACAACACATTGCTGGGTGCACATTGACTGCATTCAATTCATTTATTTCATTTTATAAAATGTCTTTATTCCTTCAGCACCAACAGCAACGTCTGGGAAGGAGTTGTTCTGTGCCGTCCAGTTGGAAATGACATACAGTGATTCTAACAGAGGGCGTTTATACACGACCCCTAAGCTGCGCTGCAAATGGCTCCCAGCTCCGGAGCTTAGAAATGTTTTCCCACCAGCTCCGGAGTTTGGAGACAATTAAGTGCAACCCCGCCCACTTTAGCGCGACCCAGGGCATTTTTCATGTACCTGCTCTCTGCAGGTGAAAAAAATTTGATGCGGATAAGAGTGCCGGGCTCTCCTGGCTTGTCTGTTGTTTTTTTTGCCTCCCACCCCTTTAAGATCTCCTTGAGACGGAACCAGGAAGGGGGCTCGTGGCAAGTTCGACTGGCACTGGCAGGTTAGTAAAGGCTTCTTTTGTCCCCTCCTCCCCCTCACGCCGACAGGAGCAGGAAGTGCTGAGGGGTGGGGACGGAGGAACAGAAACGAACCCCCAAGATCTCTGGTCCGAATTTAAGGGACCAGCGGATCTTAGGGGTCATGTGAAAAGGCCCAGAGTTTTCAAGGTAAGTGAGCTATTTAAGGAGTGGCTTTATCAGTTCCACTCCCCCAGTAAGTTTCCACAGCCAAGTGGGGATTTGAACTCTGTTCACCAGAGTCCTAGTCCAAAACTCTGTCCACTATACCACACTGGTAGAGTGCATAAAATGGAGAGAGGATGGGTGGGGTGGCCCATGTCCGGTTCAACCTAGTTGTGAGCTGCTTACACAACCAGTTGTGCAGGCAGCAATGCAACCAGGCAGGCAACCCGACCTCTCTGCATCCTCTTAGGGCTCTATCACATGTCCTTTAAAATCCTGATCTAATTTTCAGATAAACCGTTTCCAAAAATCTTGCCCCCATGGCCACCAGGGCTTTAAAAAAAAGGTAATGTCCCTTGTAGCGAGCTTTCCAAGACCTACTTCTGGTGTTGGGTATTTTTTGCTCCAGTTAAAAATGCACATTCTTCCAGAGCCAGAAGTCTGTGGGAATACATATGATCCGGGTTTCCCACTCCCCCCCCCAGAGCCAACCAGCTGACCCTGGGGCTGGTTGGCACTTTTTATTTATGTATTTATTTTTATTTCCTCCCCCCTCCCCAGTGCTGACCAGCTGGTCTTCGGGCTGTCAGCGCTTTTTTATTTTTTTTAAATTTCCTTGTACGTGGGAACGGAGAACCCGCATCTTCAGTCACATGACCAGGAATGGAGAAAAGCCGGACTTTCACAATCACTGGATCTTCCCCGTCATGAGATAGCGGCCATAGTCACTTCCATGTATGTTGTTACAGGTGCAGAAATTTGAACAGGATTCTACCCCGTACAATAGAACTTTGTAACAAAAGCAGAAGCAAGGCAGGCTACTGCAGTCCTATTGTCTGTTGCTTGGCAGGAGGCCTCGTTTTAATTCAGTGGGGCCTCCTTCTTGGTAGCTACTTATAGGACTCTGATTGGTCTGGCATTTCAACTTTCATTTGCAACTGTGCATTTTTCTCACTTTCCCTATGGCTGAGAAAATCTTTCTATCGGTTTGTATCAGCCAGTTAGAAAAGCCATGCTGGCCTCTCTGCTCCAGCCTCCTGTTCCCACTGGGGCCAGCTAGATTTACCACAAAACAGCTCCTCTCCAATCATGTGTTCCAGCAACCTGCACACATACTGTCACTGATCCTGGAGGTAATACATAGCCCAGGCATGTCCAAACTTTGGCCCTCCTGATGTTTTGGACCACAATTCCCAGAATCCTAAGCTTACACTGCCAATGACAAAGGACTGAGGGAGTTGCAGTCCAAAACATCTGGAGGGCTGAAGTTTGGACATGCCTGACATAGCCACTATGATCACCAGCCACCAAACATAGCCTTAATATAGCTCATGTTTAATACCTTTAAAGCAGTGGTTCTCAACCTGTACCTCCCCAGATGTTCCTGGATTGCAATTCCCAGAAATCCCTTCCAGCACAGCAAGTGGTGGAGGCTTCTGGGAGTTGCAGTCCAGGAACATCTGGGGACACACAGGTTGAGAACCACTGCTTTAAAGTATTCCAGGAATCCTTATTTGTTTCAAGGAGACACTAATCTGTGAGAGTCCTTTCAGAGCTTAGCATTGCCCCAGGCCACACTTGAAAATGCACCCTTTAGAATTTCAACACACGTCTCCGTCTGCGTAAACAGCAGCCATGCTGAATGAAGAGCAATCTGATCAAGCAGCACAACGTTCACAAATCTGTTCAAGTAATCTCATGAACCTCACATGTTTGCAGACCTGAGCTGAGACACACCCTGAGCTCCCACGAATCAAAGCTGACAACGGGCCAAGAAAGAAAGAAAAACAAGAGGCGAGGAAGGTAATGACGGGCCACTCTGCTGGAGCCTGCATGCCCAACAGGGAGGTCACACTGGGGAATATTCCAGGCAGGATCTCGGGAATTTGAGTCATGGCAATTGGACTTCTTTTTCTTGAGAGAGAGAAATGTTTCGCTGCTCATCCAAACAGCTTCCTCGGTCTGACTGACGAAGCTGTTTGGATGAGCAGCGAAACATTTCTATCTCTCAAGAAAAAGAAGTCCAGTTGCCATGACACAAATTCCAGATAAACTCACCTGAGTGACTGAGAATCTTCACAGACCTATTCCGAGAGTCAGCAGGTAAAGTCTCTCCCTCCTTTTGACTTAGAAATGCAGAGACAGAGCCCTCATAGCTCACCAAGATACAGTTTTGGCTGGAGGCCTGGTCCATCCTCATACATCCCTAGCTGCCTCCCTTCCCCAGGCCCCAAGGCAAGGCTGCAGCTGTATCACAAGGCTTATTTCCCAGCAACAAAGACAGCTTTCCACCTCCAAGTATTAAAAGGACATTTGATATACATGTTCCCCCAGCTCCCCTCCCTGGATTTTGCAGGTACAAGAGTGACCTTGGGCTTTTAAATAGATTGGGAGGGGAGAGCTACAGCAATATCTCAACCTGACTCCACCACTACCAACATCTAAAAATGTGCAGACAATCTCTACCATTCTAAGGTCATGCATTTGTTAGGGGAAAAACAAAACCATCCACCCTCCCAACTTAGTGCTCTGCAAATGTTGGGCCAATCCCGCTCAGGTACCCGGGGGCTGTGATTTAAAACACCTGCAGCAGGGTCTCAAAGGTGCAGGAAAGTGCATTCACATAAAAATAAATCCACCTTCTAGAGCAGATTGGTCTAGGAATGGAGACCTGTCCAAGGCAAGGGAAAGCACAGTAGTAGTGTATGTCCATAGCTAGCCCGTCAATCAACTAGGTATCCCTGGTGTTTCACAAGCCTAGCAGCTCACTGAACACCAAAGGCTGCAATGGCAGCGCAGCCACACCACACACTCTGTGGGAATGACATGGAGTTTCTAACAAGTTATGCTAAAATGAATTGATACATTATATCACAGAAGTGAGTACATCTCACATTTCTCAAACATTTTAGTATATCTTTTCATGTGACAACACTGAAGAAATGACACTTGGCTACAATGTAAAGCAGTGAGTATACAGCTTGAGTAACAGTGTAAATGTGCTGTCTCCTCAAGCTTTCCCTGAATACTGTGCCTTTATATAAATCTAACATACATGGCTGCAAGGACTTTGGGTTTATAACCACTTATAACTTTGTGTTTATATCTCTCCTTGTGTGATTGCTTTGACACTATGTTATTGTTAGTTTTAATGTTGCCTTCTAATGCTGTAAAATACCCCTCAATTCCCTGTTTCTCAAACTGAATATGTCTTAATATATTGTCTCTCCTTACTGTAAGCCACCTTGGGTCCTTTTTCAAGGAGAACGGCAGGGTAAAAAACATTCAAAAATCAACAACAAAACACAACACACAGCCATTAATGTCTAAACTACTGGCAACAAAAGTGAGTATACCCCTAAGTAACAATGTCCAAATTGGGCACAAAGTATCAATATTTTGTGTGACCACTATTATTTTCCAGCACTGCCTTAACCCTCTTGGGCACATACTTCACCAGAGATTCACAGGATGCCACTGGAGTCCTCTTCTACTGAGCTGGTGGATATTAGAGACCTTGTGCACTTCCACCTTCTGTTTCAGGATGCCCCACAGAGGCTCAATAGGGTTTAGGTCTGGAGACATCCTTGGTCAGTCCATCACCTTTACTCTCAGCTTCTTTAGCAAGTCAGTGGTTGATTTGGAGGTGTGTTTGAGGTCATTATCATGTTGGAATACTGCCCTGCAGCCCAGTCTCCGAAGGGAGCAGATCATGCTGTGCTTCAGTACGTCATAGTACATGTTGGCATTCATGGTTCCCTCCATGAAATGTAGCTCCCCAGTGCTTGCAGCACTCATGCAGCCCCAGACCATGACACTTCCACCACCATGCTTGACTGTAGGCACAACACACACACACACACTTGACACCATCTGAACCAAATAAGTTTATCTTAGTCTCATCAGACCACAGGCCATGGTTCCAGAAATCCACGTCCTTAGTCTGCTTGTCTTCAGCAAACTGTATGTGGGCTTTCTTGTGAATCATCTTTAGAAGAGGCTTCTTTCTGGGATGACAGCCCTGCAGACCAATGGTCTGAACACCGACAGGCTGATCCTACCCCCACCCCTTCAACCTCTGCAGCAATGCTGGCAGCACTCATATGTCTATTTCCCAAACCAACCTCTGGATATGACAATGAGCATGGGCACTCAACGTCTTTGGTGGACCATGGTGAGGCCTGTTCTGAGTGGGGCCTGCCCTGTTAAACCGCTGTATGGTCTTGGCCGCTGTGCTGCAGCTCAGTTTCAGGGTCTTGGCAATCTGCTTATAGCCTAGGGCTATCTTTATGTAGCACAGCAATTCATTTTTCATATCCTCAGATAGTTTACCATGAGGTGCCACGTGGAACTTCAAGTGACTAGCAGGAGAGAGTGAGAGTGATAACATCTGCTCCCCCTTCACACTTGTGACCTTGTGATATTAACAGGTCTCATGACACCTGGGAGGGAAAACGGTTACTTGGGCCCAATTTGGACATTGTCACTGAGGGGTGTATTCACTTTTGATGTCAGTGGTTTAGATATTAATGGGTGTGTGCTGCATTATTTTGAGGGGACCGCACGTTTACACTCTTATACGCTGTATAATCACTGCTTTAGATTGTAGCCAAGTGTCATGTCTTCAGTGTTGTCACATGAAAACCTATACCAAAATATTTACAAAATGTGAGGGGGTGTACTCACTTCTGATATACTGTATGGTGCAACAATAGAACTAGATCAAGCGCGCCTTAAGGTCCTGTGAGTTAACACTTTAACTTTTGTTTTCATGCTAAGAAAAATGCCGACAATTTTTTGCAAAGACCTTGGAGGATCCATTTTCTAATGCCAGAGAAGTTACACTGACTTATCATGAGTTTTGGAGAAGAAGGAGCTACCATCGGCTATGATTCCAGAATCTAGGTGAGTTTTTACTACAACTACCCCTTCAGAAATAAATCATCTGCAGGCAGATTGAACACAGCAGCCAGGATCCAATTGCCAGTGTAGCAGTTCGAAGACAACTGCTGCAAATTATGAAATCTGCATAAACTTATTAGACATGATCTGTTCCCCACTAAGCTGTATAACATTGTGACCCACTGATAATATGTACACTAGCTTCTAAATGTCATGCCATTACATGACTACACATTACACTACACAGTAATAAGCCAACTGATTCAACTCCAAATGCCATTGCTATATCCTAAGGCAGGGATGGCGAACCTTTTTGACACTGAGTGCCGGTGGGGGGGGGGTCGGGATTGGCGGCAGCGGGGGGGCAGGGGGCCAGGGCAGCAAGGGCGATGGGGCGGCAGGGTCAGGGTCATTGGCGGTGGCAGGGGTCAGGGATGGCGGCAGAGGCGGGGTCAGGGGCGGCAGCGGAGGTGGCGGCACTGTCGGTGGCAGCAGAGGCAGCAAGGGCAATGGAGATGGAGCGGCGGCAGCAGTGAGGGGATCGGGATCAGTGGCAGCAGTGGTGGGGCGACGGCAGCAAGGGCGGCAGGGGCAGTGGTGGTCATTAGCGGCGGGGGGTGATGGCGGCAAAGGCGGGGCAGAGTCATCAGCAGCGGCGGGGGGCAGGGATGTCGGCAGTGATGGCAGAGGCAGGTGCTGCGGGGGGCGGGGTGATGGCAACGATGGGGATGGGGATGACGTTGGCAGGGTTGGTGGTGACAGGGGGCAGCGGTGGCAGAGGCGGCAGCAGGGGCCGGGTCATCGGTGGCGGCAGCAGAGATGGTGGCGTGCCAGGTGAAAGCTCTCTGCATGCCACCTTTGGCACGCGTGCCATAGGTTCGCCACCCCTGTCCTAAGGCATCCTGGGATCTGTCGCTTGGTGAGGGATTGACATTTCTCTGCTGCTGTTCAGGGAAGTGAATAAGAAAGGAGGGTCTCATCAAATTACAAAAGGCAGGATTAAAAAGGATGAACCAATGCTGGTTAAAGTGAAATCAAACAGTAATAACAGTCGAGTGTAGGCGCACCTATTCAGTTGCACAACAAATTGCCTCCAAGCACACCCTCAGCCTTTAGTATCAGAAAGGAAACGGAAATACAGATCAATTCCTGTTCCCCACCCAAGATTTCTTGACTCAAACAGCCTCGTTTGAGGTGAAAAAGAAGCCTTTTGTTTATCTGTCCATAAGTCACAAGGAGTTGGAAATCACTGGCTACATTACAAGCAAGCAACCCCACTCATCTCTTTCTATATCCCCAATGTCTATATCCTCAATACTATCTTATGTGGAGAAGATGCTAACAAACGTTAGAGTTGGATGGGGAGAGCACACTGACTCAATCCATCCCACTAAGTTCACTTGGGAAACCGTGAGGAAACCACTTTGCCAGACATATCACTCAGGGTTGTTCGGAAAATAGGATGAGGTGAGGATGTACAGCAACAGTAATGTGACCTACAGAATGACACAGAGACTTGAATCAGTGAATCTGTTGCTTTCCAGCTCCTGGTTTTCATTACAGGATTTGGTAGCTTCCAGAAGTAAATGCCGTATCAAAAAATGATTGATACACTGGTCAAAGATACTATGATAAGATGGGCAGAAAACTTTGGTTACTCTATTCATCTAAACAAATGGGACTCTCTGTGGAACACAGTTAAAATCTTTAAATCTATTTCTTTTAAGGAAAATTGTTATAAGATGTTCTATAGATGGCATCTCGCACCACACCGATTATCCAAGATGTATAATTGCTCACCTAAATGTTGGAAATGTAAATATGATTGTGGTACTTTTTACCATATGTGGTGGACATGTAAAGAGGCAAAGGCATATTGGAAAATGGTAAAACTATTTTAGAAAGATGTCTGAAAACTAAGATAGAGCTTAGACCAGAACTTTTCTTATTAAATATAGTAGATATAAATATTTCATATGATCAGAGATATGTACTTCACCATGTAATTGTTGCTGCAAGGATACTGTATGCGAAATTCTGGAAACAACCAAATGTGCCAACAGAGAAGAATTTCCACGAAAAGATAAGAGAATGCATCGAAATCGACAGGCTCTCTGGCTATTTAAAGGGAGACTATGATGAGATTTCTCGGAAAAGATGGCAAGAAGCAAAAAACCTATTAGTACTGTGATAATATTTGGCAAACTATCAATATGTTATATCACTATTTTTACTTTGCTTGACATATTCAATGTAAATTTTAAAATTGTATCCCCCCTTTTGCTTTTTTTCCCTTTTCCCCCATATCCCCTCCCTTTCTCCCCCCCTTAAAAACCCAATAAAATTATTAAAAAAAAAAGAAGTAAATGCCGTAATACCAAAAATGTCTGAAATTAAAAAAAAAAAATCACCAGGAAGCAATGTCATGATTTTGCAGGACATAAGCTGATTTCCTGACAATCGACTACCCAAGTGTCCTGCTGAGTTTGTGACCTTTTACACTAGAGCAGGCCCACTGAATCAGGATATCAACAAGTGCTATTTAGTATTATTTGAGTCTGTAGTCCAGCAAAAGACTATTACAGCCTACCTAACAATAACTGTCTTCCACAACCTGGTGCCCTGCAGCAGTGTTTTGATTTAGAGGGGTAACAATGCTGGAAAATGCTAAAGCCCTGAGAATGTTAAAGCTCCTATCTTTACACAATTTCTGCCCCAAGTCTTCCCATTGCTGGTTGGATCACCCAGTTATGCTGAGAGACATCGGGTGTTTTGGCGTAACACATCTTGAGGGCATCAGAAGAAGGAAGCCAAGTAAGACTTTGGTCACAGAGAGAGCTGATCTAAATGGAGGTCTTATGGACACAGAATTGGTTTGCTATTTCAAGCAAGTGGTGGGGAGGATGAAATCTTCCTCTGAAATTCTGTTGGCAGGGAGAAATAAAAATTTCTCTCCACTGCCAAAATATCGGCACAAGACAGCTGCATACTTGTTTGCTTATTTGTTTGTTTATTCTGCACATGTATATATTAAGATACATATATATATATAGCTCAGTGGTTTAGGTGTCTGGGTGTGGAGCCAGAGTTTGGAATTCAATTCCCCATTTGCCTCCAGGGACTTATCTATTAGACTTTGTACTCAAATACAGTACTTTGATCCTATGTATTCAGCACAGCATACTTCTCCGTGATGTTGAAACTTGGGACTCTTATAGACACATTATGCAGGAAGCTGGAAATATTTGAAATGTGGGCATACAGAAAAATTCTGAAGATACCTTGGACAGCCAGAGTCACTAATGTGGCTGTTTTACAGTGCAAGATTAAAAAGTTAGAAATCCTCAATACTGTAAAGAGAAGAAAATTGCAATATTTGGACTCATAATGCACAATAAGAAATACCATCTGCTGCAAGTTATCTTTCAAGGAAATATAGATGGGAAGTGTAGTCTGGGGCGGAGAACATCATTCTGGCTTAAGAACTTAAGCCAGGGGTCCTCAACCTAAGGCCCCGGGGCCGGATGCGGCCCCCCAAGGTCCTGAATCCGGCCCCTGGGACCAATTGCAACCCCCCACCTACCCCCTGTTTTGTGAGCAAGCCAGCCTCCGCAGCTGCTTTTGGACTGGGATCCGGTCCCCAGTGGTGTCTGGGTGGTGGTGGACTGGCCCGCTGGTTGAAAACTTTGAGGACCCCTGACTTAAGCCAATGATCCACAGTGAGCCCAGCTGCGCTGTTTAGAATAGTCTTAGATAGAAACCAGTTCAGGCTACTGATTGCCAACATTCTATGAGGACATGGCACTTGAAGAAGATTTGCCTGATTACTACATGGAAAGCTGAAGATCTGTTACACTGTAGTTTAATACTGGAAACAGCTAAATTAATTTATTGGATTCTCTGTAAATTATTTTATATACAATTTTTTACCCAAAAGTACCTAACCCATATTGTCAGCTTACAATATTTTATATAGTACATTTCATGAAATGGACCCTAGATGATGCAAAAGACTATTAAAATATGTTTTAAGGTGGCTTTGTTAGTCTTTTAAGACCACAGTTGTTCAGATGGAGACCATTTGATTCCACTCTTGCACCATGAACTAGTTCCCACAATACACCTGACCCCTAGCCATGCTACCCCTGAGGCTCATGGGAAATGAACTGCAAAGCATCAGCAAGGCACCAAAGCAAAGCAAAAAGCAAAGTGTTCTGCTTATATACTGCCCCATACCACTTCAAGTAGTCTCTGAGCAGTTTACAGTTTTAATTACACTAATGCAGGCTACACCAAGGTCCCCGCTCTTAAAGAGACTGGAGGAGTCAGCGCGAACTAATCAGACATCCTTCAAATTCACTGCCTTATATCATTACCTCTGATTAATTACTTTTAATGTAAAAATATTTTATGATTGCCTCGGATGAATTACTTTTAATTAGAAATTAAATATGGAGGGGATGGATTCCATTAACTGTATTTTTCCATCTGTAAGTCACCCCTATGTATAAGACAATCCCCACTTTCCCAACCCAAAATTAGTTTCACAACCATGGAATTCTCTCCTCGGCTTGCTTCTGTGTATAAGACGACCCTCAATTTTCAGTCTAACCGTTTTAGACAAAAATATGCCTGGAAATATACTGTATTTAACTGGGTCTGACAAACAAGTTGGAGTGTTTAGGACTGCTGTCTTGAAATAAATGATTCCTTTCCACATACATCCTCGGAACTGGGCATTGTGAGCAAAGCTGAGGTGCATCAGCCCCGTCAGCTTGGCTGGCAACAAGGAATGATGGGAGGAGCAGTCCATCAAGATCCAGGGGTCCACCAGCTAACACCCCCCCAGCTTAGGAATCTCCAGTCCCATGGCATTTCCAGAGGAAAGGAAAGCAGGAGAGCAACCAGCAGAAACTCAACCAAAGCAGACTTAAAGTTCCAGTCCCATGGCATGTTGATAAATGTCGGGCGGCGTGAGTCAGCTGTGCCCAAAGGAAGTACACGTTCACACTTGTGGCAGCTCACCCAAGCCTCCAGGCACAGAAAAGGGAAAGTTAGTTTCTTCTTCTCTAATGAAAGACGGCCTAGGGTTTATTCATGAATGATGAGTGCTGCCCCACCCGACACAAACAAGGGCCTTCCTCCTTTTCCCTCCCCCTCTTTCCCCAGGGATCACAGCTCTTCTCTCTCCCCTTTTCATTCTCATGAGGATCTTGTGAGGCAGGTCAGGCTGGCTTAGGGGCTGGATGGACAGCAGTGAGCTTCCTAGACCACTACAAACAAGATTGTAGTTCCTCCTAGAGCGATACTCTAACTACTAGGACACACTCCAGAAGGTCATATTTGTGAAAGGGGCTAATTGACTGTAGCCCAGTTCAGACCTAGTCCTTCCCCCATGTACATCTAAAACAGTCATCTTCCCATATTTCCCATGTCCCAAAGAACACCGCAGGGTTTGCTGACAAGTAGACATAGGATGACACAACTAGCGAAATGCACTGTGCAAGTCTTCAAAACTGTATCTAATTACACAAGAGTGTGCTTGACTGAATGCGGTGGTCTTTCCATCCCAGCAGGCACATGTCCACGTGCATTGAGAGACACGCACCATATCATGTTTTTGGTTTGAATCTTACTTCTGCCATTGCCTTAAGCAAGCTACTTTTCAAGCTTAATCGTGTATCTGTAGTATGCAATAATAATATTGATCTATCTTCCAGAAGTTGAGTCATGGCAAGTGGACTTCTTTTCTGTTGAGATCAAAACATGTAGCTCCATCAGTCTGAGGAAAGTTGGTGCAAGGCTTCCAATTTATAGTTCACCTTGGTTTCACAGTACCCTGGTCTGAACAGGCTTGCTAGGTGCATAGTGGCCAGCAATAAGGAGTGCTCAGAGCTCTACGCTGGAGAAAGCAAACAGCCACTCAACAGGAGGATGGCCAAGCACAGGAGGGGCAACCGCTCAGGACCAGAATCAATGGTGTACCTTCACTTGAAGGATGAAGGACACTCATTCTTAGATGAGGATGTACACATATTAGACAGAGAAGATGGGTGGTTTAAGAGAGGGGTCAGGGAAGCCAATCAATCATATGTATTGAAAATCTCTCTCTCAACAGAGGTGGGGGATTCAGGCACAATTTGTCTGCCACTTATCGTGCTCCCCTTTCATCAACCCTGACAAATGAGAAGCACCTCACACCTCCACCAGGAAGACAACGGCTAATGACCCATACTTGATAGGTGTTGGGAAAGGTCGCATAGGTGGGACTTTCACATTCAGGCCACTGTCCACCTAATGAGCCTATTCAGAGCCGGGTGATGTGAAATCAAGGTGAACTACAAATTGGAAGCCTAGCACCAACTTTCCTAAGACTGACAAAGCTACTTCAATGAGTAGTGAAACATTTCAAACTCACACAAGACAAGAAGTCCAGTTGCCATGACTCAACTTCCACCCAAACCCTGGTCTATTTTACAAAGTTGTTCTACAAACTGTTGTTATTGTTGTTGTTGTGTCGTTACAGTCATGACCGACTCTTCGTGGCCCCACATCCATGGAGTTTTCTTGGCAGGAATACTGAAGTGGCTTGACAGTTCCTACTCCAGGCGCCTAGAGTACCTGGTATTCCCTGGTGGTCACCCATCCAGACCTGACCCTGCTTAGCTTCCGAGATCAGGCAAGATCAGATGTGCTCAGGGCATCTAGGCAGCTTCTACCAACCGTAAGATAATATAAACAAAAACACACTCAACATGTGCTAAGTAGGAAAGTGCTGCACTTCATTTTTCTAAAAATTTGTTATGGTATATTTTATTTATTATGTCCCACTAAGTCAAAGCCCTCTTAAAAGGACTCTAACAAGGCTTTCAAGTTATGTCTTTATTTACTTTTGCTTTTGTTATTCACTGAGCACTTTGTCCTCCAGCAAAAAAACTAACCTTTAGGCTTGACTGGCCATGTTTATGTCATGCAAAGAGTCACATCCTGAGGCCTACCCCCACCTTTCTTTTTATAGCAAAATGCTCAGGCAACCATGCCGTTTAAAAGGAGTCCAGCATGCATTACCTGATCTAGACCATGAAACTTCCTCTACCTTTGGGCCGCTCGGTCTGTTGAACCCCCTTGAGGTTGTTGTAAGAATAAAGACTATGTCAATATTATCCTGAGCAACTTAGAGGAAAAGTGGATTACACGTGTAATAAATAGACTTTAGGAACCCTCCGGCTGACCCATAACCTTCACCCAACTGCTGATTTCAGCAGGTCAAGCGCCCACAGGAACATCTCTGGCTTGGGGAGGGGGGGCGCTAGTATAAGCGGCTGCTGCTTTTAGGTGCCATCAAGTTGTTTCTTCTCTGTGATGAGGTGACTCTAACTGGCAAGCATTGCCTCCAAGGAGTAGTTCTCCGGCTGCCCCCTCCCCTCTGACAGTCTATCCCCTCTACCTTACAAGGCCTCTCTTCTGATTACTTGGCAGTGCCCTGTTCAATTCTGCCCCCTCAGTGAAGGGACCTGACTTAGATTTAGAAGGGTGTGGGGGGGGTTTTTGGGGGGGTGCTGGCTCAGCCTGCCTGCCTCCCATAGGAAAAGGATTGGCTTTGTTCTGTTCCCCCCCTTCTAAGCCGCCAACATTCCACTGCCGTCCAGCACCCCCACCCCGCCCATCCTGCCTTTTCAATGGGTTTCCCCTCCGGCGGAGGGCACCCGGTTTGCCTCTTTCTGCACCGCCCTTTGGCTTTGCTGCTGCTGCTGCTGCTCCGAAGGGACCTCCTGCAAAGACTTCCAGCTTCCAGGCCCAACGAGGAAGGGGGGCTTTTCTGTACCACCACGCCACCCCCCCCCACTCCCCACCCACCCCCCACTCCAAACACCAGCCTTCTTGGTTTGCAGGGAGGCAAGACTCGCAGCTCGGGTTGGGCGTGAACCCGCTCCAGAATCTACCCTGCGGGTGGATCGCGTTTGTTTGTTTGTTTGTTTGTTTGTTTTAAAAAAGACATGCCCTGCACTGCCGTTCGAGACCAGGTGGCGGCGGGTGCTTCCAGACAAAGTTCGGCGGGGCTGGGACAACTTTTCCGACCACGTTCCTCCATCGGAGGCAACTGTTAAAAAACATCCCGGATCGGTCGGTCGCTTCCGACATCTTTGATCCTTCCTCCTCGGCTCGGCGTGCTTTTTCCCGCCGCCGCCCCCCCTTCCCCCACTGCCATTCCTCCGGGAGCTCTTGCTTTCACGGCCACAGCAGCAGCCCCGGCGGCCAACAGGTGGCTGTGGGGTTTCGCCTTTCCCAGCCTCTCGTTGTGGTGTGGAGCACGATCGCCGCGGCCAAACACAGCCGCACGCACGCGATCGCCGGCCGGGGAGTTGTCTGTACCGCACACAAACACACACACACACACCGGCGGAAGTGAGCGGAACCGCCCTCCTTTTGCCCCCAGCCCCAGCCTCCGGGAGGAGAAAGCGCCAGGCAAGCTGGCAGGCAGCGAAGAAACTTCGGGACGCGGCGGCGCGTCGCTCTTTCCTCCGACCAGCCGCCCAAGTGGGTTGCAGGCCAGCGCGGGCCCCACCGGACGGAAAGGGAAAGGTGGAAGGGAAGCACCGGCGATCGCAAAAAGGGAGGCCCTGCGGCGGCCAGGTGCAACGCGGTCCTCGGATCCCACCTGCCCAGCCTCCCATAGGCGCGCCCATAGAAAAAAAAACCCGCGAGGTGTCAGTGGGCGCCACAGCCCGGGCACAGAAGCCCGCGATCGCGCCCTTAGACGGCCGCAGAGGGCAGCTCAAAGGCGGCGCGGGAAGGACGGGAGCAGGGACGACCCCCCCCCCAAGAAGGAGGCGACCGCAACGCGCTCCCGTCCCCGGCGCCCGGGAGGGCAGGGCTGGCCAGGCCGAGGGACCCCGCTTGCCTGCCTGCCTCTCCCCCCCCCCACTCCGCCTTCCGTCCGACCCGCTCCTCCCCGCCCTGCCACCCGCTCCGCCGGAGCCGCCGCCGCCCCCGACTTACAGCCTTCTTTCCCGCGGCTGCAGCTGCCGGTGCATGGCCAGGGAGAAGCCGAAGAGGCTGCCGGGCTCGCCGCTCCACACGACCACGTTGCCCGTGTCCAGGTTGAAGGCGGGCGCGAGCGCGGGCAAGAGGGACAGGTAGAGGAGGGGCACCATTTGGGGGGCGCGGGGGAGGGCGCCGAGCTGGTCGGGATCCTGGAGGACGAGGCGGCGAGGAAGGAAGGAATGCGGAGTGGGTAGGTGGGTGGGTGGAAAAAAAAAAAAAGATTCCGGGTTTGTGGGGCACCCCTCGTTCTTCTGCGGCAGCTCTCCCCGGATCGGCGCGGCTCCCCCGATCTCCTCCTCCCGGCCACTCTCTGAATGAGCCCGTTGTTCTCTCCAGAGACGCGCTCGGGCTTTGCACCAAGTGACGAACGCCAGCCCGGAGCCCCGCCCCGCGTCTCTCCCCGACCACGCACGGCAGCCCGGGCCCGGCCCTGTCCTGCCTTGCCTTGCCCTGCCTTGCCTTGCCCTGCCCTGCCCTCCTCCGCCCGCCCGCCCGCCTGCCCGCCGGAGGAGCCACCCTTGGATTCCAGTCGCCTCGGGCCTCGGAGGCGCGGGAGTCAAGAGGGCCGCCGACTCCCAAGCGCGCGCGGACCGTCCTCCGCCTGGAGTCAAGGAGCCCCAGAGAAATCCAAATGGAGGCGCAGATCGGCGGAGCAGCAAAAGGCTAGGCTTCTAAACCACCTGCTTCAGTTTACGGCGCCATGCAGGAAGCTCCGAGCTAAAGCATCCCCAGCAGAGAGCGGTTCTGCCTGGGAGCCGAGCTGGGCTTCAGGCCGAGGGATGTGACTGCCTCAGGCGGCAGAGAAGCAGGGGCGGCACACGGGGTGAGCTGAGGCCGCGATCAAGACGGCGGTGGCCTCTTTCTCCCTCTTCTTCCGCGATGTCAGTGCTTGAGGCGTCCATGGGAATCGAAGCACCACTGCTCCATGTAACGGGGGTCGTTGTTCAAAGGGTCAGGGGTGCCCAGCCCTGACCTGACATAAGTCAAAGAGCTGGAAAAACTCAACCTGTCCGGTTTTACAATATAAAAAGCAAAGTGTTGGGCTTATATACCGCCCCATACCACTTCAAGGAGTCTCTGGGCAGTTTACAGTTTTATTTACAGTGTGCAGGCTACACATTGCCCCCTCTCCAGCAAGATTTTACCTAGGAAGGATGGAAGGCTGAGTGTACCTTGAGACTGCTACCTGGGGTTGAACCCGAGGTCCACAGCTCAGTTTTACCTGCAGGACAGGCCAAGGTCAAGGCTATCAACCCTGAATGAGCTTGCCTGGGTGCCAGGACCTTCAAAAGAGATAGTTCTGTCCCAGGATTCTCATGGCCTTGTTTGGTGAGGACAAGTGTAATGAGAATCTTAAGAAGTTAGAATAGAATAGCTTTTATTGACTTCTTTTTTAGAGTGAGAGATAGAAAAATTTAAAACACTTTAAAACTGATTAAGATAGTGCTAAAACTCCAAACAGCTTTAGTCATCAGCTGATGAAGTTGTTTGGATGAAGCTGGAGTTTGGATGAACAGCAAAAGCGTTTCTATCTCTCAAAAAACCAGACACAGAGGCAGAAGTCCAGTAGCCATGACAGTTGTTCCCTCCTGAACTCTCAGATAAACTCACCTGGATGACTGAGAATCTTCACAGGCAAGTGAGAGAAGGGCCTTCTTGGTGACAGCTCCCAGCCAAAGGAACTCTCTTCAGAGGGCAGCAAGGCTGACCCCCACCCCACCCCTTCTCTGCTGTCCTAGCAAGCAAAAGAAGTGCAGAGACAAGCTTTTAGTCACTGAGCTGCTGTTCTTTTGCAGCTGAAAGTGCCCATCCTATATACTGTACATACACTGCAGTATTCTCAAAGTATTTGTATTTATTTATGAGTATTTTTAACCCGCCTTTCTCCTTGGAAAAGGACCCCAAGGCAGCTTACAGTAATGAGGGGCAATGTACAGTCCAGTACAATTAAGGCTTATTCAAGTTTGAGAACAGGGAATTGAGGGGCATCTTACAGCTATAAAAGGCATCATTAAAGCTAAAAGAGAGTGCAAATGGTTAAAGAAAAGAGTAAACATTCCATTATGAAGAATGGCACTAACATTGAAAATGCCAGTGTATTTATGAAGTCAGTCAATGCAGTCATGTACGGTGGACAGTGGACCATCTAAAAGTTATGAGGGATGGAAACTAACATTGAAGACAGTGTCAATGCAATCACAAAAGGAGATATAAAAACACGTGCGGTTAGTGGTTATAAACACAAAGTCTGTGTAGTCATGTATAAGTAGTTCATATAAAGACACAAAATAGGTAGTCCATCATTCATGGAAAGCTCGTCTGAATTTAAAGGGCATCATGTTCCCTGTGCAGGGTTGGTAAAGATGAAATAAGTGCAACACAGGTAAAAGCAGATGCCATATCAAATTTGGAGCCGGTTTGTAACTCCCTTAATGTCTTGAGTCTTGCTTACTTGTTCAGGAAAGTGAACTACTATTTGCTTTCCCTTTCTGGAGCATCTATACCAGGGGTGTCCAAACTTTTTGTAAGGAGGGCCAGATTGGGTGGCTGAGAATGTGTCAGGGGCTGGCTGCTCCCCGACCATGCCCCCCACTGACCCATAAGCCCCACCTACTGACCCCTTGCAAGCCCCACCCATAGGAAGGAAGTCAGGAAGGAGGGAAGGTGGGGATCAAGGAAGGACCAAGGAAGGAAGGTGGGGACCAAGGAAGGAAGGAAGGAAGGAAGGTGGGGAACCAAAGAAGGGAGGGAGGGAGAGAGCGAGGTGGGGACCAAGGAAGGCAGGGAGGAAGATGGGGACCAAGGAAAGAAGGAAGGTGGGGACCAAGGAAGGAAGGAAGGTGAGGACCAAGGGAGGGAGGGGGGATTGGTTGCCCCCCCCCCCACATGTTCCCCGGCGATACCAGCAGCTTGCCTGCCTGCCCCAAGCTCCTCGGCGGTGGCAGCAGAGGAGGCTCACCAGCCCGCCCACCCCCAAGCTCCCCAGTGGTGGTGGTAGCTCGCCCACCCACCCCAAGCTCCTGGTGGCGGTGGCAGAGGAGGTTTGCCTGCCTGCCTGCCTGCCCCCCTCCAGCTCACCCAATGACAACGCCATGCAGATCCCTCCACGCCGCACTCCAGGTGCCTTCTCTGCAAGGAGCACCACGGCAGGAAATTTTCAAAAAAACCATAGGGGGAGGGAGGGGTGGGCCAGCTAGCCACGGGCCA
Organism: Phrynocephalus forsythii; assembly: GCA_029282475.1. Classification (NCBI taxonomy): domain Eukaryota; kingdom Metazoa; phylum Chordata; class Lepidosauria; order Squamata; family Agamidae; genus Phrynocephalus; species Phrynocephalus forsythii. Next base: position 41,642,901 of record JAPFRF010000001.1, read on the forward strand.
ATCAAAATGCGGACTTTGGACATGGCTAATCTATACAATACAGCAGAAACCTGCAATAACTCCCTGGTAGAAAACTCTGTTATAGATGCCTTTCATTGGGGAATCTGGTTGTCTACACCAGCTTCCTAGGATAGCTTTTGCAGAGTCATTTTAAAATGAACAGCAGAGCACTGAAGACTGATGGGGACTCGGCAAAATGATCTAATTATTTACAGGCTCACAGACTTATAAAGAATTAATATGATGGAGCCGTGGGCATAAGCTGTGCTAACAGCATCTCTTCCAGAATGAACAGGTTGTATGGTTTCCTAACCAGTGCACCATGTCCTCATCCTCACCAAAAGAGCTTAATTTGTTGAGAGTGATGAGGTAGGACTGTGCTTCTAGCTTCTCAGAGGCTGTCCAGACAGGCATAAAAGATCAGTATGTATGGAGAGAGGTGAAAAGCAGTGTGCCCCAGGGCTCTGTCCTGGGACCAGTGCTTTTCGATCTGTTCATAAATGACCTGGGGACAGGGATAAGCAGTGAGGTGGCCAAGTTTGCAGATGACATGAAACTTTTCTGTGTGGTAAAAACCAGAGAAGATTGTGAAGAGCTCCAGAAGGATCTCTCCAAACTGGGGGAATGGGCTGCAAAATGGCAAATGCGTTTCAAAGTAGGAAAATCTAAAGTAATGTACATTGGGGCAAAAAATCCAAACTTTATCTATCAACTCATGGGCTCTGAGCTGTCCATGACGGATGAGGAAAGAGATCTTGGTGTGTTGGTGGACAGCTCCATGAAGGTGTCTACCCAATGTATGGCAGCGGTGAAGAAGGCCAATTCCATGCTTGGGATTATCAAAAGGGGGATTGAAAATAAAACAGCCTGAATGAGGAGGGAGTCATTGAAGGAGATACAAACTGATATAGGGGAGGGGGACCTGCGAACTACATCCCAAGAGTGGAAAGAACCAAAAATCAGGAGAAGGCAATGAAGGAGAGACCTCACAAAGCACCAGGAATGATGTCAGGAAATGAGGGACCAGATAGAAGTGTTGGCTGGGGGTGACTCAATTTGGGGGGCTGCTGTGAATCCAGTCTGGGTATTAGTTTGTGCTTTATCCAAAATATGGTACTGTTTCCCTCGAATATGGTAGATGCTGCTCAATTGGAGGACTTTCCTAATGTGCAGATTAAAACCCAGAGTGGATTCACAGTATGCCCTCCCCCCCAAAAAACAGTGTCACCAGCTGCCACTGCCCACTGTGAAATGGAACTACATCAGATCCCAAGGAGTACTGTCCCAGCATCTGTACTTGCAACCCTTGAAAGGACTGTATGACGGTTACTTCACGTCCACTCTCGTCCCAGGAGGAAGTTCGTTGTGTGTTGATGTTGGTCGCGGTCACGTGGTCTTCTTGCGGTTCTGTCCCTGTTCATGTGTATGCACGGGCGTGATTGATGATACCGGCATGACTGTTTCCACATGTCCTCGTTCCGTGAAAAGATGTGAAATTCCATGCTTTTGTTCTCGGGGGGGGGGGGGTCGGCTCGACCTCCCGTTTTTCGATGTTTTGATTCTCTGAAGCCTTGCCTTCAATGTGTTACGGAGCTAAATTTGAGACATTTGTCTTTTAATCTCTCTGCACTGCGTTGCTGACTTCATAGGGAATGTACTGGTGAATGGCACTTCACACTCCTGCCCCTAGATGGAGAATGGCATGTTGTGTGACGAGCCAAGGCCAGGGAGGGGAATCTCTCATCCTGCTTAGATCGCAGTTCAGGGGCGTGGTCGGGACAAACTCCCCTCATCCCGCAATGGACGTGCGGTTAGATTTCTTTGTACCGGTCCCCAGCGGGACTGCAAACAGCGATGAAATGGACATGAAGTATCAGCCATATGTCTAATTGATAGGATCAAGGGCAAATCAGTGGTGTGGTAGAATTATTACACTGGATAGTTGTTTAATTTGATTGAAACTTTGTCTAACCACCTTTGTGTTTGCCTGAAACCTCGAACTCTCTTTTTCCAAATTAGAATTGGCTTCAGAATGTTGCCTTTGCAACAGAAAAAAGCCAGACCTAACCTCAGTGTCCATGGTTCCCAACAAAAAAGTGTGTTGGAGGGGAGTTACCTTCCTGATATTTGGCAGCAGCTCACCCCTCCCCCTCCCCAATCCATGGCTTGCCCCTGCTTCTCATCACTTGACCTTTCGACAACTCAGCATGCTCTGGCTAGTAACTAAATGTGTCCACAGGGTGTCAAAACCTGTTTGGAAGTTGTGCAAAAGGTTCCTTTGTGATGTGAGAGCCAGTTTACGCATACAAACCACTTTGCAATGCTAAGTGCACAAGCCACTGGACGCTGGATGTGACTTGCCTTTGTAGTAATGTTCAGGTAATTATGAACAGCAGGGAAAAGAAATGTAGGGATTAGGGACACACTTGATGGCATGGGGGTGCTTCTACTCTCTTCCACTGCTACATTTTTTTCACTCACACATTCACCATGTGTCATCATTCATTCAATATGCTTGTGTTTTCCTAAGGCAGGAATGGAGGACATGCCCATCTTATGAAAAAAAAAGCAGAATGGGAAGACAGTTCCTGCCAACATCAATGACAGTAGCATTTGCGTATTTTATTGTTTATTGCTTACTTTGCATTATTCATCACCCTGAGTTCCTGCGGTGAAAATCGGACAGCATACAAATATAAAAATAAATAAATAAAACTTCTCATCCGTTTTTTAAAAGAAGTGTGGCATGTAGTTACTGCAGGTATGCCTGATGGCACCATCTCCCTGTTGGTCTCCATCCATGCATTTCTGCCCAGCAGTGTACTCTCATCAAGTACTCCTTTGACTTGCTGTCAAGTGCCTTTTTGATTTGCTGTTAAACGGATGAAAAATTTGGTTAAGTCAAAAAATGTTTGGAACCCATTTTAAAAGCCGAATGTTTTCAAATGCTTCGCACTTCCACCTGTTATGTTAGTACCCATTTTTCCCCCCTCCTGATCTTTAAAGCCCACTTTCCCATTCCCCACCCCACCCCCCGGCATTTTTAAAGAATGCAGTCAATTAAAAATGAGTGTTGTACTGTATTGCAAATTTGATATATGTAAAGGGGGCAAATGGTAGGGAAAAAAGAAGTTATTGCACAGTGTTGTGCTTAGATCCATTGTCTGGACTGAAGCAAGTTGAAGGGATGGCAACAAGAATGATCAGGGGACCAGAAACCAAGCCCTATGAGGTGAGGCAGAAAGAACTGGGCATGTTGAGCCTTAAGAAAAGAAGATTGGGAGGAGATAGGAGAGCACTTCTTGATTATCCCCAAGTGCGGACATGTATCAGTTGGCTCAAGCTACAAGAAGCCAGATTAAGCCTAGATATCAGGAAAAACTTCTTAACTGTTAGAGCAGTAAGACAATGGAATCAGTTATCTCAGAAAGTGGTGAGTACTCCAACATTGGAAGTATTCAAGAGCAAATTAGGGTGCTTTTACACGACCCCTAAAATCCGAGCCAAAGGGCTCCCAGATGCGGAGCTTAAAATTGTTTTCCCACGAGCTCCAGATTATAAAAAAAAATTAAGTACGACCACGACCACCTAAGCGTGTCCCAACGCATTTTCCAAGTACCTGGTCTCCGAAGGTGAAAAATTTCTGATGCGGATTGCAAGGCAGTGAGTGTCGGGCTCTGCTGCCTTCTGTTTGGGTTTTTTTGCCCCCTGCCCCTTTAAGAGACTGGAATACTTCCCGGGGCAGCTCCCGATGGCAGAGCGGAGGTGAGCCTGCATTCTTTTCTCCCCTTTTCTCTCCCTCCCCTCACACAGACAGGAGCAAGGGAGTGCGGGGGGTGGGAACACAGGAAGAGGAGCAAACCCCCAAGATCTCTGGTCCGAATTTAAGCTGCCAGCGGATCTTAGGGGTCGTGTAAAAGCGCCCTTAAACAACCATCTCTCTGATCTGCTCTGATCTTCCAGCTCCCTTATTCTATCACCCTATGTCTCTTCTCAACAGATCCAGCTATGTCACACATGCTAAATGGGGTTGAATACAATGGAATGTTACACACGTACAAGTATGTGATGCATTCTGTACCTAATATTATATGGGAGGGTACGATGGCAGCAGCGATGAGACATCCATCTTTTCTTCTTCTATATAACGTCCTGATTATCATCATGTATCGCTTCTTCAAGAAACATTTTTGTTCTGCTATCACCTATGTAGTTGTTGCTGTGATTTCTAGCAGACCCATGCCGATATAAAAGTCTTCTTTCACATAATTTAAATATAATTAATTAAAATATTTATTTTCAATTTAAATAATTATAATAATGTAAATAAATTCAATTTAAAGGCAATTTCAGCCCACTTCACAGACACGTCGTGAGGGCATGCTGTTTTTTTTTTAAATCAAATTCCCTCTCCCCCTGTGTTGATTCAAGTGAGATTAAACAGACTTAAGATCAGCTATGTATGAAATCATTGCAGTACAATATTATCCAAACCCATCCTACTAAATGAGGAAATAGTGGCCCAGGCCATTTTTAAAAAACCAAGATCTGGGTCCAAATTTCAAGGGAAAGAAGTATCTTATTTATTTATTTATTTTTATTTATTTATTTATTTATTTAATTTATTTATTTAACTTATATGCCGCCCACTACCCAAGGTCTCTGGGCGGCTTACAATCCAAAGAATAAAACGATTTAAAATAGTTAAAAGTAAAATATCAATAAATCATCAATAAAAAACCTTACACTAAAATCATCTTAAGGGACTTGCAGTGATACCTCGGTTTACGAGTACCTTGGTTTGTGAGTGTTTTGCAAAACAAGCAAATTTTTTAATAAATTTTTGTTTCACTTTGCGAACAATGTCTTGCAATCAGCCTGGCTCACCTGTTCCTTCTCCTCCTCACCAGAGGTGGCCTCTGGGGCTCAGCACAGGCCGGAGATGCCTAGAACAGGCCTCTGGGGTGTCTGATGGGCCTGGCCTGTGAAGCTCACTCACTGCCTGTCCGCAGCCTCTGCTGCAGCTCCTGGCCAATGCAAATTTATCCATAGGAAATAATGGAAACTAGATCCCTGGAACAAATCAGATAAGTTTTTGTTATTTCCTATAACAGTGGTGGGGAACCTTTGGCACTCCAGATGTTTTGGACCACAACTTCCAGAATTCTGAGCCTAGATTGCCAGTGACAAAGGAATGTGGGAGTTGTGGTCCAAAACATCTGGAGTTCCAAAGATTCACCACTAGAGATGGGCATGAAACAATTGTTAGAAGTTTTTGTTTTGTTTTGTTTTTGTTTATTATTTGTTGACAAGTGCCGATCTCGTCACTTGTCAAAATAAATAATAAAAATAAACACCAACCATCCAGCCCCGCAGGCCAGCTGGTCAGCACAAGAGGGGGAAAGGGGGGGAGCACTGACCACCCCAGGGCAACATTAAAGCTACAAGAGAATGTGAGCAGTTAAAGAGAAGAGTAAAAATCCATGTAATCATGTGTGGTAGATCATCTAAAAGTTAAGAGGGATGGCAACTAACATTGAAAACATAGTGTCAATGCAATCACACAAGCGGAGATATACACACAAAGTTATAATAGGCAGTCCCTCATTCAGGGAAAGCTTGCCTGAAGAGGAAGGTCTTTGCCTGCTTCCGGAAAGACAGCAGAGATGGGACAGTCCTGGCGTCCAGCGGGAGGGACTTCCAAAGTCTGGGAGCAGCAACAGAGAAGGCCCTTTCATGTGTTCTTATGAGACGCACCTGTGAAGGTGGCGGGATGGAGAGAAAGGCCTCTCCTGATGTCCTTAGCACCCAAGCCAGTTCGTACTGTGAGAGTTGATCTTTGAGGTAGCTTGGACCCAAGTCATATAGTGTTTTGTAGGTTGAATTGTGCCCAATAGCTGATTGGTAGCCAGCGCAGCTGCTCTAATGGGGTGTAATGAGATCTCTGTACCCTGTCCCAGTCAGCAATCTGACTGTTACATTTTGGACCTGTTGAAATTTCCTGGGACTTTTCATTGGCAGTCCCACATAAAGCTCATTACAGTAGCTGGGACGTCACTAGGGCATGTGTCACAGTGGCCAGAACAGGTTTCTCAAGAAATAGGAGTACTGTAACTGGTGTACTAGCTTTAATTGTGCAAATGCGCTCCTGGCCACAGCCGAGACCTGGGCATCTAGGCTCTAGGATGAGCACCTCTGTCTTGTCTGGGTTTAGTTTCAATTTGTTCACCCTCATCCAGTTCATTACTGAAGCTAAACAGTCATGTATTTTCAGAGAAGCTGTAAGAATGATTTTATTCCATTTGTTTCAACTAATAAGGTTAATTTTAGTGAGATGGTTAACATTTACCGCATCCTTAGAGTGAACACCCATTGGAATCAATGCAATATGCTAGTCATAACTAGTCTAAGTGCCATTGATTTCTGTAGATCTCCTTAAAGGAATTAACTGGATTCAGCCCATCCCTGTGTATATTATAGGTACACATACCACTGACTATTTGAATATGTGTGTGTCTGTTCTATGTGCCTGTAGCAAGGTTCAAACCATTTACAACGGGCAGAAATGCTTTATTCCACTTGGTGTTATGACAGTTGATTTTAGTGAGTAACACTTAGCTATGATTAGATCCACACCCAATGGAACGGATGAGGCAGATTAGTCATAACCAGCTTAAGTGCCATGGATTTCATTGGGTCTCCTGTACACACAAGTCATCTAGATCCATCCTGTTTCCTGCGTGTGTGCACCCTAACCCATGCACACAACTGACTATTTAAATACGAGTGTTTCCATTTATTGTACGTGGCTGTTAACAACATTACTCATTTTTGCAAACACTGATTTTATCATGACCTGTCTTTGGAGAGAAGCAGCAGGGCGGAATAGTTACAAGAGAGTAATAAATATGCTACTGAAGAAGTCACTGACAAAGCTGTCCTTCTTAGCTACAGAAAAGCTGTGTCTCTTTTCTTCCAACACAAGCTCTGCTAACGCCCTTGTTGAATTTTCAGCTGCCTGATTATTAAGGGCATGTTGGTACCTTTCCAAATGTTGCCATGCGAGGCTGGGACCCACTGATGATTAACCGGCAGCCAGTGCCAGCAAGGCTCTCCTCCTCCTCCTCCTCCTCCTCCTCCTCCTCCTCCTCCTCCTCCTCCTCCTCAGTGTAAGAATTATTTGCCTAATGATAGGGTTGGAACCTGAATTGTCATTTTTAAAGAGGAGAAGGTAGGTGGATCACGAATCAGGGCCAAATGTGACACACACACACCGGTCTGCCTCCTGGAGGCACACAACCAACGGTCCCTTTCATGGCTAAGCCTTCATTTGTCACTGGTGCACACACACACACACACACACACACACACACACAAAACCTTCATATTTACTGCGCACAAAGTGTGGTTTATAATTTATCTGTACTTAAGTGAACACACAGCTGTGTTTCCCTTTTGGGCTGCAGGTGACACCATTTGTAAGGCCAAAATACACAGCATTCTAACACATTGTACTTTCTCTCTCTCTCTCTCTCTCTCACACACACACACACACACACACACAGAGAGAGAGAGAGAGAGAGAGAGAGAGAGAGAGAGAGACCTACCCACCCACCCACCCATCCACCCATCCATCCATCCATCCATCCATCCATCCATCCATCCATCCATCCATCCATCCATCCATATGTACATTGTGGTACTTTCACACACACACACACACACACACACACACACACACACACACACACACACACATACATACATACACCCTCAAAACCTGTAGATTTATCCTGAATGAATGGTTTGCAAATTTGCCACCTGTTTTCCCAAATGCTCCTGAAGTCATGGCCATTAAAACTGTAGTGGGGGAAGGGCCAGCTGCCAGCATGAAGTTCTATGACCAGTCGTATGAAGCTGGGTTCCCTTCTGTCAGGAGTATGGAATAGGTGGCCCCTGAGGTTGTTGTTGGACTCCAGTTCCTATGAGCCCCAGCTGTTACACCCAGTGATCAGGGATAATAGGTAGCAGAGTACAGCAACGTCAAGACCTGAAGAGCCATATGGTCATTGTTCTGAATTGTCCTGGCTGCCTCTATGTACCACCTCTGCTCCTTTCACCATCCAGCATGGATTTCACCTCCGTAACATGTATTTGACTTCTAGGTGAGGTTTTTCCCCCATGAATCCTAAGGAACTGTCTGAATGTCTAATGCTGTTATATCATGACAATCGTTTTCCCACAAGAATCTAGCAAAATGCCCTTTTCTGTGGTTCATATTTAAACAATTTTAAAGGGCTTTTAAAAAGAAAGGAAAGAATTACAAAGATCCCAGAGTAGTGCAACATAGCACAGTAAGGCCTCCTGGCACAGTAGTTAATCTGCTGTACTGCACCCAAACTCTGGTAATGACCCAGGGTTCAATCCCAGGTAGCCAGCTCAGGGTTTACTCAGCCTTCCATTTTTCCAAGGTTGGTAAAATGACTCCTCTGCTCACTTGGGGAAGAAATGTGCAGCTTGCATAGTTAAATTGTAAATCACCTAGAGAGTGCTTTAAGTACTATGGGATAGTATATAAGCAGCATGCTTTGCCTTACTTTTGAAGGCATCATCATTAGATAAGAGTGCTCAATTTATGAACAAGTTTCTAATCCAGTTCTCGTCACATATGTTGCAAGCTATTACAGTATTACACAATGTGGCTCTGCAGCAATGATCAAGGGGGCCCTTAAAGAGCACCAGTTGGGTGACAAATGGTGGTTTTGTTCTGTTGAAGCCTTCAATGACATCATTGTTGTTGCGTCGTTACAGTTGTCACCGACTCTTCGTGACCCCAAATCTATGGAGTTTTCTTGGCAGGAATACCAGGGTGGTTTGCCAGTTCCTACTCCAGGCGCCTATAGCACCTGGTATTCCCTGGTGGTCGCCCATCCAAGTACTAACCAGGGCTGACCCTGGTTAGCTTCCAAGATCAAGTGAGATCAGATGTGCTCAGGGCATCTAGGCAGCTTCAATGGCATCATAGCTGTGTCCAAAATAGAACAGTTTTCAAATGCTTCTTGTTGATAAGAATGATGAGGGCAGCTTTTATGGCCTAAAACTGGATGACGCATGAAATGTGTCATTCTACTCAATTTATCTTTGGGGTTTCCTTTCCACTTAAAAACAAAAAATGGGCTTTGAGGGGAAACAGTAAAGAGTGGAACTGTGCCATGAAGAATGGGAATTGCCATTATCCACATGTGATTATCCCAAGAACCTGAAAAATGCTACTTGAGAAAGGCTGTAGAGCAGAGGCAGAATGCATGCTTGACATGTAAAACATTCCCAGATCGACCTCGGACCCTTCTGGATAGGACTGGGAAAGACTCCTCTGCCTGAAAGCCTGGAGAGATGCAACTGCTCCGAGTTGACTACTGCGGACCAAAGTGGCCAAGGGTGTTTGCCCCGGAGAAAGGCTATCTTTGGAGCAGGGCTTCATGTCATCAAAGTAGGCACGGTCTCCTCTAGGCAACCAATACTAATAAGTCAAATCCTTCCTTCTTCCTGGTAGGACCAGCTTTGTGACTCCATTTTCTTTAAATAGAGCCTTGTGGTGCAGTGCTTAAACTGCACTACAGCTGTAACTGGGCTCATGACCTGGGGTTCAATTCCAAATAGCAGACTCAAGGTTCACTCTGCCTTCCGTCCTTCTGAGGTCAATAAAAGGAGTACCCAGCTTGCTGTAAACTGCCCCGAGGGTGCTTTAAGTGCTATGGGGCAGAATATGAGCAGCATGTTTTGCTTTAATTTGCTTTAAACAGTACCACATTGATTACTCAATTTTGCCTCCCCCATAACTTCTTGTTCTTGATTAGAAAACAATTTTTAAAAAGAGTCTGTGTGCAACAATAAACAAAACAGACATTGCAAATTTGGGACAGCACTTTAGGTTTATTTATTTGTTTGTTTGTTTAATTGGAAGGTGTGTTATTTTTAAGGTGTCTGCCCTAATTCAGTGCTAGAGAGCTAACATGGCTCAGAAGAAAGGGATGTTTTGAACCACAGCTCCCAGTGGCTGCTGCATTCTGTGGGTTGCCACTTGGGGCTACTAATATGTTTTGGGGGGGCTTGGGGCCCCTAACTGTTTTGGGGGGCTAAGGGAGGGGCCCCCTACGCCCCCCCTCAAACCTTGGGAGCGGGGCTAAACTCTCAAAAGGGGCAGGGCCACCTGTCACGTCTTGTTTGACGAAAGGTACCCCCTATATTCTTCTGTCAGCCATAGGAAGAACTTTCTCCAAACTTGTTGGTCAGAGGATCCTGTTGTTTTTAGATATCGCCAGACTCCATTTCCGCTCAGTATGGTCCATGGTAAAGGGATGATGGGAGTTGTTGTCTAGAGAGCCCAGGTCTAGAGGGCCCAGCTTCTGTCTAGCCAATGCCTAACTAGAGGGAGGCGGCTAGTACTCCCTCCAACTCTCTCTCTCTCTCTCTCTCTCTCTCTCTCTCTCTCTCTCTCTCTCTCTCTCTCTCTGTTCTCATATGGTTTCGTGCTGTGTGCCACAGAGTCAGAATCAATTTAGAGTGACCCTGGTAGGGCTTCCAAGGCAAGTGAAATGTTTAAGGAATTGTTTTACCAGTTCCACATCCTCATGGCCAAGCAGGTATTCAAATCTGGGGCTTCTGTGTCCTTGTCCCATCACTCTGCCTACTACACCACACTGGGATATCGCTCATATTATTTTAGCTAACGTACGAGAGCATTTTAGGTAGGTTAAGATGGGCCTTTATAATGAAATGCATATGCAGAAAAGAGCCACAGGGCCATTTCTTCATTATAGGTCATAGCTTGCTTCTTCATAACTTAACATAAAATGGACTGCATCTAGTTACTGTTTCTTCTGAGTGAAAAATCTTGTGTTTAAAAAGCCAGTGTAATAAACTCCAAGCATTTTTTTCCTCATTCCAGGGTACAGGAAGGCCTGACAGAAAAAGAGAATGTGCCTCCCCTGAGGTAAAAACAGCCAAGGCCTGAGTCAGCACATAGCAAATACCCGGACATGTTGGTAAATGAAAACCCAAGCTGTTTGCACCAGGCAGCTGCTTAATTTCCTTGTGTAAGCAAAACCTCTGCATAGTTGCCATGAGTTACCAGAATGCAGAGAGCCCAGTCAGCTGGCCTAGGCAGAAGGTTGCACAGGAAGAGAATTTGGAAGGTAACCATCGCTGAAATACTTCCACTAGTATTAGGCATACATTTCAGCTCAGGAGCAATACCCAAATCCCAGCTTTGCTGGCTGTTCTCTACTGAGACAAAGCCCAGCCAATGATTTGGATGGATGGATGGATGGATGGATGGATGGATGGATGGATGGATGGATGGATGGATGGATTCATTCATTCATTCATTCATTCATTCATTCATTCATTCATTCATTGATCCACCTCTCATAATATCTGGCTGCCAAAACTGGGCTCAAGGTAGCTCCTAGTATGATGAAAAATATACAATACGTAACAGATAAAAGCACAAAAATATATGAAGATGCAATTAAGCAACTTGTAGTATTAAAACACAATTGGATTAAAAACAATTTTAACTGAATTTAGAGCCTTTTTAAAGGCACTATGGCCTGAGTCATTCATGTCTAGTTATGGTTTTTGTCCAGGAACTTTCTAAAGCTTTCTTGCTTCCAGTACATAGAGTACTTTCTTAGAATTTGGCATTTACCAATTTTCGGAGGACCTATAGAAATACATGTCATAGATGACACATCTGCACAGATTATACACTCTTTCAACTTTAAGACTAGAAGTGGACTGTTGATAGAGTATGTTGACATCAACGGCCAGCAAACCTTCTGTGCATAGGACAGCCACTTAAAACATTATTTAACAAGAAAAAATGCATTACCATGGAAACAGGAGACAACCAGGACAAGAGTCTGGCTCAACCATATGGAAGTCACTTAATAGACTTCAAAATGAAGTGGGGATATCAGTGAATAAAATAAAATGGACAGGATCAATTTTCTGTGATTGTGAATAAATTCAGTAAATGCAGCAATTATGTACTGTACATGCTAATTCTGTCCCATCATATGTACAAAAGATCTAGCAAATGGCTCAGATAATACAATGCGCCCACTTTGGATCAAAAACAGTCTAATTATCTTAGCATTTTCATTTGTTTTCAATTTTACCTATTTTTCATATACAGTGGACCCTTATATAACAAGCATTTTTGTTTTACAGAAAATCCACTTAGGGGAAAATCGCTTAACAGAATCGCCTATGGGGCAAATCCGTACAACAGAAAAACAGTTGTGGTTAGGGATTAATCCGTTTTCAATGCATTTCTATAGGAAATTTGTACAAATGAAATTTTGCTTAACAGAATTTCATTTGGAACAAATTTAATTCCTTTATGCAAATTACCACTGTACGTCCATAATTTTAAATTGTGCAATAGAGAATAAAAGTACAAAAAAGTACAAAGAGGAGTAAGTTTTAAACCAAGCCCAAATGTGCATATTTCAACATAGAGATGCACATTCAGAAATAGTAACTCAAAGAGAATTACAGGGAATCATCATTCCTGGAAGGAGAACCTCAGTTACATGAGGGCAGTTGAAGTGAAGGAAGAAATGGCCACGATCAGAAGCCCAATGAGAAGCAAGAGCCGAAGAAGAAGGGAGGGCCAAGGCCATTGGTAGATAGAAAGTTCCTGGTTCCCTCCAAGCTTGTCTGCTGGATACCGACTGAAGGAGGAAAATATTGGATGGCTTTAAGCCAGAATGACTTCCTTGATGGCACTTCAACATGAACCAGACACACAGAGAGAGCTTTATTGCCACAGTACACATTGCAAGCCAGCAAGTGGGATTTTGTGCCTGAGGGCTGAACTATTCACATTATTAGAACAGGGGATTCTTCAGGTGCTGAAAAACGTACACTTCTCAGGATAAGAGCTTTTCTCCCTATGTGTTTAGGTGCACACTATATAATATTAAGTATCCATGCCCAGTACAAAGTGGGTACTCTCTCTATGCTTTCTCCAAATCAAAAATTAGAAAAAAAGTACCAAGTCCCTCTTTCAAATATGGAGGCTATCTAGTCCCTTATACACAACTGCAAACTGCTTGCTTTACTTATATCCTCTCTATTTATATATGCACAAACTTGGTGTTTATGGGTCATTTTCAGAAGGAAAAAAAATGCTGGTCTTACATTTTTCCTCCTTATATCTTTTGAGGACCAAAAGGCAGCTTACAAATATTTTTATAAGATGTTAAACAAAAATAAATGCTTGTCTGTCTCTGATATTCTGTAGCTACGGTACTTATTTCTAATTAAAACTTGGGGACTGAAACATCTTTCTTTTTAGGCTTAAATTTATTTGCTTAAAAAAGCAAATAAAATAAAATAAAAACTGTAAAGGTTTAGCCCGATCAAAGGAATTATTTAAATAGGATGATTACAATTCATTTCCCTAAATCATTGCAGAATTAAGGTCTAAATGCAGGGTTGTTGCTGTTTTAACCACTCTATAAGTGTTCTTGGTTCCTTTTTCCTTCTTTATAATGTGCTTATCTCCATCATCACCCCCTGCCAAGCAAAGCTCATTCACTACTTTCTGCTGGGAATGTTCTTCCTTACATCACAAAGGACCTTTTTTTTTGGGGGAGTCCCTAATAAAGAGAGATGCCAGATGGGACTGTATGGGGTTTTTATGTTAGCCCCTCTGGAATGAAAAGAGAGAGAGAGCTAGATTGGCAAATGTGGGATCCCAGTTTCTCTGTGGAATTCCAGATTGGCTCTTTGAAAAAGTTTGATGTCATTAAGCTGCCATGAGCAGACAAGCTTAGCCGGTGAACAGTAAATCTAATCAGTTTGGCACAAGGGGCTTTATGGGATCTGGACAAACAATAGGAATAGTTTGTGCTGGCTTCACTGACTTTAAGTGATTCACCAGTTTATCCAGGACAGCCAAAGCAGCAACAAGGCATTAATTACTAATGCACAGGTCCCACAAAAGATGTGGTGGTGGTGGTGGTGGTGTGTGTGTGTGTGTGTGTGTGTGTGAGAGAGAGAGAGAGAGAGAGAGAGAGATCTATTTAAGATAGTTCTGGAAAGCCATTGTTTCAGAAGAAACTGTTCATTTCATCTGCTCTCCTGAAATTCATTTCTTTTACCCTTTCTCAAGATCTCATAACTGGATACTTTTATAGAAGTATTTAGCAAAGCACCAGAAAGTCATGAATGGAACCTAGAAAGCTTTCTCCACGTTCTGGAGTAACGACTGCCAGCAAATATCCATAGGCAAGTCCCAACACACACCCAGCCCTGCTGCTCATCATTTCCCAAATGAGTTCTGCCTCCTGCTTCTGAATCTACCAGAACGTGTGTGTTTTTCCCCTGGCAAGTAACAACTTGTTTGCAGAGACTCCGGATTTGTTTTCTGAGAAGTGACATTTCTATTCAGAGTGATAAGAAACAGAAGTCCATGGCATTAGAGCATCTTTTCAGTGCCATATCAATAATTTATACCCCCCAAAAGTATTTGATTTATAAAGTATCGGGAGAAACCCAATATAACATGGAAATAACTCTGACTACCCCTGTCTTAAAAATTTATACCCACATGTATCCAGAGTAGGCAATAGTACTATGACCGGCTGGTTCATTTCTGCTTCCAAAAACTGATTTATGATTTCTAGATCAGTGGTTCTCCACCTGTGGGTCCCCAGATGTTCCTGGACTGCAACTCCCAGAAATCCTGGCCAGCTCAGGTAATGATGAAGACTTCTGGGAGTTGCAGTCTAGGAACATCTGGGGACCCACAGGTTGAGAACCACTGTTCTTGATGAAGCTCTTGATAAAAGCTGGTGCACATTTTTCACAATCACAACCTTGAGTAACAAGGAAAGAGAAGCCAACCCGTTCAGCAGGTAAGTTTTGCAGAAGACCCAGAAACATGCAGCTGCTGACTCTGGAGGATCTCCTGGGAATCTCGGTGGGGTTTCAAAGCCTTGGCACAGACCATTGGGGTGAGAGCACACGCCTTCCCTTTTTTTCTCACTTGCCAGACACAGATTTCTTTCCTGCTCAAAAACATTTCTTCATCATGACTACAACAGGCCAACACCCAAATATTTGGCTGTGCGGTGTCTCCACATGCCAGAGCTGCAAAAGATTCATACCCTCAGGTGGCTTCTGCACCAGGTATTTGTATTGCTGCTCCCGGGTATGCGTTATGTACTCAGCCGGTGGGTGGAAGATAACAAAAGGAGAGTTAAGCAACAATCCCGCAATGGATCAAGTGCTCATACTCCAGCCCTGACTTTTAAAACTGTGAGCAGATTAACGTGCACTGACTCATAGCCAGCTAGACTTGCAAACCACACGAGTCAGTGTGTTACGTTCTATGCAGCTTAAGGGCCAAACCGCATGTGCATTTTCAGATTCTGCAAGACTTACGTACTCAGGACTGTGGTACCTCGTGCCAGGGAATGAGCATTCATCCCAATGTGTAGTTTATGCTTTTCCTGCCACAGCTCACCTCTCTCTCTTTTTAAATTTTTTATTATAAAACTACAATAGCAAAAAAAAACACATAAAACAGCACAGTATCATAAAGAAAAGGAAATATTAATCAAAATGTACACAAATATACAAAAAATAACAAATATAACAGACATAAATCCCGTGCAACTCACCCCCCCCCCGGGACTTGAACAAAATTACAACTCTCATGATATTGACCAGCCCATTTCCCTCCAGAAATACACTGAGTTTTCTCCGGGTGTGTACCCTTTACCATTTTGAAATACATATACCAACAGATTATCCCATATTATTCCATTAAAGTCATTAGACTTACTCAGGCCTTTCCTCATTTTAATTTCACAAGTCAGTTTATCATTAATAGCTAGATTCCATAACTCTTTATACCATTCTTCCATTACTAATTGATTATTCGATTTCCAATATTTGGCAAAAATCAGCCTTGCAGTCGTAACCATTATAATTACCAATTCCCCCTCCTCTTTCTTCAGTTGTGTATCCACAAACATGTTTATCAGTTGGGGAACATTTGAATATTTTTCCCTAATATTTCTTGCATTTCATTAAAAACCAAATTCCATTCAATTTTCCTTTTCTCACATGCCCACCACATATGTAAATATGTCCTTTTTTCTTTTTTACATCTCCAACAAATTGGAGATATTTCTTTATTTATTATATTTAACTTCACAGGTTTATATACCATCTTCAATATACATTTTTTGCCACAGCTCACCTCTCTGGGAGAGACAGGACAGTGCTGTGGGCAGAAGTACAACTTGGAACCCAGGTAGACTGGGTTCCTGTCCCTGTTCAGCCATGGAACCTCATAGGTGGGTAGGATGGGGTTCACTGGGAAAATCACTCCATGAAGACTTAATTCTTGGGGCTCACTAAGCATCACTTCTGACCGGATAGCACATAACACAGGTAGGTCATCAGGATTTTTTTTCCAGAGGATGGGGAAATTTGAATATGCATCTTCCTTGATTATATTGAGAATCACCACATGGTGTGTCTGGAGATTTACATTACCTTGTATAAAGGAATTATTTCAGGATTCCAGAAGAAGGCATTTCCCTTGTCCTGCCCATGAATACTAGAGGCCCTAGATTCTTAATAATGTAGACGTCTCTGCAGAGAAAAGCTGCAAGGACCCAATAATGGGCACCGTATTTTCCCCATCTATAAGACACCCTCCATGTATAAGATGACACCCCCCCACACACACACACTTTTTCAATCTAAAAATACAGTTTTGCAGCCACACAATTATCTCCTTGGCTTATTTCTGTGTATAAGACAACCCTCAATTTTAGTCTAACAATTTTAGACAAAAATATAGTCTAGAAAAATACTGTATTCTCAAACCCCCACACGTTTTAAAACACTGTTAAAGAGCAGAACTAGACATTATGAATAAAAAGTAGGATTTTCAACCAGTTCACAGTCTTAACTCTAATGCGAAGAACCTGAAAGCACTTGCGGTGTTTATTCTTTCCCCTTTATCATTTATTGACTTCTGCAGACCCCTTCCTTTCCCAGTTGTAGGAATGGATATTTCCCTTCCTTGAACTGAAGGGCCACAATGGTAGGTGATGGAGGTGATAAGAAAGATCTCTCTTTTGCAGCCTATATTAATTTCAGCAAAGGCTGCAGTGGCTCCATTGTGAGGAACAGACCTCGTGAGGAGGCAGCACCTTCTCAAGGCTCTCCTACCAGTTTGGACCACAGATCAAGCTGGCATGACTTATGGATGTAGTGAAAATTAAATTAAAGGCTTATCTAGTAAAGACGATCTGAATGTGGCTGATTGATCAGATGACTTTGCTATGGCCTTTCTTGTAAATTCCTGAATGTGGGAATGTAGTGGAGTGTTCTGGGGAGCAGTTTTACAGTTAACCCCTGTACAGTTAGAACAATCCCTGCTCTGTTATCGCAGATTTGATGTCATGATCTGGTGCATTTTCTGCTCTCTTTAGGGTCCGGACAGCAGAGTGTTGGCATTTTTGTGGCATGATGCATTTGACCTTATCCGTGAAGGAGGGATTATGGGGTGGGAAGAAAGGGCTTGGACATTTATCATCCTAAAATCCTATCAGTGGTTTTTAAATCTTTCTTTCACCTCCATAGTAATATAAGTTAGCATAGCTTTTAAAGCTGTTGTGTTGCATTTGGAAGTCAATGATGGAAATGTCCTCCCAATTAAACAATAGAACTCTGTAGCAAGTGATAGGCAGTCTATCTTCTTCTTCTTCTTCTTCTTCTTCTTCTTCTTCTTCTTCTTCTTCTTCTTCTTCTTCTTCTTCTTCTTCTTCTTCTTCTTCTTCTTCTTCTTCTTCTTCTTCTTCCTTGACTGTGCTGTCGCTTGTGGGCTTTGTCTCTAAATGACAAATGCAAACTTAAAAAAAAACCAACAATAATTTGTAACGAACTTCTGGCAACAGCCCATTTCTACTTTGAGTATAATTAACAATTACTTGTACACCAGAGCTGAAAAGGCAGTGCTGAAAATCTATATGGCTCTCCCTCTGCAGAATCTACAGAACGATATCAGCCGAGGAGCACCATGGTCTAATGGTGTGTGGAACATGGAATGTCTCCTCAAAACACCAATTTTTCCCACCCAACATACGTCAAGTATTCAATAAGAGGAGAAAAGCAAACAAACAATTGGCTGGCTTGTAATTATGTTACAGGAGAGCATCATTGAAAGGGAGCAGGAGCAGACGGATGATGGGCAGCCTGTAAAAAATTCTGGATATTCAACAATGCATCTTCTTTAATGTTTTATCCATGCTGATTCCTGGCCCTATTAAGCAATACACAGCTGGAGCTCGGAAGAAAGAAACACGTCCGTTTCTCATCTGCCAAAACACCTCTGTGTTCCACCTCAGGAGAACACCAGGAACCAGCTGGAATTTATCCATTTTTAAAAAAGGAGAATTAGCCATTGCTTGTTTATCTGACAATGTGGGAATTTGTGCTTAACAACATTAGCAGAATGCAGCAGGCTTGGAAGGTGATTTAATGGTTGTGAAGTGGTAATCCCCTCAAGATCTTCACATAAGGTCAAACAAAAATGCTTTTGATTACTGTTCCAATAAACCAGTTCAAGATAAATCAGAATTAAACCTAGATTTCATTACAGCAGCCTCTTCTGTATGTGTCCATGGGCTGAGGACCAATATGGAGACACTTAGCAGGCCTCCCATTGCGGAAGAAAGAGCAAAGATTGCTATTCCAAGGTTTGTTGGTGTCCCTTCCTTCCTTGTCACAGCTTTCTTTTGCCCTCCCAAGGAGGAGGCATCTTGATTTTGTTTCTCTACTCTAGAGATGAATAGGGAACCAGAATCAGGACACCTCCCATTGAATTGACTAGAACTGGGACTTCCATCACTTCTCCTAACACAAATTGATTTCTCTAATAAACACAACATTTCTTATCATCTTAGCAAATAACATGGATGCCGTTCCTTTGCAAAGGGAGAAGTATGCTGAGGTGGTCAGAGGGCTGAATCCACAAGTTAGTGCTGCTTCTGTAGGCTGTGTGTTTCTTTTACAACACCAATCACCCTCTTTGGCTTTGTTTACCAACTCACCCGAATAAATATTCAGAGGAATTTGAATTTAGGAGTGGCATGAAGAGAAGTATTGCATATATTATAGTTTGTCTCAAATTCCCAGTTTTGTTTCTAGAGGAAAAAACATATTTCTCCTTCTTCCCCACCTATGGCTAGATGGAAGCATTGACAAAAACGTTTGTGGACAACACCACATGCATTTCATCAAGTTCATTTGAAATCATTGGCTATGATGAATAAAGGCTTATAACCAATAAAACTCAGTCTTCAAGACTTACTGTCATAAACCAACATGGGTGGCATCCTGAAGATGCAGTACACAGGACACCATAGTTGATGGTATCAAAAGCTGCTGAGAGGTTCAGCAGAACCAACATTAAGGTACTCCCCTGTAGGTCATTCCCATGAAGGTCTTCCACCAGGGCAGCCCAAACAGCCTTTTGTCTCATGAGCCGGCATGAAGCCCGGCTGAAGCCTCTGTTGCAACATCCCAAATAATGATCAGTGCTGTTTAAACAAGTCAGTTTATAAATGTTTTGTTTGGGAATACTACTATTCAGTAATCAAAATATAGGCATTAATATAGTTTTGGGAGGATTCTCCTTTTTTTGTTCTTTTTTTTTGTGGACTGGAAATTTATCTTTGTATCCACAGAAGTGCTTGAGGTCTCAAGGACTAAGGCAGAAGGACAGCTACTATTCTGCCTTTGCTGACTCCCCATTGATGAGTAGAAGTGTGAATCTTTGTCTTTTTAGATGACAATCCCAGTGTACCCCAAGTGATGTAACTCCCTGGGCCATTCCGGGAAAAATCCCCTAACATGCACCACCTATTTTGCTGCAACAGGTCAGCTTGATTTCTGGCCATAGACAAGAGATGCCAACATTCCAAACCTTTTGCTCTGGGGGATGCAGTATTTTCACAGAGAAAGAGATTATGGGAAACATCCCCATGCACATATTGCTAAAGTGAAATCCATGCCATCATGAAAGAGTAATGGATACAGGATTCTTTGGGGTAGTGTATAAGGCAGTGGAAGTGCCCCTGCTGCCCCTAGCAGTCAGACTCTTGACCTGTATCATCCAAGACCTGGGTCAGGTTTTTACAAAGTTCTAACTCGGAAACAGAAGGTCACTGGAAAATAATCATTTTTCATATACTGTACGTCTACACTAAGTATCTTTTTAGTCCTTAATAATATTGTCATTTCAAGACATTAATAGATGCCATTGGCAACCAATGTGACTCAAACATGTATACAGTACGTAGGCTTATGACTGCCAGTAATTCAAGCTCTTGATCACCATATGGAGTGTGGTCTCCACTCTGGGGTTTGATGTTGGCTTGCTCTTTGATATATTATATTATCTACCCTTCTGATATTGACTATTTTTATAACAGTCCTGTTTGTATTTAGTGGCTTTTATCAAAAGTTTTACAATGTTTTTAAAATGTTTTTAAAATGTTTTATTCTGGCAAATTCAATGTTTTATTCTGGCAAATCGTTTTATTGTGGCAAATTGATATTTTGGTATTTCTTGACTTGGTTAATAACCGTAAATAAAGATACATTCAAACATGTATACAGTACTGTACTTTCCTTCTGTTTTCTATTATTTGAACAGTTTTGGTTAATGTTGCCTTGTTTTCATAACCCTTTTGCAATATTGCAGCATATGCCATCTATAGGCCACCCATTTTCTTCTTTTTTTAAAAAAAATTAAAAAACACACAAATCCTAAAGCATTCACCAGAATAAAAGGAAAGCCACGAATGGTCATTAATGTACTTCCCCAGTAATCATACTTTTGGTAACACTTTTCTGTTTGGAGTTGAAGTGATTTCCTGTCTGATCTTTAAACACCAATAAAACTGAATCTCTTTTTGATAGCAACATTTGATTGATTTTATTATAATTATAAAATTAATGATAAAATACACATTTTAATTATAATTATTTCAAGTCCAGGCATAGTGCTCTTTAAGCACCAGTCCCTTTGACTGTTGAAATGCGAACAGAATGTACAAACCTGGGAGTAATTTGACAAACTGTGAATCCATGGGCTGAAGACACATTTTGCCAGTATACACAGATTCCTGGATATAATGACAGAACAGCTCGATACAAGACTGTTAATATTAATTTTAGCATCGGGATCAAATGGTACCACCGCACACTCACCCCATCCTGAGGCATGAGTGCTACCCCCACCCCAAGCAAAAGGAGGAAGAATGTGGTGCCCGTCAACAGGAAAATAAAGTTTATTTAATTGTTTTCTTTATTTATAATAATCCCACCCCACCCCCACCTCACTGACACCTTTCTCCTTAGAAAGGACTTCCAGAAAAGGACAGTGAATAAGGCCAAGAGATGTTGCTGCTTATCTTCCTAATACTCACCAGTAAATTCTCTTCTGGAGTCCAGCACCCTCTAAATGTTGAGGCCCTGGGACAAAGCCCTTGTTATCAACATGGCCCAAAGTAGTCACTGAACCAGCTGGAATGCAGTTAGAACAACTACCATTCAATCACAGTGCAACTCTATTTGATTGTTACTCAAGCCAGCCTGCAAATCATATTGCATTGCTCAAATACCTGCTCCCCTGATTCTGAAGATGATCCTGAGACTTTGGATACAAACATGCACAACTCTGGCATGTTAAAACTTGCTGTATTGTAATGATGATTGAATAAATCTGATTTCCTCTTAAAGAGCTTGCTTTTCATTTACTCTACATAGCACCTCCAGATAAATTAATTGCCCTGCCATGTCCCAGGGAAGCTGGGTTCTTGGAATGGAATTCTTAGTCTTGATGCTGCAGGCAGACCCTTTTCCAATTCATTTGGTGGCCATAGCATCCCCAAAGCACTCTCTGAATTGTTGTTTGGGGAAGGTACTTAACACGTTGAGTACGGTTATGATCAGACAGCTTGAAAGTGCCTGCCTGGTTGTGCTAGAAAGGGTTAGTTCAAGACCTTTATGTCTGCAGGGGAATCACTCCAGACTACAACTGGACCAAAAAGGTCCATCCTGAACATGGGTTGAGATCAGGCTGGAGCAAATCTTCCCATGCACTGTGTGATTGCCAGGAAAGAGATCTAACCAGAACACTCCACAAGCAGTCCAAACTGAGATCTATTTCCCAGTGCGATCAAAAGCTATCTCTTTAGCTTGGAGCCAAAACAATTTGTCTGTTGCCTAGTCTCACAATTGTTTTCCAACTTCATACAAGTTCCCACTTCCCCTTTCAGAAAGTGCTAGACACTTTCTCTTCAAAGACTTCGATATTCTTTTTTTACTAATGCCACAAAAATAGATAACTGGTTTCGACATTGTACAATACAATGGAAACTTACGCATTTATTTGCTGACTTGTAAATAGAGCAGAAAGTTTGTGCCTTGGTTTGTTTCTATCAAAAGATCTCCAAACTGGTGAGGGCTCCGTGGAGACACAAAATTTATCACAGATACGACTGAGCCCCCAACTTGAATAATTGGGTAGGATATATCTCAACTGACCACACAGGCTGGAGGTTTCTGGAAACAGTGGTTCTTTTGCCAAAACAGGTGAAGAAACACATATTTGTATATAGATACAACTCTTTTCAAAGCAGATAGCTTTATAGGCTATGTCTCAACTGGTATCCTGCCTGGGCGTCCTGGGAGTTTCCATCCAGGTAATTTATCTGAATGATTCTGGGAACTGCAGGTATCTTCCTCAGGTGATTCCCAAAATGCCAGAGCTGAAAACACAACAATAGCAAAGTTGCTACTGATATGGCATCTGGCCTGGATGCCTTCAAAAGGGGATTGGACAGATTCCTGGAGGAAAAGTCCATCACAGGTTACAAACCATGATGGAGATGTGTAATCGCCAGGCTAAAAACCGGGGTACTTCAAAGGCCAGATGCAAGGGAGTGGTATCAGGAGACAGATATCTATTCTCATGCACTCCCAGGGGCATCTGGTGGGGTCACTGTGAGATACAGGAAGCTGGTCTAGATGGGCCGTTGGCCTGTTCTTATGATATCACACCGTAAGTAACTGGGTGTGTAGATGGCAGGACTTTGACTGGCCAATTGCCTTCATTTAGGTAATCCCTGTAGACTTTACCCATTGCATACTGAGTTGCATGGCTGTGGAGAGGAGGTTCGCTACCTGCACCTTGAGTAGGTCATCCATCCTCACCTGGTACTCCACAGGGGACCTGGCGAGAAGTGCAACTTGGGGGCCCAAGGTGGGCACTAAGGAAGGAAGACAAGCATCAGTCACGGGGTCTACAAATGCGGAACAGCTGGGCAAGCAGGAGGTAAGGAGGAGAGCAAGCAACTCTGCAGGCATAGAGGAGGAGGAAGAGGAGAAGAAAGGGGGCAGTGAAATTTAAAGGGAAATGATAACTCTAAACTCAGTGATTTAGTCTTTTGGCTGAGGAGTCAAAGGTTGGGAGTTCAACTCCCCAATGGGCCTCCTTGAAAGGGGCTGGACTTGATGATTCATAGGGTCTCTTCCAGCTGTGCAGTTCAAAGGCTACGTATTACTATCTGGGGCAACGTATGCTAGTGAAGATACCTCTGAAGGAGAAGAAACCTGGGCTGTCCTTTCCACCACCAGAGAGGTGGAATGGCACCTAGACGAGAACTCCTGGAAAGAAGTCCTGATAGAGGCGGGAATAGCGAATGGATCCAGTTGCAGTGATGCCCCCATCTTTATTCCTCCAGCAACCCCCAAGATCACTTCCACCTGATGTCCACAGCAATCAACAAGACCAGTGGTTCCAACTTCAGCTCAGTGGCAATGCTAAGGATACAAAATGTTAGTTTTGGAGAGGAGCTAGGGAGCCCCAATGCTTACCTCTCATATACCAGCCATCCTTAAGGGGAGTGGGATGGACTGCAGGACTATTGATCCCAAGTGTCTTCCTGGAATGGAAAGCCAGGCTGCCTTCACAGATTTAACTTGGAGAAAGGCAGAAGGGACTTGGGCCAGGGGCCTAGTGCTGGAAACTCAGCCCTCCAAAAAATAACTTGGTTGAGTGAAGAGTCATGGAGCAGCTAGCCTTAGGTTCCCTGATCCAAAATAAAGCCTGGTCTTGCCCACAGTGATGATCTGGAACCTATAAAGTTGATTATGTATGACACTTTTGGCCACCAGCAGGGGATGGTGGCACTCGCTGTGACTCAACATGCAAATGAAAATGCCTAGGGCAGTGATGGCGAAACTTTTGGAGACCGAGTGCCCAAACTGTGATTCAAAGCCCACTAATTTTTCGCAACACGCCAATACAGCAATTTAACCTGAAAACAGGTATCTATGAAGGGGCAATGTTGGGTGCCCACAGAAAAGGCTCCGAGGGCCACCTTTGGCACCCATGCCATAGGTTCGCCAACACTGGCCTAGAGGGAGTTCATAACTTGGGGCAGATTGCCTCCAGGAGTTACCCTACGCAGGAGGATTTTGGCCTCTATAAGGAAAGCAAAACAAAAATATAAACAGAAAGACGTCTAGAATGGGTATTACGCATATTATAATCAAAGTTGAATTGCTATTTTTATCATTTAATCTGTTAAAGTCAGGTTCTTCCAAATAAATTGTGCTGAGTTTATTCCCTTTCATAAAAAGAGAAAAACACATTGTTTATCAATGAAGTCAATTATCCACCCGATAAACACATTTGTTCAGTTTGCACATCAAGACCAAAATCCATACACTTCTCTCTTTTGAGTAAGCTGCTCCTTTCCCATGTACAAACAACTTCTGAATGCATTACAACAGCAAACTCTAAAAAGACCAGAACTAGAGGGCCCCTGGAAGAGTATTCCAGGGCCATGTAAAAGAATATGTTTCATCAGCTGAGGGTGGAGAAAGAGCTTTGACCTTGGAGAAAACCCAACCTTGGTTTCTCATGCCTTGTCTTGAAGGAAATGCCCATGGCCTTTACCTCTCCACCTTCAGAGCTCTAGTGACAAGAGGAGGGAGACCATTGGGGAGTCTCTGCAGAGCATGGAAAGGTTTGGGATCTGAAGGACAGGCAGCCTCCTGGCCTTAACCACAGCCTTACTTTAGTGGTGCAGGAGGTTGGTGGCTTCAAGTTGGTTTAAAGCTTCTCTTGCTACTCATGGCAAGGAAGGGAAACAGAATTAAATGGAAGGGAAGAAAAAAACGGTGCTCCTCCTGACATCCTGCTGCCTTGTCCATAACATGCGGTACTTCCCCGTCAACCTGGGCTCTTTCAGAAGCACCAAACTTCTCAGAATTATCTGAGAACAATGATTTTTATTATTTACTCACCCGGCTGTCACCCTAGATAGACTTCCCTGGGACTAGTTCTCACTGGGCATGTATAGGTTGGCTTTGGAATTACTTGCAAGGCAAATTGCTAAAGCTAAATTCAGATGATCTACTAGTATATATTTGAAAGTAACGTTTCTCAAATGGTGAAAAAATATTTGTTGATCACTGCACCCTTTTTCCTCGTCGTCCATTGAGTCTGTCTTGTTAGGTTCTTGGTCACTGGAAGGTAAACACAGGCTTAATTTGCAAGTCTGATTGCCAAGGCACCCATCACTGAGTAAATCCTATCACCAGAAGGAGGACCTGTTAAATCACAGAGAATAAGCATTTCTCACATACATCTTGTTTGAGCTCAAGACCCCTGTCAGAAATTCTGTGTAAGAATCATGTAGGGAATCAATATCTTCTTAAAATTCAGACTGAAACCTTTTTAAATACTGTAATACCACCATTTTAAATACTGTAATACCACCACTAATAATCTGGTATAGTATATTTGCAATATCTCTTGACAAACAGGCAGATTTAGAAGCAAAATTCCTGTCCTAGCCGTCATTGCATCTGGGGCCCTTCATTTTCCCTCTCAGGCTTTCTAGAGCGATCCTCAGGAATGTGATCTGTGCTAAATGTGGAAACCAAGAAATCATTCTTGTCCACTGATGATAGACCACCCCCTTGGACATTATCACCAGGCAGCTTGTCTTCCAGCTGTCAAGAGAAACAGGTGCCAAGTTTGAAGAGGGGGAAAGACTTCAGGATTCATTATCGCAACGGAGAGGAAGAACCACTGTTTCATAAACACCACACAGACACCCCAGAACTCTTCACTGGCCATGCTCTAAGCCAGGGAAACCATTGCTCTTGTCAACAACTCATGGGCAGTTCACTGGAGCAGCCTTAGGAAAATGAAAATGCATGGGTCTCCTAACTGTTTATAAAATACTATCTTCCCTGTCGACACAGTGACTGGTAGATAAACTGTTTAAAAAGGAAAACCAAGGGAAGTAGTGGTGGCGCTTATTGTGGCTGGCATAAGATAAACGGGGGCGGGGGCATAAAGAGGAAACTCCTTTGCCTTATGTGAGTTTTCCATTTGTGTTTATAAAAGTCACCCAAAGAGAGAGAAGGGAAACAGTTGTTTCCTGCATGTAACATGTGGCTTGTCATTTGCCCAGCAATTTTTATCAAATGATTTGGTCACCTTTATTCTGCTTCCCCACAGCTGGAAAGAAAGTTGCTTGCACACCACTCCTGACTGTTTCTGGGGTAGAGGTTGCTGTTGCATTCAATTTGATTTCTACTTTTGGTAAATCCAAGGTCATTCGTTTTTGCTCTCTTTGCACAGGCAGGCAACCGTAGGGCTGTGTTGTGTTGTTTGTCTGTCCGTCTGTCTTTTAACTTCTAAAACTGCTTTGCTTTCAGCCCTTCATTACGCTGTGGTTCCGGCTGAAGGAAGCCGTGATTGGTATTTTTTTCTTCTCCTTGTACACAGCAAGAACAATGGGTTGAGGGGGGAGCGCAGTAAACCAGCCACTGGGAATTGTCCTGAAAGAGAAGAAAGTGGGCACTGGAGATCAACAACAGAGAAGTGCTCATAAGACCCTATAGGGGTCAACTGAGTTTCTTAAGAGACGTTTTCTTCCTGAAATGAGAGGCAACCTATTAGAACTGCAGGCAGCCACAAAAGTAAGACACCCTGGTATAAGGAGGTGAAAACCTCTCTGTATGTGGTCCCTTCAATTTTTAAATATCTAAGATGGGGGGATGTGTTTTGTGTGTAACTATGCCCTGTTTTTAAAGGCTTAAGAAACCATCTAATCCAGACAATGGGTTGTCAGCAGTGTTGCAGCTTTATTGCTTGCTCACTCGCTCTCTCTGTCTCCTAGTTGTTGTCCCAACACAAAGCTCCCAGATACCCATTATCATGTGCACACTGAAGATCAAACTAGATGGAATGGTCAGCTCTGTATTTAGAAGCAGTGCTCCTTAAAGTGACAATAGGCATCTGACTGTCACGGTGCACCCTTTTCTTACATTTGGTTTTTGTAAATTAAATTGCTTTCTTCTGTGATGAGACATCAGGAGCTAAACAAGAACTTCACCTGGAAGCCCGATTGTTCAGATGTCCAAAGAAACAGCACAGCTGAAGAGAGATGGAGTGGTGCTGGTCCCTTCCAATCACAATTTCAGCACATCATGTAGTGTGTCCCTCTCCTACTTTAAGCAGCCCGACCATGAGTACTGCAGGGCCCACATGGAATAAAAGTCTGGAGGTTGGTACCTTTGATGGCACCATGAAACAGAATTCTGGCAGCAGTAGCTTCTATAGAGAGATATGAAAAGCTCCCCCCCATCCCCTAAGTTTCAATTCATGCCAGGCGATGAAGACTCTTTGGATTTGACTGTCACATTGAGCCAGGTCTTCCAACGGGTAGTTCCACTACCAGGCATTAATGCTGAATGGCACCTGGCATGGTGGAAGCTATAGTATAGGGAAGGAGCTCTGTTGGATTGGAAAGGGAATGGAAGAGATTCCTACACTACAGAAAAACTGTAGAAAAGAAACATAATTTTTAGGCCCAAATTCTATTGCTAGGGTGAAAAAGAGGAAACCGAATAGGATTGGTGACTCACCGTGCAATAACGATTTGATTTAGGTCTTAATAACCTGCCTATCAGTGGTTTTTAAATCTTTCTTTAACCTCCATAGTAATATAAGTTAGCATAACTTTTAAAGCTATTGTGTTGCATTTGGAAGTCAATGATGGAAATGTCCTCTTCTTCTTCTTCTTCTTCTTCTTCTTCTTCTTCTTCTTCTTCTTCTTCTTCTTCTTCTTCTTCTTCTTCTTCTTCTTCTTTGAGAGAGAGAAAGAGTGATAGATTGAAACGTTTCACTGCTCATCCAAATAGCTTCATCAAACTGACAAAGCTGTTTAGATGAGCAGCGAAATGTTTCAATCTCTCAAGAAAAAGAAGTCCAGTTGCCATGACTCGACTTCCTGGTATTGTACCCATGAGTTCAAACAGGAATAATATGGTTACAGGGCAAAAGAAACCCAGCCATACCCCTGAAGCCAATTCAATGCACCGTATCTATAGCTATGGTGCAATTTACTACCTGTGGCATTTCAGAACCTTGTATAACACTCTGGAGATTTTCAGACCCAAGACCAACTGATAACATTTTATTTACTTATCAAGAATAACTGCAATATAAAGAGAAGGGTGTTAGGACTCATACCAAGAAAGCCCACATTCACTGGAAGGCACAGCGAAGTTTGAACACTAGGGCACTAGGGCGGGGGGCAGACTGCACAGAGCTCATGCAATAGATTTCACATATTTTTAATTTCAAAAAGGAGACAGCTAATAATTAATTATTAATGGCCGCAACAGCCCCCCATCCCCCGCTTCATGTTCTTTTTCATGAGCTTATCTTTTCAGTCTGGAGTCTACAACCTGTATCAAAGGGAAAACACTTTCAAGACTTCAAAGCTGCAACATTGACCTTAGCCATTCTGTTGAGATCATGTCAGCTACTGCTGTATACAATATAAAGTGACCTTGGGTGGCAAAACCTGCAATGGCTGCTGGTCGTGCTTAAAGTTGAAGCACTTTAGCAGTAATGTTCCCAACCCAACCAAAGCTTCAGTCTTTTGGATAAGAACAATGAATTTCTTGCACCATGATTTCTTCGGGCCAGCTACCTGCCTTCTCTAGCATGGGAATGAATAACTAATCACTGATGGGCTTTCATGAAACACAGTCAAGGTGCGGGGACAATTTTGGTCCACCTTGGGATGTGTTGATACCTTACAACTTGTCGCATGTTGACTCAAAGAATTGCAGGGTCACCATTGCGGTGTCACTCCTGGTCATCTTGGAGTTCGCCCTTGAAAAGACCACAATTTGAGATAAAAGCTAGATTTGCCTGTGTTTATATGTTAATGCACATAGTGATGTCATCTGGAGGGGAACCAGCCTGGGTGAATTTCAGGTTTGTGGGTGCCCCCTTGCTTTAACTCCTCCAACATGCTTGGATGGAGAGGAGATGCAAATAATACATTTTCATTTCTTAACTAACTATAGTTTGTCTTGGATAAACTAGGATTGCCTATAACCATGATGTATGTGAGCAAGCTAGGATCAGAACCTGCAGCGGAATCCCCTGTATTTCAATAAACTAGAGTAAGTATCCAGATGAGCACTATTGTCCATCACTTGTTTCCTGAAAAGTACAATGAAGCAAATTTATCAATGTAGCCATAGTTCCTGATATGAGTGATGAACACTCTCTGAATTAATTTTGGGCTACTAGGTAAACAGCTACTAAATTGTATGACACCCTTCAAACCATGGCACTTTAAAATGACATCCCATGGACTGAGCTGAATAGCTCATCATTCTTATGCAATAGAAAAACTGGCTGTATTCCTTTCTAATTCCACGTAAGCCATACAACATGTTCCTGCTAAATAGATTGGATGCCACATTGCTTTCCTTTCATATTTATGCATTCGGGGTCACTCTTTGAGAAACGAAGCATTATTACCTCTCTGATCTTAATGTTGGATTTGTCTGGGATTTAGACCTAGTTTAAGATAAGGTTTAGTTTAATTGCATGCTTCTACCATATAGTCCTGGACACAGAGAACTGAAAGTTCTGATTAAATGCTTATCTAGGATGTTCTCCCTAGTCAAGGTGTGGCTACACAAAGGGGAACTTGTGTTTGCATGCAGTTGATAACTTAAATTGCTGAGCAACCTTCCCCTTCCTGTCACCTAACTGGATTAAAAAAGGGTCCTGCGATATTGATCACAAGGCTCTCTGGGATATGGATCATGACAAAGAGATTTAAAAATGGCAGGTCCGTGTCTGCTGAAGCTTCCATATTGTTAAAGGAAATGAAAGGAAATGCAGCAGAAAGCAAGAGGGTTGATCCAAGTTGTCCTCCTGTCCATTCTTAGAGGGCACTGGTACCCCTTGGAAGCTCTTAGCTGGAGAAAGGAGGCTGGGGTAATTCATACGTAGACCCAGCATGGTATAATGGTCAGAGTGTTGAGTTGGGACTGTAGGAAACATAAATTCCAATATCCACTTGCTAGATGATCTTGGATCATCCTGATCTACCTCACAGGGTTGATGTGAGGAGGGAAAGAACCCTGTCCTGAGCTCACTGGAGGAAAACGGGATATAATGAATAAACAATGGCTGCTTTCACACGACCACTAAAATCTGCTGCAAAGTGCTCACAGATGTCAACTTTTTTAAAAAGTTTGAGCGGCGGATTTTAAAAAAATTAAGTGGAACCACGCTCACTTAAGCGCAACCCAGTGCATATTACAAGTACCTGGTCTTGAGGTGGTAAAACCCTTGTCATTGTTTCGATGTGGGTTTTAAACCATTTCTTGAGTCTGTGGGAACACGGAAAATCTGCACCAAAACCTTTTTGCCCCTTGTATGGTGTATTTGCTGCGGTTCTCAGTTGTGGGATCAAAACGGTTGCAAATTTTCAAAACGCGACCATAGGAACACCTGAACCGCGACATCAACCACATGACCACTTGGGGTGGGTGGGTGATTAGGATCAAAGTTTGCGGTGGATTTTAGTGGCTGTGTGAAAGCAGCCAATGATAAAACCAATGATAAAGAGGGATTCCTTAAAAAGGAGACCGTGGTGAAACCCACTCTTAAAAAACCTGGCATGGCATCGGACGATTTATCCAGCTATCATCCGATTGCCATTGTTCCCTTCCTGGGCAAGGTTGTCGAGAGGGTGGCTGCTGTCAGGCTTCAGTCATATCTGGAGGTAAATCATACCCTGGACCCCTTCCAGTCTGGATTCAGACCTCTTCGCGGAACCGAGACTGCCCTGGTCGCTCTGGAGGATGACCTCCTCAGGGAGGCCGACAAGGGGAGTTCCTCCCTGTTGATTTTCCTTGACCTCTCAGCTGCCTTTGATACCGTCGACCACGGTAACCTACTGGTCCGGAGGCGGGAATTGGTGGTCAGGCCTTGGTCTGGCTCCGTTCCTTCCTTGGCGGCCGGACTCAGAGGGTACAGCTGGGGGATGTCTTGTCGGCTCCTTGGACTCTCCCTTGTGGGGTGCCCCAGGGGTCGGCAATCTCACCCATGCTGTTCAATGTTTACATGAGGCCGCTGGGGGAGGTCATCAGGAGATTTGGAGTTCGCTGTCATCAGTACGCTGATGACACACAGCTCTATCTCTCCTTTTCGTCGTCTGCAGTGGAGGCAGTTTGCTCTCTCAATCTGTGTCTGGAGGCCGTTCTGGAATGGACCAGAGATAACCCGCTCAAGCTGAATCCAGAGAAGATGGAGGTTCTGTTCTTCGGGGCGCTCTCATCTGGGTACAATGGCCCCCTCCCTATGCTGGGGGTGTTTCCCTCCAGCCTACAGACAGGGCCAGGAATCTGGGTGTGGTCCTGGATTCAGCCCTCTCCCTGGAAGCCCAGGTGATGGCTGTCTCCAGGGCCACTTTTTTCCATCTCCGCAGGATCGCCCAGATCCGCCAGTATCTTGATGAGTCCTCCCTGAGGACAGTCATGCAGGCCCTGGTGATCTCGAGGATTGACTATTGCAATGCCCTCTATGTGGGGTTGCCCTTGACCCTGGTCCAGAGGTTACAGCAGGTGCAAAATGCGGCGGCTAGGCTGGTGGTGGGTGCCCGTAGATACGAGCACATCACCCCAGTCCTGGCTCGCCTGCATTGGCTCCCCGTTGTCCTCCAGATCAGGTTCAAGGTCCTGGTTTTGATTTTCAAAGCCCTCCACGGCCTGGGACCAGAGTACCTGGCGGAGCATATCTCCCAAAGGACAACTGGGTCCAGACCCACGAGACTGGCGCAGGCGCGCTCACTGAGGGTGGCCACACCCAGAGAGGCACGGAAATCGCGCACGCGAGACTGCGCCTTCTCCGTGGTGGGCCCCTCGCTCTGGAATCATCTTCCCAGTGAGCTGCGCCTGTTGGAGTCCCTGCCCACCTTTAAGAAGGCCTTGAAGACCCACCTCTTTAGAGAGGCCTTTGGCGACCTTTTCAGTTAGTCTGGTTTTTATTTTTATTTTATTTATTTATTTATTATTATTTTTTTACGCCCGGGCCCTGCCTCCATCTTGCCTCATTTTTGTTCTGTGCCTTATTACTTGTTTTTATTGTTGTAAGCCGCCCAGAGTTCCCTTTGGGAAGATGGGCGGGATACAAGTCTAATAAATAAATAAATAAATTCTTTGTAGCTCCTCAGTACTTCACCTCTTCCCGTGTAGCTCTTGGTGCACAATTTTCTTCTAAGATCCTGTAATGTATTGAAAGCAAAGCAGATAATATACAAACCGCAATTAAAGTCCATAGTTCCATGCGGGGTTTTACACTTCACACCGGTTGCCTTTATTGAAGACGGCAGCCTTTCAGAATGGTACAACTACAGTCCGACGGTGCTAAAAGGCATCAAAATAATTTCACTGTAAGAAAATAAAACATCCTACAGTTCTTTGATTGCTTTCTTTCAACGAACAAGGAGGCTGAAATTCTGGCTGACAACAGCTTCGTATGAGATATGAGAAGCAAATATGTACTTGGAAGGTATGCGAAGTACATTTGGTAGATGCACCAGCTAGTCAAAATGAACCCAGAATATTGCATAACCTATGCTGAAAATAAAGTAAGTTATGTGGAGATGCATACACTTCAGAGGACAGAAATTATATCCTTGACAAGTCTTGACGTGTGCATTGCCCTGCATTCTTCAAAGTACTTCTGGTTTATTTATAATCAAGTGCTAAATGGCAGAATGCTCAGGAAAAATAAAGATATTCTGGGAACAGGAAGATGATCTTTCAGCTCCCAAAATAGAGGAAAGGGGCCATATTGATGAAAAACATGAGATTAGGGGCATCCATTGGTGAATCCAGTGAGATTTCACGCATAGAGAGGTTGCCTTGCAAAATAAGCCAAGCAGGCAATATCTGACATTCCAGAGATAAGGCAGACTTTATTT
Organism: Phrynocephalus forsythii; assembly: GCA_029282475.1. Classification (NCBI taxonomy): domain Eukaryota; kingdom Metazoa; phylum Chordata; class Lepidosauria; order Squamata; family Agamidae; genus Phrynocephalus; species Phrynocephalus forsythii. The sequence goes on from JAPFRF010000001.1 coordinate 41,676,335, forward strand.
GTCTGCATGCCTGGGAAATGATGAGAGGTGGTGATGAACTCATTGTATTCTTCCTCCCGGAGACATTCTGCTGTTAGGAGAAAAATATCCATTCGAGCAGAAGAGGTAGGAAGGATTTACGATCCAGTGGAGTGCTTGTATGGTCAAACCTGATCCAGAGTTTCCTCTGACCATATTTTCTTGTGGATTATTCTTATGGTGCCCCCTTGACCTCTTGAAAGGCTGAAGGAATTATAGTTTGCTGCTGTAAGGCTTGGGATAATTATCCAGTATCAGATCCAGATTCCAGAAAGTGACAAGGGTTAGGGTTGAGCAACTAGCAAAGCAAGGTGTGCTGCCTTTAGACTGCCCCATAGTGCTTAAAGCACTCTCTAAGTAGTTTACAATTTAATTATGCAGGGTACACATTGCCTTCGCCCTAGCCAGCTGGGTACTCATCTTACTGACCTTGGAAGGATGGAAGGCTGAGTAAACCTTGAGCCTGCTTCCTGCAACTGAACCCCAGGTTGTGAGCACAGTTATGACTGGAGTTTAACCACCATACAGAGGAGTGCAAAGGTTGGTTGGAGGAGAAAGAGAGAAAGTTGGATGTGGGTGGCAGTCTGATGTGCTTTCCTAACTCATTCACCCCCAGAAGAAAGAGGAAGGATCAATGTGGAAGTTCTCATTGCGCAATTCATCATAATCATCATCACCACCACCACCACCACCATCATCACCATCACCATCATAATCATCATCAACAACAACAACAACCCCTCCTTGATAATAGATTGGAGGTGCCAAGGCTCACCTGTCCTGGGACCTGCCAAATCATTCTGAAGTGGCAGTAGAGAAAATGTTGCATTCTGATTGGAGCAGATAATTGGGACAGCTTTTTCAAGAGGACAAGAGAAATGAATTCCAGAATTCTGCCCCATTCATATAAAGTTATGTTACTTGCTGTTCTTCTGCTTCTTCAAGTGCCATGTCCTCTTAGAACTCTACTTAGAACTGTTTTTTGTCTAAGGCTATTCTAAACAGAGCAGCTGTGCTCACTGAGGACCATTGGCTTAAGTTCTTAAGCCAGAAAGTTCTTCTACACCCCAACCACGCTTCCCATATATTTTTCCTTGAAGGATAATTTGCAGCAGATGGTACCGGTATTTCTCATTGTGCATTATGTGTTTTCCTTTCTTGATTCGTATCAGAGTGTAAAAAAACATGGAGCTATAGAAAATGATGGGAGTTCTTGCATGGCAAGGGATTGGATTGGATGGCCCTTGAGGTCTCTTCTAACTCTATGAATCTACGATTCTAAAATATGGGTAAAAATTAAAATCAATTTAAAATGTTAAACATTATTGTCATTTGTGGTCCTAAAAGGACCGTTGGATCATTTTCTGCAGCAGCAAATTTGCAGTGCAACCCTTCGGCAAGAGAAGGACTGGCCAGCTGTTTGCCATTGCCCAGAGGATGCCCGAGTGTGCTTGCAATACTTTCCCACTCTGCAAGGAGTCTCCTTCTGTGCCCCCTGATAAGCTACCAAGGTATGTCTTTGTTTCATACCTAGTTACATGTCTGACTGTGTAACTGAGATATACTCCAGCATCTTATCAATTAGCTGCACAAACCTTATGCAAAACTTGATACGATTCCAGCCATTGATTTCAGCTTTGAAAAGAGTATGGCCAGGCTCAGTTATTTCATCAAAATCAGAGGGTTTTTTCCCCACAGGAACTAGCACTTCATATAGAGGTCAGAACCAGAAGTTCTTTGAGGCATGGAAGCCTGAGGCAGAGAAGCAGGCAGGGAGTCAATGGGAAGCTTCAGGTCTTTTATATATGGAAACACTAATCTGCTTTGCCCACCCTCTTTGTCCTCATCCTTGTCTCGCTGAGGTCCCCCCAGGTCTCCCTGTGAGATTGTGTCTCATCAGATGACTCCATCTGGGACAATGGGCAAGAGAAATGTAAAACAGAAAAGGAATGACCAAGGTCCATCTGGCTGGAACAGGACACTTTATGGGCAATAATGAACTAACAAAGGGCAACAGTCTGAAGTTGATCACTCTGTTCAAGTTGGTCTCCCTATCAATAGAGCACTGTTGGCAGGTGCTAGATTCCCTACCCACCAACCTCCCAAACCAAAAGAATATTGTCCTCTTGGCAGCACTCAACATTTAACCCTGATTACAGACAGTTGCAGTCCTATAAATTTTTTTGGTAGACATTGACTCATCAGTCTGGAATGTGTCATGGCAACTGGACTTTTTTCTGGAGGGATTGAAACGTTTTGCTGCTCATTCAAGCAGCTTCATCAGTCTGAGGAAGGTTAGTGGTGAGTCCTCCATTTTATAGTTCTCTTTAATTTCACATCACCCTGCTCTGAAGAGGTTGGACAATGGCATGAATAGGCATGTAGCCTGAACAGGTTCATAGGTGGACCATGATCTGAATAGGCTTTTTAGGTGGATAATGGCCTAGGGTGTGTGAAATTCCCACAAATGCAGCCTTTCTCAACACCCATTAAGTATGGGTCATTAGCTATGGCCTTGCTGGTAGAGGTGTGAAGTGCTACTATTTGTCTGGACAGCTTGATAAGTATCAGACATTGTGTCTGAGTCCCCCGCCTCTGTTGAGAGGGGGGTTTTCTTCAATACTCACATGAATGGCTTCCCTGACCCCTCTCAAACCACCCATATTCTCTGTCTAATATGTATACGTCCTCATATTTGAATGAGTGCCCTATCAGATCATGATCCATCTATGAACCTATTCAGGCCATTGTCCCCCTAACGTGTCTATTAAGATCAGGGTGATGTGAAATCAAGGTGAACTGTAAAATGGAGGACTTGCCACTAACCTTCCTCAGACTGATGAAGCTGCTTGGATAAGTAGCAAAATGTTTCCATCTCTCTCAAAAAAGAAGCCCAGTTGCCATGATTCAACTTTCAGCTAAACTTATCTGGATGACTGAGAATCTTCACAGACATATTGACTCATTAGTGCTCCAGAAAGCCTTTCCAATTCTGGACTAATGCTGATTTTATTTTAAAAGTGATCTAGGCAATGCCTCAGGCTTGAACGAGTCATCTCAGTAAGGCAGGGTAAGGTATTTCTGTAGGAACCTATGTCCTCTCTCTCTCTCTCTCTCTCTCTCTCTCTCTCTCTCTCTCTCTCTCTCTCTCTCACACACACACACACAGAGAGAGAGAGAGAGAGAGACAGACACACAGACAGACAGACAGACAGACAGACACACAGAGGCTCAGTGACATTCACATCCATGACCAGGTCCTGCGTATCACACAGTATTAGATCCAGAGTTGCCTGTTCTCGGGTGGGGTCCAGGACAAGTTGCTCTAAGGCACTGTCATTCAGCATGTCGAGAAACCTAGTTTCTTACCCCGAGCTCACATTGGCCCAGTCTTAATTATTGGTCTTAGTAAAGTCTTCTGCAAACGTCCAAAGGTATCTGAAACAGTTATTTTTAACTCCTTTGTATAAAATTGAACATCTGGGTGCTACAAATTGCAGGCCGGTGGTACAAAGTGCTCTCTCTCTCTCTCTCTCTCTCTCTCTCTCTCTCTCTCTCTCTCTCTCTCTCTCTCTAGAGTCTGAGGAGGAACAGGGCAAGCCAGGACTTAAACTGCTTGATGTGTCTGTTCTACCATTTAGTGTGGCCACAGATACATACTGTAACTGTGAAAGTAACTTAGTGTCATCATTAAAGTTACTTTACATCACACAACAAATGAAGTCATCCCTCCTGAAGTTACAATTCAAATGCCATGTAGTTATAATTTCATTATATACCATATGCAAAAAAAGATTTTGCTACAAGTAACTTCTGTTTGTGGTTATTTGCTTCAAAGCTAGACAACAACAACAGACACCCAGATACCCACTTTTATGTTGCAGCCTGTTGAAGCAGAAGAAAGTGAGAAAAGAAAATTATTATTTTCAAAAGAATAATAATGAAAGTTGTGGAAAAAGAAAAGGCAGGTGGAAACAACCACAGTGCAGTGGCAAATATGAAGTGCAGCAATAGTAAAAGCCGCTCAAGAAGATAAGAGAAAATCGTTATCACTTCCTGTCTCTCACAAGGCACGTGCGGTGCTTCTCATTTGACCGGAGCCCTGATTTCTGTTTTGTTCAGTCACTCTTTCATTTGATCCAGAGCGGAATCTAATCAGGAAGACCCAAAGCTCATTGGAATGCACAGCTTATGCAGGAGGTCTGCTCACTTCTGAATTGAGTCAAGAAGATGTTCCCATGCAGGGCTGGGAAGAGCAAAATAATTTCAGAATCCTGATGAGCTTGAGAAGAGTTGCACCACATGGACGGACGACACGACAGCACCATGGGCCTCTAGCATTGCTCTGTCACCTACTGACACTTTTGTTTGAGAGAGTCCCCCCCACGCCCCCACCCCATAGACCTGGGATAGGGAAAGAAGCAGGGAAGGCGACATGGAGAGGTTAATAAAAGAGGATGGCCAAGGCCTCCTAATCATTGGGAAAGCAAGGTGTGAATTAACAAGGAAAACCTATTGGCTCAGTTGTGTGGAAAATGTTGGTTTAAATGGGAAAACAAATTTCCACAGCTTCACAAGGATCTAGACAGAGACCCAGAGAGCAGATGATGAGTATATTAAATAGCAATTCTCCCTCAAATTGAGCACCCTTAGATTGAATTAAATTTACCTCACTGTACTTCAGCTGTCTTACAGTCTCAAATATAAATAGTAATTGATTCTTGTGTTTTGAAAGAATGAGGATGTACCTTTTTTACTTGCAACATCTTCAAGTCAGAATACAAACAAAAACATATTCCCTGGCCATATAGCATGGTATTTTAACTTGTTGGCTTCAATGGTTTCTTCATTAACTAGTTAGATAAACACTCCGAACACTGACTTGGCTTACGAGTCTCAGAAGAACCCTCACATTACTAAACGCTCAAACATTGCTCAAGTGTCAGTGAACCCTGACTGAAGTAAAAAGGCAGGAGAAAGGATCTAAGGTAGAGAGGCAAACAACTTGTTATTCTTAGTGATTGACATTCACCCCAAGCCTATCCTGTCAAAGCCTTTTAAAGGTGTAAATATGCTGGTTATTTCAACGAAAACAGTGTGGCGGGCTCAGGGTAGGGGTTACACTCTACAGGAGGGTGACTGGAAATGGGCCTAAGCTGTTAGCATGCATAGTTGTTTCCTGTGGGGATACTTTCTGCAATACATGAAAGAAAGTGTGCATAAGTTTGAAGATTGCAAGAGTGAATTTTCTATCACCCAGGACCCTCCGCAGGCTTCACAAGGCTCCAGTTTTTTTGAAAGATAACCTTCATTTCTAAGAGATCTACTTGCATGCCTGGGGACCCTTCAGAGGGCTGCCTGCCATTTCATTGGAGATACACTGCTCCTGGGGACCTCTACAGGAAAACATTGCCCATCCACTCACCTTCCCTCCCCTGGTTTTTGGCCAAGGAGGCATAGGATCCACGTCACAGGGTTCACAGGAGGCTGTCAAGTTCACACAAGCAACTCACTGGCAGGACTTTGCCTGGCATGCCCCTGACTTGCCCCTAAAGCAGGCATGTCCAAACTTCGGCCCTCATGATGCTTTGGACCTCAGCTCCCAGAATTCGAAGCTAAGATTGCCAATGGCAAAGGACTGCAGGAGTTGCAGTCCAAAACATCTGGAGGGCTGAAGTTTGGACATGCCTGCCCTAAAGGAAGCTACCGTCATGAAGACGAACCTCTAGCTAACCTCAGCCAGGGCACCAGTGTTCTTTTAAGGGGCCTCTCTGGCTGAAATGTTTCATTAAACCAAGAGTGGGAAACCTTTGGGCCTCCAGGTGTTTTGGACCACAGCTCCCACAGTCCTTTATCACTGGAAATATAGGCTTGGGATTTGGGGAGTTGCAATCTGAAACAATTAGAGGGCTGATGATTTGCCACCCCTGCATTAAACCTTTGTTCTTTCTTGACACCCACCATTGTATCTAGAATTCTGAATTCAGACAAGGAAGGCCTCTGTTCCAAAGCCTGTTCAGCCAGGAAATTCTGGGGGCAGGACTGGGCTATTATTTGTCACTCTCCATAACTTGCTTCTCAGTACTGCTATTGTAAAGAATGGTGGAAATTCACGTGATTTCTCATTTGTACTAGGAAAGCAAAGGTTCAAACAAGGCAGAAGGGAGAGAGAGGAAAGGAGCTCATGATTGTGACCCTTAGTTCAATTTATGACATCTGTGTATCCCTTCTTTCTTCTTAGAAATGAAAGTGACATAAGTGGGTTTTATCATGACTTTTCTCCTCACAGACTGGACCTTACTTAGCTGCATCAATGTCCCTTGGGTCTTACAGTGCAGGGCTGGGCAGCTTTTGAACCTCCAGATGTGGCTGGCAGGAAACGCCCATCATACCTCTTCAACTCTGAGCATGTCGAGTAGAGCTGATAAAAGAGCTGCAGTCAAGCAGAATCTGATGGGGCTACATGTTGCCCACTCCTGCAAATTAGTTCCTTTCCTATGGCACAAAATACTTCCTTCAAGGGCACGGGCGTAAATAAAATGCAAGCCTGCAGAGGCAAAAAAGCCAGATTGGGGTTTGGTTATCAACACACACACACACACACACACACACACACACACACAGAGAGAGAGAGAGAGAGAGAGAGAGAGAAGTGTTGTGCCCTAGGACTCCTAACTGTTAGAGCAGGCATGCCCAAACTTTGGCCCACCTGATGTTTTGGACCACAGCTCCCAGAGTTCTAAGCTTAGATTGCCAATGGCAAAGGACTGTGGGAGTTGCGGTCCAAAACATCTGGAGGGCTGAAGTTTGGACATGCCTGCGTTAGAGCAGTAAGGCAATGGAACCAATTACCTCAGGAGATGGGGAGTGCTCCAACATTGGAGGCATTCAAAGTGTGGACATCCACTCAACAGACAGCTGGGGGTTGCACCTGATGGACTTGTAGGCCCCTTCCATCTTTGTGGTTATTTGATTCTATGACTCACTGCTTTCAAATGTGGATTCATCATTGCTGGAGATTCTTAGCTTGGAACCCCAGATGTTCTGCTACAATTCTGTGAAGACCTATTGTGGCTAAATGTACCTTCTTGGACTTGTAGTCCAGAAGTATCTGAGGTCCATGCTTGGGAATGGGAACAATAACAAATGAATTGAAATAAATGTCTTGTACTCAAACCTCACTGTGACTTCTCACACTGGGTTTGCCAGCAAGCACTAACAGAAAAAAATAGAGCAAATTATGTTACCTTCTTTTCCTTAGAAAGCAGAATGGCTCTTGGATCAGTGAGAAATGATAGAATAACACCTTATGGACTATTTGGTGCAATCAGGATTCAGTGGAGAGTGAAATTCTTAGGAAGTGGCCATGATTGGCAAGTCTCAGTTTATTTATTTTATGGTCTTAAAGATTATGGCTAGAACTGCTTTGTGTGTGCCTTGGATCTTTGGGAAATAGTGATGTCATAACTCTTGCCACATTTTTGCCTAGTTTTTCTGCAAGGATTTTTCTTCTGGCCCTTTGCTAGTTCATGGAATTCAAAGGCATATACTTTTGCAGCTGCTGTTTGGGGCTGTATCTGCATTATTATTCTTGTTTGGTGCTGTTACTTGGTTTGAAATTTCAAATCTTTGCAAAGCTAATTGTCATTTTTGCAGCTGCTGTTTGGGGCTGTATCTGTATTATTATCCTTGTTTGGAAAGACAGACCTATAGAACTGCAATAGTGGAACGCTAGCACATTTGTAATCAGGGCACAGAATAAAACACAGTTAACATTCTACTCCAGTTCCATTCCTTCATAAATTAAGACCTGAGATAACACGAAGGGGAGTAAACTGTTGGGGGTAGAAAACAGGTGTGGGACTCTGCAGGAGGTCTTCTTCTGAACAGCTCTAAGGTTTACCTTCTGCGTAGCAAAGAGGTGGCCATGGTGGATGACTACTAAGTGCTCCATTGATGGACCAGTGGTGGTGGCACAACTGGGATCATTGAGTTGGCAGCTTTCTTTCTTTCTTTCTTTCTTTCTTTCTTTCTTTCTTTCTTTCTTTCTTTCTTTCTTTCTTTCTTTCTTTCTTTCTTTCTTTCTTTCTTTCTTTCTTCACTCCTTCAACCATTTCCCAGCTTGTAGGGAATCCTGTCTGCTGTGCTATATAAAAGAGCTTGTTGTTTCCAGTGGTTCATTCCCCCTTTCCTATTTTCAGCACAGCTATAAATATTCCCTTTAGATTGTACAACATGGACTTGACCTACATAAGTGAGTCACTTTCACTTAGGGTGCTTTTGTCAAAAGAACTTTATAAAAGAACAAAACTGCTCCCTTCTTTTCTTTTATCCCCCCAAAATCATACAAAAAGGAAAAACACAGATTTTTTCAAGTTGACGTTTGAAGGGGTATGTTGGTCTTTTACAATGACCTCCATTGTTTAGAGTAATTCTGAAGAGAGTTTTCTCAGGACCCTAAGCAAGGATGTGGCAAAGATCCTGTTCTTAATTTTAAGCTTTGCCGCCTACAAAGGCCGTGATATTTTCACCAATGTTGCTCAATTATGTTGCAACCTCCCTCCATAAAAGAATATAGTTCTAATGTCCAAAACATTCTGTTCAGAAAATATTTGTGTGCTAATTTCTATACTATTTTAGAGGTTAGTGTCCAAGGATATTGTGGGATGGCTATTCACTCCAATGTCATCCCTAATGTTTGGGACATCTGCAATATGCAGCTACTGGAGGTGACCTTCCATTTCAATACTGTTGATGATCTAACAGGAGTTAAGTTGAGGCTTTGTACTTGGAAGTTCCCACACCCAAGCCTCAATAGTGAAAATGATTTAATAGCAAGTGATGGGATATTCTTCCACTGGAGACCATCTGCTTGATAGAGTAAACAGGACTACTTGCAAGGAGGTTGGTCCTGTGACTCCAAAGTCATCTGAGCCTGCATGCATGGTGTACCTCCTGATCCATGTCCTTCCGATTACTGCTAACATTCGACTTTTGAGATCAGTGAGGCAAGTGCCCCCGAAAGGGTGAGGGGTGAGGGGTGGGCATCTGAGGTCAAATGTCCCCCTCTGAGAGTAAGCCCTCCAAAGAGATCTGAGATGCCAAATGGCCCCTGAGATGCCCTCTCAGAGACCATAGGGTTGCAGCCTAGTGAAAGGTGTATGTTTAACAACAAAATGCAAAAAATAAAATAAAAAATCCAATCTCTTCCTTCATTCACAGATCCCTTATATTTGGCGAGAAGGATGTCAAGGAATAGCCACCTTGCTGTGAGCATCTCATATTTTCTTGTACTGACAAATCGGAAGTTCCCGTCCGCATGTGTCTTGTTTGTTCTTCCCCACCAGAGTTAAAGAGATACATGTTTTAAAAATAAGTGCCCTGCCTTTGAAATCCAAACAGCTGCCTTTCCTTTTCCAGCCTGTTAAACACGATTTTTCCTTTCTCACACTTGTTATCGGCATGCTGGCTGAAAGATAACAAGCAGTCCTGGAACATTGGCAGCCTATTAAAATGAAAGGGTGCTCCATGGATTACAAAGTTAAGTTCAGGCTCTGTAAACACACTGAAGACAGATTGGCTGAGAAGACCTTAACGGGTGCAGGGACAATATCGGGTTTTTGGCAGCCCAGCAGCTGGTGGGCATTTAGACAATTTCAGTGGAAGAATGCTGAGAATTTTCTGAAATCATCCTACCCCAGAGGATCTGAGGCTCTTTTGTCTCAACTCTGCCTCCTTCAAATGAAGAAAAAGAAGAGGAAACTTAACAGCCACATCAGTTGCAAGAGGATCTCCGTGCAAATTGGGCTTTATTAGAAAAGTGGATAAATCATTGCACTTTTTGTGAACAATATTTTATTTCACAAGCTTGGATGTAATACATTAAAAGTACTGACATTGCTTGCAATGTGGATGATTTTTTTTCTCTAGTAAGATTCAACTTTATGGGGTTTTCAAAAATCTTTTAATCATGATATCAAAACATTCACATTTTTGAAAACCAACCTTTTCTTGTCATTCTACAAGCAAAATTTATGTGTGTGATTTGACAGAGTTGGGAAACGCTTTTCAATATTTTTAATCATCTGTAATGCAAGGAGAAGCTGCCTAGATGCCCTAAGCACATCCGATCCTGCCTGATTTCGGAAGCTAAGCAGGGTCGGCCCTGGTTAGTACTTGGATGGGAGACCACCAGGGAATACCAGGTGCTGTAGGCGCCTGGAGTAGGAACTGGCAAGCCGCTCCAGTATTCCTCCCAAGAAAACTCCATGGACATGGAGTCACGAAGGGTCGGTCACAACTGTAATGACACAACAACAACGTAATGAGTATAGGTTATTGTAACACATCATGTAATTGACTTTTTAAAATTACAGTACTAATAGTTATGGCAACAATATGGACTGTGGGTTGGTAGGTTGCACCTCAAAAGAACTGGGAAAATATATCTCTCCACAGCATGAAGAACTTCATGTAAACTCAGAGGTAAAGATAGATGAAACATTATGCATGATAAGAGGAGGAGCAGCTGTAATGGGTCCCAATAATAATCTTCTTCAATAAGAAGTAGGAAGGAAAGCAGAGCACAAACCACACAAACTACATATGAATGCCAGGATTGTAGAAAACAAACAAGAAGAACTGGAAATCCTAGTTCAGGAGGATAAATATGAATTTATAGGAATAGCTTATACTTGGTGTGATGATTCCCATGACTGAAATACAGCAACTGAAGGATATAAATTGATCAAAAATCCGAGAAAGAATAGAAAGGGAGGTAGTGTTGGAGTTTAAATATGTGTAAAATACATATTACTGCACAGAAATTCAAGACAATGACTTTGGTTATCCCAAGAGAGCATCTGGATTAATACAATTGGGGTGAAAAAGAAAAGGTACATGGTTGCTGGAGTCTACTATCAAGTACCCAATCAAGGAAGAGATGTAGATGAAATCTTTGAAAAACAGATTGCAAGAATGTCAAAGAGACATGATTTAGCAATAATGGGAGATATATAAATATCCTGAATTTGGGTGACAAATTCTCAGAACCACTGTCATTATTATTATTATTATTATTATTATTATTATTATTATTATTATTATTATTATTATTATTATTATTATTATTATTATTATAAGAAATCATGTAGGATGGGAGAAGAGCCAGATGATTGGGGGTGGGCTAACATTTTCCTTATCTTTAAAAAGGGCAAAAACCTGGGAACTACTTATGAGACAGCCAGTCATCAATCACAGAGAAAATTCTGGAACAGATTATAAAGTGATCACATTCAAGGCACTTTGAAAGCAATGCAGTAATAACTAGAAGCCAAAACAGATTTTTCAAGAACAATTCCTCCTATTTTTTTAATCAGATAACCTCCCTGGTAGATTATGGGAATGCTGCAGACATAATATATTTTGACATCAGTATAGCTTGTGATGAAGTGCTGCGTTATATTCTGAATAGCAAGCTAACTAGCTGTGAGTTGGATAGAACACCTGTCAGGTGGATACAAAGTTAGTTAGAGAATTGTACTCAATGTGGGAGGAGGTAATAGGTGAGGTAATGCAAGGCTCAATCTTGGTCTAGGTACTCTTCAACATCTTTATAAATGAATTAGATAATGGGATGCAGAGAATGCTCATCAAATTCGTAAATGACACAAATGTGGGTGGAATAGCTAATACCCTGGAAGATGGAAACAAAACTCAAAAAGATCTTTACAGGCTCAAGCACTGGGCTGAAAACATCAGAATTAAATTAAACAAAGACAAGTACATTGTTTTACACCAAGGGGGCAGGAATAACTGCCCCTTGGTGTAAAACACTGTACTGTACATGTCATTCTTTAATTTATATGTAAACTACCTACATTCACAAGGTAGAGGATATTGAATCAATAACACTGTAAGTGAGAAGGATCTTGGAATTGTTGGAGATCACAAGCTGAATATGAGTCAACAGCGCAATGCGGCTACAAATAAGGCAAATACTGTTTTATAATGCATTATTTGAAGTCAAGTCTCCAAATCCTGTGAAGTACTAGTTCCCCTCCATCTGCCATTGGTTAGGCCTCATCTTGAGTACTATGTCCACTTCTGGACACCATACCTTAATAAAGATGCCAACAAACTGGAGCAAATTCAGAGGAGGGCAACAAGGACGATCAGGGGACTGGAAAAGAGCTAGGCTTGTTTATCCATAAGAAAAAAAATACTTCAGGGAGACATGACAGCACTTCTCAGATACTTTAAAGATTATAAGACAGAAAAAGGACGTGATCTCTTCTCAGTCATCCCAGAGTACAGTACAGAACATGTAATAATAGGTTTAAGTTACAGGAAGCCAGATTTTGGAGGAACATCGAGAAAAATATCCTAACTGATAGAGCAGTATAGCAATGGAACTAATTACAGTGGCCCCCATATAACAAATGATTTGTATAACATAAAATCTGTACAACATAAAAAATTCTGGAGATAGGGGAAATTTGCTTAACAGAATCATCTATGGGGCAAATCCGTACAACATAAAAATGGTCACAAGTAGGTATTACTCTGGTTTCAATGCATTCCTATGGGAAATTTGTATAAAGGAAATTTTGCTTAACATAATTTCACTTGGAACGAATTAATTCCTTTATACGAGGTGCCACTGTACTGTATTTTGGGAGGTAGCGGAGGTTTTCAAGGGGGGGAGGGAAGACAACCATCTATCAGATATACAATACTGTACTTGGATTTGGATTCCTGCATTGAGTGTCAGGTTGGGTTTGATGGCCTTAGAGGCTCTTTGCAACGCAATTACAGGTATTCTAAGATCTTATGTGCCACAGATTTTTTCTGTTTTGCAAGTAATCTAGAGATTGTCAGTCTAAAACTGGAAGGGCATAATTGGTTCTAAAAGCAGTCCTCAGAACAGAGTGACTCTCTAGGAAATGCATTAGGCAAACAAGCTAAAAAGAGATGCAACTCCTATTGTTCACCTCCAAAAAGAATCAATCAGTTTCAGCCTGATCTGATACACACATTTTAAATCCTGACATAAACCATTATTGGAAGGTCATCAGCTTCAAAAACAATGTAATCACTATTAATATTGCTTGCTTCACGGTAACAGATTGAGAGGCTTCGATTTAGTGAGGAAAAACAAACATTTTAGTTAAGCAATACCTGCCAAGCATCTTGCTGCCAAATAACATTTTGTCTTTTAAAAACACACACAGAGAAACACAGATTCCCTTGTATTTATTATTTAATTAAATAACCAACTGAACCCCCATTCATATAAACACGAGTTTGGCTCCCAGACAAGTCCATGGAAGTGTGAATAAAAATTCATAAAACATTCATAGTGTATTGAATGAAGTCGTCTTTTTTTGCCACCCGCTGCCCTCCCCACTCCAACAAACAAGATCTCACTGTAGAAAAGGAAATCACAGCTGGTTTGACTCCATAAAATGTCTCCCTGAATTTAAAGATTAATGAAGTACTGTATAGGCAAGAGTGGGTGTCCGTCCTTGATATAGAGCAGGGCTGTCCAACTTTGAATAGGCCGAGGTCTACTTTTTTCTGGCCCAAAGTGCCAGAGAGCTACTACACTAATACCTCTACTTATGAATTTTATCCATTCCAAGCACATGCTCGTAAGTAAAAAAAAAAATGTAAGTAGAGCAGCGGTTTCCCATAGGAATGCACTGAAATCCATTCCCTCTGGAACAGATTGATTTTCAATGCATTCCTATGGGAAGGCTGACCATGCACACGCTTCCCTTGCACCCGCTCGATCATCTGGCCAGTGGGGGGAACAGGGGACCACGCCATGGCCCTTGAGCTGTCCCGCTCAGCTGAGACAGTGGGCTGGCAGACCCAGAACTTTGCTGGAGCAGTGGTGGTCCTTGGGATGAGGGAAGGAGCGGTAGATAACTTATCCCCTCACTTTTTTATTGCTGGCTGACAGACTACTTTTGAACCCTTCGTGGGCTACCAGTAGCCCACGTTCTACCTGTTGGGCAGGCCTGATATAGAGGCAGACCTGCTCAGATCATGTCATTTCCTCCCTCAACCACTCTATTCTGCCAAAATTGAAAACGGGGAACAAAAGTAACCCCCAGATCCAACAAATCTGATACCTCATAGCCTCAATTGACTTTATTTCAGTTTAAAATTGCTCATGTTTAGGCCTCAATGTATGGCCTTTTCCAGAGGCTATATAAAATAAAACAAAAATGGGGAAGGAAAGTGACCACATATTGCCTTTCATTTTTACACTGTGTTACATCTATTTTTTTTCTTATTTACAAAGGGAATGTTTCCTCAGCACATTATTACATTTAATTGACAAATGTCACTGTAGCATTCACCTTTCCCTGAATCAAGTGCCTAACCAGGAGGGGGATAAAGGGTTAATACCATGTACCAAATAAGGAGAGTGGAGGCAGAGCCCAAGGGCATAAAAGGCTCAACTTGAGGAGTTTTAGTGGGAGAGGGAACATATATTTAGTGAGATAGGGAACATTCATCCAGCAATTTAAGGCTGAGTTAGTTTTTGAGAGGTTTGAAGTAAAAAACAGAGCTTGAGTTTTACTGCTTTGAGAAATTTTTGAGAACTTTTTGAGAAAATTTGAGAAATTTTAAGTATGTGTACACCAGTGAACTTGAATCTGAAACATCTTTTTATTCAATAAACTTTATTTTATTTGGTTCCATGCTACACTTCGACTGGGACTCAGTTGTTTTAAACTGGGATACCCTGGATGGTGAAAGCAAAGCTAAATAGGCAGTGAGTGCAGGGCAATGGTCCATGAAACGACTGGGGGCTCTGCACGGTAGTCGCTACAAATTGGTTGGCAAGTGTTGGGATTTTGAAGTGGTCCCAAAGAATTAACTGATGAATTTGAGCCAAGCAGTAGAAGAGCACTTTGAAAAACTGTTAGAAACCTCACACGGTCTTTGTTTATATTAGGAGTAGTGGGCACGTGGTAGTGTGTGGGGTAATACGCAGACCCATAAAGGGAAAGGTAGATTAAGGGCGTTATACATGACCCCTAAACTCCGGGGCAAATGGCTCCCAGCTCCGGAGCTTAAAAATGTTTCCCCACCAGCTCCGGAGTTTACAGGAAATTAAGTGCGTCCACGCCCACTTTAGCGCGTCCCAGCGCACCTTTCAAGTACCTGCTCTTCCGCAGTGAAAATTGCTTGATGTGGTGTAAGGATAGTGAGTGCGGGGCTCTCCTTGCTTCTGTTTGTTGTTTTTTTGGCTCCCGCCCCTTTAAGAGCTACTTTACAGACACAGGAATCTTGCCAGCAAGAGCGAGAGCCAGAACGAGAGCCAGAACAGAGGTGAGCCACGATCTTTTCTTCCTTTTTTTCTCCCTCCCCTCACGCAGCCAGCAGCCAGGGTGGGGACACAGGAAGAGCGACAAGCCCCTAAGATCTCTGGTCCGAATTTAAGTGGCCAGCGGATCTTAGGGGTCATGTAAAAAGGCCCTTAGGGAGATTGTCTTAACCTGACTAAAATACCTACTAGTTTTCACATTTGTGAAGCAAGCCCAGAGCTGATTTGAGAAGACAAAGGAAAACTATCCAGGCTGAAGGGTTTTTAACTTGTGGCTTGGTGAAAGGAGTTTGAAGGGTCAGTGTAGAGACCAGTTCAGAACTCCTGGTCCCAAGTCTGGAAAAACCCTTGCCGAGAAAAGAACAGTGGTGTGTCTTTTCAAAAGTGAAATTACCTCAGGAATGTTGACTAGCCTGTGGCCAGAGACCCTTAGGAGAGTGTAGCTTTTGGGACAGGTCGAAGGTCAAACCACAGAGAAACTGAGGTGAAACTTAATTGAGTATTAAGGCCTGATGAAAAGCTAAAAAGGAAGGAACAGCCTTCTTAGTTCTGTAGAAAAGTGGAAACAGTCTTAGAAAACACACAAAGGCAGAGGTTTGTGTGTTAAAGACTGCCTGAAGTCTGGGAAGCCAGCCAAGTGGCGCTGAGGAGAAACAAAATGTATTACAGCTGAAGGAGAAAGCCTTTGCCCAATGGCTTGAGATTTAAAATGCAATATTTTTCTTTCTATTCAAAAACATATCTCTGAATAAAACAAAATACACAAGATGCCATTCAAAAAAAGTAAAAAGTCCTGTCATAATTATGCCAGTTAAGAGCCCTCAACAGGAAGAGAATGGAGTTACCCAAGAGGGGGAAATTTTGGAGGAAATTACCTCAGAAGAGGTGAACCCACTAGTTAGTTTAGCCTTTGAAAAGTGGAAAATGGAACAAGAATATAAATTAAAACAGCTATGAATAGAGAAAGAAGTAGAATTACAAAAAGAAAGGGAAAGAACCCGACAGAGAGAAGAGGAAATTGAACAAGAGGCCAGACAGAGATAGATGATTTATTTATTTATTTATTTATTTATTTATTTATTTATTTTAGAATTGCAGAAGCTAGAGCTTGAAGCTATGAGGAATCAAAATAACAATAATTCAAATGTTGGAGAACAGGATAAAACTAAGTGGGATCTCAAACATTTCCCAGAGTTTAAGCAGGGTGATGACCCAGAAGCATTTCTAATTTCTTTTGAACAATGCTGTGATGACTTTGAAGTCCCACAACATCAGAGAATGGTGATTTTAACGTCTACGATATGTGGTGAATTGGCAAAAATATAAGCTCAAATACCATTAGATCAGTCTAGAGGTTTTGACCGGTTAAAACAATTGATTTATATGCATTTCGGAATTACCTCAGAGCAGCTTAGAAAGAAGTTTAAAGGAGCGACAAAGTGTAGAGATGTATGCTCAGCTGGTGGCCAAAATGTTAAATTACCTCACAAAATGGCTAGAACAAGGGGGGGGGCAAAATCAGCTGAGGAAATCAAAGAAATTGTGGCTCTAGTACAGTTTTATGCAGCCATCAGTAGAAAACTAAAATATTTGGTGAAAGAGAAACACTATAAAATGCTAGAAGTAGCAGCTGATTAATGAAATTAGAGACCATGGGTTTGATGACCCAAGATTTGGCAGGAAAGGCTATGAAAATAATAAGAACAAGTCCCAAGGTGAAAGGGGGAGGCATAGCTTAGAGCCAAATAGAAAGAATCATCCACAGGGTAGAGACCCCAGATCTGTGGCTAAAAGTCATTTTAAACATCTCGCGCCGGTTCTCCCAATCCCCCCAAGGCACGCTGCTTCTCCCGACACCCCTGCGTCCCAGGGGAATGGCACACTATGTTTAAAAATCAGGCGCATGGTGGGCGAAGTGGCAGTTCATTTAAAATGACTTTAAGCAACCAGGCCAAGCGCTTGGCTCGGTTGCTTAAAGACATTTTAAACATAGTGTGGCTTTCCCCCGGGCTGCAGGGGTGTCGGGAGAAATGGTGCACAATGTTTAAAATGACTTTTAGCCATAGAGGCAGCTTGCAGCCTTAAAAGTCATTGTAAACATATAACGCCGCTTCTCTCGACCCCCCTGGGGCCCAGGGAAAACGCACACTATGTTTAAAATGACTTTTATCCACCACGGCAAGTGCTTGCCTCAGTGGATAAAGGTCATTTTAAATGACCCACCTCTTCTCCCCACCCCTTGCGCCATCGTTACTCGAGGAAAACCCTATCTTGATTGTAAGCCGGCAGGGGGGAGACAATAGAAACCTTCTCATATGTCTGGATTCTCAGTTGTTGGGGTTGTCATAAATCAGGATACCTCTGTATTTTATACATACTGCTGCTTTGTGGTCTATATTAGACCCCCATCCCTTTTATTTGTTTTATATGCAGCTCCAAAAGGATAATGAGGACACCTTGGGGAGAAATATCTGTCTTTGTGGGTAGTACCTTACACAACTCCTTTAGAGGGTAACTTGGATTAATCCCAACTCCTGCCTCGCAAAGAGAGCCTGTGAAAGGTGCAATCCTGCTAAAGAAGGGGGAGAAATGGATTTTTTGCATTAAACCTTTGGGAGCCAGTGTCCCCAGTCCCAAATAGAAGACAGGCAGATTGGAGACAACCCTCCCTGTGCCCTTTTAGTGACACTCCAGCCTGATCCCTATCAGGGCTCATGACAATAGTTGTGTGTTTCAGTTCTCTACAAAGCCCCTGTTCAAGTAAATGGGGGAATAGAGATTGCAGTGCCAGGCCACAGATTGAATGATACGAGGGACAACCAAGAGCAGCAGTATAAGTGAGGAGAGCCCAGCTCTTGGCTTTCACTCAGCCCCATTTTTCCACCTCCCAGAAGAAACTTAATACAGTATCAGCTTCCTAAGGGAAACAACAGAGGGGCATTTGTCCTCCTGCAGTATTTGTACCATATTTCTCATTGTTCCTCCCTATAGCTGACTGCACAACAGGGCTAACTGTAAGTAGATCCAATCTGCTTAGCATGAGCATGCAGTGTATTTTGCCTGGTCCACAGGGGCTTGTGTTTCTCTGTGGGTTTTCCAGGCTCATTTTAGTTTGTCTTGCTTTTTGTGTGTGCCAGCAAAGGGAAGGGGTCCTTATAGGATGGCCCTGCTGTAAAGCAGCCACCTACGTGTTGCTGAAATGTATGTGTATATGTGTATATGTTTTCTTTTTATCATACTGTATACAGTGGTACCTTGTATAAAGGAATTAATTCATTCCAAATGAAATTCTATTAAGCAAATTTTCCTTTATAAAAACTTTCCATAGGAATAAATTGAAAACAGAGTAATCACAACCATTGTTATGTTGTACCGATTCGCTCCATAGGCAATTCTATTAAGCAAATTTCCCCTATCCAGAATTTTTTATGTTGTACAGATTTTATGTTATATAAACTAACCATTTGTAATACGAGGGTCCACTGTACCTCATGTAGGTCAAGGCTTCTACTGTATTATCACTTTAATGACTTCGACTCAAAGCCAGTCTTGATTGTGTGCATCAGAATTATTATAAAGCAACCCTTGCATGAGGGCTGTAGGGCTGAGGGCCAGCTGACCATTTCTACAAGCTCCCCAAATATTAGGCCCATCACACAAGGTCACCTCAACCTCTCCTCCCCTCCCCCTGCTTCTTCCCAGGTCTATTTGAAATACATCTCTAAACAGCTGGGGAAAGCTCCCTCCCTTCCTCCTCAGGCACACTCATCAGCTGAGTGTCTCCTGCTGAGAACAAACCCTGTGAAGCAAAACCGGGCAGGCAGTGTTGCCAACCACTATGGTTAATTCTCTCTTGAGAAAATTGAGAGTAAGCCAAGGGATCCAGGCCAAGGTTCCTGTTTGTGAATTCCTCTTCCCACCCCACTCCCTTCCTTGTGTTGAGTCCCTGGAATTGGCAGATGAAATGGTGTTAGTAGAGCTGGCAGGTTTTGGTGGAGACCTCTCAAACGGATATGGTTTGCACGCTCTGTGTGTGTGTGTGTGTGTGTGTGTGTGTGTGTGTGTGTGTGTGTGTGTGTGTGTGTGTGTGTGTGTGTGTGAGAGAGAGAGAGAGAGAGAGAGAGAGAGAGAGAGAGAGAGAGAGATGTGAGGAGCGTGTTGCAGTGCATGTAAAAGTATTCAAATCTAGGGTGTGACTAAATGGTGAATGTTCCACCCCAAATAAGCATGGGTGTTTGTGGTTCCTCCCAAAAGAGGCCAGGACTTATTACACTGCAAACACCATGTGCAGTATTTGAAAATTGCACCTCCTAGGAAATACATTTTTAAAAGTCCTTATCAATCCACTTCATGTGTCTTTTTTTTCCCTCTCTGGAAAGCCCCTCTCCATGTTGAAAACTAATTAAGCACTAATTAAAGGCTTGTGGAACCCTTTGATTCAGAAAGAAACTCTCCACCACAAGTGCTTTAGCACTAAATGCCACCCACCAGAACATATTCAAGAATAAAAAGAAGCCTCCCTTTCCATAAAGGAGGGGGGGAGCAGGGGAAGGGAGAGAAAAGGTACAGATGTTATTGGACTCAGACCCGAATATTCTGTTTAATGCGGGAAGACAACCAGTGCTGAAATGGGGTAGTTTTATTAGAAGACTGCTCCATCTGGATAAGCCCTAAGACACATTTATAGGCAAATCATGTTGATGAAGTCTGGAGCCAAGAGCAGAAGCAAGGAATCATTCATTTCAAGAACAAGAAGACTGCAACATGATTATTCCAATGCTGTAAACAGCCTGGACCTAGAAATCTGCCAGGCTTTATGCAGTCACTGAGCCCAGTGCCCTGTCTGATGATTCTAGGAGGCAAGGGAGAATAACTGCTCTGTATCAGAGCAATTCCATTCTAAAGTATGGCAATGTTCCATTTTCTGCCTTGGTGCTCTCCAACCTGCCATGAAGTTCTTTCCTATAATATGCCCTAGTTTTCAGAGCCCCTTTCCTTAGGCCCAGTGATGGGAGAAATATGGAACTAGTCATGGGAAGATGCTGGTAAAAGAACGAGAGAGGATGACAACGTATATCAGGGTGGATGTACAAGGACGTTTTCAGAAGGGATGGTCCTATCACAGCCTCATCCTGTTCCAAATAGTTTTTTTCCCCTGGTAGAAAATTGTGGGTATATTCCTTGCTTGTCAACTTAGTGCAGTGGTTCCCAAACTGGGACTAAAAATCCCAAGAAGCCTTCACTACTAGCTGTGCTGGTCAGATTTTCTGGGAGTTGTAGTCCAAGAACATCTGGGGACTCAGGGTTGGGAACCATGGACTGATTGGATTTTTTTTCCACACATGCACCCCAAAACACTTTCACATTCCTGCTCAAGGGCAATGCGTCTTGTTTGCTTCTATAGTTCTAGTTGGTGCTTTTGTTCCCTATGATTCTACTGCCAGTGGTAAGTGGTGGGTGTCTGGTGGATTTCTAAAGGATAACATAGAAGAAGACAAGGGTGGTTCTAGAACAGACTTGTGGCAAACCTTCAGCACTCCAAATGTATTTGACCACAACTCCCACAGGCCTTTGTCACTGGCAATCTAGGCTCAGAATTCTGGGAGTTGTCCAAAACATCTGGAGTGCCAAAGGTTCACCACCATTGGTCTTTGCACTCCGCCCCCAAACCTGGCATCCTCCCCAAGTTGCTAGACCAACACATTCATCTAGCATGGTTGTAGTTCTTCTTCTAGTTGTAGGAGAACATCAGAGCGGAAGAGCATCATGTCCAGCAAAAAAGGCCGGGAAGCATGAGGTGAAGAGGCCAAGGCTCTCCAAGACTGACTCCACTACCATGACACCATGCCTGGCCTGTGGGATGTAGATGTACCCCAGAACCTCAGTTAGTTTACCTTAGGCCTGAGGCCTGATGATTCTGTTTTCCTGCACTCCATTATTTCATTAGGTTTGTGAGATCTAATGAACATGCTAAGGAAATGGCTGTAACAGGAAACAAACCAGAGACTTAACGAAGAAGGTGCTGGCTGGGAAGTACGCTATTGTTAGAGCTTGGGGATTTTAAATCCCTCTCCAATTACGGACTGACTTCTGAAAGCTTGGCAGAGAGCTGTGGGTTGTTGGTTTGTTTTTTCCAAGGACAGCACACAGAAACATATCAATCTTGGAAGCTGTCAGATCAAGGCAACTGGAAGGAGAAAAATGCTAGGATTCAAAAGAAGGCTGTGTTGCTGATGAGCAAATAGGAAGTATCTCTGAGATGGCAGGGTCGATTATCAGCCTGCTTCACGTGATAGGGAAAGCAGTTCTTCATGAAACTTCAGATGTTTTGATCGCAGTCATAGGGACTGTGAATGTACATCTTTAAACTGGGGATTGCTAGATGGTAACACACTGACCGGATCTAGACCGCAAAAGGGATCATGTCAACACATCGTGATCCTGGTGAATTTTACTTCTGGCGGACCACAGTTTGGCTATAGTTTCACTCATAAACAAAAGAAGGAAATGTTCCCAAGAGAGTAAAACAGGGTAGCGTCCAACCTAGTAACACTCTATTCCCCGAATGTTCTAGAAAGACCACTACCAGTCTATCTTTTGAGGATAAGTGGATATTTCTCTGTCCTGCTGTCTGAGGTTGGTCCTTTTCCAAGGAAAAAGCTGGGTTAAAAATACTCTAAAATAAATAAAATAAATAATAAATCATAATGTCCCACTAGATGACCTCACATGACATCCTAATAGCATTGACCTCGTCCCACACCAGAGGATATGATTCCTACTTTTGTGAAGGTCTATCACCACAGGGTCAAGCGGAAGGTGTGTGGCCATACTGCATGCAGGTTCAGGCAGCCTCCCCAGCCTTAGATGTTAAGCAAACGAAGATATCTGCTGAAGGGAATTCTCTGCATGTTGATAGGCCTGATGGATGGATGCTGAGGAAAGCTCCAAGACCTCAGGGGAAGGGCTGCCTCCCTTGATCACATGGACTTCCCTCCGCATTTCGGCTCTGTGAAGGAAATTCCTGCGTGCCACCATCACGAAACACTGGCTGGTGGTGATCATCTTCTCTCAGCCTGAATCCTCTCACAGCACTGCTGTTAGGATAAAACAGGGCAAGGAAGTCACTCTGAGTTCCTTGGAAGAAATAAAAATGGGACCAAGTTTTAGTCGATAAATTAAGCCCCCTAAAATGTAAGACATACTACTGTATCTTGAAGAAAAGGAAAACCCGGACACCACGAACACAGTCAGTAATGAAGCATATAATGAAACCACCCTCTGTGTCTTTTTTGAGGTTAACATAATTTGGTTCTATAAGTCAGAGGAACCGTTCGAGAGAGATGGGTTGCTGAGTGACATGATGGCATCTTTCAAGGACCCATTTCATCAGGACAAGCCCTACAATGCAGCATCCTGAAGCACCCTGGTGGCATCATAATGGCAGGAGGGCAGTTGCCTTCATGTCTGCTTGGCCACCGTGAGAGACAGGCTGCAAGCCTGAGCAGCTCTTTTGGTTGAGGCACATTTTCAACTCTTCTAAATTGACTTAGGATAGTTCAGCCTCTTCCCAGCCTTGTCCCTTCCATGACTCCCAGCGCCCACAGGTGGTGCAACTCATGTGCCAATGGCGGGAGGGCTGCCTATGGATTATGGAACCTGCAGTTCAGTTTACATATAGACCGATATGCTGGGAAGGGAATGGGGCTACCTTAACAAGAACTTGAGCAAAAACTAAAAGGACGATGGACACAAATTCCCACTTTTCATTCCACTTATTTTACAGTAAAAGCAACAAAAATGCTGGCCAGGAGCCTGAAACATAATGTTCTAGTGAACATGTTTTTAAAAGGGTTCATTGCAAGAAAGCTATACATTTGCTGACAATCCCATACAGGTCCATGGCAGATATGTTAAATCTGTGGATTAGGCTGGGCAGTCATGTAAAGAAATATAATGTGTTAGGAGGATTCCTCATGCATTCACAATTTATATCTTTGGTGGCTTCCCAGCTATCTTTCCAGCATCTCAGGAACCAACATGGAATATCAGCAATCTGGAAGTGGCACATCTCATATGTGATCCTAAATTGGACTGACCAGGAATCAAGGTAGATTCTGCTGCTGTTTTAACTACCTATGATTCAAGCACACATCTTTAAAACTTCAGGAATTGCCATGAAAACTAATGGAAGAGAATGCTGTAATGTGGAAACTTTCCCCAATGAATTGTACAAGGCCTTGGGGAAATCAACAGCAATAACCTTCCATTAGCTGCATGGGGAAATAATATTTATTTTCATAAACACACCCTTTGATCAAGGAGAGAACATAAGCGAAAATGCATTTCTCACTTGCTGAGCGCTTTGTTGGTATCCCGTCTCAGATAAATTATCTTCTCAGGAGAAAAATAATCAAAAAAGCAGCACCTACAGTCTATGACGCTTAGAAAATCAGTTTTCTCATTTCTCCCAAATTGTAACGATAGTTCTTTGTGTTCCCTTGCCCTGGGTGGAAATAGTGCAGCAGTATTTTCACATTCAATGTTTAATAAACAGGAACTGCTTTGAAGCCCATTCTGAGGTGTGCAAGAAGGGCAAAAGCGACAGAAGTTGTTTCTCTCTATATGGAACACATTAATCATGGCCACAATCCTCAAATGCCTTCACCCCACACCAATGAACCCTTCCAGGTACAGTACAAGAAATCCAACACAGGCCTATTGCTTGCCTGCTTGCCAGTCCATTCTCTTATTTACCAGATCTTTTCAGTGATTGAAAATAATTCCTAGTGAGATGGTTCATAATTTTCTGTCCTCTCCTTTCCCTGTAAAACTGGCTGCACCAGCCTCTGGAATGGTTTTGTCTTTGCTCAGTGCCAGAAGGAATATGGCCTGTACCCAACATAAAAGAGTGCATCAAAACCATGTGGCTTTCAATTAGCCTAGGGGCTCCTTCACTATCCAATCATTAGGCCAAGTCTCCATATCAATACCATCCATGAGAACTAACAAGTGGAACAAGACTTCTCGATCTACCTTTCTGTGTATCTGTGTGCTGTTTGCATGCACTTTATGTTGCTCGCTGTGGCTAACTGCAGCTGATAGTGAGGTGCCTGTTATGTAACTTTGCACACGACCAGGCAAAGGACCAAAAGGCAGCCAGCACCTTGACAATTAGCCACAATTAGCTATGGCAGGTTACCTAACTATGATGCAAATGTGAAAGAATTCTGGCCATTCTGTGGACTCCAAACACACAGCTTGGGAAAGTTACCTTTTTGAGTTACTTCCCAGTCAGTATGGCAGTGTTAATCCTGGCTCTGGGATTCTGGGAGTTATAGTCCATAAAAGCAACTTTTCCAAACTCTGAGCCTAGCATGTGTTCACAGATACATATACCCTTAGGCAGCTTTTACACCAAGTATTTGCATTGCTGCTCCTGACTATGCCTTATGTACTCAGGTTGTGGGCAGAAGATAACAGGAGAGTTAAGCAACAATCTGTGGTGAGTCAAATGCTGATCCTCATGTTATGAACCAGCCATGAATTAACATTAAGCAGATTAACATTTGCTGATTCATAACCAGCCAGGCCTGCAAACCGCACAAGACAGCACATTTAGCTTTACGTAGGCTAAAGCCTAAGTCATGTGTACGTACATGTTCAGATTCTTTAACAAGCACTTGGGAGTCACCCCCAGTGCCAGGGAATGGCCATCCACCCAATTTACATCATCATGTTTCTCCTACTTTAAAGGTTACCACCATAGCCATTAGGAAAACCAGTGTGATGTAGTGTACCGAGTGATGGGCTAGGACTCAGGAGATCTGGGTTCAAATCCCTACTCAGCAATAGAAACTTAAGTTGTAAGGGATAACACTGGTAAAACCACTCAAACATCTCACTTATCTTGGAAGCCCTTTTAGGATTTAAGTCAGATGCAAATTGATGGGACATATATGTGTCAATCAACACACACACACACACACACACACACACAGAGAGAGAGAGAGAGAGAGAGGAAACAGATGACATAAATCTTGCTAATCCAACATCCCAGTGCTTTGACCCTTAATCTCTAGCTCCACTGCAATGTTGTAGGGATTAGATAAGAAAGAACTCACAACCAGCTCTGGTCCAAAGCCTAAGTTATTCACATACAAGGCAGCTACACCGGATATACTGCCACTGTGTCACGGGGGGGGGGGGGAGCATTTCTGCCCACAGGTCTGGCTCAAGACATTTTGCTGCCTGATGAAGCTGCTTGGATGAGTAGTGAAATGTTTTTCAATTTCACAAGAAAAAACGTCCAGTTGCCATGACTCAATAGCAAGCTGAAGTTATACACAAAGGAGGTCCAAATACTACATCCATCCATCAAGGCCAAAAGGTGCTAGGGCAGGGGTGTCCAAACTTTAGCCCTCCAGATGTTTTGGACCATAACTCCCAGAATTCCAAGCCTAGATTGCCAAGGACAAAGGACTGTGGGAGTTGCGGTCCAAAATGTCTGGAGGGCCAAAATTTGGACACCGCTGTGCTAGGGCATTCATCTCAGCTAGCTGTCAAACACCGAACTGTGAAGCTTTAACTTGTTTTTTGACACTGGGGAGCAAATCAAGAGACTTTCTTGTGGCTCATGGCTGCCACACCTCAAACATACAAGGTGAGCAAAAAATATAGGACGAAGAGGCTCAGTGGAATTTGGCAGGTTGCAGCTCGCAAGCCACCCTCATCACCCATACCTTCTGCTGCTGTTCACCCAGGAAGGACCTCTTCTAGAGAAGACGACTGCAATTTGCGAAGTG